>MU004243.1:119339-719339 GCA_010405405.1 Microthyrium microscopicum | reverse complement strand
AGTTGTAGAGTGGAGGATGGGTGAAAAAGGGAAAGTTTTAAGCTCTTGAGAAAGGTTAGGCACGGAATTTTACACGACTCTCGGGTGCCCCAAGCCCCAGCGATATTACTGCTGGAGGTCAGTTTCTGCCAGTGACGTCGTGGTGCTGGCAGGAGCCTTTCTAAATGGGCCAGAAGAGCTATAACAGGCAGCTCATCCACATGACTGAGGCCAGGAGTTATTATCAATGATATGACTGGCAAGAGCTGGGGATAAATCAAGCAGTAGGAATGCTATAGGTGCATAAGAGATTTCACTGGCTATAAATATGTTGAAGTGGTTGAGGTAGTGCTAGTGGCTGGTGACAGATCAAATGCGGCTATAAGGCTGACACTCATCATGATTGGCCAATTCCAACTTCAATGCTCCTCAACTTCATTGTTAAGAGAACGCAGCCAACTCTTTTTTTGTGTCGCTGAAATTTCGTTCATATTATGAGAACCCGGGCAGTTAGAACTCGTTACTACAGTATTATGTTAAGAGCTAACATATTTTGAAAAGACTATTTGGTAACATCGGCGTAGAACGGTAAGACATCCACGGCATTTGGTTGCAACCGCCGCACTCAATTGAGGAGGTTTTGGATAGGGGCCATTCAATAAAATGGGAGAGTAAAAGTCTTTGAGTTAAACAAATATCGTCACTTGTGTTTGGCTGTTAGATACCCTCACATTCAACGGCATCCAAAGGACTAGATACGAAACTCTTTCTACGATGGCCATCCAAAGCAATGGGGAACACGATATTCTTCGGTTTCGCTCGGATTTCGTAACACAATTTGGGCTTGCACAGTGACATATAATCTTCTCAAGTAGAAAAGATTACTTAGCTTCCTCGAGCAGTTTCGATAAACATGTCTACATGATAAGCTCTTCGTGCCGCGTGCTATTTATCAAGAGTCTCCAGCTGTGACTAAAGCCTTTTTACTGTCTACCCGCCTACTCATCGAGCTCCTTCCGGTAACTCAGATCAACAATCATTGTCACAGGGAAAGCGTCAATTTATACAATAATTTTATCATTCACTACAATCATTTGTTCTAACTTTTGGTCGTGGCCCGTCTTCCACTTTCAGACTTTCCGATAGAGTCAGATGACGACGATCTTGATAAGGAAACGAGCAGTAAGTTATGTTGGTGCGGTGTCAGTGAAGCATGGGATAGTGCTATTAGTGGTGGTGCTGTTGACAGGCAGTAATGTTGTAAGCAATCGGTGGTGTCGTAAACAGACGGTGATTCTTTGACCAGGCGGTGGTGTTGTAATCAGGCGGTGGTGTGGTAAGCATGCAGTAGCATTGTAAGCAAGCGGCGGTGTTGTAAGCAGGCAGTGGTGTTGTAAACAGGTGGTGATGTTGTAACAATGCATGGTTGATGCAAACTGGCGATAGTGTTGTAAGCAAACGGTGGTGTTGTAATCAGGCGATGGTGTGTTGAGCAGTCACTGGTACTGCGATTTTTTGTGGCGTGGTGTGCTAAATCAGTCATGGAGTTGAAACATGAAGTGCTGATCCTCTGCTCTGCGATGGCGTCGAAGAGATCGGATATTGGCGAGAATGTGCACAGTCCAGTCCGGTGTCCAGATAACCTATCAGAAATGACCGTTGTCATCAGCCTGATAAATGCTGAACTTGGCGCGTAAGAATTTCTTGATTCCAGCGTTGAAACACTGCTGTAGCTGAGCCCCGGTAGTCTGTCGCTGGCTCCAAGCGTAACTTATCTCCGCGTTCGTGAGAGAGCGGCCCTTCATCTTGGCCATTGGACCAACAAACTCCCAAAAAACCTGTTCAATCGAGAAAACTGTTACTCCAGCGAAGATATTGCCCTGTTCAACGGCCATGGCTCTGAACCAGGACTCACTGAGATCCCAGATCATCTGGATAAAGCCCTTGACAAAGAATGAGTCTCTACTGTTCTGGAAGCTGGAATTCGTTAGCGTTATGCATTTAATGATATTGAAATTCAAGAGATTCAAAATCTTACGTGATACGTTCGTAGTAAACTAACGGGAACCGTGCATTGAATTTGATTGACGCAATGTTGGTGTAGGCCGTAAGCAATTGAAACATTGCGAATATTTCGGAGCGTTTGAAGTCAAAGTTTCGGCCGCGGCCGAAGACAATTTGTCGAAGCAATAAGCAGTGTTGTGGGCCTATGGCAGCGAGAAAGGCGACCACTGCTTTAGCGGAGCCGAAGATGAAGCATCGAGAATAGAGTATTGAAGCCGCTTCTTTCTACAAAATGTCAGTAAATATAAAATAACAACGTCAAACCCGGCGAGATGAGTGTGAAAACACGGTTGTAGAGGCCTTCTCGTGACTTTCCAGTAAAAACCATAAAAAGTCTCCAGAAGCTATCGAGTCTAATGAGATCCATGACACTGGATCATAGATGTCTCGATGAGAGTCGTAAGATTTGCTGGGAACCAGCCACTGGAAGCCAAAGAACTGAACATTTCAAACGAATGAAGGTAAACTCAGGAAGACTTACATGGATAACCTTGGTGAGCCGCAAAATCTTAGGCTCAAGAGCATTCAACGTGAATCGCTTGTAAGGCATGGTGTTCTCATTCCCATACTCACGTTCAATCCGGACGCGCTCCGGGTGATCGTTTGGAGGATCTTGTACCTCAATCGCAGCTTCTCGGTCATTAGTGAGACACCAATCGTAGATCTGGTTGCGGATTTCGCCTGGTAGCAGCATGAATGGAAAGATGTCTCGTCTCGGGCGTCTGGCCTTGCCTTTGGCTTTGATAGTTTTGGCAAGGCGAACTCTAGCGACAGCAGATATCTTTTTGCAAGTCAGTGAATGCTTGAGTTTTTAAAGATTAGGGTCAATGAACTCACTTTGGCTTTTGACTTCTGCTCATGGTCGCTAATCAAACCCTCTGAGTCTGAGGTATCGGCAAATATCTCCTTCATCATCTTCTTCAACATCTCCATCTCCTTCATCTTCTTCATCATCTTTTTCATCTCTTTCATCTGCTTCTTCATCTCCTCCATTGTGAGATCATCTTTCCGGTCAGAGTGTGCGCCTTCGATGTTGTTTTGGTCGTTCAAGTTATCCACTTCGACATAGGAGTCCGCCACTCGCTTGCGCTTCGAGGAGCGCAGAGTGACATCGTCGGTAGCCAATGAGCTCATCTTTTTCGACTTAGACATGGTGCTGTTGAGCTTGAAAGCGGTTGATTGTGGTGGAGTCTTGGATTTAGCAGTGTCAATGGCTAGCAAATTTGGTGTGGTGGAAGGAAAGTTAGCAGAGAGAGATGGAGCGAGGCGTAAAAAAAAGTTTTTATACCAGAACCATTTGATTTTTAAGGTAGCAAGAAAGACGTCAATGGCTGACCTTAAGGCGTATATGTCATCGTTTTGACTGAGCGAAGGGAAAGAGCTTATGCGGGCGGACAGGCCTATCAGGTTAGCTTTGTGTTAAAGGTATGGATATCTGGCAGGTGGATGGGCTATTGGGTAGTTAGAGGAGCTGAACTAGCGAGAACAGAGCTCAAAGAGAAAGATACAGGTCCACGATGCAGGTGGTGTTGAGGAAGTACGCAAGAGCAAGCAGTCATGAGGCTGAGAAGACTTTCGATTGGCTGAGCCCCGTTGAAAGCCCTCGAGGGTGGACCGCTGGTGGACCTTGAAGCTTCTCTTTTCGCGAAGGGAGACCTCAACAATGATCAAGAGGTGTGGAGAGACGAGAAAGGGCGCTTCTAAGGTCCATGGCGTGGAACAACTGTAAGTTGGTACCGATGGAGATCTCCATATATGTGAACAAATGTCGAGATGGTAAACCGTTAACTTTTCTAGAGATCCAGCAGGAGCAACTTACGTAAACACTCACTGCATACCACAACATCAATAGAACAGAGACGCGGAAGCGTTGTTAGCATAGTAAGCGCGGTGACGATCCATAGCATGGTCACGTATTTGTAGCATGTTGATGGATAGGGAGAATGAGCGATAGGGGAAGATCCACTGCATGGAGTAGTGCAGCGCCGAGAAGGAAAACCTAGAAAATACAGCGTTATAACATCCAGATCAACTACCTCGCTTGTCAATGCTCAGTGTTTGACTTGTGGGGACGTCTCGGGATTTTGCGAAGCTGAGTTGAACACGAGGGCTTTATCAGAAATACCAACAGGAGCTTCACTTCAAGCACTACTAGAGTTTAGTTGCAGAGAAACAATGTATTATTAGTACGAAGAAAACTGGGATCTCCAGTGCAGTATCTGAGTCTGAATAGGCAAAAAGGGGCTACCTGGTCCCTGAAGCTAGTACACTGGCAAGCACTTGTTGGCAAAGATAAACTCAACGGAAGGTCCAAAAACCGATACATTCGATGGTGAGTCGAGGACTTTGAGAACTCGACAGGAGATATAATACTTTGCACGAAAGCGTGACACGTGATAGCCGGCAATCTTGAAGGGGTAATTTCTTGTTTGGTCCGACTGTCGACAGGCAGAGAAGACATGATCGTCAAACATTCCACATAGTACGACAGTGAATTTAGTGGACCACTGCCTAACCACTTGGCTAAGCTACATCTCCAATCCATGCTATCTATGTGATTGTCGGGAAGCTGCCGTCCTCAGCAGCTCGGTAGACGCTCAATTGATCCCTCAACATGATCTTCAATTTTGCGATAAAGGTGTTCCGAAACCGAATCGCAGGCGTAGAGATATCTTGAATCCACTCACGCTCGATATCTTTTTCCAGCCATTTGTTCTGAATGAATTGCTGGCAACAATCTTCCCAGAAGGATTGTTCAAACGAGAAGACGTCTAGGCCCGCGAAGATGTTACGCTTAGCTATAGCGATGGCTCTGAACCAGTGTCCGCAGACCATCAAGAAGAGGCGAACAAACTTCGTCATAGATTCATCGAGAGCTTGCCGCATATCGCTCGGCCGAGTGTAGTCGGTCAGCTGTTCGGGCCAAGTCGCAAGCTGTATTTGTTCGATATCTGGGAAAGAGGCCAATGTCTGAAGCATGACGGAGATTTCGTGGCGTTGGATTATCATGTCGAAGTCATATCGAGGAGTTCGAAAATGAATTTTCCGAAGGAAGACGCGATGCTGTGTGCCAATTCCCCCAGAAAGATGGCCATGGCCTTGTAGGACTGTAAGCTAAGCAATCGTGAGTATAGCAGGGAGGCTGCTTCGGCATGTATTTGCTTATTGATTCTCAAGATGCTTGTAATCAAGGGAACAGCGCGGCTTCGGCCTTCTGCACGATTTAGGCGACAGGGGCCTTTTGTTGGGTAGATTCTGATTTGCAGAAGTCCAGTATTCGAAATGACTTTTTCTGGGACGAGTGTAACAGTATCCTTCATAATGAGAGGCTCGTTGTCGTGCATAGCCTGTATTCTATTAGCATAAGAATAAAACCCAAGCCAGGCCCATATCGTTCTAGCCAACACAGGTTGAAGTAGAACCTGGGATTTTCTTGAGATGAAAGAAGACTTACCAAGCACCAACCGTATATCTCGTTACGCATCTCTGGAGGCAGACTCAAGAAAGGGAAGGTGTCTCGACGCAAGTTTGCGGACGTATTCGATGACTTCGCGATGTTGATAGTTGCATGGGCATCTTGAGCGTTCTATCCTTTGGTCAATAGCTCATCTAGAATGTAAAGTTAGATGGCTTTTGCTTACCATGATCTGGCACCTAAGTTCAAAGTCACCAACCGACTCTGGCCGGTCAAACGAGTCCCCGTCGGCATTGTCGTCTTTGATGCGCAAGTTGACAAGTTCAGTATGAGAGAGAGATACATGCTCACCCTTCGGATAGCGCGCGGTGCCGGCGCTGGCGCTGGGCGCCGCGGAATTGATAAGTGCCTCGTTAGACATGATGTAGAGCACTTGACGGCGAGTATACCTTGTTGAGGCGCGGTAAAAAGTGCTGGAATACGGGAGCGGGTTGTTATAAATTGGGCAAATAGCAGGGTGGAAAGTCAACCCGTGTCGATTGAAGAATTTGCGGTGGACAAGGTAACAGAGCGAGAAAAAGCGAAAAGAGGTGGAGCAAGAGGTCCCGGGACAGGTTCACGCGAGGCATTCAAGTGACTTCACAGTCATTTATTTGAGGCGGGATTAACTCAAAGAAGAAAGAATCATCGAAATTTGCACGCCAAAGTCGTAGTTCACCTCATTAACGAAGCCTGAACACATTATTGTGCGCCTCAGGTGAAAACAGATGATGTTAATTCATGACTTTGTGGCACACATCGCCCAACCGACGAGAATACTGGGTGGCTGCTCGAATGGAAGTCTGGAACACTGCCGCGAGTCAAGGCCGACCTTGAATCCCAAGCTCCCAGCCATTACAATGTCTATTATACGCAGCGCTGTGAACTCGAATGCGATAATACCCACTTAATATCTGGTTCGACTTCGAGTACGCTAGGAAGTAAAGCATCTTCTTCTGTTATAGTGCGATGGCAGACATCGTGATGGGTGTGTGCCTACTCCAAGTCCTATTATCGAGCAGGCAATTACTGAATTGCATAAGGTTGAGAAGCACTCTGATTGGTTGAAGTTATATAATCTTGGGATAAGGCTAAAGCAACCATTTAGACCACCACGGCAATGTGGCCAATGTATCATTGTCAATCAAAAGGTCTATGTAATGGAAAAGAGGCGCACATCCTGCGCTGATATATCTCACTTGAAAGGATGTTTAGACAAAATAGCATTGAGCAAATGATCGAAAAAATAGGTAGAGATGGGCAAACCCAATTATATTGATTATGCAGGTACATATCGTTTTAGCAACAAGCAACGCTAATGAAAAGATGAACACAACTACGACCTTGCTCATTCAAGTTCAATTTAGACTGAAAATATCTAGTCCCGCAAAAACAGTCGCAGTTTTGTCTCACCAAACAGATGGAACATCAGAGTATCGAAGAAAGAGAACAGCACATATCGTGCACACAATTCCCTGTCTTGATCGTAAATGATGCTGGGCTTGATCGCATATGATGGGCTTGATCGCCCTTGGTGGTTTCGACAGAATCCATGCAGGCAGTGGCCGTAATCCGGCTGGTCTACTGAACAGGCTGAACTGGTGGTATTTGGGGCAGCAATCCGTCTTTATCAGCCTCCAGACCGCTCATCTTCTTTCGAATTATGCCTCTCATTGTAACGTCGTAGCTATCTTTCGCGTCCTTCACAAGGCTTTTCATGTCGGTGGCGGTTTCTTCGCCAGTGAAGCTAGCTGCAGCGTTGCCAGCCATACCTAGCGCCTTCTCCCAAACATCGTCGCTGAAAGTAAATATGTCCAGTCCTGCGAATATGTTTCGTTGAGCCAAAGCTATTGCCCGAAACCAATGACCGCACAATTCCCAGATGTCCATCGCGAAGCGGCTCGAACTAACGAAGGCAGGCTCTACCGTGTCTACCGTGAAGCGGTTTGAGTAGAACCGTTCCAATGGTGCATGTACCTAATTCTCGTTAGATTCTGATGAAAAGGCAGTGCAACCAAAGGCAATGATCGTTGAAAAGACCGCTTGGTCTTTCTAGCACGAAACACCATCGCATCTTGTGGCAGCCATAGAAGTTGATGGGAGCCACAACATGCGATGGGGAAACATAGGATTATAACAAATCGGGGGATTCTTACATGAATCTGTTCCAGGCTCGTGCAAGCGCTAAGGGCTTGAAAGGTCATGAACATATCTCGACGCCAGCCGAATGCCTCTAGATCGCCCTCCTCAGGGTCGCCAAAGGTAATACGACGCAAAAGCTTGCAATTTGTGGGTCCGATCGTAACAAGGAAGGCATTTGAAGCTCGTTGGGAGGGGAAATTGAACGTGTTAGTGTAGAGGAATGGAGCTGCTTCCGCGTGGACCTGTTTGCTGATAAGCAAGACGTTGGTGATCATATGAGGCACAAAAGGACGCCATTTGTCTTGGTCGGCGGTGGAAGTAGCCGCCCATCGGAAGCGTCGCTGCTGTCTCTTCTTCTTGACTTGGACTTCCACTTTGCCTGGACTATCAGATGTCGGGTCCTTGAACTTGATGGACTTATTTCGGTTGATCAGCAGGCACAGCTTATAAATTTCGTTGCGTATTTCTCCGGGAAGCTTCATGAATGGGAATGTTGCACGTCGTTGTTTCTCCTCAGCAGTAAGGGTGTCTTCCTTGACTACCTTGGCTTTGGAACCCTTCTTCTTCTTCTTCGCAGGGAATTCGATGTCATGGAACTTGACGTCTTCGTCATCGTGAGCTACTACATCGATTTCGGCCGGATCCGTAGCTTCAGCATACGATATAGTAGTTCGTTTGCGCTTGGGATAGCGCACAGAGGCAGCCATGTCGGAAGCTTTGGAAGTGATCTTTGACCAGCGAGCCATATTTATGATCAGACCTTTGGGCAGAGTGTGTCGAGGAGAAGTAAATGTAGAGGATTTGATGGTGTAGGGGGTGGTATAGTCGGAGTCAGTGGTAGAGTTTGAAGGCGATGATGAATTTCGAAGAGGATGGTAGATTGGAGAGTGATTAAGAAAGGATGAAGACTTTTCAAGCCGAGCGACGAGTCTAAATAGTCGATGTCTGTCTGCCTGGAACACCTTGGATATGGATAAGTGAAATGGCAGGAGTGCTTGGAGTAACACCTGGAGTGAGGTAGGAACGAAGGTGCAACTGCCTATGTAGGCAATCGTATTTTAGGCATAGGCAGGAACCAACGCAGCGACTGGACGCTAGCCGTAATTCACCTTCTCGAATAAAAAGAACCCGCAAGGTAAATTGTAAACACTCGAGGTTGAAGTTACAGAGCCATAAGGCTGAACAATAAGCAGCTTGATTGGCTGTGCTAATCAGCAATTTTACAAGACTGAAAATTTCCCTTTGTTAAACCTTGATCAGTAGCAACGCCATGGCAAAATCAATGGCGTACTCTCATCAGCTCTGAATGGCTACCACCAGTGCTGCTAACCAAAAGGTGCTTCAATTCCCTTCGTATCTGATAAATGCTCCCACTCCGAAAACCCTTTATGGCAAATAAAGCACTCGATAACAGAGCGTAGCGTCTGGGAGTTATTGGAGTTGATGGTAGTACGCCAGTTATTTTGCCATGCAGTGTTGAGTAGATCGCAAGGGAAAACGAAATGAATGGCACAACCCCAATGAAGACGAACTCGATATCCCATCAAGGCCGCTAAACAAAAGATGCACTATCTCCTATCACATTACTTGAAGCATTTCCAGCATCACGTATCTGGTGGAAATTAAAGCATTCAATAATAAAGCGTAGGAGGTGGTAGATATACCACTCCATGGGAGTGTGTCGTCTTTTTTGTCAGTATAATGAGAAAACAAGTGATATTAATAATCTACATATCTCATTCCAAGCAGGCCACGGCACTAATACTTCGAAAACACCCAACGGCATGGCAGGATAAAGGTCGTACTCCCATCAGGCCCGATGGCTCCCATCACCGATGTTCATAGGGAAGAGGGTGCTATGCTTGACATATCATTTGATAAGGGATGAATTTATGTGATTCTTGAGAGCAGAGAGGTGTTGCGTTCGTTGTATCCGACCGTCATTTAGATCTTCCTAACGGAATCGATTAGGCAAATTAATGAGCATATTGCCCTGAGGATCAACTTCATAGCCGCTGAAGTCGCTCTTTATGAGCGATCTCATCTCAGTATCAAAGGCCTGTTTCGTACAGGCAACAAGTCTCTTCAATAACTGACCCTGGTAACCAGAGCCAGGGTACCACCAAGAATATTTGACGCCACGGGCCCGCTGAAGTGTTCGCTCTAGCGAATCGTCGGCAAAGACAAGTATCTGCAGGCCAGCAAATATGTTTCGTTTGGCCAAAGCAACAGCTCGAAACCAGTGGCTCGTGGCCGCCCAGAAGTGTTCCGCAAATGCTTTGAGTTCAACCTCAACCGAGCCATCAGATAGGTTGCCGTTTAGAGTCACGTTGAATCGATTCCACTCCAGACTTTCCAAGAAGGGATCCATATCAATGCTTTGTACATTGGTACATGTAGTAAGCTGTTGTAATGTCATGAATATGTCATAACGACTAACCCGGTCTTTTCTTGAGAGTCGACAGATGGCGATATTACGAAGGTGGTTGCAATTGTTTTTGCCAACTTTGACAAGGAAAGCATGTAGTGCTCGTGTGGTGGAGAAGATGAAGCGGTTTTGGTACAAGAATGGAGTTGCTTCCTGATTTATCTGCAGGTTGAGTAGTAGGATTCTTGGCATTAGATGAGGCACCAGGAGGTATTTGGGTCTAGACTCTGTCTTGTTGCTGTGGCCGGATTGCTCGCTGACTAGAGCTTTTTGCTTTGCCGTAATATAACTAACTCTACCTGAGTTTGAGTCAGTATAGATCTAGGAACAGAGCCAACAGGCTTTGAGCTTCGAAGAAACCGAATAGTCTTTGCGAGTTGGAAGTTGTGAAACTCACAACGTATCCAGTGGTGTCTATAGCGCTCGATAAGGACCGCATCTCATGGTAGCCATCAAACGCAATGCGACGTGCGAAGTTCTGGAAGATTCATTGGGAACATCTTACCTGGATATTTAATTGGAGGAGAATGGATCTTGATGGGTTGGCCACCATCAACGCACAAACACCATTGATAGATCTCGTTCCGAATCTCTCCTGGCAGTCTGAGAAATGGGAAGATTGCGCGTTGGCGTTTTTGCTCATCGGTCAGCTTGTCGTCAGCCAACGCGTGTGCTTTTCTGACATTTGAGGCCTTCTTCTGCTTCTTGACAGGTGCTTCGAAGTCCACGTCATCCTTAGACTCATAGGCGACCTCAGATTCGCTCAGATCATCGGTTTCTGTGTACGAAATGGCGGATCGCATGCGCTTAGGGTAGCGTACGGCTGGGTCACGAGTAGCCATATCGAAGTATATGATTTTCACAAAAGTTTAACTGTTCCAGACTGTATCGGTGGAGCAAAAGGAAGAGCAGCGCGTTGTGGTGTTGACAAGAGAGGATGTAGGAAATCTAGGTTTGAGTGTGAGAAAATTTGGTAAATTTCGAAGCTAGTTGGCCCAGGTTGGAACACGTTGTCTTACCAACATTTTAGGTAGCTTACTGGGCACTAGCAACATAGTGTGTCTAGATTTACCAAGGATTTGTCGATAGATATACAGCAGAAAGATGACGGCTTGGCGTGGTATTGCGAAATGATGAACGCAAGGCTGAGACATAGCCTAATGGGCTCACAGCGAATAGACAAAATAACTGATGAGTCGAGTGATTATGACGATATGATCCTTGATGGAACGGTGAAGTAATACTTTCGACACAGAATAATGCTGTTGAGGAGCAACGATTCAGACGATGTCTGAACACTCAAGCCATGGGACACCACTCGACGTATCCGCAAAATGCTTTCGGGCCTCAGCATCCCCAGTTTGCGCGACATGCTTCCGGAAGTGGTAGTCCTCTCGATACGCCCAGCTCGGCACATCAAATAAACCTGCCACTAGCACGATCCGTTCTGAAGCTATCTTTGACATGTCCGGCGGTGCTAATATCAGGAGTAGCTTCCTCTCTACATCTATGCTGCGAATGAGTGCAATACCTATCGAGCTGCACATGGTAGCGTCGATGATGGGATCGTTCGACGGGGCAAAGTATGGCAAATCATCCTTCTCGCCCCTCAATATTTCATGCTCCGCGAACGACATGTTATCGTCTGCAACCACGATGGACACTAACGTGCCATTCAATAGATTTGAAAGCATGCCTGGGTACATATGAGGAATTTCAGGGGTGAAATGAAAGCCGGCAAAATCACATCTGCCTTCGCTATAGGAGACAACATACGGCCGCCAGCTAGTGATGGGGCTAGGACACGGTGATGATTTGGGGCGGCAGGTTGTATGGAAGTAAGACTGAAGCTGCATGTCTCGCTGTTGAGATACTGATCTAGAGGAAAAGAGTGCTATATTTTCTGGTAGAGGTGGGAGCTGCGTCACTTTGTGGGTGGGTGGAATCGTTGAAAGCTGGGTTTTTGAGATATTCACCACTTCGGCATCGGTAACTATCTCGAGGATGTTTTTGATGAGACCGTTACCAAAGATTTGAGCGGAAGCTGGGCAGTGTATGAGGAGCTGAATAGGGTCTCTTCGATTCGCTATACGTATTTTGTTGGCAAGTCTGACAAGATCTTGGACACCGGCCAAGTATCTAGCTTTACTACGCCCGTTGGATTTGACGCCGATCGGGTGCGCTCTTAGGATAGTATCATTGGCTTGCGCATCATGGGTCCAATTTGGCTGTAGTACTGGCTGCTGAATTTTTGACAGAGATATATGTCCAGGCCAGCCATTCTCAGATCGTTCAGGATCTAGGTCAAGAAAAAGTACCTGACTTTGGCTTTTGGATTTGCCAAGCGTGAGGAGGGAGTTTGTCAAGAGTCTGGAAAATGTTGATATCTCCAAGGGATTTTGACCTGTGACAACTATTGAAAAAGCCCCGTTTGTAGACGAGCTTCTTTGCGCATTGGTATGAAGATATTGTTGCCAATCCACGGATGTTCCAAGTGATGAGACTTTGGCCAAATGATGCTCGCTCGAGTGACGAAGCTGATGGCCAGTCAGTACGGAATTGTCAAGATCAAGATTTGGAGACTTCAGTATTGCTTACCTTGATATAGCTTGCCGAAATATTGACCACACAGTGCTCACATTTGCATTTCCACACTCCTTGAAAAAGGGGTGATACAGCACTGAGGTCTGGAGAAACACTTGTATCGTTGACACTCGATAGTTGAATCTCAGCCCAATCACCAGAGACACATCGAATCACCGGTAATGACTCGGTGGACGACGCCAGGACCCTACGAGTTATTGATTTTGTAGTCAGATATGCTCCGTACATCGAGACTACACCGGAGATGACCTTGAGTTCGTAGTGACCAACACTGGTGAGAGTCTGATCGTACGAAAGCTTGATGCGTTCCGAGCCATCGATAGCTGGTTCAGTGTTTGCCTTTTGACCATTCCAGGAACTTAGGACTTGGTCGACAAATGGAGTATTAGGAGATGATGGTTCACTGTCTGACTCGTTGTCGGACATTCCTGCCTCGCTATCATAGTCCAGGTCTGTGATACGTTCTCCATGAGGACTTCCGTTGGATGTTTTGGAAGTATCATGAAAGGCCTCTAAGCTTGATAATTCATCTTCGAGATTCCGAGGATGGATCCTTGACGCTTTTGATAGTGCTTGTAGAGCGCTAATCGGCTCAAGTGCTGATTTTTTGAGAGTAACTATCTCAAAAAGTTAGCAATGATATCTCCTCCCAGTGAGCAGAAAGAATGCGCGCTCCCATTGGGTTATGGTTAGTTCTTCTAAAAAGGACATCCTATTTCACCATACACTGTAGCAAAGAATTCCTAGATCCTGGCTAATTAAATTGAAGGGAGAACACTGAGGGTCTCACCTGGTTCTGATTCCTCCGTCACTTTTCGTTTTCGACTCATGTTGAATCGTTTGGGCTGTATTGTTCAGGCTATAAATCTGGAGAGTAGCAAGTTCGTATGAAAGACGATGGGGCTACGCAAGATCTGGAGGGGCAACGTAAAAGGTTCGCTTCGGCTTTTTTTTCCGACGTCAACTCTCAAACTTATTTCACCCCACATCAGACCCGACGAGTACGAGATACTCGCGACCATGGCGAAATCCGGTGAACCTTCGGGCTCAAAACGAAAATCCGCATCCAAAATCAACTCAGCGAAAGCCTCGACGCCCCGGACACCTAGCAAGCCGCCTCTCAGCGCGGAGGTAGTTGCGGATAGTGACATGGAAGACGACGAAGAGGAAGAGGAAGAAGAGAGCGAGGCTGAAGGTACTTCTTCGGCGCAAAAAGCCACACGGGTCTCAGAATCTCCAGCTACCAGTGGGGCAGAAGAGTCTGAGGATGAGAGCTCAGAAAACGAAGCGGCGCCCGCTCAGCAGCCAGCGCCGAGCAAATCGCAGTAAGAAGTCAGACCGTCACACCTTTACCAAGTTCTAATTCTATCAGCTCTCAACAACAAGAAACCAACGTATTCTCCACAAGCGACACCATCCGTCCCGCAAAACCATTCGTCCCTCCTCTTGGTTTCGCTCCTGCGGAAACCGCCACGATATCTTCCGCCCTTCATTTCAATGCCGAGACTTTGCAGGGAAAAGAGCTATTCTATATTTCTGCGCCAGCAAATGTGCCGATGGAAGAACTCACCGCGCTGTCGTGGCAAGCCGCAGAGCAAGGAGAGGAGATTTTAAGTTATAGAGATACATCTTACGGTCTCACATTCGATGATGCAACCCGTAAAGGCCTACGAGTACTACTCCCGGCAAAAGGGGGTTATAGATCTGGTACGTCTTGTTTGATAGGATGAATGATCATAGCTAACAAGCGAAGTTCACGCAAAGGTTCAGCATGTTCTGCATATGCAGGAAATACCGAATCTGAAGCGACCGAACCCAGATCCGCTTGACCGCGAACATCCAAACAAGATACCAAGACGAAGACAGCCCAAAGGCATGCGCATGCGATTCAAACCCATGGGTTTCGGCGCCGGAGACATCAGAAGAGGAGGTGAAGCAGAAGACGACGTAGCTTTCGAAGACATTGACATGATGGATGCACCTCCACTTACAGTACCGGAGGCGTCAGGACAAGCAAAAGCACCAGACAACCCACAGATGACCGAGAAGGAAAAGAGAAAACAGGCAAAGAAGGAAATGAAGAAGAAAAGCCGCGCCACTTTGGACGTAGCAGACGGAGCTCAACCACAAACGATGGACGATATACAAATCACTTCGGAACCAGGCCCCTCTTTACAAGCAGCAGAATATGCTCAACCAGCCTCTGTGCAGCCAGTCCAGTCTTCAAAATCTGCCGCTTCAGAGAAGAATGCAGTGCCACCGCAAGTTGCCGACGGTCCGGTGGAAAATGCCAGCAATGTAAGTACTACTGCTCCTGGAAACATCCTCGGGTACTTTAAATCCAAAGCAGCCAGCTAACACCAGACAATAGGGTCAGTTGGAGGAACCCGCTCTGGCATCACAGTCTGTACAATCGGTCCAGGCTGCTCAATTAGCTCTCAAACCAGAGCCTCGAGAAGATACCGGTCAAATGAACGGTACCGCATTGGTATCAAAAGATAAGAAGGCTGAAAAGCAGAAGAAACGAGAAGAGAAAGAGAAGCGTCGGAAAGAGAAGGAAGCTGCACGAGCACAAAAGGCTGGTAACATTGTTGTTGCTCAGCCAGAAAACGAGATACCTCAAGCGGATGGTCTCATCATACCCCAAGCGGAGAATGTCACCATTCCACAGGAAGAGGTGTTTGATACTCCATCCAAAGTTGTGGTAAAACCAGAGCCTCAGGACACGATCATGGCCGATGTCGACGTGCCCAAAGCTAAAAAGGAGAAGAAAAAGAAGAAGAAGGACAAGACCGCAGTCTAGAAGGGCCCATCTCTTCCAGCTTCTCTCCAAGGACAAGTTGGGCCACGATGGAAACGTGCCGCAGAATTGCTCGATTGTCCAGCCGAAATTGAGAGTAATGCTTGACACCGGTTTCTATGTATAGTATAGCACACTCGCTGGGGAAGTGCCTAATCAGCATCATAATGCGAAACAATAGCTGAAGTATCGAGGTCAGCGTGTTAGTCAATCAACCAATGCAAACAGCATGTACCATCCTTTACCCCTCCCGTGAGCCCATGAGGATTTGCTCCTTCAAGTTATCACTTGTAGATACTACATCACATTGAACAAGTGATATCGCCGCATAGCGTGTCCATCCCGAAAGGAACAGGGGAAATATTGCAGGGATGGGCGTCCAATGCACGAAACATGGGTTGGTGAGGGGGAGGGGTCTGGTCGTGTCATCGAATCGAACTTTTTTCTGGTCTGCATTTTTTGACAACCCACCAAACTTTTTGCCTTCTCTCATTCTCCTTCGCCTTCACCTTCACTCAATTCATCTTTACCATACAATCCAAAAGTCATACCCTACACAATCAGCCAACATGTCTACCTACGCTCTCTCCCAGACCCACAAGGAGGTACAATTCTTCAATGGCCTACGTTTGCCCCGCACAAATGCTAATTGCCACAGATGATGGAGAAGTCTCTCGTAGACTCCGACTCCGAGGTCGCCCAGATCATGGTATGATCCCAATCCCTTCTTACAACGAGTCAATGGCTGAAGAATCTACAGGAGAAGGAGATCAAGCGTCAACGAGAGTCAATTCTACTCATTGCTTCCGAAAATGTCACCTCCCGCGCCGTATTTGACGCCCTTGGATCGCCAATGTCTAACAAGTACTCTGAAGGGTACCCTGGAAAGAGATACTATGGAGGAAATCAGCACATTGATGAGATTGAGATACTCTGCCAAAACCGCGCCTTGAAGACCTTCAACCTCGACCCAGAGAAGTGGGGTGTCAATGTTCAAACTTTGAGCGGTTGCCCAGCAAATTTGGAAGTCTACCAGGCAATTATGAAGCCTCATGAGCGTATCATGGGCTTGGATCTTCCTCATGGTGGTCATTTGAGTCACGGATATCAAGCACCAAACAAGAAGTAAGCACGTCTTCGGACGATTGAGAAATAAAAGCTAACCACAGCAGGATTTCCGTCACTTCAATTTACTTCGAATCCCTTCCCTACCGATGTAACCTCGAGACCGGACTGATTGACTACGACCGTCTCGAAGAGAATGCACTCCTATACCGACCCAAGGTCATCGTTGCTGGCACCAGCGCATACTGCCGAAACTTTGACTATGCTCGCTTCCGACAAATTGCTGACAAAGTTGGCTGCTATTTCATGGTCGACATGGCACATATCTCTGGTCTCGTTGCTGCTGGCGTCAGCCCATCGCCATTCGAGCACGCTGATATTGTTACCACAACCACTCACAAGTCCCTCCGTGGTCCTCGTGGAGCCATGATCTTTTTCCGAAAGGGTGTCCGAAGCACCGACAAGAACGGCAAACAGACACAGTACGATCTTGAAGAGCCCATCAACTTCTCCGTCTTCCCTGGCCATCAAGGTGGTCCTCACAACCACACCATCACCGCTCTCGCTGTCGCTTTAAAGCAAGCCCAGACCGACGATTTCAAGCAATACCAACAACAGGTCATCAAGAACGCCAAAGCTCTAGAAGAAGAATTCAAGAAGCTCGGCCATAAGCTCGTCACTGACGGCACAGACAACCACATGGTTCTTCTCGATCTTAAGCCACACGGCATCGATGGTGCCCGTCTCGAAGCCACTCTCGAGCAAGCCAACATCGCTTGCAACAAGAACACAACGCCCGCTGACAAGAGTGCGCTATCACCCATGGGAATCCGTATTGGTGCCCCAGCCATGACATCGCGTGGTATGAGCGAGGCAGACTTCAAACGTATTGCCCGCTACTTTGACACCTGCATCAAGCTTGTCAAGGAGATCCAAGGTAGCCTACCCAAGGAGGCCAACAAGCTCAAGGACTTCAAGGCCAAGGTCGCAGCTGGTGACAACACCACCATCAACGATATGAAGAAGGAAGTGATTGAGTGGGCCAGCTCCTTCCCACTACCAGTTTAGGCGCCATCGAGTAGATAAAAGCTGGGGCGGCGATTGTTTTTTCTGTATGCATAAATAGGTATCGGTTGGCGCAGGCGTCATTGTTCAACAAACGGATGACTTCAACGTTTTAACGGGGTTTCCGGTGTCTTTTCAACTTTAGTTATACAACAGATACTCGAGCTCAACGCTCATATAGTCATGTCACGACACTTCAACCAGCTGTTCTGACATGCCAAAACAATCAATCAATCAATCAAACTCTCACATCAATTCATCTTATGGCTTATACCATCACAGTCCATATGGTTCTATTCTTCGAACACACATCTACCCCATCAAGCATGGCCCTGTACAGCCTTAGGAACATACGGCTCCTCCAAATACTTGACTTCCTCATCCGTCAACGTCTTCCCCTTGACCTCCACTGCCTGCATCATACGCTCCACACTACTAAATCCCACAATCGGCACCGTGCCTTTCTGCAGAATCCACGCCAACGCCACCTGAGCCATCGGCCAACCCTTCTTCTTCGCAAGTTCCTCCACTCTACCAATGATAGCCTTATCCGCCTCGCTAGGTCCACCTCCAAAGGCCCGATTACCAGTAGCAGCCGCTTCAGAGCGCGGCGTAGCGTCAGAGTTGACCGGACGCGCAAGAGCGCCGCGATAAAGAGGGGACCAGGGGATAAGACCGACGCCAGTTTGAGCGCAATATTTGTTCATTTCGCGCTCTTCTTCGCGATACTGATACACTCGTTAGCCTTAGCCATCTGGCAGGAAGGAGGGAGTACTTACGCAAAGCGAATAATGATTCTGCATACTAACAAACTTCGTCCACCCATTCTTCTCCGCCACAGTCTGCATCCCCGCAAACTGAAACGTCCACATACTACTCGCGCCAATATACCTAACCTTCCCACACTGCACCAGATCATGCAACGCCTTCATCGTCTCCTCCACCGGCACGCTAGTATCAAACCGATGAATCTGCAATAAATCAATATACTCCATCTGCAGCCTCTTAAGAGACGCATCCACCGCATTGAATATCGCGGCCCTACTCAAACCTCCCTGGTTCACATAGTCTTTCGTGCCCTTCATTTCCGGGTACTTGATATGGTTGGCACCAGGCTCCTCGCCGACAGTGCCGAAGCATTTTGTCAGAAGGGTGAGTTTGTGGCGTGGGATTTTTAGCGATTTGACGGCGTTGCCGATGAGGGTTTCGGAGACGCCGGCGGAGTAGACGTTGGCGGTGTCCCAGGTGTTGAGACCGCAGTCGTAGGCGGCTTTGAGGAGGGCGGTTACTTTGGCTTCGTCGTCTTCGACCCAGGGTTGCCAGAGTTTGGAACCGAAGGACATGGCACCTAGGCAATCGTTAGTGATGGTGTAGTAGGGAGGGATTGGGGAATGGTATACCTAGGACTGGGACACTGACGCGTAGGCCAGACTTTCCAAGTTGTCTATACTCCACCTTTGTGGCCTCGAAGGAGGCACGCAGGGAGTCGGGCATATCTGCTTTCTTGTCTGCCATGGTGAATTGGAGTAGTTGTGCAGGTTAAGAGATACGATGGAATCAGGAAGTTTGGAAAATGGTATCCAGCAAAAACTCAATATTTTCCGGAGCTTTTAGTTGAAAAAACAAGTGCTTCAGCAGGTCACAGTAGCTTTAAATACAATGCGGGCTGTTTGTGCTACAAAAATTGCCCGTGTCGCAAATAGACCCAGGAAACTAGGTGATCGTCATGCCGAAGCAGCTTGTAGATGGAACAATCGACGAAGCTCTATTTCCGCAACCAATGTGAAGCTCCAAACTTGCATTTGTTTACCAGGAACCTACCCCGCTCGGCGCGAATCCGGGATCATTGCCGCTTGAGATACAAGTCTATATGATTCGAAAGGCTGACATATAGGTTCGCTTGTGTGTATTGGAGCGATTTGAGGGAACATGTTGCTTCGATTTGATTTGCTGGTTTATGTTTCGATATGTACATTGGCGCGACATCGGCTTCTCCATTTGCATCTCTTCGGATTTAACATAAAACCCGATTGAGGTTTTGATTTTGCCTGTTGATCGAGTGGCGAATATAGAGAGCAGTGCCGTCTCTCCCATCGATGGCGGTCGGCGACTTGGTCTTCACTTGATGCATAGGAACCCGGCGCTATGATATGCGGGAAGCCTGGTATGCAGCATGCTCATGGCCTCATAAACAAAAAGAAAGCTTCAGAGCTATCAAGCCATGAGAGTTGACAGTAGTTGCATTTCAGGGCGTTCAGCTCTCCTTGGGTGGAATTAGTATGTGACGACGCTGTTTAAATGACTTCAGACGGCCATAATTCCGATCGCCATAAATCAAGGATGGACATCCCGAATTTTCGTCGAGTACGTGCCATATAGTTGTTTTAGCTGCCAGCACCTGTGCAACTACAACAGCGTGGTCGCCAATCTCCAGATAATGATCCGGCATCAACTGACACTCCAAACTACCAACAATTGAATCGGTGCTAAGCTCTGGAGCGTACACCGTCTGGTCGTCAGACGTGCTATAGTAATCCAGAGGTTTTTCTGATTTATCCTCCGCCACAGGTGATAGTTCCAGTCCGATCCCCATGTTTGCCAACTCCTGGAAAGCCGTCTCATGAGACTGCTTCAACGCGAAGGCCTCTGCAATTCTTTGACCTTTCACGAGCGCTCTCAGAGCTACTGCTCGAAACCTCTTCCGACTGAGTATGGCATCAAGCGTTAAAGATCCCTTTCGAAGGTTGAATATTATGGTAGGATGTGGATCGAATGTGACCGTGGTTAGTGACGACACAGTGGCCCCGTAGAATTCGGTATAGTCTGTGGAATCGTGTGGTCTGGGCTTTAAAGACGTAGATGCCGTGATCAAGAAGATAGGATGAGCAATGTGACGCATGAACTGTCGAACTGGATCCACCTCGAGTGCCTGCGGCTGTTGAGCTGTCTTTGTATCGTCGTCTTGGGAGGCATCCTGTTTAGGCGAGGCACTCGAGTAAAGTCTTCTAGGAACGCCTGATGGGTTGACTAGAGAGAGTCAGTACGCGAAGCTACGACAAGTCATTGACGCTGAAAAGCCGTGGTGTCATACTCAACCAGGCCGTTCTGGATAAGTGCCGGCAAAGGTTCGAAGTTGACCTGAAGGGAGTCGCCATCTAGAGAACGGATTTGGCAGAGGACGAGGCCGTGAGCTCTGCGGCAGGATCATTTTGAGACAAACATTTCCGAATTCAGTATCAAGGTGAGCTGCTAGGAGGCTATTGGTAGTTCTTGAAAAGATATAAAAAAGCTTTGAAGCTTTGAAAGATGAGATCCAAGCTCAACCTCCAATCAACCATCCCTGCTCGCAGCCCCTGTCCAGACCCTTGTCAGCCAAGCATCGTGAATCCAGAAATTATTTAACTTCAATCTCTAAACTTTCCAACGACACAATTACAAGCACAATCATGTCGACCATGTCAAACGCATTACGGCCCTCAACGCGGAGGATACAACTGCCTCCATCCAGCATAATATCTCACAACCTCCAACAAACGCGTCATGCAACACTCATCAAACGTCCGAAGCGACCATACACATTTACCCAGCTCGTCACTCTGACAGACGGCAGCTCATACCTCCACCGAACAACCTCACCTCTCCCCGTATACCGACCGACCAAAGACCAACGAAGCGCGCCCATGTGGAACCCTTCAGACGAGCGGCTGATGAATCTCGAGGACGATGATGCGGGTAAACTGAAACTTTTCAGATCACGGTTCGGTCGTGGCTATGACCTGGGAAATGCGAATGCGGAGGAAGAGGTATCTCATCAACATCATTTGATGTGTACTAATAAGCTAATGAAAGCAGGCTGAAGCTGGAGCTGAAGCCAAGGCTAAAGGTACATCGGAAAGCAAACCGGACGACAGCGGAGACGGCATCGATTTACTGATGGACCTTATAACGATTAAAAATAAGAGTACGGCTTCGAGAGATGCGCAGAATACTACGAAGAAAGGCACCCAGAATAGTGCGAGCAAGAAGAAATGATACCCAACTCTGTAATATACTGCAAAAATACAAGCGCATTATACAATCTGCCTGTGCGGTAGAGGAGCCAAGGCTTCGCTGACTTACTTCAGAATGTGAAGTAACTAATCGACCTTGTTACGAGGCCCGTGTTTCTGGTGTTTCCTACCCTGGACCAAGCAGGGAGAGTATCTTGCCTACTGTAGAAGGGAACAACTGCTACATCCTTCTTCGATGGCCACTGTACACACCTGGAAATTCCATCAGTACTGCCGAGCAAGCAGTGAATCTTGAAGAACTTCTACGAAAGCTTATTTCTACTTCAAGAAGCAGCAGATCTGCGTAGTTCGGTGAAGCAGGTACAGTCTAGCAAGGTGATCTATCTGGCTTTGAGTATTAAATCTTCTTACTTTCACTTCTTACAGATACCCTTCTCCTCTTCCTCATTCCAAACTCTACCTATTTCAAGAATAGGGTTTCTTGAAAATCATTCACCCTTCGAGACCTAATATTACTATCTTCAAAGGTGACTAATATTTCCGAGCTGCCTAAAACGGCCGAATTCTCACACCGTCAAACTCTACAGAGTATAAGTGTCGAGAGATCCTGTCACAACTCAGTTCCACTGTCACCTCTCAAAATCTTTCCGAAAGCGAAAACCTCTACTGGAAGCCGCCAAACTGGGATCCTTGAGCAGCCCCAGAACCACTCGCCGCGAAAGCAATATCTTGGACCAGAGTCCCCGTCGCCGAAGTACACTGTGGAAATACACTAGCCACGACCACAAGTATTGCGTCAAAATGTATGCTAAACCAGTAGGACACGCGCGCAAGGCTCTAAAGGCGACGTTCTTGCAACACCAACGCAAATCCGAGAAATCCAAAAAGCGGGATTTGTCCGAGGCCGAGAATGGAGATGACAGGTCACCAGAAACGGGGGCAGAGCCAGAAGCAGAGCAGGAACCAGCTGCTAAGCGGAACAAAAAGAAGAAGAAAGCCTCTGCTGGAGAAGATGGCAAAGAAGAGCGTGCGAAAAAGAAGCACAAAAAGACCCCCAAAAATCTGACTGGGTATGTATCTACGGTATCTCAATGGGCCAAACTGCACACCTATGACCCTGATCCAACCTGGTTCGGACGAAAGCTTGAAATCATCAAGAAAATTGCCAAATGTATCCAAAAGGCAACACATCCCGGTACTGGAAGCCGTGAAAAGGAAGCTGGGTGGTTTCTCGCCACAAAGAACGCCAAAGAAATCAATGTCGATATCGAAGCTATCAAAGCATGGGCAAACTCAAAGGCACTGGCGGGTATCAGCAAGTCTAGAGTTAAACGTCGAGATGGCAATCGTGGCAGACAGGTTCGCAATGAAGGTTTTGTACCCAACCTGACAATAGCCATTGCGCAGACTTGTTCTGTCAGACATTTTTCGTGGAAAACTGAGAAGGAGATTGAACATTGTTTCTACGGAGTGGCTGCAAAGACTGTCAGTGCAGCAATGCAGTTCACACACTTCTACAACTTGATCAAGCAAGAAGGTCGATCTCGTCCATGGCATACCTCAAGAGCATTTGAGATGGGAGTATCCGCCGGATTGGTAGCCAAGTCTACGGCAGATGTCAAAGGACTCGAAGAAATGAAAGAAAAGGCACAGAAAAGACTCATGCAAGCAAGAGATTTGAAGCGAAAAGTCAAGCACAATTCCACGTCCCCAGTCATGACAAACACCCGTGAAAAGGCAATTGAAGATCTGCAGGACGAGATATTTGTTGAATCCGAGGATGAAGAGAGCGAAGATGAAGACGATGAAGATGAGGAAGTTGAAGATAGCGACTCTGGCAAAGATGACTGCGCGGTTGATTTTGACGACCCAAACTTTGCGGATATCGACTTGACCAACGACATCGATGGGGACATCAAAAAGGTTCTCCTACGCAAATGTCGAGAGCAGGCGAAAAACTGCAACGCAATCATAAACCGTATCAATCGGCAAATTGATGCTTTGCTCGTTGCAGATCGCATGCTTAAGACCGGGGATATTGAAAAACAAAAGAA
The DNA here is from genome assembly GCA_010405405.1 of Microthyrium microscopicum. Taxonomy (NCBI): domain Eukaryota; kingdom Fungi; phylum Ascomycota; class Dothideomycetes; order Microthyriales; family Microthyriaceae; genus Microthyrium; species Microthyrium microscopicum. The sequence goes on along the minus strand of MU004243.1, from coordinate 695,674 downwards.
TCCGTATCGACCAATGCCATTCAATGATCAAAAGGCATTCAATGAAGGTGTTCTATTTGCTAAGGATTTGACCATCACAACCTACAATCTCTTTGGCGGCCAAGACGAGGACGATGATGATTCACCTATTGGCCAGCTCCTCTTGTCTGCTGCTGTACCAGCAGAGCAGGTGATAGAGAGTATTGAGACTGAGGGGGCAGATCTCGAACTTCCTCCAGAGGAGAAAACGGCAGCTGAAGCTGAAGACGACGACAAGCCTCTGGTCGAACGAGTCGAGCAGCTCTTGAAGAAAGAGAGCCGCAAGCCCAAACGCAGCAAAAAGAGCAAGACATTCATCACAGGCGACTCAAAGTCTACGATTTGACCACTTCAACTGCAAATTGACTGCTACAATCGTTTGACTGATCATCTGTTTCACAGCGAATGATGCCATGAGTTCAGTCTTACAAAATTGCATTCAAGTTTCTGGGCTCTGGATATGCTGCGAGTTCGTGATTTCCCATCTCATTGCTTACTGAACATTTGTTGCCAACTTCGATACGAAAAGCCCATAGCGGTCATCATAACCATCACAGTCGACCTGACTGGTCGTCTTTTTCCAAGAGGATTATTTGGTTACAACTGACTACCAATCCCTATGATTATTTGGACTCATGTCCCAAGTTCTCCATTCACATGTTCTAATATGCGGCAGAATTGATTGTTTGCTGTACTTTTGATCTCTAGAATGATCTATCTTTCTGTCAAGGACAGACATTCATCTTGTACTCATAAACGGACGAATCACTCAAATTGGCTTACAGTGAGTTGTCAAATGCTCTTGTCAGTCAATCCTGCTTCTTGATATTGTGTCAACCACCATGTATGGACTTAAGTATTATACTCTATAACTTAAATTGATTACCTCCCTTCAACTCTGCTGTCGGTACAAGATACGGCTTGCCTTGTTTCTGAACCTGCGTCTTTTGCTCAAAAGCATATGCCAATCCAATTAACTTTTCCTCTGACCACAAGTCTCCTAGAAAGCTGATTCCAAATCTATCCACTAGTCAGTGGCTCTCTCATTACGACAGTAACTCATCAAAACTTACGGGACTCCAGGTGCAGTGCCAACAAGATCTCCCGCTGTAGTTTTGATCACTGGCGCGTCTGCCGGATAGAAACCCAAAGGTACAGTCACAATCGGTGCCCCTATAGTCGCCGCCCAGGACGAAGCGAAATTTGTCGGCAAAATGACCGCGTCGAGCTTATACCGCTTCAGTGTTCCAATTAATCCATCCTTGAGCGCATAGTTAACCGCCCGATCATGAGCTGCTTTGAACTTCGGGTCTGTATTTGGCCACTGCGCGAGCGCTTCGTCCCATATCTTGGTGTTCCTTGCTGGATATTCCTCACGAGGATCATGCTGCGTAATGTTTCTAAGCGTAGCGAGATCTTTCACACCCGACGGATTCTTGACAAGTAGCCTTACGTAGGCTGGTAGATTGACGAGAAAGTCTGCGTTGAGAACGAGGGTCTCGTCGGGACTGTTCAAGGCGTATGTTATGTTTCTGAAGTTTGCTGGATTGATCACAGTAGCGCCAAGAGACTGGAGGATGGGTATAGCTTTGTTGAAGGCGATGACCTCGGTGTCGTTGGGTGAGCCGCCAGATCCTGTTATGGCGTTCTGGGGAACTCCTATTCTTGCTCCTTTTAGTATTCCGAGTTTGCATGCTGCTACATAGTCCGGTGGGCTCTTCGCGTTGGGGTTGACGAGAGTATAGTTGTCCTGCGGATCTGGTCCGGCAATGGCCTGGAGAATCGTAGCTGCGTCTTTCACTGTTCTTGCCATAGGCCCTACGGTGTCTTGATGCTCTGATATTGGAATGACGCCGTGGCGAGAGGTCAGTCCTACCGTTGGTTTTATGCCTACGAGATTGTTCCGGTGCGATGGACACACGATTGAACCATCAGTCTTATTATGCCGTTAGCAATCCTTTCAACCCCAAATGGACTTCGACGCAATGTCCGTAAGAAATTAAACAACTCACTTCTGTCCCCAAAGCAGCAAAAGCCAATCCAATCGAGGAAGAAACTCCACTCCCACTCGAACTATTATATCAGTTAGCCCACGACCAAGGTTACGCCTCCTTGCTCCATCTCAGGATCAATGATCCCCATACTTTGGAGTCATCTAGTCCCAAGACCAAACTCACCTCCCACAAGGATCCTGATCCGGGTAAAAGGCAGCCTTCGTCTGCCCTCCATGCGCTGACCAGCCATTACTGGACGGATTTGAGCGATAGTTCGCCCACTGGCTCAAATTCGATTTCCCCAAGATCACCACACCTGCTGCCCGTAGCTTCGCAGCTATAGTCGAGTCTGCTTTGATTTTGGCGCCGAGCAACGCGTATGATCCCGCTGTTCAAATTAGACTCATATTCACAGAAAACCTGGGGAACCTTACCAGTGTTATTCATCTTATCAGCTGTGGCAATGTTGTTCTTGATGATAATCGGAATCCCATGTAACGGGCCTCGTATCTTGCCATTCTTGCGCTCAAGATCCAGCGCAGCTGCTATAGTAAGCGCATCGGGATTGAGTTCTGTGACAGCGTGAAGAGTATCGTTGACTTCTGCGATACGAGCTTGATATGCCTGCGTATCAAAGTCAGCACGTCTGCCACCAACGTCAAAGGTTAGAAGACTCACATGAACAAGATCAACACTACTAAAATAACCTATATCTCTCAGCCACCGTTCCCATGCATCTCCAATCCAACAAACCTTTCTCCAGGCCAAAATTAAGTTCTTCCAACGTCACATTCGTCAAACTCGGAAAAGCATACATCCCACCTCGGCCTACAAGATCAGCAAACGTCCCAAAAGTACAGAATACAGAAATACATACCATGTCTAGCATACAACCGTGGCTTCGTCGTCAACCCGCCTAGCCCGCCCAAGGTGAAACCACATAGCGCGAAAAGAACTAGAACGGTTTGAAGTATCCACATGGCTGCTGGCTGCAAGAGGAAAGTTTATACTCCAAACTTCTCAACTCCGAAACACGATGGGTGCAGCAACCATAAATCCTTGAAAGGAAGAATATAAGAACGAAGACTTCTCCACTTTTCTTTTTCCTAATGTGCCATTGAGATAATTATATCCGCATCATACAAGGAGGCTACTGTCAGCAAGTATTGGCAACGGGAGGGGGATGATCGACATAGGTGCATGAACTGATAAGGAATATCCAACTTCTTCACAGGAACTCTTGTTCTTTAAAGCAAAGATGAGGCTCTCGGGCCCTCGAGGTAAAGTGAACCAGGTGAGTGGTAGATTTATATTGAGTTTTAATTTGCGTTAAGATTAGACTGGAATGAACCACTGGGTCTGGATTTGCACCAGGGCTCGAGGATCTTCTGCGTGTTGTGTTTACTAACATCGCTGACACTACGAAGTCCTGGAGCTTACTGGGGTAGCTAACAGATTTGGGATTCTCCGCGTATTAAAGGATTGGAGATTTGAGATTATGTTGCCATTGATTGATGTTGTATCCAAAGCTGTAGTTGGGATTATCCAGCAACGTCCGTTTGATAGAATAGAGAGATTCGTTGACAGGCACTGCCGCTGTGTCTTTCGAGATATAGTCTGTTAGGCTTCAAATATCGAACTGGAGCACTAGTCGAGAAATACACAAAGCCAACAAACAGAAACCGAATTACATGTCATTTGGATATCAACAACAACCACAGAAAACGGCTTACTTCGCCTGATGTCAATATACACATTCGCCAAGTCACATCACACTCACAATTTAAAGCACCACCAACTCCACGCAATGCTAAAACAACATCCACACGGAAAGCACGGGGGCAGTCCTTTCTACGACGCCACCTCCTTTCTCTTTCTTGACGTCGACCGGCCCCTCTCATCCTCACTCTCCACCACCAAAGATGGGATCGCCTGATTCGCACTGCCTTTACCCGCCGTTCCTTGCCCAGTCGTCAAGGCCGCTGGAAACATTTTTTGCCCCGCCGGAGACCGCATCGAAGGCAATCTGGTCACATTGTCGGGCGATCGCTCGCTTTCCACACGTTCACTGCCGCCCCGATACGACGTATCGTCCGTCTGATATGGATCATACGAGGCATCTTGGTTCAGCGAGTACTGCGGCTGGAGCTCATAGCTCTCCGGACTAGCTTGGCCTGTGACATCTTCCCAGCCATCTTCCCGTGCGCCATCTCGTGCTCCACGTGGTCGCAACGGACCAGGTACGGCTTCGCCGATGTCGCCGGTATGAAGGGGTATAGGTTTGCGATTCGGTTCGTAAGTGCGATGGCGGGCGCTGGTCGACGCGTGTATTTCATCCCGGAAGTAGTTCCCTGACCCGGAAGATTGTGGCGGTGGGGAAGCGTTGGCATAACTTGATTGGGGATGATTGTTCAAGGGATAGTTGGAGGAGGAGGTTAGGCCGATGGTGTCTTCGTCTTGGGCTTCTAGGGGCACGTCGTAGCCATATGCTTCTTTGTCGCGTTTGCCAAGAGGGTTCATGCCCCAGGTGCGCTACACATGTCTGTCAGTCTATGGCAATACAGGAGGGAGTGAAGAAATTACGGCAGGATAGGCCCGGCCTTTGGCGTTGAAATCGGATGGTGACGGGAAGTATTGGCGATATGCAGCCCAGGCGACAAGGATGCCAATGGTGCTGCCGGAAAGGACGTCAAAGGGGTGGTGTCGGGCGTCCATGATGCGAGAACCGGCGACGAGGGCGGCACCGAGGGATGGGGTCATTACGATGAACAGTTTCCATACTTCGCCGCGGGAGTCGAGAACGTGGAGTTTGGCGGCAAGATATAGGGAAAGGTAGAAGAGTCCGCCGAATGAAGCTGGCGATTTGTCAGAAATCATTTCAAGAAGATTGTAGTAAGACTTACTGCTGCTATGTCCGGATGGAAAGCTTCGGAACCCGTCTTTGAGAATTGCATTGTTTGTCTGGGTGCATATGCTGTGATTTGATAGACCGAAGGGCATTGGATCTTGAGACCCTTCTTTGGGTATACATCTGTCGATAAGATCTGGTCTGGGTTTTCCAATTGCGTTCTTCAAACTTCCGACGATAACATATTGTAAACCAATTGACAGTGCCAATCCAAGCAATCCGCAATTGAGCTCCCAAAGTCTCTCCTTAAAAGTGTACTTCCGCTTCTGTCCATGGACCTTGTGCGAAAAGATGCCATCCACCACCAGTGTCCAGAGAACTATAATGCCTGCTGGAGCAAGGCACGCTATTACTACGAGAAGGAGATTGGGGACTCGTTCGTGTACGGCGTATTTGTATTGGAGGGTATAATTTCGGAGGGAGAATTCTTGATGATAAGGCTCGATTGCGTCAAGAGCAAGAAATCCAGCTAAAAGTACACTTTGTTTGTTAGCTGTGTCGGTCAAGTAAGTGTCTCCTTGATTGCCTTACAAGATGATAATGTAGTCAAAAGCATAGCTAGACGAGGTTTATTAGTTGCTGCGCTTCGAGGTGAGCTCCAGGGGACATACGAAAGAATTTTGCGCGTACGAGAAGCTCCGCCGTTGGGCATAGTACCGCTGAACTTCTCCAGAAAAGCCATGATGAGATTGAAAGCGAAGGCAAGGGATGGAGTTTGGAGGTTTGAATGGAGTCTAATCTTGAGGCGCAGTCGCTGGGGGTGATGAAAGTGCAAGCCAAGTCTCGAGTCTCACAAGCTTGGCCCCCGCTGACAATTTTCAGCTCGGCTTCAACAAGTACGATTCAGTTCGATGATCTATGAATTTTACTTGCTTTGCTCAAGAAAAGTGCCGGTGGATGCCTTCTAGGTCGCGTGCAGAATTGCCTGATAGGATGCGCCGCGTTTGTTAAGGGTTCAACTTGAGCCCCTGCCAAAAGCACAATGATTAAACGCAAACCCAGGGGTCGATCTTTAGGCCAGCGCTTCGATATATGCTTGGATTTTTCGACAGATCTGGAATTCGTGGAAAAGCAGAAAAAACTCAAAGTAAAAAAAGCAGGCGCGAGGCAAGCCGAGGACTAAGTACAGTGGTTATAACGAAGCTGACAGTCAAAGCTGATTGATATTGATACTTCTACCCTGGAGCTGACAGCCTGACATGGTCCAGCCGCATATCTTTGATAAGTTCAAGAAGGATAACCTACTGCTGTACGAAGATGTGGCGCCCCGCGAATGACATGCCAATCATCTTCTAGTCGTACTCGCAGTTTGCGACTGTGTTAACTTGAAGGTAGAGTAGTAGGCTGTGCATGCAAAGTCCACGAAACACCAGGGATGGAGTTTATGAAGTTGAGGCTGTGGTGAGTTTCGTCAATTGTCCCTTGATTAATATCAATCCTGACTGATATAGATATTTCCAAGCCAATCGTCTTACTCAGATTGGAGGAAATGCGACGATATTACCGCTTGTTTGTCAGTCCTTTCCCAAGACTTTGGATAGCCCCAACTTCCAGTTTTCTAGCTCTTGACTACCTTTCCCAATAACATATATTATTTCTTACGATATCTCAGGCTGAATGTCATCGTACAGCTCATGACACTAAAACTGCAAGCGATCTGGCGTTCGAGGTCTAGACCCTTTCAGCTACCGTAGCGTGGAGGGGGAAGTAAAGGACTTAATCTTTTGATGAAACTACATTACCTTTTGAAATCTTTTTTAGAGGCTATTCTTCTCTAGAATATAATGTCTTAAGTAGATCTTATATTCTTTTAATAAAAGCACTTACGTCTAAAGATAATAAAGGTACGATAGGATATTAGTAAGAATAAAGAAGTAAAAAGAAGAGGCTAAATAAACTATAGGCTATATATAAAAGCTTAGTAATTATCTTTTAGTTTTTATAAAACTCCTAGTAAATCGTAATTATAATTCTACCTCGCCTAACTAAGCATTAGCGTAAAAATCTAGCTTCTTTTATAGTTTAAATTATAGTAATTTATAAAATAATAATAATTTTCTATATTGTGTAAAATACTCTACTATATCTATTACTTTACTTAGTAATTTTTTTTACCCCTCTTTCTAGTTATAACATAGCTAAAAAATAGCTAAATATAGCTTTTTTATAAAATGCTTTTTTAATTAAAAAATATAGGTTTTCTAAAACAAGTATCTTCTCTAGGAAAGCGGCATCGTTTGTACCTCTCTGCAGAATATACATTTTTTAGTCTAGAAGCCTAATAGGACGATCACTAGTACATTTCCTTTACTCCCCCTCGCGCGCTACGGTAGACATTAGAACAGAATGGCCCATCGTAGTACGTGCTTGACACCACCTCTTTGACGACCAAGTTTGTCAATTATCCATGGTTCTATATTTTGCTGAATCATTCTGATAACAGTTCTGATAGTTGAGGAAGAGACTGTATTTATGGGTACCAGTCAGATAAGATCCTCCGGTATGGAGAGGCTCCAAATTCTCCGTTGGTAGCTCCTTTCTCATAAACCTTCCAACTTCATCCTAGCGCTGCATATTGAAACAGCCCGAGAAACTCCAAGTACCAGTTCAACTACCTACTTTAAGCAAATGGAGTTCGATACAACAAATCGCCATCCAACAGTTATCAGTCAGACTCCACAATCGCTTAGTCTCCTCAAGTCCGCTTCTGTTCCAACTTCAAAGTTCAATGTCATGGAATCGCCACAATATACTCGCAATCCTCCTCGGCGCAACCGCAATCGGAGGATATGTAAGCTATCAAAACTATCGTAATCGCAAACGTAGTGAAGCAATATTTCACATAACTCCGTCGCCCCTGAAGACCACAATTCCCACGCTATCCGTCGACCAAATTTCAAAACTAGCATATGGGCCAGATACACTTCCAAGCGCCCGACAAGTAGAAACACCATGGGGATCTATACGAGTATACGAATATGGTCCCGAAGATGGGCATAAAGTACTCTTCATACCTGGAATCAGCACACCATGTATAAGTTTTCGAGGCCTTACCAATGAATTCGTCAAAAAGGGTTGTAGAGTTATGTTGTTCGGTACGTCCCCCAATATATCTCTACGGTATTCTCTACTTAAAAACATAAAACTAATCATTTACTAGATCTTTACGGCCGCGGCTATTCAGATAATCCAACATACTACCAACATACCGAACATTTATACATCGCCCAGATTCTATCAGTCCTATCATCATCCAAACTTTCCTGGACAACACCCAACGCATTCTCCATAATCGGCTACTCACTCGGCGGCGGCATCGCAGCAACTTTCACACGCTACTATCCCTCCATGGTTTCATCTCTCGTACTACTATGCACATCTGGCCTTGTGCGTGAAAAGAATGTAAGCTGGCGTAGTTACTGGCTGTACCGTACGGAAGGTATCATTCCCAGCTTCATCACTAAATACTTCGTCGCCAAGCGTCTACATAATCCGTCTGCTCTGAGAATACACACCGACGAAGAGGGTGGGATAGACCTGGAAGATGCAGTGGCAGCTGAGTTGGGGCCAGATAGCAAAGAGACGCGAGTGATGGATGCGGCGGTCCAGTGGCAGCTTGATCACCATGAGGGTTTTGTGGATGCGTTCATGTCTGGCATACGGCACGCGCCTATTACGAATCAACATGCTGCGTTTAGGGTGATCGGGAGGAGGCTTGATGAGCAGAGAGCAAGAGGGCATGGCTATGAGCAAGGGATGATTGGCGGGCAGTTGGTGCTGATCTTGGGGAGGACGGATCCGATTGTGCTGGTGGATGAGATGGAGCCTGATATGATGGAGACGGTAGGATCAGAGAATGTGCATACTATAATACTCGATGCTGGGCATGAAGTTCCTATTTCGATACCGGGACAGGTTGCAGATTGTTTGTGGAAGTTTTGGAAGGGGCATGAGTTCAGAGTTGGCTAGGGATCGGAGAGGGTGCTATTGTCGCTCTATACTATATTATAACGCTAAGGCTTGCAAACATACGTCTTCGCTGAGATGTAATTGCCTCTGTGATCATCGTCCATCGAGCGCGTGCCATGTACACGCCGAACCAATTTTAGCGTTACACCGCCATTGGCAAACCTATAAATGGTCACAATGTCCTCAAGAAAACATCTTCAGACAATTACTGTTGATTTTTGGGTAAGGTATTTGACTCAAGAAGTTTCTTGATGGAAGGATTTCACTTGGTGGTTTGCGCTGCGGTCGAGTTCATGGTGCTACACTGGTTTGCGAAATGTGGTGAACTCTGACCCCCTCCCCAATATGATTATTTTTGCAGAATACAACCAATCATATCGAGAATAGCTTATTACTCTGTGGTAAAGGCTCTGGCTTAGGTCCCAATGTTCAGATTCCGTCCCTCTATAAAAAGCCTGATTGGTTAGATTCTGCAAAATTCACATGTTTGGAGACACTAGGGGGGAGGGTCGGAGTTCACCACATTTCGCAAACCAGTGTAGGAGCCTAGCAGCAGGTAACCGGCAACATGCACATCTCTTGATTAGAAAATCGTAAGACAGGGTTCAATGATCTGGAACCATCTAAACTGCACTGGACTTTTTCACTCTAAGCACACGATGGCAATAAAGCTTTTCTTTTCAGCCTTAAGCAAGAACAGTAACTGGGATCAGCCAATCAGGTCGTCTCTCAGCCTTATCGCAACTTTTAAACACCACCTCTACCATTCGCCTGAGAATCTCATATAACGCAACATTTCTTCTATTATGATTCTAAACAAGTATCCGGTGAGCGGTGTGATGAATTATACATTTTTAAAACTTAGCTGACAGTGACCCATCAGCGCATGTTTCGCTGGACGCATTACGGAATTATGTTGTCCCAAATAGCCATACGGAGTCACCAGAGACGTCCACCTCGTCACTGGTACTTGTGCACGTGCCTGCTTTATCAATTGATCCTCAGAGTCCGATCGCAAACTTCCTTCAACCTCACTCTGCTTCCACACCTTTGCTCAGCACCGCTTCGAAAAATTTCGCCAGCTTCCAGCGCATTCTTCATTCAAACTCCGCACATATCCCTTTCCTCGCAATCAAACAAAAAAAACCCATCATTCAATCAACTCCTTTCCGCGGCAAATATGGCCGAGGCATCAACGATCGGTTCCTACGGCAACGGCGATGAAGTCGGGCGCCATCAAGATCAAACGCGAAATGCTGTTGTTCATACTACTATGAAAGATCCTTATGAAGGAAATGACAAAAACGGCTTGGCCTCCACCTTAAGCAAAGGATCTCAGCGAAAAGCTGAGTCCACTGGCGATCGCCATAATAACAACGCTCTGAACACCAAGGTATGTCATCACATTCTCCTCTTGATATCATGTTTCTGACTGCTCGATAGAGAAAACGTTCATCGCAACAAACATTTCCATTCTTGAAATTGCCTGGAGAACTTCGAAATAAAATCTATCAGTGGTGCTTGCAGACTGATGAAATAATCGTAATCAAGACCACCAAAGTGCGAGTCTCAAAATTGACGTCTCAACAACTATCAGGACGCAAATATGGGCACCAAAGAGTGGTGCGTGTCCCCAAAATGCGGCATTTTCCCGAATTGGACAAAGTGCCCAACATTGTCCCCGCAATCTTGCGGCTGAACAAGCAAATTCACCAGGAAACGGCTTCAATGCTTTACGCAAATCACTTCTTGTTTGCCGATGCGAAAGCTATGATTGATTTCAATCTCGCGACTAGCCGGGTGAACCTGAAACCACTGCGCACAATTACGCTCGGCGAGCTTCAGTCCGAATACTTTGGTTCATCCACCCAAGCACGTAAAGCTCTCGCGCTTCTTAGTCGCTGCACAGAGTTGGAGCGTCTCAATATAAACATGCAACTGGCTGGCTTACTGTATACTGACTATCGTGGTGCCGTCACTATCACTGCAGAGGATTACGCTGAGGACATCCTGGTAATGTTTGCAGACTGGTTCTCAGACGTTGCCCTGAAAAAGCGGAATATCTTTGCAGGATTGGAAAAATTTCACTTCACTGAAAAATTCTGGTATTGGGCATGCATTGATGCTGTTGCAAATTGGACCAATGCCATAAAGACAACAGCATACATCAATGGACTAGCTGAGATGGCAAAGCAGAGCTTTGATACGGAGATTAGAAAGCAGATTCGTGGCTATATGAGCGCTCATCCAGCGGATGAAGAAGGTCTCTTGTTGCCAATCCTTCCAATCTCGGATGAGTAGGATGCCAATCTTCATTTTTGGACCGGCAAGGACAACCGGCTCGCTTCGACAGCTTGATGGTGGCTCGTAGCGCAGACAATATTCAGTATGTTTTCCGCTATAGATGACTCGGCTCTTAGCTTCTTAGCTGTATGCGAGCATCATTTACTACTGTCGCATTCTTCACCGATACCTCAGAGCTTCACCTCACCTTAGGAGGGTGATAAATTCAACTCAACATTACCCACTTACGCGGCTACGGCCCATTGCCATTGCAGATCGATTGAACTAAGCGAGAGATTATGGATAGTGGTGAAGATGCATAGGCTGCATGTTTCTAGGCCAAGGACTTGGTAGAGGGTGGCGGTTAGGTACTTCTTCTCATGTAAAACACACATAAAGCGTCTTCGGTTCACAGTGATCATGATAACAAAGATACCTATCTTATCAGAACACGTTTGCGCCCTACCTATCTTCTAGATATATCGATGTCAGCCGCGAGAATACAGAAGATTATTAGTCTCATTGAGCAATCTATTAACCACTATCTTGTTGTAACTAGCTCCTATGAATATAAATGTGCCCTTCATATAATAAGCCGCTAAGCATCAGGTAACGAAGAGGATTCAGACCCATACAGCTTTTCTTTGATATCATTCATAGTCTCGTCAAGTCCATTCCAGAAAACGTCGAGATCATTGATAACTCCCCAAAGGTTATTCAAGCAGTGTTGCAGGAGCTTAATGGACCTTCCTTGGCCGTCAAACCTAGCGTGAATCTTCAGAAAATTAACCTCCATCAATTTGGAGTTAGTTTCCATAATCTTTCCCATGTGCTTGATGTCTTCTTGGATGGAGTTGAGTTGTTCGGTGTTTTGTGCAATCTGGTCCATCAATGGATTGCCTTGCTGGTCTCGTTGGGAATTAGATGCTGTATTACTCTGGAGAGCAGGACGGAAGGGAAGGTTGGGAAACATTGTGAAGGCGATAGATATATGTGAGCTTGGAAATGAGTAACAAGTCCGAAAACAGTTGGGATATATGAGCTGCGATAAGTAAATGCTGGATAGAAGAGAACAAGAAAATGGTGAGATGGTTAGTGAGTTTTATAGAGAAGAACCTGCGTCTATGAGATGCAATTGTGTTCAGATCCGATGGCAGTGAGAACATTTGGCGATGAGAGTGATACAATTTTGTCATATAAGTTTGGGGTGGACATTTATCGTCTAAACAATGGGATGATTGCTTCTGGAGAGAATCTATCCAATCAGTAGGATCAAAGGGATATTCCATTCCATCAGCGCGGGCCTCAGAATAAAATGATATAGTCCTCATGGTTATTGTGTGATACAATATTCAATCTATCAGTATAACTGGCCTTGCATATTGCGTGACGGGCCCCAAAAACGAATTTACTTCCTCAACCTTTCCACAAACATCCTCAAGAGCCCAAAACTCATCGTCAATTGCGCCATCTCCACTTGAATACGCTTGAAAGCAATATGTTGCGCTTCAAATTGTCCTTCAAAGCCCCGGAAGCGGTCCGAAAACTCCTCAAAGTATTTCAGAAAGTCTGAACGCTCAGTCTCGTTGAGTTCAGAAGGATTTGAAATCGTCTTCCTGATATCTGTGATGTTTTTCTCAAGATGTTTGAGCTGCTGAGCCTCAGAGTCTAACAAATTCGTGACATGGGCCATCAGTTGCAAAGGTTGATCGGACTCAACGAGCTCATCGGAGGCCTTTGTCTGACTCTTACTGGTAGGTTTCGTGTTTGAGGAGTCGGACATGATTTCGGATGGTATGCGAAATGGGCAGTAAGTGGGATGATAAGATTAAGGTGAGGAGATCTGATGGGGAAGACGATGAGAAATTGGAAACGATGGGCTCTAATAAGGTAAAAGAGAACATACGGAAAATGGCCGGCTATGAGGGTTTTATAGGCACGGAAAGTAGTGGTATCTACAATGAGTGAAGTGGTACTCATTCCTCTCAGGCTGGTGATTCAGGGAGAAAGACTCTTATGAGACGAGACAATCGCAAGTCTCACGAAAGTAAATACCTGGTCATCCCGTATCACGAATATTAGGTAGTAACAGGATCAAAATGATTTTGACTCAATTATGAGACTATTTTTCAATTAAGACAACACTAGCGGCCTCCATACACTGGAAACGATGTGTGAAGTCCTTGTCCGGCGAACATCAGCTACTGCATTTATCTTGAAAATGACCATTTAGTCTGAAAGTAAAAGAACCGACTTGGCAGCGTAGGCCTCAAAGCTTCAACTTGGAACATTCGTCAACAACTTCTGTGAGATCCTGATCATCTTTAATAGTATTGGTTGTTTGCGTAGTGGTACTCATACTTTTCTCCTGGGGGCCGGCTTGCAAGTACTGGTATCCGCGCCTGCGTTGTAATTTTTCCTCGATTGATTCGATGGCTTCTTTTATTTTAGCGAGCACATGTTTGGTGTCATTTGGAGCGGACATGGCTGAGACGAAGTCGTAGCGATGAAGTTCTGATGGGAGCGGCGCAGTTGAGTTGATGAGTGTTGTTTGTTTTCGAAGAAAGGCTTGGTAGGTGAGATAAAGAAGATCAGCGGGTTCGGATATTGAAGATATTTTATAGGGTAACATGTCTCAAGGCTTCCATAATCACGGGAGCTGGATGTGCGAACAGTGCGATACACCAGTTGCCTTGGGATTGATCATGGTTGACTTATAACTGGTGAACCATACTTTCTCTTGGACCGCACAATATTTTTCCCGTGCCAATATTCGAATGCCAGCAGGAGCATTAACAGAGCCTATACTGCTTAGAGTTTTGATTTAAACTTCTTGTTCTCAGGCTCTTTAGATTCCTTAGTTTTGTCCCGAAGCGTGTCGCGCTCCGTGTCGCGCGCGCTCCTATCTTGGAGTGTGGTATTTATCTCTTCGAAGTGGACATTCATCTTCTCCAACTTGGCATATATCTTCTCTAATTTCACAGCATTGCCTTCAGTGATTTTGGTGAGATTCTCTGACGTTTGAGCAATATCGTTCAGTCTGGCGTTGATCTCCTGAAAATTGTCGTTTATGTCTGTGTGGAAGTCTGAAAGTGCCATAAGAACTTCGTCATATGAGTTGGGAGTCCACATGGCTGGAATCTATAAGTAGTTTAAGCTGTGATAAAAGCCTGGTAGTTGATAGCTAAAGGTTGATAGTAGTAGGAGCTGATGTCATGTAAGAACGAACAAAGAAAACATGCGCAGGAAGAGTTGGATAAGGCCTTTGTGTTTTATAGGCCCGGGTTGTGGTAGTTGCCTTCAAAATACGGTAGTGCTAAGGACAAGGTGCCGACTACAAATCAAAGTTTAACCAGAGCCCGGAGAAGTAATGCGTATATCATTTGGAGCACAGATTCGGAGGACCTAAACAAAAGAGCACCAGAAGGAAGCCTCTATTCGAGGAATCCAACGGTAGAATCTGGATCTTTTGGGTCATAATTTTTCAGCATTCTCTCCTGATTTACAATGTTGTGATAGAGGACTCATCGTGTATCAAGGCAGTGATCAAGCAAAAAGTAAACACGCAGTTTATTTAGGACCGTAGGTCATCACTTTGAACTAGGTGAGGGAAGGCAGGCTTTGTAGAATGGACATGGTGACCCCAGAAAGACTCATATAAATCAGCAGCAAGGTTGAGCGGTCTAAGGAGTTTTGTTTGTTTTTTGAGCGGGGCCCATGTGCGATGTATCACGAACGCGACTTTGTCACACAGTGAGGAGTCCCAGATTTGACAAAAAGTGTATTGAAGAGGACAAGAATTGAAGACAGGCGACCAACGGCTTCAAGACGGAGAATTAGGAAACCAGGGAATGTTGGGGTTGTCGGCGTTGTTGTTAGGCGTTGTTGTTGTTTCTTTTGAGAGTTTAAGGAGAAAGGGAGAAGTATGAATTCTGAGGTCCAAAGTAATACTTCCCCCTTTTACTAAGAGTACGTATACACTATTACTAATGCGTATTAGGTTTCTTATAAGGATTACTATATACTAGATTAAGAATAGTTTAATAGCTCTAGTCTAACTTATAAATTACTAATTAGTATATTATATTTTTAAAGAATAAAGGTAGAGGATCTTAGTTAAATTATATATTTATATTATATTCCTTATACTTATTAGTTAAGTTAGACTACTAGCTTACTTAAGCCTAGGGTAAAGCTAAATATATTTATTTCTATATATATTTAAGTAGAGCTAAAATAGAATAGGTAGATTATACTTTAAATATTAGCCTTACTAGTTATTTTAGGTCTTACTTAAGGTAAAAGCACTCTAAGATAAAATATTATAATTTTCTAAAAATTAGTAGATTTTTCTCTAAACTAATTTAGTATAGTACTAGTAATTAAAGTAGTTTCTATTAAGGAAAGTAACGTTTTAGTAACTATTACTCTTATATTATAATATAGTACTACGTAATACTACTAGTAGTATTATAGATACTAATTTTTTTTTAATAAGTCTTAGTATTAGTTTGCTTAGTAATTATTAATATTAAGAATAATAAGTTAGGAGTAAGTAAATATAAAATATTAGTTTATTCCTTAGCCTAAGTAAAGTTTAAGTAGATATTAGTTCTATATAATTAAAGTATATTAGTTTAGTTAGTAAACTATTATAAGTTAAAAGTTTATAGTAAGTTAGTTTAATAGAGATATTTTATAGTATATTACTTTAATACTAAGTTAGCTTTTAGAATACTAGCTCTATAGAAAGTTTGCTATAAATATTAGTTTAATATTAAAAGCTAGTATAAAAGATTAGTTATTATTAGGTTATTATATATATTTATTAGTATTAAAGTATATTTCTACTTTTTTTTATATATATCTATAAACTATATATCTTTATAGTATTACTAAATATATAATAGAAAGACTTAGTATTTAGCTTATATTTTATAGATAACTTAATACTAATAGATTTAACTCTTAGAATTTCTTTATAATCTTAGTATAATCTTATAGAACTATCTAGACATTACCTTAACGATAAGTAAAGACCTTATTAAATTCTAAATTATATATCTCTTTAGCCTTTTCTATAGTCTTTTTATCTATTAATTACTATTTAAGCTAAGCTTTCTTTAAGTATTTAGTCTAGTTTAATTGCTTTATTTCTCTTATAGTTAAGGTTTCTTTACTAAATAATGCCTAGAATAACTCTTTAGATAGATATATCTAGAATATTTCTATAATAAGCTAGGTTTAAATATAATATTAGCTAATAAATAGAATATTTATTAGTAATTACTAACTATAAACTTAGAAAAGGGCTTTTTAAGTATAGATTAGGACTTTAATTATATTTCTTTATAAAGCTTACTCTATTACTTAATAGGAATAACTATATTTTTAACTTTTATCCTATCTAAAATCTCTTATTCCTAGAAAAGACGTAATATATTATTAGTAAAGCTTACTTTATTAATTAGCTAATAAATATTAGTAATATTATAAGATATAGTTTATCTAGTAATTATAATTAGGTTTACCTTACTAGATCTTAAGCGCTTTAAAGTAGCTAGGTATATTAATATAGCTAATAATACTAATAATTATTCTTATAAACTAAAATTAAGACTAAGTATATTTTTAAGGGTAGTATATAGATTCTTAGTTAAGCTATAAGCTATAGATAATTATACTATAGCTTAGATTTAACGTTAAATTAATAGTAATAAGTCTATATTTAGAGAGGGTATATACTTAATATTTATATTAATTTTATAATAATTATATTAATAGATCTAAATATAAGTACTTAAAGTAGTATTAGAGCAGTATTAAAGTTAGTTTAATTATAAAGTTTCCTTTATATCTTTAATAACTTTAGTAGACTACTACTCTCTAATATTATTAACTTCTAGTAGTAGTAGCTAATAGTAGTATTAAAACTTTTTTATACGTTATAAAGTAATTTAAAGTATATTAGCGTTAGGTAGGTCTAGATATTTAACTTTAATTTTTTTACTTAGCCTATAGAGAATACTATTAGTCTTAATTAAAGTAGTAAGCTAAATAATATCTATATTTAATTATAGTTTACTATCTCTTATATTATACAATATAATAATTAAATAAATTTTTTAGTAGCGTTATAGAGTAGTATAATATATTAGTTATTTTAAGACTAATATAGTAGTATTACTAGTAAAAGAGTATCTTATAGACTAGAGACTTAGGATAACTTTTACTTTACTTATTAAGCTTTTTTTAGAGCTATATTAACTTAGATTATAGATAAGTATTATTAATAATATAGTAGGTTATTATATTTATTAAGTATAATTAGCCTAACTAGCTAATTAGGTTTATATAAAGAGGTTACTTATTAATTTTATTGCCTATAACTATTATTACTTTTCTATAATTATAGATTCTAGGAGCTATACTTTATTTTAACTCCTAAAACTATAAGAAACGTTAGTAATATTAATACTACTTTAGCTAATAACAAGCTTAAAGAAGAACTTACTAATAAACTTATAGAAAATTATTAAATTGCTACTTTAGCTTATTTTAATATAAATTTAAATATATTAATAATAGTTATTCTATAGCTTTCTTAATAGTTACTTAAAAGTCTTAATATAGTAGGATTATATATATAAGATATATAAGTAAAATTGACTCTAGCTAGTTATAAAGAGTAAATATAACTAAATACTATAGTATCGTTGCTAATATTTAAAGATAAATTTAAAAATATAGTAAATTTCTATAGAAATTCTTTCCTAATATAACTTATACTATTAATAAGCTATAGAAGAATACTCTAGATTTAATTATTACTTAGATTATAAAAGCCTATAAAGCTAATAATAAAGGACTAGATACTATATACTTATAATAAGTTAGAGGCTTAAGTTATAGCTATGCTTAAAAAATATAAGTTATAATATTATACTTATATATATATCTATAAGACTAGGGAAGTAGCCCTTATTATCTTAAAGTAGCTAATAAATAAATTAGAAATTTAGTATATTCTAATAAAGTATCCTAATATATAAAAAGTCTTTAGCAAAGAAAGGTAATATCCTAATATTATATTAATATACCTAGACTAACTAAGTAATATAAGCTTAATAAGGTGAAAATCTATAGTTAACCTAAACTATTACGTTAAATATTCTTTTTTAACTATTCTAAAAAAACGTAGAAATAACTTTAACTACTTAGTTAAAGATTAATCTAAGTATAATTTAGTTAGAAAGAATATAGAGTAGTGCTAGATAGTAACTTATAATATCCTTAATTTACGTAATTATATTTTAGTATCTATTATAAATTAAAGAAGTTCTCTAACTAGAACTTTAGCATTTCTAATTAATTTTTAAAGATAAAGAGGAAATAGAGATTATAATAGACTTTAGAAAAATATTTTAAGAAAGAGGTAAATTATATAAATTTATAATAAAGCTTTATACTAATATTAGTATAGTAAAAATAAAGCTATTTAATTTCTTTTTTAACTAAGCTAAGCTATAGCTCTATATTCCTACTCTATTCTATAAATAGATATATATAACGTAGATTAAAACTAGCTATCTCTTTATATCGTTTAATACTTTTAACTAACTAAAGATTAGTAAAAGTAAGCTATTAATATATACTTATTAGTTTTAGTAGGGAATTATAGCTAATCTTAGAACTTAGTTATAGACTATCTTTAATACTAACTTTTAACTTAATATATAAGAGATTAAAAATATTAGAAAAGACTATAGTAGTTACTCCTTTTATTAAGGAGGCTACTAGTATTTCTATAAAGAAAAATGCTAGCTCTTAAGTAAGATCTATAAATAGAGTAAATAGTCTTTAGACTTTAGAAACTTAATAATTATATAATATCTTATTAATAATAATAATTATTTAGACTTTATTTACTAGAAGTTCTTAAGTTCGTAATTATAACTTAGATTACTATATAGTTATTATAATTAAGATTATGCTTATAGTGCTTATACTATTTAATCTATTTAGATAATAATAACTTTTACTAATAATATAATAAGATAATACCTATATAAGAGGACTTTATATTCTTAATTATTAATAAGATATACTTAAGAGTAATAAAGACTAATAACTAAGTATAAGGCTAGTAGTAAGATATAACTTATTTAAGTCTTATATATTAAGAAATACGTAATAATCTTTTAAAAACTAGGGTAAAAACTAATAGAATAAGAGTATAAAGTAATTTAAGAGTAAAAAGAATTTATAGCGTAATAGCTAGAATTATAGATAATTTTCTTAAACTTTATTATCTTTTTAGTTTTTTAACTTATTTTACTTTCTTAAAATTGCTTAAAGTTAGTTAAAGTTCCTATATATAAAATTATATACTATAAGGTGCTAACTATTATTAATAAAAAGCTATAAAAAAACTAGTAAAATACGCTATTAATAAAAGCTTTATTTCTAGCGCTAGTTATATAGAGACTAAGAGACTAGTAACTATAGTATCAAAAATATTAAGTAATATTACTAGGTATTAATTATAATAAACTTATAGTTACTAGCTTTGCTAAGCTAATTATTAGGACTTTTTATAGTAAATAAAAGAGTAACTTATAACTCTACTTATAAATAATACTAAGTAAGTAAGCTAGTAGAGTATAAGTAGGATTTAATTATATTACTAGTAAGTAAAGTAGCTTATATTATAAACTTAAGTAAGTATAAAGTAATTAGGTAGATTACTATATAGATTCTTAATAAGCTTAATAGTAGGTTAGCTAATCTCTAATTAGACTAAGCTAAAAGAGTAATAAGTAATTATTTTTACTTAGCTTTAAGTCTAGTATTTAATAGTTAGTAGTAGCTTACTTACTTTATTATAGTTCTTCTAAGCTTATTAGTAAGAATTAATAGATAACCTATACTAGTTTTAAATAAAGAGCTTTTAAGGTATATTCTTAAGTATTTAAGTACTCTACTAGTATTCTTAGTATCTTATTTCTAAATTCTACTTTTCTATAACTAAGGTAAAAGACTTTCTTTCTTTATTAACTATATAAGTATTAATTCTATAGTAGATAATTATTAATACTATTAATATATTAAATAACTAATATTAGCTTTATAGGGTAAGTAAACCTTTTGCTTTATATAATATAGTTAATTTAGCTATTACTATACTAAGTTAATATTAAAAATATTTTAGTAATAAATCTATTAATATATCTTAGCTTTTTTAATAAGTTAATAATATATAATTAGTTATAATATAACCTAACCTTATATTGCTAATATAACTTTAAATTAAAGCTTTAAGTTTTATAAATCTTAATAATATATATTAAAATTAGTAAGATTAGTAGTAAATAAAGCCTATTTACGTATATATTACTAAGCTTTATAGTTTACTAGATAGTTCTATTTAATAATATTTATCTATTACTAACTAATATTAGAAGCTTTATAGCTTAACTAAGATAATTGCGAAAAGTAACTTTAATATAGTAGAACTAGTCTTTCTTAGCTTTTTTACTAATCTAACTATTAATAGTTTATAGTTCTTTTATTCTATACTTTTATTATAATAGTAGCCTACTTAATATTTATAATACTAGGTAGACTTACCTATATATTTACGAATTATATATTCTTATTTTTTCTTTCTTTTTTATTAATAATAGCTAATAGATTTATAGTTTAACTTATTTATACTACTTCTTTTTCTTAATACCTACTATATATATTTTGCTTTACTTTATAGTTGTAATTATAAGGTAGATTATTAGCTATATTGTTTAGAAAGATATATTTACTTAACGTTTTTAGAAGGCTTTACTTAAAATATAGCTTGCTTATAGTAAAGCTATAGGGCTCGCTAGTTATAAGGATATTAGTAAATATGTTATCTTAAATCTATATACTTAGTTACACTAAATAAATAAGGAGAAAGCTCTTAGTACTCCTCTTAGTCTATTTATTAATCTTTATAAGTTATAAAGTATATAAGCTTAATATATTTATATTAATTAATATTTAAAGGTTAGATTTAATTACTTATTATTAGTAATACTAGTTAATTTATTATATAAGAATAGTAGTTTAAGTTTAGTTTATTTTCTTCTTATAAGGTAAGTCTAGTATAATTAGGAATAAGTATTACTATTACTAATAAAACTAACTTTACTAAAAGCTATTTATATCTTTTACTAAGCTATAAAATATTATAGAAGAATAAGCTAAGGTAAATATAGCACTATAGTTTATATATTATAAGAACTAGTAATTCTTTTTCTTTTTTCTATACTAACTAGTAATTAGCTTACTATTCTTTATAGTAGCTATATAAAGATTTTCTATTCTTTAGTATAAATTATATAGTGTTTAAATATAAACCTAGAGTAAATACTCTTACTAATTAAATTACTATTAATAAATAGTATAACTATATTTACCTATAGGTATCTTATTATATTATTAATATATTTAGAGTAGAATATATATTAGACTTATTTAAAGAATAAGTAAATCTTATAATATAATTTTATTAAGAACTAGTTTAGGCTATAAGAGATATTATAAAAGATAGGGAAGGTAAACTATAGATTTAATAGTAACTAACCTAGTAGTACTAAGAAAGTGTTATCTTCTTAGCTATATTTACGTTTCTTTATAAAAGGGAAACGTAATTAAAAATCGCTATAGCTACTAATATATATAAGTATAGTAAAACTAGTTAATTCTTTTTATAGATAAATTAGTAGAATAGTAAATCGTAAAAGAAAAGATTAGCTTTCCTAGCTTTACCTCTATTATTAGAGGGTTTATTTTATATAACTTAAGATAAAGAGTAAAGTAGTAGAACTACTAAAATATATTAGTAAGACTAGAATATTAGGTATAAAAGAGTAGTAGGTATAACTTAAATTTCTATAGATTTAAGACTATTAGTAATACTAGTTACTATAGTAGCTTATACTACGCTAATTTAGTATAACTAGTTCCTAAAAATCTAAGCCTAATTCTACTTAATAAAAGTAATATTGTAAAACTTATTCCCTTTTTTTTAGTATTTTTAATTTTCTAAATTGTGCTAGTAAAACTAGAGAAGACTTAGTATCGTTAGATATATTAATATAATAAATAAATAAACGCTTTTATTAAAATTCTAATAAAAAAAAGAGTTTTAATAATAGTTAAACTATTAGTTTAACTAAATAGGCTAAAGAAATAATTTTAATAATAGTTATATTAAAAAGGTAACTAAAATAGCTAAAGAAAAAGTTTTAACGACAGTTAAATTGATAGAATAGCTAAAATAGCTAAAGGAATAGTTAAATTAGAAGTTCTAATAAAAAAAAGAGTTTTAATAATAGTTAAACCATTAGTTTAACTAAATGGGCTAAAGAAATAATTTTAATAATAGTTATACTAGGAAGGTAACTAAAATAGCTAAAGAAAAAGTTTTAATAATAGTTAAACTAATAAAATAGCTAAAATAGCTAAAGGAATAGTTAAACTAAGAGTTTAACTAGAAAATAGATAGATATAAAGATTAGTTAAACTAGTAAATTAACGAAATAGTAAAAATAATAGTTAAACTAGAGTTTAAGCTAGAGAAAGATAGTATATTAATTAGACTAGTTTTTAGATTAGAAAGGCTAGTAAAACTAGTAGAATTATAGGTATTATAGGGTATTATAGGATATTATAAGGTATTATTATTATAAAAATTATAAATAAAGAGAAGTATTAAGGTAAAGAAAAGGAAAAGTATATATAGGAGGGAATAGTTAGTAAAGCTTACTAGGCTAGTTAATTAGTAGGGCTAGTAAGGTTAGTAGGGTTAATAGAGCTAGTAAGGTTAGTAAAGCTAGTAGGGTAGGTAGAGCTAATAGTAATAATAGAAGTAGTTAGGTTAGGAGGAGTAAGATTATTATAGTTAATATACGTACCTAATACTATTAAAACTAACTATTTAGATAAAAAATATTATTTATAGTCTTAATTTCTTTAAAATTTCTTCTTTAACTAGGTAATAGTAGCGTTTATATACTCGTATAGATTTAATAACTAAAATTAACGTTAGTAAGCGTAATAATAAAGCTAGTAATACTTACTTTTTCTATTAAGAATTTATTAAAGAAGAGCTTAAAGAACTTAATAAATAGGATATTATTAGTTAAACTAAAGATTAGTAAAAAAACTAAGTAGAAATAATAAGTAAGGATTAAAAAGGATAGTAAAACCTACTTATATTTATTAAAAAAGTTAGGAATACTATTCTATTAAAATAAATTGTATTAGTAAAATTATAATTAGTAAAGATTATAGTAAAGCTAATAATAAACTTACTAAGAGTTAGTTATTAAAGAGGTCTTTATAAACGTAATAAGACTCTAATATAGTAGCCTAACTAATAATTAGTAAGAATAAAGTATATATTAATAAAACTTATATTAATAGAATGCTTATATAGTAAAATTTCTTTATTCTTAAGCCTATTTAGCTTTACTTGTAATTTCTAATAGCTAGTACTAGGTATAGACTATTAGTAAACTTACTTATTAAAAAGGCTATATAAAAGGGGATTTATTAGTAAAATCTATATAGCTCTAGGTATAGTAACTAGTATAGTAAGTAAGAGAATTAACGCTTTTAAAAGCTTTAGTACTAATAGTAAAATTAAGATTAGCAAAGGTAATAATAGAAAAAGTAGTAAGTTTTATAATAAAGTTACTTTTAAGTTAGTATAGATTTCTTTTTATAAAACTAAGAAATTAGTAATAACTTTTTAGTAAAGGTAGGAAAGGTAAATACTATAGTTAGTTTTCTCTTTAGCGCTTTTTTATTATACTTTTAGCTATATTAAGTAACTTAAGCTTAAGTAATTATTAGGTTTAGAGTTAGTATAGTAATAGAATTAGTTTTATTAGCTTTATACTCTTAGTAAATTACTTTATACTAAGCGTTACTTATCGCTATTAGTAGAACTAAGTATTAGTATATATTACGTAGTACTACTAAGTATAGTACTTATAATAGTAAGATTAACTAAGATTAGTAATATAGTTCGTAATTTTTAGTTTTTTTAGTATCTTTATACGTTTAGCTTAATAGCGCTACGCCTTTAGCTTTTAGTAGCTACTAGTTTCCTTAGTAGGATTACTATTATTAGAATTATTATTATTAACTACTTTATATTTACCCTTAGATATAGTAGATAGACTAGTATTAGTAATACTAAGAGTTAAAATAGTACTAGTAGTATCTCTAGTAGTTAAAATATAAGTAGAAAAACTATTATTAGTACTAAAGTTAGTAGTTACGTTGTTAGGTATATCTTAAGTAATAATTTAACTTAAACTATTAAGATAACTAACGTTACTAGCTTAAGTAATAGTCTAACTAGAAGGGTTAGTATTACTAATAAGTATAGGTTAAATAATAATTAGACTAGGTCTATTAGTAGTAGTAACGAGATTAGCTTAGTTAGTAATTAAACTAGCTATTAAATTTAAAGTAGTAAGTATACTAGGTAAAGTAGTTATTAAAGTAGTTAGATTGGTATTTATAGTATTAATAGTAGCGTATAGGAAATCTTATAAGCTAAAACTACTAGTAGGAAAACTAGACTAGTTAATTATTTATAGTAGATTAAATAAGGCCTAAGAATTAAAAGTAGTAATACTAGAAATAGTAGATTCTAGAGGAGTAATAAGTACGCTAATAAATATAGTAGTAGCTATAGTAATAGGATTAGCTAAAGTAATTTAAATTTAAGAATTGCTAGTATTTTCGTTTAGACTATTTATTAGTAATTATAGATTAGTAGAAAAGCTATTAGTTTTATTAACCTTAACGACGTTAGGAGTACTAAAAATTAGAGTTAGAGTAATAGCTTTAGGATTAGTTTCGCTAAGTAGAGAAGCGTCTTTAGTTATATCGTTAGGAATATATAATTTATTAGCATTATTAGTACTATTTTTGTTATTAGTTTTACTATTAAATTAGTTATTAGTATCATTATTAGTTTTACTACTAGTTTCGCCGTTAGTTTAGGCGTTAGTTTTGTTAGCTTCTTTATCTATAATTTCTTAAAGAACTTTAGTAAGCATAGTGTTCTTAGTATTACTAGTAGAGTCCTTAGTGTTACTAGTAATAGTAGAAGATTCTTTTAGTTTATTTGCTAAGAATTAGTAATATTAGTTATTTTAGTAAAGAGTATTGCTAAGTTCGTTAGTATTATTAGGGCTAGAAATAGCTATTAAACTAGTAATTATAAAGAGTAGCGTAGGGTTAATAGTAGCTAGACTAGTAGCAATAGAAGGCTAGTTATAGACGTTGCTAATATTACTAAGAGTAAGACTATATAAATTATTAGGAATACTATTATTAGTACTAAAAGTAGTAGGTAAAGTTAGCCTAGAAATACTATAAGATCTAGTAGAATTATAGTAAGAATAGCTAAGAATACTATTAAACCTACTAGACTAAGTACGTAATTTAGTAGGTTTACTAATAAAGGATTTACTAATATTAATATAACTATTATAAGAGCTAGTATAGAAATAACTAGGATTACTATAGGTAGAATTATTATAGAAATAATTAGGATTATTATAGATAGAGTTATTATAGAAATAATTAGGATTACTGTAGGTAGAGTTATTATAGGAATAATTAGGAATATCGTAGGTAGAAGTATTATAGAAGTAGTTAGCTATATTATTAATAAGGGTATAAGTGTTATTAGGCTAGTTAGTAATACTACTTTAGTTGCCTATTTTGCTAGAATTATTAATAATATTAGTTGAACTAATAGGAGGTATAGCTATAGTAGTAGTTTTATTATACTTTTTATAAGGAATTAGTTTGTACGGTTTAGTATTATTAACTTATTAGTTACAAAAGCTAGTAAAACTAGAGAAATTAGTATTAAGTAGGGTAAAAATAAGGAGTTTAATATAATTAGAGTAGCTTATAATTAATAAAGTTAGGTAGCTAAGTAAGAAAGTTAGTAGAATTAGTAATTTACTAAAAAAGCATTAAAAAACGCTAATAGCTAAGGAATATAGATGCTATATAAATAAGTATATTATTATAAAAACTAGCTAGGGCGTTAATTAAGAAAACTAGTAGATATATTATAATATAGTAAAACTAATAGTTAGGTAAAACTAATAGTAAAACTAATAAGTAAGGATTAAGTAATTTAAGTTATTAAAACTAGGGTACGTATATATATATACTAGCGCGCCAAATTTTTAATGTTATTATAGATTGCTATTAATAAGTAAAATAGGCTAAACAAGCTTATAGAATACTATATAACTTATTTAAAACGCTAAAAATTACATAATAGCTTAGAAATAGAGTAAAAAATATATAGAAATAAGAATTACTTACTTACGTAGCGTTATAGCGTAAATAGGGAGAGGAAGAGGATTAAGAAAGTTAGTAGTAAGAGAGATAGTAAATCTAGAACCTTATAAATAATAAAGTAAATCCCTTATTAGCGCTAAAAAAATATTATTCTAATAATATAATCTTTACTTATATAGTTATTCTAAAAGCTTATTATATAATCTCTTACCTACTTAGGATTAATAGTTTATTAGTTTATTTTTATAACAATCCTTAGTGCTACCCTAGCTATATTTGGATTAACTCGCCCCTAGAACTCTGAGTTCACCGCGGAGTGTTACGATCCCTCTAGAAGGAGAAAGGAAAAGACAACTTCAGGCGCTCGGACTCGAACTAAGCCCTGTACCCCTGCATGCATCCACGAGGCGAGCATTTCGAGGAGGCCCGAGCTTCCCAGGTTGCGACTCGCTTCACTCCATCAAAACATCAATCAAGCATCAAGTAAAGTCACTTGTGATGGCCGCTTACGGCACATCCCAACCTCCAGACAACAACCTAACGCCTGGCCTTCACTGTTTTCGAATAATATTCGATCCATAAGCCTCAATCGTGCTTCTCCAACTCGCTCCATCTCCCATGCACCGAAACCACTCTCATAACAATGGCAGACAATAGCCCGCTTCCCTTGCCTGCACGCGATAGGAGCCTTGCAGGTGCTGCTCCTGATGCCAACAAGCACACCGCCCAACGAATCTCCTCCACCAATTCAAATCTCCCTCCTCTCCCCGATGATACCGACTTTAGTCAATTGTCTGCGGATCCAAGCGCACTCCTCGATCATGATGTTAAGAATCGATTGATGGACATTGAGTCTAGCTTTGCCCCCGATCCATCGCCTAGCGCATTGCCTATTACGCGACCCGGCGCCGACGATACATATCTATTTGGCGGCTCGCCCGGGCGAACTGAGAGTTTGGCCAACGGACCTCTTTCCGATCACCAGGAGAATACGGACAGTGGTGCTGAACCTGACGGGGCGAACGAGACGTCCTCCCTTTCAGACCTACCCTCCTCGCCCGCTGCGAGTGCTATGAAACGGCGAACTGCTGGTGCTAGTACCCGAGAGAACAAATTCCCGAATCCCCAAATCACCTCCGAACAACCATCTGAACCCTCATCATCACATAACATTGAAGACGAAAACGCCGGCTTAGACATAGTCGTTGAGAACGAAGAAGCCGAGGCCTCCATGGGACATCCACGATCATCCCGACGACCACAATATCTACAAAATCGACATTCCAGCCAGCGATCCTCCGTGTCCTCCATAGCTGCTCGATCAGACATATCTGGTATTACTGAATCGACAATTGGCGCTGATTTCCCCCTCCATTCCAGTGGTGCTGATTTCGCAATTCAATCCGGCGGCGCCGTACCAATACCAGTTAGCGACAAGAGTGGACCATCGCTTTCACGATTACCGAGCTTTGGCAGCGAAATATCTCAATCTCTCCATTCTAGCTACGGTGGCTCACAGCCTGATTTCTCTCGTACGCGCAGCTCTACATCGAATGCCGGTATGGGACGTCTCGATACTGCGCTCGGGCGCTTAGACGAAGATGAGCCGGCCACACCGCGCGTTTCCAGTAATGGGATCTCTGTTCCATCGGACACTGTCATAGCACGACATGTACAAGGGATCCAAGTCCCAGAAACCATTGCGCGTCAATATAGAGAAAAGCATTCTACAACTCGATCGCCTGAACGCCGACAATTGATTGGCCAATCCTACAGCACCCGTTCAAAACATAACCTGACTTTGAAGGAACAAAATAGCAAGATTGATAAATTGTCCAAAGAAAATTTTGATTTAAAACTCAAGATTCACTTTTTGGACGAAGCCTTGCATAGTCGGTCTGATGAGGGTGTCAAGGATATGGTTCAAAGAAATGTACAGCTCCAAACTGATCTGGCAAATGAGAAGAAAGACAATTCGTCGATGCGGCGGAAAATTCGAGATTTGGAGCGCAAGTTGAAGTCCTTCGAGGAGAAGTCTGCAGAGAAGCCGCACGATAGCTCAGAGGAAGAAACCAATGAAGCTGATGAAGAAAAGGCTGAAATGGAAGAAGAAATTGTGTACCTCCGAGAAACACTTGAGACGACGCAAACTGATGTGGAACGCCTCAAGGAGGACAATATGAGCAAGGAACTTGAAAAGCGGCGACTTGCGGAATATATCAAATCTATGGGCGATAGACGACCTAGTGAGCCGTCTTCCGCCGTGGAAGAAACCAACGACATGTGGAAAGATCTTTTGCAAGCTGAGACTGCTCGTCGCGAGGCTGCTGATGAGGACGCTGAGCATTTGCGCGAGGAAATCCGCAAGATGAAAGCCGAGCATGCAAATGTCACCAATAACCACTCCACCCACAACGTTTACAACATCCAGAAACGCCTGACTACTACACACACCACACGAAGCGACGGCAATTCTGAAGTAGACGATGCCAATGGCATGATTAGCCAAGCTAGTACGCTAGTCGATCTCCTGCAGCAAGAAAAAGTTGGTCTGAGACGCGAAGTCGCTGAACTCCGCCGAGATCTCAGCGCCCAGACCTCTATGCTCACCTCGCGCAACAAGGAGCGCGAACGTTTACAACAAGAAATCGAAGATCTAAAGATTCATCACCGTCGCGGTGGCGTTGATGGGATGGGCGCGCGATCGATTGCCGGAGATAGTATCTTTGATCGATCGGTATCGCGTGCGCATCAACGTAGCTCAAGTCGTGCTAGTGGCATGACCCGAGTGACGCAAATGAGTGATCCGGATCGCGACGAGCTTGAGAAGCGTTTTAATACGGCGCGTGATGAGCTTGCTGCGGTCAAGATGGAGAATCAAGATTTGGGCACTGGGCTCAATAAGGCTCTGGATGATCTTGAAGAGGTCGAAGCAAACATGAAGCAGTTGATGGAAGAGAATGAACTTTTGAACACAGATTTGCAGGGCCTACAGGAGGAACGTAATGAGCTGTTGGAGAGCATTGAGTTGAAGGATACAGAGTTCCAGACACTTCGAGATCAAGCTGTTCTGCAAATCGACCAGGTTGAAGATGAGCTGAAGGAGAAGAATGCTGAGATGAACTCGTTACAAGAGGAGCACAAAACTTTGTCTGAACAAGCTGTCTGGTTGGACGATGAACTCAACTCTTCCCGTCGCAAAGAAGAGACCCTCAAACAACAGCTCGAGGAGGCTGAGCACGAGATTGAGGAACTCGAGCAAAAGGTCAGTGACCTCAATACGAAGAATGAACGCCTGGACGTTCAGCTGGAGGGCTCGCAAGATGAGATTGCATTCTTGAGAGAAGAGCAAGAAGGCGACAAGATCAAGATTGGAGAACTAGAAGGCTCTTTGAGCGCTGCTAGAACTCAAATCGAAGATATGCTCGCTCAAGCAGCTGTTGAACGACGACAACGCGAGGCTTTGGATTCAGAAGAAAAGGCCCAAATCCAGACTGCCATGGATGAGCTTAATGGCGATGTTACATCTCACAAAGATGATCTCCGCAAACTACGGAAGAAGCTTGCCGACAAGGAGAACGAAGCAGATAACTGGAAAGAACGACTGGAGACTCTCGAGGCTAATCTCCGCGAGGCCCTTGGCGATCTCAGTGGTACTCGATCAAGCATTCTCAAAGATGTTACCAAGCTTCAACGCGATCTTGAGCATACTCTTTCTGCTCTCGATATTACACGTCAAGATCTTTCCGAAAAGGAGCGAACTCTTCGCACTCGTGACGCTCTACTGGAATCTGCTGGTCTGGAGACCAAGAAGCTATCAGAACTTCTTGACAAGGAACGACAGGCTAGACGCCTCGATCAAGCAACCTTCAACCAAATGCAACGAAGCCAGCAATCCCTGACTCGTACCATCCAACAGAACGACACTCGCGTGTCAGACATTGAAGGTGCCCGCCAAGCTGACCGTCGCAAATTCAACACTCTAGAGACCCAGCTCAAAGAGCAACTCGCCGAACGCAACAACCTACTTTTCAGCCTCTGGAACCGCCTCACCACCATCTGCGGTCGTGACTGGAACTCCCGCAATCCTCTTGGCAGCGAAGACCCGCCAACATCCGACTACATCTCCAAAAACTGGCCCACATTCTCCCGCCACATTGCCAGCGCTCTCAAGGCCGTCGAAACCCTCTACTCTCTATATCGCACCCAAATCCGCGACCTTGATCGTAAATACACCAAAGACTTTTCCAACTTTGAAAAAGCACTCGACCACCGCACCAAACGCATCGACGCCCTTGAGAAGACCATGAGCCGTCAAACAGAAGAGCGTGCAGCTACCGATCGATCAGCAAGCCAAGCCTCTTCCCGCAAAGAAGACGCCGTCGTCAAACTCAAATCAGAAAACAAACTTCTCAAAGCAGAAGTTCAAATCCTCCGCAATACCTCCCCCGCTCGCGCACCAGTCCCCGAACGCGCCTCCTCAACCCGCGACCACCGTCGCGACTCCTCACTTATGCGGCATTACTCCACCTCCGCCGTCGAAGGCGTCCAACCACGCCATACACACTCACCAGTCGCCGCAGATCCATCAATCACTGTCCCAGGCGCATCCCAAATACCCCTCTCACGTACCGGCTCACCATCACGCCGTACATCCACCCATACCTCCACCCACCAATCAACCGCCACACACACATCCACCCACCAATCCTCTTCGCACCAACAAGCCCCCCAACCAGCGCAAAGCCCCGTAATACCATCTACGCACTCGCGCACATCAAGCATTAATTCCGCTTCGATGCAGCCCTCTGAGCAACGCTGGGTCCACCGTCTGAAAGAACTGGAGCGCCGCCTCAAGCAGGAGCGGGAAGCGCGGTTACTAGACCGGAGTGGGGCGCGCAAACGCATTGAGGAGACGGAGGCGGAGAAGGAGTCGTTGAGAGTGCAGTTGGAGCGCGAGATTGAGAAGCGGCAGAGTTTGGAGGGGGAGCGGTCGAGTGTGGATGGGCTGCTGCGAGATGTTGCTTAGAGATATGGGTATTGTTAGAGGAGGGATGGTATGGATTGCGAGAGGAGAGATATTGATTTTAGGGGATTAGTTGTGGGCTAGGGAAAAGAGGTGGTGTAAGATTATATCTGTGATTGTGAAGTAATGGTTTGTTGCTTGTTAGCATTGTAGTATACCTTTGGGAGTGGATGCTTTTCGGTCTCTGAATCTGATACAGTGCTGCAAGAGTTGAGTTGTCCCCCCTCCCAAAAATATGAATCTGCAACTTCTAGTATGATTGGCTTATGGCCAGCGCCTCAATAGATTCAATTGGGTGAGATCAAGAATTGGCTTCGTTAAGCCTAATAGAGACTTGATGGCTTGTCTTTAAGCCAATAAGCTCTCTGATTTCTTATTTCATATTTTCAGGGGGGGGACAACTCAACTCTTGCAGCACTGTATCGAGCTTGTTTGATCATATGGAGACAATAGCGACTTCAATATGGTGGACGGTTAGTAGCAAATGATCGCAAGACCTCTTTGAAAATCCGCCGTCCTTCAACGTTTGCTATGTGTGTAGAGCTACGATGTAGGTATACTTGAAGAAGCAGTGTGTCAGTATCGTATGCTGATCGACATAAGATATGTTGAAGAACGAATAACTACGTACGTCGTCATTGGGCAATAGCATGTCCATTGATATCTTAAGTTTACCTCCCTATATAGTATCGAAGATCTCTCTGAAAGATATCTTCTGCTTTCCCCGTTAGTTTCTCCAATATAGACCTTGAGCTTTTGGTTCACCTAGCAGACCTTATGAAATGATAGGTGTGACAAGAAGTTATAAACAATTTTCCACTGGTTACAGTTTAGACTACTCAGGTATCAATCCAATTGGAACATGATTACATATATTAAGCAGCGACAGCCAATAGCATCAGTCATCTTCATCGGCTGGACCCTTAACACCAGTACATGGGTATGATCCTCGATTGGCATCGGTGATCCCTTTTTTCCAGTTCTCCATAATCTCAGACCAGCCACAAGTCGGATATTAGCAATACCAGGCATCCTCCAGACGTCATCTATGCTCGCCAAATTCGCTGTAGCCCTGTCCATGAGTTCATGGCCCAGGGTGCCACCACCAAAGTCTCGAGATGTGTATTTGTGATTTCCATGCCATATGTTGTCGTGACCAGCCTTAGCACTACGCCAGGTCAGTCTAGTCAACAGGGATAAATGGACCGTAGGCACTTACTTGCTCACTATGTCGAGCCCGCTAAGGCCGTCCCAGTCGCGATTTTGAGGCCATAATTTTCCTAAGCCCGGCAGCTCTGACAATTTGTTGCCGCAGTCTAGAGCTGCGCATGCCTTTGCCTTGGGAGGTGCGTACTTACATTTTGCATCCCATTCGCCCTTGACACCGAACAAATGGTACTGTCTGCCTCGAAAGGTTGTGCCATTTTGGAGCTGTCCATATTCATCGGTGAAACAAAGGTTTGCCGCACCAACATGTTTCATGGAATGCCATTGCCCGATGCCTATGCCAGGAACATTGCAAGGCCATAGTGTGTCAACCATAACCTAGAGTTGAGATGTATCATTAGCTTTCGAATGAGGTGTGATTCTAGCGGCTTTACCGGATAAAAGTCCTGCAGTCTCCATACTTCCGGTATGAGGGCAGTTACAATGAACTTGATAGCCGATTTTTGAACAGCAGTTGCGTTTGCCGGCATTGCATACATGCTGTTGCCATTGCGTACTAAATTTGTGAGTGTACGAATACTCTCTTCGTTTCCTTCGAACAATTCCTGGTTCATCCTTACGAGGCTCTCCTTCCAGCCCTCAATGATATTACCATAAAGTATTCTTATCTTATCCGGAATAGTTTTGGCCGATGTCTCCGATAGGGACTTTGTCTTGTCTTTCCATTTACCCATTCCAAAGTTGAAGGAGAGGTTATAGAAATCTTTGGCGTTATCTCCCATGATCTTAGCTGCATCCTCGGTCTTTTTAGCTAGTTCTTTGTCATCGAGCTTATCTCCTCTTATCTTTCCTATTGCTGTTATTTTCGTTTTGAGAACTGATAGAAGCATAATTAGCCACCCGAAACTCAGATACTGGGGAACACGCTATATAAAAGACTTACTTCCATTCAGGAACCCTGCGTTACCAAAGCCTGTTACCATTCCCAAGATGTCTAGGAATATTTCTAACGTCCTGTCTGGCTTTTCAATGAGATTGTTGATGATGCCACCCAAGACGTTGTCCTTGGCAATGCCGGCAGCGTTGAGACCTTGGTAGAATGTCCAGAACATCTGAAAAGTAACTTAGCTAGAAGAATATGAAGCCGTTTTGTCACTCACTGTGTTGATGTTGTGCATCGACCATCCTATATATTGCACCGCTGCAGCACTGCCGCTGTTTTTGTCAAGGCATACCTGTGGATCCACACAGGAAGTCGTGCTCTGATCTTGAAGAATTCCACATTCGAACCTGCCATTGGCCTTCAAAAAGTCTCCCATGATTGAAGTCGGGAAATTGCTGACATTGGTTGTTGGATCCCGACCATGATTTTTTCCTCCCCGTGCGCGCCTCCAGTTACTCAGTGCTGCACACCAAGCGGCGTCGCCTTTAACCATTTCCCATCGGAGCCAGGGAGCATAACCTGAATCTTGGTCAGTAATTGCTGGGTTAGTGCACAACACGTCTCGCCAGCTTTGATCATTCGCATCAGCGTGGCATTCGTAGTCATCTTCCGATTGAGACTTTTCTGCCAAGGTATGGGGATTTGCTCCTCTCATGCCTTTAGATACCTCGAGACCAGTCTTGAAGCTTTTGCGGGCTTTTGAAACATGAGCGCCGTTGTCGTGCTCAAATGAGTTCAGATCAATGGCCCATTCACTTGAGTAAAGAGAAGTGCTGTTAGCATTGTGTCAGATATCGATACTTTAGGCAAGACTTACACGACTCCTCCAAAATTCATTGACTTCCACATGGCAGTGCGGGCGGCTTTGTCGTTATCGTCCATGTATGAGACCCAATTACCATCATAAGTCATATACTTGGAACTACCGCCAGTGTCCACAACCTTAGCAGTAGGATTGACCGCAATTATCTCTTTGATTTCCGCATTTGATATGTATGCTGGTTCGTTTGTGCACCTTCCCGGGGTGGCTGAAGCGTTTGGTCCAATATAAGTGCACTCCTTAGTGTGGCAGTTTGGGTCCGTCATCTTAAATTGTCGCCCATAACTTGCCAATCCTACCAAGACCTTATGTGACGAGACACCTGCTTTCGTAATCATTGTTAGTGCATTGTAGGTCTCCATGAAATCCACGTGGTTCCGTAAGCAGTTCCCTTTATCGCAGCCAGTCTGTGACCATCTGTTATTGTAGTCCCACTGACCATGCCTGACTGGAGTTAGCAAGAATTGATGCAAAGATAAACCAGAGCATTTTCTTACAGGTCGTAGGTCATGTACACAATATAATCAACCACTTTTGAGATCTTCTCGATGGGCATGGCCTTCAGATACCAAAAGGAGGCAGGGGCCGCAATTGATAATGATTTGTGAGGAAGCTTTGATCGGAGCAGCTCAAGAAAAGCTAGATAATTAGGTGCTTCGTCTGGTGATGAAGGTGGAAGCCAAGGCATATCTGGAACGCTGGGATATTCCCAATCGATGTCAACACCGTCAAGGTTGTGCTGAAGAATGAAGTCTGCAATGCTACTTGCTAATCGCTCTCGACTTTTGGGTTTTACCCCTTCTCGAAAGATCTTGGCGGTTTCTGGCTGGGTACTAAAATCCCAACCGCCAAAGGCCAGAATTCTTTTGTATCCTTTGGCTTCTCGGAACCTGTCAAACTGATCTTGGAACTTGTTTACATCCACTAGGTAATAATCTGGACTGATATTGGCAAACCCAAAGTGGATGTGGGTATGATTGCCCCGAGGAATATCTTCTACGTCCATGTTTAAGCATGGCCTGTTCAAATTCCAAGCTTCAAAGTAACCTACGTTGAGGAATTGGGCTGGCGGTCGATTTTAGTTATGTGGGATGACTCCACAGTTGCCAATACATCCGTTGTTGCCTTTCGAACTTCCAGGTATGCCTCTTATCGATTTGTCAATGCAGAAATCATCTGTTGTTCCACAATTGCCCCATTTGTTGCAGCAAGCCTTGAGTGGGCATTCATTCAGCAGACCCCAGTCCTTGCTTTTGCTTCCTGGAGGTTTCTGAGTCCCTGGCTTTATTGGACCACAAGTGGCACTTGGATCTGGTGCAGGAAATGGTGGATCGCCTTGGCTGACACAGATCTTTGTATCTGGGTATATCATTTCACTGCAGG
Organism: Microthyrium microscopicum; assembly: GCA_010405405.1. Classification (NCBI taxonomy): domain Eukaryota; kingdom Fungi; phylum Ascomycota; class Dothideomycetes; order Microthyriales; family Microthyriaceae; genus Microthyrium; species Microthyrium microscopicum. The sequence goes on along the minus strand of MU004243.1, from coordinate 659,776 downwards.
TGCCCCAGCCCCAGGTCTGCTCATTGAATGAGTCAAGCTCTTGGATAGTCAAGCCGTGTGCTCTTGCAATCTCCGAGCAGGAATCGCCTGACCTGATGTTATAAACTGCGCAATCGCCATTTGCGCGCATCCGAAGGCGAAGATCGCGCGCCTCGCCGCATATACCATCTGCATCATTCACTTCTACACAATCCTTTGGTGCATATAGAGCAAGTCGATTGGCCTGTGTAGACATTATCGAGTCAGCACTGGAGCTTACATTCGATTTGTCTTTGCGATATCCAGTCCAGTTTCCTCTTTGAGTTGATTCCGTAGATTGATAATCAATCATAAGGTTTCTTGCAGAGCCATTCCGATTGTCCGACTTGCTCTGCTCAAGGTTTGCTGCACAATTTCCCGTGAACCAAGCTTTCAAGGCGTTGCGGACCATGGCCATAGCGTCTAATCCTGAAGACGTGTCTGCGATAATTCCGAAATTTGTGCTGCTGGAGTTTTTTGAGCACGCCTGGGTCTGTATGGATTGGCCAATGCCGTATTTTTGAACACCGGATATAAAGTCTTCTAAGGGGCCGTGTGCGATGTGCTCCTTATTGAGTTCTGACCCGATGTAGACACCAATCACTGTGTCGCCTAAATTGGCGCTCATAACAAACTCGTTTTGTGTCTTAAATGTGTCTTTTCGGTATTCATGAATGATATAATCCTGAATTGCCAGCGCCGCTCCGATAGCCTGGCCTGAGATGCGTCAGTATAAAAATGTAAGAGAATTTTCTCTTAGCCAAAGGAGGCAGAAAAGCCAAGCTGTCATGTCTGTAATACGCCCTACCTCAAGCCCTGGTAGCAGTAGAGTATGATAAAAGGCAACCAATCAAGTGTTCCAGGTATCATAAGATATGCCTAACAGAAGGGTATGAATACAAGGAAATCTTACCTGGAATGACAAGGATTCCATTCTTCCTGGGCTTGCGAGAGACTTCGACATTGCTGTATTCGGGGGGACTCGCACACAAATCATCTCTTTTCTTCAACGAGGGAAAAATCGTCTGGTTTTCCACTGGGTCACTTTCAAAGATCGTGTTCGAATCTTGACAAGCTTTGAGGACGCCTGGTAGGGACTGGCTCTCCAAATCATAGCTGATCAATGACGGACTCCATGTGCATCTCTGAAAATATTCTGTAGCGGTAAATGATGTCCAGCTATTTGGATTGTAGCCGACTTCTTTGCACTGCTTCGAACAGTCTTTGAACGGCTCATTGATTTGTACATTGGGGGTAAACGACACAACTGGAGACACTAGTTGAAAAAGCACACCCAAAGCCACCATGTTTGACCAGGTGTGATTCCTCATTGGAAACATTGATTGATCTTCAGGTGGACAATGATGGTTCTTGGGAACGAGTGTAATTGGAAGTTAAAATAGAAAGTCATGAAGCCTGGAGCAAGCAACTACATATGCTACTTAAGGACGCCAATCCTTAGGTAGCTCTGTCGTTGATGATAACAAGTACTACCACAGCATAAGCATCTGTTTGTATCACCGTCGAAATCCTTAGTGCTATAAAGCGAATCCTAGACTTTCCCAATTCATAATAGTTTGTCGATTCCTACTCCACAAATATTACCAGTTTGTACCACGTTCTCTGACAACCAGGTCAAGTTCATATAGATTTGGCAGGGAGAAATCCTTCAAATCTAAGCACTATGCCCCAGATGGTCTTTTGGGTCCAGCATAGATCTGATTATATCCATACACTACTACATCAACTTAGCATCTGGAGGAGTATACAGTTGGGATGAGGTGTCCAGCCCAGGCTTACCTAGGCTATTATGCAATAGAGTGTGCTTGGACTTTGAACATTCTGCACTCTCAATTTTCTACTGCCCAGGAGAGAAGACAGATTGGAAGATGGCGCTGAATATCTCTACTTGATTACCATTATTGGCCTAGATGTTAGGCTGTGTCTGCATATTGGATGTGCTTTACTTACAATAGGAAGATACTCTGGTTGAGACCTCGGCTGAATATATCAGAGATGATAGGATTCGCAAGCGTTATTTCATGTTATAGTGGTTCTCAATCCGTCATACATAAAATGTGCGGCACAGCATTCTGTAGAAACTGATATGGTCTGAGTTGAGGTCACTACCGATAGTGCAACAATCCACTATGACGGACGGGTCGAGATCCTCATATTTTAATTAGAAGTTTGAGCTCAAAGATATGATTAGCAATATTCGGTAAACAGCTTCGTCAATATCCAGACTTCAGTGTACATGATGAAATTTTGTGCACCATTTTACTCAGAAGTGCTGTGTTAACTCGAGAAAAGATTTGCAATATATATGCCATTTTTCATATGGCAAATTCTCTAAACGCGTAGGCGGAATTCAAATAACTAACTTGCAGAAGAGAGAGCAGCCAGCGCTTTTGTTGAGACTCAAGTAAAATATAAGATGATGATGAAAGCGGCAATAATTGAAATGCCCACAGATCCAGTATTCCACTGCGTATTACTACTAGCGTTCTTTCCCTCAGCGGAAAGACTTTTCCCACTAACACATCTGGTTCCAATTCCTGTGCTGTTTGGCCATGAGACATTGGCACATCGTGTAACAGCAACCATTTCCTTGGGAACACGGTCAAGCAGTTGTTGATTCATAGTGAATGCACATGCTGATGCGTCAAGGGGATTTGTATAGATATTGCAGATCTCATTCGTCTCATTCTTTTGACTTTGACCTTGTACACCCGTTGCTAATGATACACTTGGGCAAGAACCGACGGCTCCAAGATTCGGCATCACCCCGGCTTGAATGCTAGTATTGAACCAGATTCTATGGGTCAGAACCTTCTGATCGAAGCAGGTTGCATTATTGAACCAAATCTTGACCGCTAAAGACCAGCGGGTTTCATTTGACTGGTTTCTTTGCAGATCGTCCACAAAGACGGGGTCGGTGATATCGTCGGCTTGACTTGCAGAGGAATTGACCGCCACAAACTCATCAGGTGGTGGACCCCAACTGTCTTGTCCCTTCATAGTGTCCCAGCCGATGTATCCAAATGAAACGTCGCGGGGATAACCATGGGTGTTCCATGCTTGTAATGTCCATGTGAAAGTGGGTCTGTATATCCAGGTCGTAGAAAAGTTATGGACTGCAAAAACGAAAGGAAATGGATACACTGGTTGGTAGACTGTGTTGTTTTTCGGAAAGATGACATCAACTTGAATTGGCATAGTCCTGGCAACGGTGGTTTGAACAAGGAGAATGGCACTAAATAAGCACAGTACATGCATAATTACTGTTGAAATGCTCTTAACGGCTAAGACTTGAATCCGGGGAGGGAAGTAGGGAAAATCCGGCCAGGAGGAAGGTTGAGCGAGGAGTGGACAAAGACCACATGTAGGGAGATAGGTCAGTATGTGGGCAGGTAGTTATAGTGCTGAACCGGGCTCTTGAATCCTATCCATTGCTGATCATAAACCCGATATTGCTGCCGTTTTTCTTCTATTCTGTAGTAGCTGATATTCCTATGGGAGGTAGTTACACAAGCAATCAAACTGAAACCCAGAAGCGCGGCGCATGTCAACAAGGATGGCAAAAAGGAGCAGCTTTAACCGCAGGTAGCCCAAGTAAATAAAGATCAAGGTAGGTATTTCCAATAATGAATGTCTTGTCACTCGCCTCAGAGCTTTCCTGACTTAATCGTCCTAATGACAAGTAAGCCTATTGTATCAGCACGACCCTGAGAGTGCTTGCCTCGCCCCTGACCGGCAAATCTTCTCGAAGTTCAGATATTATCTGCCGCACATAATAAGCCTTGTCAAGGTGCGGTTGCTGACAAGCCCTTATGCACTCTGTAGAATCATCTGAATGTCGACCCCATTATATGTCTCTATGAATTACCTAGAAGGTAGCACCTATCATTAATGGTAGCAAACCCCTAGAGATTAGCCCACGTGTATGAACCATTGGACAGTGTAAAAATGATGCTGTCATATAATTAAAATCGCTTGACTTCTTGAATGCGTGTATATGATCGTAGCGCACATAAAATAGCTACCTGGTAGGCTGAATACTAATTCCTACTTATCTTTCTTGCTGTTCGGTGGTTTTAACCATGAGCAGGTCATTAGACCTGTGAATCGAATGAAATGGATTCTCATGTTTTCAAGCTTCAAAATGGCTCGGTTCTGTGCTGTTTTGGTCTGCTTCCTCTCTTTTTGTTACTCTTTCGTACTCAATGAATTGAGCAGAGTTATCACTTCGGCCCGACGCGAAATATTGCTTAGGCCAGCATGAGTGCCATGGTGATTGGAAATCAAAAAGAACTAACAGCCTACCAAGAGCTGCAGCGCATCAAAAGTCATACATCACGGATCAGGTGTAAGAGACTACATTGCTTATCTATGCGTGAAGGACAATCTACAATGATGCAGTTCACAAGCTTGCAATTCTGAAATTTCCTACGTTTTCAAGGTTCAACCTTCTCCTCCTGCTAGTGCCAAGGTTATCTGTCGCATAGCATCTCTTGTCACTACTTTCAGACACAGTAATCTGCGCCAGGTTGAAGACTCGGTCCGCAGTTCAGACTAGGCATCTATTCAGCTCCTTTCCGATCAACTTTAGATATATACACGTACCCCCGGTTCTTGTTTCTGAACGTGTCAAGAGATAGGCCATGCGAAGTGGCGATAGTATAGCAGTCTTCACCTGCCTTGACCTTATCTCCTGCGGGAGTTAGTGTCTAAACGTGCACATAGTGTTAAGAAGAACCTACAGATAGCGGCCGCATTGCCGAAGAGAGCGATGACAGTAGCAAGAACAAAGAACTGCATTTTTCTGACTTTTGAGAGTATAGCAAAATGCAAGGGTGAAGGAAAGTGCAATGTTTATATGAGCAGTGCTGTGATGGCTCTGGCGGGAGTTGCTGGACCACCAGAGAAGCATTCGGTCTCAGTGTCCAGTACTTATAGACTCGTGTCATGCTCACACCGCACTACAGAAGCACTTGATTGTTCAACTCCGAGATATTCTGGGCGGCGAGACCAGGTACCTGCGTATTGGAAGTCAAAAACCCCTGCTTATTGAGTGGACCTCTTTTCAGACCACAAACTGATGTAGGATTTTGAGGATCAGCCGGATCAGAAAGGTTCAAGCAAGATACTCTATCGGATTAGAGAGAACAAGGACTAAAAGGCTATGGACCCATATTGAAAGGAACGCTGAAAGACTGGAAGCATGATCTATCATCGGAAACAATCGCGACGTCCAATTTGCGGAAGCACTAGATCAATTTGCACCCTAAAGTTATCCTGATTATCCTTCTCTTGACTTATCGACTCATGTGGTCGACAGCTTCACGTGCAAGTCCATAGACCAGACGAGGAGGCAACCTCATCATTGATAAGTTTACATACATTGGAAAATACACCGTAATACGAAGTAATCTATCATGGCCGATACGTGCATAAGCACTGGGTGATATTTCCCAGAGTTATTTTCATCGTCTTCAACAGCGTACGATCGTGAGTATATTACATATCACTCGTACGTGCCAAATGAGAGCTTCCTCATCTATCATACAGGGGAGCATGACCGCTGTTCCCAAAGAAATAGAAGCTCTGTCCACTTCCCTGTACCAAGTGGATGTCTCTTTGTCAGAAGCATCGTCTGGGAATCGTGCCGAATCCTACAAGCAATAAGGATCATTTCAATCGATTGCAGCCACGAGCAAAAGCTATACAGTAAATCATTTGTTGACTTCATACATGAATTTAAGTGCTCTAGATCTACGGAGTATGGCATCATCAAACGCCTCCGGGGTTGAGATAATGAACGTCTTCGATTAGGAAACAATGCACTCAACGGCTCACTCCTGATAAGAGTCTTCCTGGGCGATATGTAAATCCTGACTCTATCGCCTAGGCTGCGAGATTCAACCGGCTGGCTCTGTACTTTCGACACAGTGACATGAGCGAGAAAAATCCGTCGCCGTTGCGTGGACCACATTCTCCTCTCATGTGGTCCATTCCAGGGTCTGGCAGCCACCTCTCCAGGAGATGACATTAAGTTGAAGATTGGAGTTGTGGGAACTACGTCGGATTTGCAGCAAGCAGAAAAGTGAAGGGAGGTTACTTGTAAGTTGTCTAGTAGTAGTAAAAATTAGACGCATTAGCCGCGTACCCTTGTCAAGACGGCTGTCAGCTCACTAGCGCGTCGACTAGCGCGTCGACTAGCGCGTCGATAAATAGGTAGCCTCGCCTCTCCTGCTCCTTATCGAGCGCGATACAAGGGACCTTCGCAACTCTTGAACATCTCCATTTCCCATCGTACTCAATATTCCACGACTACCCATGCCCAACAGATAGCAAAGTCAGTACTCGATATCAGCATGAAGCGGAAAGGAGATCAAGACGCTAATGGGAGCGCGCCATATTGTGTCCATTTGCACACGTAAATACCGACTTGGCCTAAATCACTCTGCAACAACTGCGAGTTATATACTTACTTTACCACTTGGGTGTTGTACAGCTTGGTGATTCTTCAGGAGTTTTACGCGTCATGAAATCTCCTTAACAATAGGTCATGAAATACATAAAGTCAATGATATATGATATATCTAAACACTCAGCTAATCCACACAGAATTAGCACAACATCCTTTCCCTGAAGGTATTGCTGCCTTTGCATCAGAAGAGCTACTTTCAGGTTGTCTCTTCGTCAGCGATCCTCGGGACTCTGTATCTTGGACCCAATTTCGACTGTTCCTGCTCCCACGCCTTGACTGACCACTTCTACTGCCACTTTGCCGCAGGCTCTCCCTGTTATCTTCTTCTTCCCACTGATCTCGAATATCTTTGGTGCCTTTGTTGCTGCTGCCATCTCGTCCTCCTCCTCGTCCACTGGCAGTACTTTTTGCAGTACTCTTTTCTTGACTATACGTCGATCCAGCTTGCTTCTGTTGGCTGTTCGCGTTTTGTTGGCTACTGCTAGACTGGGCAGTTCTGTCTCTTTCTGATGATGCGCGATGGTTGACATCACCAACTGCGTCCGCGGGCGCGATCCACTCTGCAACAATGCTTGGCCGAACGTTTGCGTACGCATTATTCTCTTGAGTCCCACGCAGTGGATCACCACTGACTGGAATGTGGTTGAAGTTGCTTTGTGGGCCATCTCGTGGAAGGGCCTCGAGGCCGTCGACTTTCCAAATCTGTACGATTCCGCGCTCGCTGTCTGTTAAAGAGAAGTATCCGTTTCCCCAGGGCGCTGGTGTCAAGACATTTGATCTACCACCAGTTGTGCTAGTCGCAACTTGCATAATGACTTGAAGTGGAAAGCCCCGGTTCTGAGAGCCAGCTGGGTCAGAGAGTGCTATCGCTGTCAGAAATCCAGGATTCATCGCTTGTCGCTTGTGAATTTTGGAACCTGGGCTATGCACATGATCTAATTTTCGTCTGCGTAGAATGGTTGTATTTTCAACGACATGGTTGACAATGACACGTGGACTTGTAGTCTTCTTTGGCGCGGGCTTGGAGGTGGTAGATAAGGTCGGTTTGTAATCCGATGGTGGTCTCGGCGGTCCATCTGGGTCGTCTTGCCATTGCCAAGGCACACCCTGCTGCCCATTAGACTGAGAGGCTTGAGTACCGCTAGGTGGAGATGCCCATGGTGGAGGAGCACCTGGTTGTGTCGTGCCTTGCTGGGATTCCATTGGTGAAGCAGCATTTGACTGTGCTGGACCATATTGAGAGCCCGCAGACTGTGACCATGCAGGCGTATGCTCAGCTGCTGGAGATCCTGTCTGTTGATATACTGGGGCTTGAGCCCCGCTGTTCCTTGAGCCGGGGAGGTTATCTGTGCCCCCAATTCCTGCGCTACCTAGTGCCTTTGCAAGCGTATCCCCGAGAGCTTGAAGCCATTCCAAGGCACTTTGACTGCCAGCTCCAGAACCGGTACTAGATCCAGGAATTGGGCTAGCTGAAGGTAATTGACCCTTGCCAGACCCGGAGTGTGTGCTGACACTTTTGCCTGGTATTGTAGAGTAGTCGTCGTCGTCTTCGTCTGCATCCCTCTCACTTTTGGGAAGCGTGTACTTGATTGCTGCGTAGAGGACACGACCATCAGCACTCAGAGTCAACTCTGCTCCTCGATATCTTCTACTGTCGACGCCGGAGGGTAGTAATGCGATAGTTGTGTTCGTATATCTTAATCGCGGGATGCCAGAGGATGTCCCAGAGATTATTTCCATAACAACAATTTGACTCTCCTTCCGCAGCATGACATATAAGTATTTCCCACCCGGGTGTAATGCTAGACGAAATGGTTGCGTGTTTTCGAATGGCATTTCTGCTATCCTTCCACGGTCAAGCTTGCCATCTGCGGCGATTCTATGAACCCATATACCATTCTCTCCTTGGTCTGCGGAGAACAAAAAGCTGCCATCTGTTGTCATGGCACGAATGCGGGATGTTGCTCTAAATGGGACCTAATCATGCGTCAACATGAGTTATCTTTCTCCTTGTGTTGCCTGCTTACATCGTACTCGATCTGTCGAAGCGATGCATCCTGAGATGTGCTCATAGCCACGCCACAAGGACTCCTGTTCGCTCCATACACATTGTAGGGGTACTTTTTGGCTGGCTGTAGGATTGTTTGTCCAGTCTGGGATTTGCCCAGTTCGCAGCGATCATGGAGGGGAACAAATGAAGTAAAGTAAAGATCAGATGTATTTCCAACAGCATAGCTGGACCATCCCTGTGTCTCGCCGCCATATATGGCGGCTTTATCGGGACTGAGCGATAAATGTAGATGTCCGCTATGCGCAACGTTTGTCTTCTCGTGACGAAGTGTGTTTGTTTTGTCGTCAAAGCCGAGGACAAAAAGATGTTGCGTCCTGTGATGATTAGACTATACCTCGAAGCGAGAGGAATTTTACCAACCCAACCGATGAAACAACTAGTCTGTGAATTTCACCATGAACGCTGCTACCAAATACAAGCGTTAACGCTGAAAATCTACTACATAGCTTCATGATTCTGAAGCCGCCACAAAGACAATGAATGACAAGAAGTTGGATGAAAGCACAAAAATCACAAATAGAAAACTTACGAAGTACGGCCGATGGAAACAGCCCGTAATATAGCTTCTAAGAGCACTGTCTAGTAAAATAGCTACCGTGCCAACCCATTCATATGCAAGGTACTGAACGTGAATCATTACGATCACAACGCTACTGCGCAATGACCTGCCTTAGAAGTAGTTCGGTACCTAGCGGTGCGGGTAGCGAGATGTCAGATTCAGGTCAGGCACGAGAGTGAAGAACATTGATCGATTGTACATTTAATATATATAGAGTAGCTACCTAGCCAGAACTTTAGCATATAGAAAGCAATATTGAAGCCAAGCTATAGCTAGCATGGTCCAATGCTGGCTCGGGCAGATACCTCATCATTAGTGATGACCGAATTAATCGATGATATGTCTCTTCAGTGTATGGAAGAAAAGAATATTCTGGGGCCAGTGTATAATACTGGCCCCAGGCTGGCAATATACCCTATAGTTCGAAAGGACTAGTGGTTCTACGTTATAGCGCTGACGTTTGACTTTATTTGTCCGGGGAAGACTGCAATGTGTACATCAAGCTAGAAACGATCCTTCTGTGCGGAGGACGATCACTCTTATTGTTCTTATCGTCTATAAACAATCCAATACCTGAATAGAATGATCTTCGTGTCTGACAACGAACTGTCTCTCTCGAATATGGGACATAATTTGGTTGGTTTGAGTAGCGAAATATGTCCTTTATTAGTTAAGATTTGGCCTAGAGGTAATACCGAAGCCAAAACACTTCCACTTTTCTTGGTTTCGCCTAAAGATAAGAATTAAGATTGTTAGTTCTGGATTCCGTACGACTTGTAAATTAACCAGGTATAAAATGCCACTTATCGCGCTCACGTGCTCATTAATTTATCATTTGATGCTCGTAGGGTTTACTTGGCTTTCGTACCTAAATTTGGAAGCTTTCAAAATCAGGCTTTTAGAGTACTCGAGTCAACTGACAATAAGCAGTCAGTGGGTCAACAAAGTAAATGGCACACTTCCATCATGTATTATGTCTACCATCTGCTCGGCTTCGTCCCTGAGTGTCTGTTCGGCAATTGCATAGGCAAACTCCTTGAGTCTCACTCAAAAATTGCGATAACAGACACCAATGTTAGCTAGAGCGCACCATTACTTCTGTGGAGCACTTGGCTAGTATAGTACGGGTGAATCCGTAGAAGTATCAACGTTGCCAGCCGCAGTGTTCGCCACGGTCCAATCCGTTGCAGCCCAGTACAACTGGTTAGGACTCATGTCGAACAGAGCTTGTCCTGGCATTTGAGGGAACGAGCCGGAATCTATGTTCGTGTAGCTCATGTAAGTATATGCGCCCACATCACTGTAAAGCAGTGGTTGGTTCCCATTTCCCATTGGCATCGAAGAAGTAGCTTGACTGATCTCAAAGCCGGTGCTACCACTTGTCGGGACCACATTCGAAGCATGTGTAATTTTGTCTTTTTCGGCAATTCTTTGTCTAATGGATATGACGACCCTTGGTGACTCTGCTGTTAGGCCCTTCTGCTTGCATGCTGCCTCTCGAGCGTCCCAAGCCTGGAGAATGAGAGTAGTGAATACACCGAAGAAAGGCCAGTCTCTAGCGTCCAAGACAGCGAACCGCGTAGTTTGATAGTGATTGCTCAATACTTCCCAAGCTTTGTCAGCGTGCGCTCTGAGAGGTCGCCTCTTCAGATCCTGAGCGATGTGCATGATTGCGGGAAATGGGAAATGTAAGTTGAGCATCCATCGAAAGCCTTTGATAAGGTTTGAGGTTATCATTATCGTATCGCATTCTAGTATGCGGATGGCGTAAGAAAATGCTGTATCCCGTACTTCATCCGTCTGTCGAACGGAAGAGTTTGAGCATCTGGAATAATGGTCCAAAAGGCGGCATTTGGCCATGTATGCCCGAGTGTTCCAAATGGTCATGAAATGTAGAGGAATATCTGGATCGCATAAGTTGAGGTATTTTTCTTCAATCGTCTTCTCCAAGAAAGCCAGATCTTTCGTCTCGGGGGAGAGTCCACGGTTGGCTTTCTCGGCGATAGGTTTCAGTACAGGACCGTTAAAAACCAGATGAAAGTCTGCGTGACGCACGAAATTGCCCAGCTCAGAGCGGACAACAACGAAAAGTGCATCTGTCGGCTGCTCATGCACGACAGGTAACTCTTTTATTTCCGCGCGCAGATCAGAGTCATTGACGTTGAGTGGTATTCGACACTCCCAAGTAGGCGTTAACGTTGCAGTTTTGGCGCTAGCCATTTCGCAGATTCGAGTATCAAAAAAGACAAGAGACCACCAGAGTCTTCGGCGCATTTCTGCTTCGATTGGGGTGCACTTAGTCAAAGCAAACTCATTGTTGATTCCCATCCGTTGCGCTAAGCGAATAGCAATCCCAAGCAATGAAGCAACGGAGTTGGAGTCTGTTGTTGGCCTCATAGAAATCTAGATTGCTCAGCCAGGCAATTTGATATTAAATCATGGAAAACCTACCAGATAAAGGTACAAGGCAGTCAAGCAATGCCTATCGGAGGATCTTAGGAAGCCGCAATTCAGTAGACCTTCCGAACAACCAAATTGATATCGAGCTAACAGGTCCTGTTGTGACGAACCAAACATCTTTTGACAGTCCTCTGACGTAAGGCTTAGTATAGCAACACAGTATATGCCAAACATAAGAGCCTCTTGAACGGGGTCAATACTGTTGAGGTGGCTGGCTGCCTCAATAAGACTAGCTTGTAAGCTGGGGGCATGAACCACTTTGATCAATGGATTGACATTGTCTAAAAAGACTTGCCACAGCCTTAGAACTTGAATAGGATCTGGATGTATGGAAACGAGATCAATGACAGTGTTTCGAGAGCCTAATAAGAGGTGCCCGTTGTTTTCAAATTGTTCCCATGCTCTTCTCACAATAAATTCAGGGATATCGTCTTGAGAATCACTGTCACTATCCGCTTCTCGAGACTGGAAATCTATTAGCATGATACACTTTGTATGCTATACTTTGTATCAAGGCCAATCTTACCTGTTGGCTCATAGCGTGCCACAAACTCCTAAACAACTTCAGTCAAAATCATCACATATAACAGGGTTCTTCCAAGAAGATTTCAACAATAAAGAGATACCGAGAGTAACACATACTTGGCTTTGTACACCATTTCAGGTGGCGCATCTCTTGGGCGAGATAGTGTAATTATTTTCCTACTCCCTGCCTGTTCTTCTTGTGAATTGGAGCCCTCATTACCGCGTGGGGACTCCTTTTCGTCATTTGTATCCTTGTGAAGTGGTTCAAACTTGATATTATGGTCCCGAAGTAGTTCTTCATAGTGCCGCAATCGCTGAAGCAAATCCCTCTCGGGAAACCTGCGTCTTCGTCCACGCGGAGCAAGGGTTGCTTGCACGCATTTTGCGCCCGCCTTCGTGCAGTTCGCACATGGAAATCGACGATCACATTTGACCTTGCGCTGCTGACATAGAACACAAGCAAGGATTCGCTGTGACTTTGGAAGTTGAGAGCTAGGCGAGGAAGCTTTTTGCATCCTCAGCTCCTAATAAATTGATGATGCATACAAGGGATTCGACGCGGCAGATCTTTGACGTCGAAGTCCGCGCAGGATGAGAACGAACGGAGTAGTTCAAGATGCAGTGATGCACTATGATTGGACAATAGCCGCGTGAAGATCAAGATCGACGCGCGCTAGGCGCTTCACGTGGGAAGAACTTTGGGCGCGTTGATGTATGTAGAGCAGCATTAGAGGATCTTGATGTTATTTGTATTGGCTAAAAGATGCTTAAGGAACCAGAATCTCAGCCCCTTCAGAGATCTAAATAACACCTGTTCTTGGCTGAAACAGCCCCTGTTGGTTGCCCCTTCTCAGCGTTACTCCATTTGATCTCGAACTCAGCTGTATCCAAACTTCCAGCATAATCAATCCAATGAAATCGTAAAATGATAATGCACTGGGTGTTCAGAAATGCGTGACCAGGTCCCGACTAGCACTCGTATTCATACGATACTTTCAGTGTCCATCACAGCAACACCAACCGGACCCCGGGGATTAGCCACTTTTTCGGGAAGTTGTATTGTCCGAAATCCCCCTGTCGGTCTTCATTTTGTTGTACAAGCCTGGTATATATATTAATGCATGCCGCTCTGCCACTTTACGAGGTAAGAGGATATACAATCCACCCAGATAGGTTGTTGGCTCTCTGCCTTCTACACTACACGTATCTAACCATGTCATCCAAAGCTTCACTCCATTCCGCCAACAATGACGAGAAGCCTCATAGTCCGATTGATGGATCCGGTGCTCCAGCAGTTCCGTACAATGAATACGAAGATGCAGAGCTCAACTATCAGCCCAAGACCCCGAAGTTTTGGTTGATCATCATTGGCATGTACTTGTCCATTTTTCTCGTTGCATTGGTAAGTATATCAAACAAGGCTATTTCGACCTACAAGGCTGAGGAGAAGGCTGACACAGGCTCACATGTAGGATAGAACGATAATTGCAACAGCGATCCCGGCTATCACCAACGACTTTAATACGATATCGGACATATCTTGGTACGGAAGTGCATATATGTTGACTTGTGCTTGTTTCAATCCCATATCAGGTCGGGTCTACCAGTTATATTCGACGAAATGGACCTTCATCCTATCCGTCGTCGTTTTCGAGGCAGGATCAGCTCTCTCTGGAGCGGCTCCAAGCTCCACTGCTTTCATAATCGGACGTGCCATAGCAGGTATTGGAGGCGCCGGCATATTTTCCGGTGGAAATATGATCATTTTGCCCCTAGTGCCACTACGGAAACGGCCTATTTTCACATCAATATTCGGCCTTGCCTTTGGAATTTCATCTGTACTTGGGCCAATCCTAGGAGGAACATTTACTGATCAGATGTGGGTGTTCCTTGCCTCAAAACTCAAATGTACTGACTTACTGACTTACTGCAGCACTTGGAGGTGGTGTTTTTATATCAATTTGCCAATCGGCGGCTTCACAGTCCTCGTAATCTTTCTGTTCCTCAACGTGGAAGAGCCCAAGCGCGAGAAAGTGTCTATATTGGCACAAATCAAACGACTTGATCCTCTTGGGATGTTCTTCTTTGTGCCATCCATGATCTCCCTAATCCTTGCCTTGCAGTGGGGAGGAACGATACATCCCTGGTCGGCTCCGACGATCATCGGACTCCTGGTATCATTTGCAGTGCTTTTCATCGCCTTTATTGCGGTTGAGATCCTAATTCCAGAAACAGCCATGGCTCCTCCTCGAGTGGTAGTAAATCGGTCGATTGCCGGGAGCATGCTATTCATGTTTCTACTTTCCGGCGCTATGATGTCGGTCATCTACTATCTCGCCATCTGGTTTCAAGCAGCGAAGGGAGATACAGCCATGAAAGCTGGTGTGAGTACGATCCCCGTCGTACTATCATTAGTTGTAATGGGTATCATCTCCGCCGCAGTCACCCAAAAGGTGGGATATTATGTCCCAGCAATGTTGCTCTGTCCCGTCGTTACATCAATTGGTGCTGGCCTGCTCTCAACACTCAAAGCAACCTCGAATCATAGTCAGTGAGTTTCCCAGTGTAAAAACGTCCTCAAGGTCAATAACTTTGGTTGCCTGTTGAAATGACATCATGGCGAGATGCTCTTGAATGGCTTTTCAGCAGAGCAGCAAGTGTCCAGGCAGGGTATTATCTGACACATTATATTATACGATGAGCTTACACTGACACATTTCAGTTGGATTGGATATCAAACGCTTTTTGGCTTAGGCATCGGCTTTGGATTCCAAAACTCTAATCTAGCAGCGCAGAACGTACTACCACGGAAGGATGTCCCTCTCGGAATGGCCTTGATGTTCTTCATGCAGCAGATCGGTGGCTCGATTTTTTTGTCTGTCGCCCAGAACATCTTTTCCACGAAACTAGTAAACAAACTCTCAGGCGTCGCCGGCCTCGACCTTCAGGTGATTGTTAACACAGGAGCTACCGACCTTCGCAAGGTTGTGCCGCCTAATGACCTTGGTGCAGTTGTTGATGCTTACAGCTACGCACTGACTCGTGTATTTGTTCTGGCTGCGGCTCTGAGCGCTGCAATGATTCTAGGCTCCGCCATTGTAGAGTGGAAGAGTCTTAAGAATGGTTCCGAAACTGCCCAGCCTAAAGTGGAAGAAGCTCAAAAACAAGTCACTGCAAAATCATTATCCAGTATCAAGGAGAAAGACTCTAACATCTCATGATCAAAGAGTCTAGAAAATGGGAGAGAAGACCAAAAGCATACAGCTTGGCGAACTATGTCACTGGCTCGAAAACTTCTAACTATAATAATGTATGATCTTAATATTTGAGCAAAGTGCTAATGATGTGGCGTTCAGCCCTTCTTGTCCTGCACTTTCTTGTCTTGTCTGTTTGCACTCACGTTCAAGAGTTCGGTTCCTAACCCTGGCTTGGATCCGGTCGATAGAGGATTGACCTTTGAGCCAGGATATAAATTGAACACTCTCCCATACAAGGCCGAATATAGATCGTTATCTTCCAAACCAATGGTAGCTGTATCAAAAGATTTTCTTGCATTCCTACTCAATTCACACCTCTGGCCGCGTGGAAGGAAATGGAGAACATCAGACAATAATTTTACAGCTCTTCCTTGATTGTACATTCTCTAGTGCTCACACAACACCGCTGCGTAACCTACAGAGGATTTTTGGACCAGGAACTGCCTTCTTCTAGTCGCTTGGATCTCCTGCTACCGTATAACTGATGGCCGTCTCTTAAGCGCGTCGCAGCCAGTTGTCGATTGCCCAAACATCTAGCAATTTTGCCTACAGCAGTATCACAATGCGGTGGAGACAGAAACTGTCGAAGAGTCAAAATGCGGTCGCCGATTCCAACCGGAGCCAACTCGAGCCCGATATACCAGATCAAGCACGAATATCGTCGGAAGAGAAGACTGCTACTACTCACGATACTGAAATAATCGGGAAAAACCACCAATTGGATTCAATTTCGCCCTTAGACCAAGTGGAAGCACCAAAGTATACAGCAAATGATGGCAACAAAGAGAGCATATTACAGGCTCGGCATGAATTTCTCGACGATAGTCCTTATGAGGAAGTGAGAGCCGCTGTTAGCAACACTGATGACGGATCGATTGCCAATACCATTCGGGCTTGGATTCTGGGTATCTTATTTGTCACGGTAGTGGCAGCGATCAATATGCTTTTAAGCATGCGACAGCCAGCAATCACAATCCCGACAGTGGTAGTTATACTTCTTGTATACCCCGTGGGAGAGATATGGGCTAGAACGGTGCCCATGAGGAAGTTTCGCACCTTTGGAATTGAATGGACTTTGAATTCTGGACCCTGGACTATCAAAGAACATACTGTAGTTACTTTGATGGCCAATGTCACTTCTGGATATCCATACAGTACCAACGCCCTCGAAGCATTGCAAGCGAAGTCTTTATATAATCACAACATGGGCTGGTAAGTGATCAATGGAGTTCGAGTACTCATAGAATTCGCTAACTGAAAAGGGGTTTCGCTCTGCTTTTTACACTTTCAAGTCAAGTGATTGGGATATCATTAGCTGGACTTTACCGTCGATTTACAGTATGGCCAGCATCATTGATTTGGCCTGGCAACTTCTCGACAACATCATTACTCTATACTCTACATGATAAGAGCAAAGCAGATCCTACCACTACAAATGGCTGGATTATTTCACGGTACCGATACTTCTTCTATGTTTGCTCTGGCATGTTTCTCTATTACTGGTTTCCAGGAGTTATATGGCAAGGACTTTCAGTATTTGCTTTCATTACATGGATCAAGCCCAATGATGTCGTTATCAATCAGCTGTTCGGTGGATTTACTGGTCTATCTCTCATTCCAATCACGTTTGACTTCACATATATCAATAACTGTAAGTGTCCTCTGCAAATACCCGGTTTGTCTACCATCCTAGCCCTCCATTTTTGCGAACTACCACAAGGTGGAGTTTCAGACTATTGGCCAGTGTTAAGCAATGCTGCAAATCGCCTCTGGGATTTTATATTTACAAGAAATCTAGATCTCCAGAATCCATTATTAAGCCCATGGCCTTCGCATTTCAACACGCTTATTGGGCTCATCATCTTCGTCGTTGTTAGCACTCTTGGTATAGCGTACACGGGATCGTTATACTCGGAGTACTTGCCAATAAATACTTCTAGAACTTACGATAACACTGGAAATAGATATGACGTTAAGAGAATCTTGACAGCCGACTTTCAATTCGACGAAGCAAAGGTAAGATCCACACCTTTCAAGTCCAATTTCTTGACTATTTTTCACGAGAGCAGAACGCCCCATCTTGCATCGCATTTGATGGCTCTTATAGAAGGCGGCTCCTAATCGAGTGCTATGGGTTACACCAGATGCGATGGGTGTTTTACGGTCTCACACTGATGAGATTACATACACTGACCAGTTTCAAGTACAAAAAGTATTCTCCGATGTTTCTTGCGCCGACATTTGCACTCAACTACGGTAAGTCTCTCAAGATCAGAATCGTTTCTCTTGATAACATCCAATTGCCCCGGAAGGTTGTGTTCTCAGTAGAGTTTTATGATTTTCACCAAATACGATTGCTCTCAAAATACTATCTCACCATTGCTCGCAAATGTCGCATCTTGCCATTTTGGCTTTATGGACCCATTTTATAATTTAGTACTGACAATCTCTAGGTCTATCATTCGCGTCTTTGATGGCCGCGATAGTACATACCACAATCTTTCACAGAAGGGAAATTGCGACCCGCTTGTAAGTGCGAGCAGCATGCGATTCTTGCAGACCCTACTGATATCCCTTTTCAGGAAAAATTCTCGAGCCGAAGAACCAGACATCCACATGCGTCTCGTTGCTAAGTACCCAGAGGTAAGATTTGTCTACGAAGTAGCACCTTGACTTATCTGCTTATGCATTTGGGGTTGTCCAATGCATCTGAAGGATCCCATCTCATTCGATCGGTCTTGATATAGTGACTAAGATATTCCAGGTTCCAGAATGGTGGTACGGAGCACTATGGCTTTGCAGCACGGCATTCGGTTTGGCAGCAGTCCTTGCCTATCCGACACAGCTTCCATGGTGGGCTTTTATAGTTTCATGCCTGATCGCCCTGATCTTCATCCTCCCTCTGTGTCTGATCCAGGGAGTAACTAATATTCAGCTTGCGTAACTATCCCCGTGTGAAGTCACATATCTCTTGGCAACATCCGATGAACCCAAAACATGTCAATTGTCTATCGCACTCGATGGCTACCATAGAATGCTTTTCTAATCAAGTGCTATGGTTCCCATCGAATGCGCTGGGCGTTTCGCGGTTCCACCACAAAAAGACCGTTTGGTCTTCAGGCATGTTAGCTCTGATTGTGATCTGATACTGACGAGCTGAAGATTGAATGTGCTCTCTCCATATCTTGCCGGATATCTTCTGCCTGGAAGACCTATTGGTGTAATGCTCTTCAAAGTGTTCTCCACGATCGTGGTTGGCAACGCCCAAGTTTTCACATCTGACCTCAAGCTCGGTAAGTAAAAGCCATCGAGTACGATGGGAAGTAGAAGCGTCTTTCTTTATAAGATGTTATGGCCACCATCATACTTGATGGGAAACCAGCCCAATTGCTCGACTGCTATATCTGACATTTTGATAGCGCATTACATGAAAATTCCTCCACGCACCACCTTTTCCGTTCAAATCGTCGCCATAATTTGGTCGGTTTTCGTTCAAATCGCCACCATGAACTGGGTTTTGGCCAATATCCCACTCGCTTGCGACCCAAAACAGGAATCTCACTTCACCTGTCCTAATGGTTCCACCTTCTTTTCGTCAAGTATCGTGTGGGGCGTGATAGGACCAGCACGAATGTTCGGACCTGGTTCGATCTACCGACCTATTCTATGGTTTTGGCTACTCGGCGCGCTTCTCCCTATTGCTTTTTGCCTTCTGACCAAGAAGTTTCCGAGGTCGTTCGTGCGACATTTGAACGCGCCAGTGATGTTAGGCGCCATGGGTAAGATTTCCCGTTGTAAGAAAAATTTCCCAAAACACTCGATGGCTCCCATCATATCATGTGGTTCCCATGTGATCTGATCAACTTTTGGAAAAAGTTCTAGAAATGTCGAAATTTCTTCATTTTGTCGTCTAGGGGAAGTCATATCATCGCGCTTTATGGCTCCCATATCACTCGATTCTGTCCATCGAATCTTCTGAGAGATTGCCACTGAAAGAGAAAATGCCTTTTTCGCGCACCTTTGCTTCGATATTTCCACCTTGTACTGACGAATACTAGGATGGCTGCCGCCAGCAACACCACTGAACTTCTCCAGTTGGGCTATTGTTGGTCTCATCTTTAACTATTGGGTCCGAAGGCGTTGGAGTGGGTGGTGGAAGACGTATAACTATATCACAGCAGCAGCACTGGATACAGGTTTGGTGTTGTGCACGATTGTCATTTTCTTTGCGATTACGTTGCCTGGGGCGAAGCCGCCGAAGTGGTGGGGAAACACGACAGTTATGGAGACGATGGTATGTTTTGGACTCAAATTGAGTGTTATGGGTCGTTTTGCTAATGGGTAATACAGGATCAACTGGGTACGGCTGTGAGGATTAAACTGCCCGAGGGTGAAAAGTTTGGCCCAAAGACTTGGTAATATTTTGCATGAGTTGATAATATTCGAGGTTCTAGGCAGGAAGTCGCTCGAACTAGTTCGTCTTGAGGATGAAACATTTCAAGTCATTGGTATAATGTGCTTGATCATCATGTACCTAATAGCAAATAAGAAATCGCTGCTGGCTAAGGGGAGATAAAACAAGTGGAACTACACGTCAAGAGGCAGGCAAAAGCTGCAATCGCGGAGCACCCCGTCTCTCCCTCCACTTGTTACTCTGAGCAACAATCTCCTTATCAAACGCCCACCACCAATTAGAGAACATGGCCTGGCCTATCTCCCAGTTCTTTCCGTCTAGACCATCATCACCTTGCACTCGTACTCCTTCCGCATCGTCGTCCATGTCAGCCATCAATGTCATCAGCGCCATTGGATCTCGCGTAACTGGGGGACGGGCATGCATCGGCGAGGCAAATGCCACGATCATCTTGTGCCGCACCGATGGCCAAGGCATAACATCGAAGATTGGGTGATGTGGAATCTGTTGCTGTGCTTTTGTTGGAGCAAACCAGTGGGGAATGGTAGGGTCTGAGAGACAAGCGAGGGTGCGTGAGGCGGCTGGATCGAACATGCTGTCTAGACAATTGAGCATTGTGGCGATGGTGGAACTAGCGGCCATGAGTTTGAGAGCTGGAATTTCGAGTGTGAAGTCGTCCATGAAGGCGGATGGGGTGGTGGGAAAAGGTGTAGTGAATGGGGATGTAGAATTGAACTGGAAGATATCCCGTGATACCAGGCTCGAATGGGTATCTGGGATATGCATGATTTGTTCTACATGTCCCAAGGTACCGTCATCCAAATCTAAACATAGACCATCCTCTTCTAGAAGTGGTTGGTCATATCCTATGTGGTGATACCTCAGTGTCTCTATAGGAGCCGGGTCTGCAATTGCCCATGCATTGCCGAAATCATCTACTCCGTATAGTGTGCTGTGCGGCATAACGTTGTTTTCCTCGGATGTCGGAGGCGACGGTAAAGCGGGAGAGTTGCCATCTTGGCTAGTGTCTTTGCTGCTAGTATCACTGCCACGTATTTGAGCCTCTAGTGCCGCAATACGTTCTCGTTTTCTCCTTCCTGGTTTCTTATATTAGCAACGGCATGACATCTCATACATAACACGCGACTCTTACGATATCGTCTTTGAGCCCTATTTTACGGTTAGTAAGGTGCTTGGCTATGCAAATCAGGGATTACATACAGAACATTCAAGACTCTCTTTCTCTCAGGATCACCTGGGTCTGGCACTGGGTCAGATCCCGGTTTTGAAGTTGAAGGTGGTGGCATGCTTGAAGTATTGGGAAGTTTGTACACTCGAACAAATCAATGATTTGAGCCAACAGTTGTATTATAGCCGTAAAACGCTACACAAAGTGCTTTAGGCGAATCTCACTTCTCATATCAAGATGACTCAATGGAAGAGATAGGACCGTTTCTTGGAGATCAGATCATGTGCCTGACTGCTGCCTAGTCGTCAATTAATCAGCGAGCCCTGTCAAGAAGAAAACAATCTATACGGTTCGTTGAAAAAGTGTAACAAGAGCGAGAAGTGAAGGGAGTCGGGGGAAAGTTGTTAGGACAAGATCGAACAATCGGAAAGCCCTTCCTAAATTGGGAAAGCGCACGAGAGCATAACGTTATGTGTGGCTAAAAAGGAAGGTGTGGCTAGGAGCAAACGGGACAACAGCTTTGAAAACGGCTTCTGATTGGTTACATCTATAACATAATGCTACAGGTCGTTATGAACTTCTTAACGAGCGTTAATGTCTACACGCTCTTGGATTTTGTATGTAGAATCAAGGGAAGACCAATTCATAGAAGCCCTATTAGTCCAAACGTGACTAAACTTCGATATGTCATTATCCACAGTCGCATCCCGATACTGTCTTTTCGTTCAGCCTTGCAAGCCAGCCTTACCATAACGGCTACCACAAATGACATTCCATATCAACCACTCAGTAAGATTATGCTAAACGACATCCATGTGGTACAGAGAACATCCACATCTAACCTATAAAGCTCTTTCTGTCGCCAGGCTATAAATTTTCCCCAACAACAAGCTCATCATTCAATTTCCAAGCAACTTAAACAGCAAACAATAACCAAATAACTCAACCCAAAATCTCGCCACCATGGAGCCCACACCAAAATCCCCTCTTCTCCGCCCAAATGCTTCTCCAACCCACCAATCAACACCCTTAGCAGCCAATCTCGTCACCGCCCTTTCAAACGCTCGAGTGGCCTTCGGCCTCACCCTGATGCTCGCACCTGGCGCGGTAGGCAAAGTCCTCGCCGTGCCAATGAGTCCACCGACCTCCGCATTCATACGCTTGTTCGGTGGGAAAGATTTGGTTTTGGGCGAACTTACTTGGTTCACGCGTCCCAAGGTGGGCGTGGAAAGGACGGAAGTGGAGAGGAGGGAATTGAAGAGGGTGCTATGGGTAAATTGACACCTTGGTTTCGAGCTTATGCTAACGCAATCTAGGCAAATGTAGCTGCTGATGGCCTGGATGTTGTTATATCTGGAATTCTAGTGATGACGGGTGGAATGGGAGGACGAGCGGCGTTGTTGGGTGGAGGAGGAGCTGCTGTTTATGCTGCGTTTGGATTATGGACGTTGAGCTGTGTTTAACGATGGAAGATATAGAGTATGGATCGTCGAAAGGGAGGACAAGAGAAGAACAATGGCTGCAATGTAGAAAGTCTCGATGTTGTTCATTCTCTAAGAGATATGTTTTCTGCTCTGAATATATGCTGTTTTCATGTTTACATTCTGCTTTATGGAACATTGTTGTCTGCGATAGACACAAATCTATAACTCGTCCTTCTCATCCTCGTCAACAACTTCCCCAGCCGGCTTGTTCTTCATATCTCCCATTGCCTTCTTCAACTCCTGAACCCGCTCCTTGATCTCCGCATCACTGATTTCGATGCCGCCAGCTTTCTGCTTCAGCATAGCCCGCATCTGTTTTTCCAATTCCTCATCTGTTGGCCCAGATGCAGACACCAAATACTCCTTTGGCAACTTATGCGCCATAAAGAAGTCAATCATAACCTTGCTCGTATCAAAGAACTGAGTTCCTTCCTCCAGCTCAATCTCCGTATCATGGAAAATAATACTCTTTGCTTTCTTCAACTGCAATCTTGGCCACCCATGCCCATAATGTGCAATCTGATAATGTAACACATCACTCTTCGCATCACCCAACGCAGCATCTGCGACAGTCTTATCTTCCCCGTCAGCACCGAAGCACCTTCTCGCCACGCGTATCGCTGAACCTCCATATTGAACTGTTTCCGTCATAACCCCATTATCCAACTTCGTAATCCACGTCCTGGGATCACTCGTACTCTGCACCGCATCTCCATCCTTCTCACCACAGCCATTCCGTTCCGCCCAATCCTCGATCCAATGCTGCGGAATTGTACGTATCTTCCCGTTTTCGCCTTCCGTCAGATAATATCCGAATATGCGATCGTCTTTGCCGTGTATTTCCATAATAGGTGTGTTGGTCCTCTCAGTCGAACATACACCCCAGGGAGCAACGCCCGCTTTGGCGCGACCGAAGCCACCACCAACAGCAGCGAATGCGGCGAACTTGGTAGAGAGCTCTTTGTCGCACGCAAGAAGGTGCATCATACCTCCACCCGTCCCGAGGCCAGCGGCGTATATGCGCGATGTGTCGATACAAATCATGCTGTCGAGGTCACGGACGAGGTAGCGGATGAAATCGATGTCTGCAGTATAGTTTTCGCTTTGCGTCCCTAGTTTCTGTAGTTTTCCGAAATCCGACAGCCATCGATCCTATAGTCACCATCAGCATCGCACACCCCAACTCTTTCACGAAATGGGTGGTTCTCCCTTACGTTCTCAGCAGTAGGATACACCATAATCGCACTGGGATTAACCTTCTCATCCCCAAACGCCGTCTCATACTCCAAATGTTCAGGCGGCTGCTCTCGATCATGGAACGCTATTATCATCGGCGCTGGCTTAGACTGTGTATAAGCTTCCGGCACCGTTACGCGGACTACGCGGTCATTTACGCGGAAGACTTTGACTTCGCCCGGTTTTACTGCCCATTCTACCGCCTTGACGCCTTCGCCCGTACATGCTTGGGACGGCTGAGCTGCAGTGAGATATGATATGGAAGAGATCGCTAGGAAGGTGGACAGTAAGGAACGCATTGTGTGGTAAAGCTTAAGACGAGAAGTTGTATTACTCAGCGATCAAGTTGCAAGCATACATGGAGCTTGGTGGTGGGATGGTTTATTGGCATGATAGTTTTGTCGAGATTTGCAACGTGGTATGAACCATATGGCCCTATGGTGGGTTCGTGGAGGCTCGAGTGGTTGGTTTGGTGTATATTAGGCTCGCTAGGGTATACATGGAGAATGCAGAGCATGGGGTTTACCATCAACCGAGATAAGGGTAGCTATATATTGTATTGTATTGGTGGTCTAGATCTTCCATAGTACTTTATAGCTTAAGGTTGTTGAATCGATGATGGTGATGGAGGCACGGTGGTTTGCTACTGGGTTTTGGCTTCGTTCAACCTTGATGGAAAGGCTGTTGAGACATGCATGCCATTGCTTGTCGGGAACTACTCGCAAAGGGCTTAGCAGTAATTAAGAAATGAAAAGTCTGGGCAGATTGAATTGGCTAGCAACCTTGATGGCACGCGATGAACTGACAGCTCGTGCTCGTGTGCTCGTCTGGATCAACCTAATTGATAGCACAGATCGACCAACTGGACCGGAGATGAGCATTTCAGCGTGCTAAGCAGTTCAGATTCCCAGGCCAATCACGCAGAAAAAAACAGCGTTGTATCAGTCCTCTGCTGTAGAATGTCGCAGTTTCGTCTCAGAGTCAGGGGGGACTTCTTGATTGGTCAATCTTGTTCAAAAACAACCTGCACTGTGCGCGAAAAAGAACCAACAATGGCAATGAATTCCTAGATTTGATCAACACCATACACTATTTGGCAAATGATAATAGGACAAAGGAATAATTGCAGGAGGATGTTATGATGTTGTATGAATATATGATAGCGCCAAAGTCAAAGGAAATAGGTTCAGAGTTCGGCATTCGTATTCGGTAGTGCGGCTGGCCCCCAACCACTCGTTTTCTCTCGCTCTTTTATCCCAATTGGTGTTTATTTGGGGCATTTAGCAGCTGGTTCTTATCAATTTGGTACAGTATTCTGAAGAGTATGGAGTAGGGGCTGAAAGTTGTCGGTTGATGGTGGTCTCCACTCTTGCACAACCCTTTCCCTTCCCTTTTGTCATCTTGACCAACATCGCATCCCTGACCATTCGGAGTCGGCAACTCGATCACGCTAGTCGCCCACTCATTACTCCTCCATCTCACTACTCACTCTTCAGACTCTGGCACTCTAACTAATTCCAAAACCCACTACTGCGAGCCCAGACAAGTCAAGATTCTCTTGGCGACACACATCTGTCCCATCATCCATACTCGACTTCCCGACTTCCACCCATACACCTGCCTCTGTCTATTGTTGCGCAGGTAGCGCTCGCTGAAATCTCCGGTCGACCCCTACTGCCTCACCACAACCCATTGCGATACCATGGTGGTCCTTCGGGCAAAGACAACCCCTATCATCACTTAATCCGCCTCTATCGCATGCTTTCGGCCTGCCTCGAGGCGCCGCTGTCGTGATGGTATCGCCCGTATCTACTCCCACGACCCAGCGCCTAGTCACGCATATCCCAACTTCCTCAACCTCATCTAGTGGCACTGTATGTAAATCCGCTCAGCCGGCAAGATCTCTACTTACTAACGCGCCTTTAGCATTGTACGCCCTTTACTCTCGCATCTCACGGTCAACTCGCCCTTGGTCCCAATTCCACGATAACATTAACCGCAAATGCCGTCTTCACTCCTGAATGTGCGGCAACGAAGCCCTTCGGCAGCTCAGCCGGAACGTCGAGTATCAATGATATCAAGGCCGCGTTCAGTGCGTCTGTGACGCCTCAAGTCTATGCCACAGGCGCAGCCACCGTTTTATCATGGATGCTCGTCGTTATGCTGCTCATAACGCCTCGGACATTTTTTGTTGGAGGCGTAGGTGGAGGAGTGGGACTGTTAGGTCGGCGAGGAATGATTAGCGGATCGCAGGGTGGAGCATCAGTCATTGGCGTTGGATCGCGACCCTGGCTACAAAAAGCTGCAGCACTCACGGTTGCTGTATCGCTCACTATTGCTACTGCTGATACGTTTGATGTTGCCGAACGCCAATATCTTAATGGAGGATTCATGAACGCAGACGCGCTGCGAGTCGAAGTCGTCAACAGCACATCGATAAAAGTCTCTCGGTTAATTTCTGATATATTTCTCTGGCTTGCACAGGTACAAACTCTTATTCGACTATTTCCTCGACATAAAGAAAAAGTTCTTATCAAATGGATTGGATTCGCCCTCATAGTATTGGATACGACTTTCAGCTGCTTGAACAGTTTTACCGTTGCCCCGACTGGGCGAACACAACGCTTCCGGGACGCAATACCAGCTCTCAGTTATCTATTCCAATTGGCTCTGAGCATGCTTTATGCCTGCTGGGTTCTATACTACGCCATCTGCAAACGTCGATATGCATTCTATCACAGCAACATGTGGAATGTCTCCATCGTCGCATTTCTATCATTAATCGCTATTGCCACGCCAGTCGTCTTCTTCATCACCGATATTGCCAATGCCAGTGTTGCTGGATGGGGAGATTATTTCCGATGGGTTGGAGCTGCCGCAGCTTCTGTGATTGTATGGGAATGGGTGGAAAGAATTGAAGCACTAGAAAGGGAAGAGAAGAAAGACGGCATTCTAGGAAGAGAAGTGTTTGATGGAGATGGAGATGACGATGAAGAACACTTCTTGGAACAACGACGTCGCAGAAGACGATTATGGGCTGGCCAAAGAGACAACGAAGGAGCATCATACACATCTGGAATGGATTCTCAAAATGGTGCCAATCGGTCATCACGCATATTATTTCACACAAATGTGTGCCAGCTTGGAACTCCCCAAAGATCCGAAACATCTGGCACTCTCGGCGAGTCGACTTCAATGGCCACCGGCCGTGCCAATCACTCTACCACTTTCCTTGCTGTTCCTACACCTCCTCCCCAGGTTGCTTCACCAATCAATAGAGCAGACACGGCAAGTGCCAGTACAGTCTACACAGTCCGCTACAATACCATAAACCTGGCTACACCCCCCGTCTCTCGCGCCCTGGCTCAGGCACAACGACCATCTACCGTTCGACCCCCTGCCATCACCGCACAAGACATTTCCACCCAAGACATGAATGAAAAAGAAATCGAATTTAATTCCGACTCCGCACCCACCGACACACCAACCACATCATCATCTCCTCCTCCCACAGATCCACCTGCAGACCTGTCCAGAAGCAAGTGGACAAATCCCTTCAAGCGGCGAAAAGTCCTCCCACCCGCTGAAGTCCGTCAAGGACATGTGATCGATCCGGTTTCCATCAACTCGCCTCCACCCACTGAGCGCCATCCCGCCCATTCCTACGCCACCTGGGACATCAAAGGCCGCCTCGGCGCATTCGCTGCGGAAAAAGGCGAACGCTTCCTTGAACGCACAAAACGCCAGACGCGCGAAGATGAGTTACCGGTGACTATCATTCCTGCGCAATCACGCAGGATTGGACCAAACGGCACAAGAATACCCAACACAGAACCTCATTCAAGACCGTGGTCGCCCGACATGCCAGGTTACACACCAGATTATACGCCAGGTCTTACCGTGGGCGATCAACTGAGTCCGAGTTCACAAGCAAGGTTGCTAGGCGGGACCAGCTCTGTGGGCGAGGCAATGAGTCCAACTAGGTCTGACACTGTGGAGGCGCCCGGCTCAAGAGAAGGGGAACGTCCGGCCCGTAGAGATCAGGTGCATAGAGATGCAGATGGGAGGCCCAGAGCGTTTACTATTACGATTGAAGACCACGACGAGACTGCGTCGCATGCAAGGTGATTTGCGGACATGTCATGATTTGAAGATATAGGAAAGGTTATAGCATACTGTGCATTGCAGGGCGTTTGGGATCTTTTGATGGATGGAATACCCTTCTCAGGCCGCATTGGGCCGAGGACTTATAACATTGATAGTTAAAGCTATGTGAATATCTTACTTGTGTTCAAAAGCTTTCCTTTAGCATATTATATGTGATTGCTGTCGTTGTTGACTTATCTCGATATCGATATCAAAAAAAGCACATGTTGGAGAAGCTTTGGCCAACATTTGAAGGAGCTTGGATGCAGCTTGCCTTGCTTGAATCCTTCCTCCAACTCCAACGCGTTCCTGCCTTTACGCTCATCATCATACATCACCACTACTCCCCTCCACTACAGCTCCCTCAACTTCAATAAACAAACCCGTCTAATTACCTTCCCGATTCTCCTTTTTACGCATGATAATATAGTCAAATCACAACAATGTCTCTATTCGACGACACCCCCCGATCCTCCAAACAATCCTCCTCCCTCTTCGCAGACGCCTCCCCATCCGCCCGATCATCCGGCCTCTTCGCTGATGAACCAAGTGCCGATGCAGAATCTCCATGGTCTATGCCCACGCCAAAGAAGGCGGCGAGAAGAGAATTGGTGAAGACGTTGTTGCCTGATGTGCCGGAGAGTTATGTCGAGATTGTAGATGCTTTGATCGCTGAAGATGGATCTGGTGCTGGCGTTGGATCGGATACGGTGAAGAAGGTTTTGCAGGAGAGTGGACTGGGCGATGATGAGAGTGAGAGAATTGTTGGCACGGTGATGAGTGGGGATGCGGATAAGATGCTGGGACGGGGAGAGGTTAATGTGTTGTTGGCGTTGGTTGGGCTTGCGCAGGAGGGGGAGGATGTTACGCTTGATGGGGTTGATGAGAGGAGAAATAGTAAGTTATATATTTGTGTGGGAATCGGTGTGAGTATAATGCTGATTATGGTAGATTTACCGATGCCGAATTTGGGGAAATATACACAGCCCAAAGCGAAGGCTGCGGAAACTCCAGTGGAATCAGGCGCACGGGAACGATCGACAGAAAACGCGAAACCGGACAGAGATAATCCGAGTCCAGTGCTGCCCAAGGCGGGCAGGAAACAGTCGTTTGGCTTCCCAGATACAGATCCTTGGAGTGCTCCAGACTTGCATCGCGGACATAATCATACCAAGACGAATGGTTCTGGCGCTCCAGCTGCGACTACATCGACTGCACCTCCACAGCGCACGACGAGTGCGTTTACGACACATTCCCAACCTGAATCGGCTGCCATTGCACGCTCGCCACCTACGCGCGCATCAGCAAGCAGTGAAGGCGGCTGGGGCAATTTTGGACAGACTGGTCAGTCTGAACCGTATCGGGATGCTGGCTTTGGCGAGCCCGCTGGCGGCGAGGGCGATGATCCAACTGGTCTAGGAGCGCCTTTTGGTCCACGTATAGCACCCGGAGCAGACGAAGTGATCACAGTGACGGCACTATCAGAGAAAGAGGGCATGATGTTTTTCCAACACCGCAACTATCAAGTTACCAGTGCGCGACGCAATAGCAAGGTAATTCGACGATACAGTGATTTTGTCTGGCTGCTAGACTGTCTCCATAAACGGTACCCATTTCGACAATTACCATTGCTACCACCAAAGCGAGTTGCGAGTAAGTATTGCGCGTGGTTTTACACACATGGAAAACTGATGGTTTCGGTTTAGTTAACGGGAATTATCTTGCAGCCGACTCGACTTTTGTTGAGAAACGACGACGTGGACTGGCGCGATTTGCGAATGCGCTTGTTAGACATCCTGTGCTTGGGCAGGAGCAGCTTGTTATTATGTTCTTGACTGTTCCAACCGTACGTATATGTTGCTTAATCTTTTTTTATATGGCTAATTGGATGATAGGAATTGGCCGTCTGGCGCAAACAAGCTTCCATCTCCGTTCAGGAAGAGTTCGTCGGCAAAACCCTTCCACCAACTCTCGAAGACTCCCTTCCTCCAACCCTCCAATCCCTCTTCGACCGTGTACGCACCGGCGTTCGCCGCTCCTCAGAGCAATACATCAACCTCTGCAACTGTCTCGAACGACTCGTCAAACGCAACGAAGGCATGGCCGCCGAGCAAATCCGCATCGCCACCTCTTTAACCACACTCACCTCCGTATCTGCAGACACCTACGCAGCCGATACATCAGGCGATATTGTCGGTCTAAATCTCGGCATCAACGCGGTATCCAAGCATCTAGGATCTAGCCAAAGTCTGCTCGAGGATGAGGCAAGGGCTTGGGACGAGGGTGTATTGGAGGACTTTAAGAGACAAAGGGATTGCTTGGTTAGCGTGAGGGATATGTTCGATCGCAGGGAGCGATATGATCGCGATAATATTCCGCAGTTGCAGAAGAGGATTAAGGGCAATGAGGAGAAGTTGGTGGCGATACGGAATAAGCCGGAGGGAACTGTTAAGCCTGGGGAGGCGGAGAGGGTTGAGGATGCCATTCTGAAGGTACGTCCCACGTTTACAAAGCGTGGATGCGAGGGTTTGGATTCGGAGGTGCTAACATGGATCAATAGGACAAACAAAGCATTGTCGATCAACATGCGCGCGGCGTGTTCATCAAGGAGTGTATCCGCGATGAAATCTTGCATTTCCAAAACTCTCAGTATCAGGTCTCGAGACTTCAGCAGGATTGGGCGGCGGAACGAGTCAAGTACGCGGAGTTGCAGGCTGAGAACTGGAGACAGTTGGCCGATGAGGTTGAAGCGATGCCTCTGGGCGAGTCTTGAACTGTGTCTAATGAATGAGTAGCTCTTACATCGCTGAGCTAGCGCGATAGTAGTGTTTTGAACGTTGGATATGATGCTATCTGAGCATATATGTCGTTGATAGTTCTTGTCCGGGCATCAGATATGATGGGCTATTAGGAATATCTCGCCTTTGCACAAAGATTATGGGAGTTCATGTACATACTCGCCGGCCGATGGCTGATTGTCTGGTGTTTTGGGATGGGATTGCGATTGAGCTATCAAATTGCCCCTTATTGTTTCCAAGTACTTTTGCTTCAATACTCGAATTTCAGTCGTAAGTCGAGGCCGTCAATGCTAACCGCTTGTCCAATCACGAGGTGGTACAATCATTCCTCGTAAATACCAAGATTCGTGGAGGCGCAGCACTGAAGCACAGCCTGACCGACATCTTGATACTCCAACTTCAATGTTCATCAAAGGTTGTGTTCCCCTTTATGATGCAAACCTACCACTGAAACAAGAAACAGATAAACATTCAAATCTTAAGGAACTTAGACAATGTCCTTTGGTTTCAGCGTCGGCGATGTCCTGGCCGTGGGGAAGCTGATCGTGGATGTGACGACTTGTCTCAAGGACTCCAAAGGCGCGAAACCAGAATATCAAGATCTACTCCGCGAACTCGAATGTCTTCAAAAGGCCCTTCAACATTTGAATGAACTCAGATCAACCGATTCGGTATCGACTAACGTGGACTCTATCAAATATGCTGCCCTCAGCTGTCGGAGGCCGCTAGAACAGTTTTTGACCAGGATCAGGAAGTACGAGAGTTCACTTGGTGTCTGGTCGAAAGGCAACTCAGTGAAGACGGCCGCGGCGAAACTCAAGTGGGGTTTCGGTGGCTGGCATGAAGAAGTGAGACGATTACAGAGTTACTTGAATGTGCATGTTGCCACTATCAATATCTTGCTGGTCGAACATGGCTTGGAGAAGATTGATATCGCATCTGGGAAGTCGGAGGTGAACCATCAGAATGTTCAAGAGAGTATCGAGCAGACTCATGCTGCTGTCGCCAACGTTGGGAATTCTGTGGCTGGACAGGGTGCTCTCGTTAAAGGCATGAACACCATGCTTGGGCGATTGTTTGATGCGATTAGTGGGGAGTTCAGAACGTCTCTTAAATCGTTGGGTGATATGGTAGCTAAAGTCTGGTAAGTTTTTAACTCTTCTTAGTACGATCATATTACTCATCTATTGCGTAGTGTCTCCTCTCAGCAAACATATTCCATACTTGTCGAGATCAAGAGCAATTTGACTGGCCCAGACACTCGATTGTCCTACTTCCAGCCACCAGTGCAGGTAGAGGATGCTCTAGGTCACAAGTTCTTATTACCTTCAGAATTCGAGTTCGATCTGCTGGAGGTCATTATCAAACACCGATTTCGCACTGGGCCTGGATCGCTAGAAGTGAAAGTCGGCAACTACGAGGTCTTCGACGCCAAAAACAGCAACCACATCTTGGTGTCTACTGAGAAGTTTATTCCAGGGGCCAGAGTCACGATGGCCGTACTCGTTCCGGCGACCACGCTCAGTGATGAAGTGTGTCCTATGCCGAGATGTCAATCAACAATAAGCTCAGAAGCACCTGGTGGTGGTAGACTGTGGTAGGCTTCTTTCAAACCAGATTGACCAGTTGATCACTGACTCTAAAAGTTCCGAGTGCAACGTATGGTTTGCTCCATCCAAGAAGAAGAGAAAGAGAGTTGAAGAGTTGAGCGATGATTCCATACCCGCAAATGAATCAGAAGAGACAACCTCCCGTATGGCAACGTTTCCTCGTAAGCAAAGAAGACTTCCGGACTCCTCCAGTGACCCATCCCCACTAAGGAACGTCAAATGCGTTTACGAGCCGATTTCCAAACTACCTAAATCCTCTCCCTTGTCGGCAGCATCTGAGTCCGACTCTAAGATTAGTCCTATCAAATATCCGCCTTTCTGGTTCGTTGACAGACTAAACGAATCAATTTTAGCCAATCCAACAACGACAAAAGATTATCCTCTCTTTGCAAACACTAGTTCAGAATTACAACCGCTACCTAATGAAACCATAAGTACAGATACCAGATACTTTCATACCACAAAGCCAGTCCAATATCCAAATGATTCCAAGGAAAGGCCTGCGACAATTCCATCTTTCGCGGATCAGTCCTATAATGGCTCACCATTCTTCATGACGGACGGTCAGCGAACTTGGCGACCGACAGAATCTCCAAGATATTCGGACTTTAGAGTTCTTTCGGCCAATCCCCTAAACAGTCCTCAGTATGATACCTTGTACCGTGGATCACCTTGGGTTCTTCCTGGTGCACCGACTGAAATCTCTTCTTTGGCATTAGAACAACCAGCTTCGGAAGATTTCAACACACGGATTACTGTGGACCCCCAGCGATTGCTGATTCCGTCGGGCGATTTTTCGTTTGACGGTCAAGACTTTGACCTGGCACGAGAAACTTACGATCCTGAAGAAGACTACAGATTCCACCCACTCTTCGATCCCGATGATCCATCATTAGACGCAGATCCTTTCGGTCCATCAGCTTCCATGCATTTTCCCACACCATATGCTCCAGCTGATGTTTCTGCCACTGGTACATGTAAAGACCACACTCAAGCAGGAACTGATGGAGACTTTCGCTTGTTCGATGTCAACCATCTTTCTTCAGATCTGCACCCCTTTGGCAGCAGAACTAAAAAACTGGCCTCGATGTCAATTACAATGACGCCTCTCAGTCCCAATAGCTACAGCCAAGGCGCCGCCGTGGACACATAACGTTGTTTCTACTTGAATTTGGACAATCGAAGAAATGAGGTGACCGGACGACCCTGGCATACATAACCAGAGATAAACTCTTATGATTCTTCGGCCACTGTGTGCAATTAGTCTACCAGTCCTATATAAGAATCACTGCAGTCTGCCGCGAGCAAAGCAATGTCCTGAGGATCCTGTTCAATACAAGAAATGTACACTTGTCGCAGTTCAATGACTGGTGAACCATTTCAAGGAACGGGAGATAGTTACAGCGTTCCTGGCTCACAATTGAATGTGAGTACTAAATACCATCGACGCCTTATGTGGCGTGGATAGTTAGACCGTTGTCTAAAGTGGTGTATTTATTACTTACGACATGTTTCCTGACACCCAATTTTGCTCGGACTTCTATTTGGACCGCTCAATTATTGTCTTTCAATAGTGCTGTGGCGTTGTCTTCTACGAAAGCTGGAAAGGGTATTCAGGTCGTAAAGCCCCAACGTGTCACACATTAATGAGCTCACTTATATAATCCTACTGTGTCGTAACGCTCACTAGCCACAGAGAAATGGCCGTAAGTAATGTACTGCAGAACTTGACTGGTCCAGAATTGTCCGAAGTATGCTTACAATCGTAAAATCAAATTCGCGCATTGTGCTTTTATAGACTGTATGCCGCCCAGAAAGCAGCACGTTCGAATTTTGGATGTGAAAATTTTCTTATCATGTATAGTAACATTCTCTCCGTAGTGCTTCTTGCCGCTTACGCAACAGCAACTCCAATTGCTGAGCCCGCTCCACGCCCAGGGCCATCACCACAAGGCCTCTCGTCTTTCCCATCAGCATTCAGCACCGGGTCAAAAGGACTACCAGTGAAAACCGACTTTGATACCAGCGGAGGATCTGGCCCATATCCCGCCTCAATATTCACGGATCCAAGTTTGACAAAACATACAATATATGCACCAAAAACAGCAGTGAATGGCACTAAACTGCCCTTGATCATTTGGGGCAATGGACTCTGTGCTGCAGCGGGCGCATTCTTCGCCAACTTCCTGACCGAAATTGCGAGCCACGGATTCATCGTTATTGCCAATGGTGCTCCAGGGACTCTTCCCACTGCTGCGCCGACTCAGTCAAGTTCGTCCGGTGGACTCTTAGACTCTTTAATGACTTCTATCAGTCTACTATCACAGGGTATGACAACTGCCTCTTGGCAGGGAGACTCCATGAAATGGGTGTTTGGCTTGAATGGTGGGCAAACAAAATGGGGACAGATCGACCTGGAGAAGATTGCTGCTGCTGGGCAAAGTTGCGGTGGAATTGAAAGGTAAAAGCCCGTTTCATACTCAGAGGTTGTATTGGTATTGACAGGCTCAGCTACACGGTATCTCTTGCAGATCCGAGGATCAAGCACACAGTGCTATTCAACAGCGGGTACATTGATCGCTCAGCTGTGAAGAACTTGAAGAGTATCAAGAGCACAGTAGCTTATTTTTTGGGCGACGTCACTGGTAAGTGATTCAACAGACATGTCTAGGAAGCAAGAAAGGAGACTAACATTGATATAGATGTAGCATTCGCAAATGTAAGAGACCTTATCACTCCTTTTTGATCTATATTTATCATCATTTGCTAACATATGACCTGCAGGGCAAACAAGACTTTGAACAACTGCCAGCAGAAGTTCCTGCACTTCTGGCAAACGCAGATGTCGGACATCTCGGCGGTTTCTTCGAGAAGCAAGGAGGTGTTAACGGTAGAATAGCAGTTCCATACTTCAAATGGATCTTGAAAGGAGATGAACAGTCGAAGAAAATGTTCTTTTCAAACCCCTCGCCATTTGCAAAGGATGGTTGGAATATTACCACAAAGGGATGGAAATAAAAGAAGATCGAGTCGCCCAGAGGCCGAGTATTAGTTTCAAATGAAGCATACTATGCAGATTAGCCAAGTTCGGCCATAGAAAGTTGGGGAAGCAGTATATTGTGTTAACAGAGTCTCAGTCTTCTCTAAAGATCCAAGTCCACTCCCTACTCTAAATTCTCCTTCACTTAAAGCCGCATTGCTAACAAGATGCTTCTCTGCATCGATACCTCAGTGACGATGACTGCACTACAGGCAGCTTTCAAGATTATCATTCTTGATAACTTCATTGTCAGACCGGTACCAGGAGGCACAACTGCTCTATGTCGTACTTCAGACATCCACACACTACATCAAATTTCAACAGCCTCATGAGTTCATCCATCTGAAGCTGAAGCAAATGATCCAGTCAAAGGAACAAAACCTGAGAGCAAAGACGAGAAACACTGAAATGCAAAAAAAAGCAAATACAACAAGTAAAAGTGCCACAAGGGACCTTGATAAGTTAATAGTGAGCCAAAAGAGCTCGACTCTGCGGATGGTCTACTACTATGTGTGAGCTGCGATGATCTTCGTCTGAAGTACTGGACAGTGGCTTGCGCCCTGCTTCGTTCGATACAATCCCTATGTTTGGAAAATGCCTTTCCTTCGATTGATCTTAGTTCCAACATCTGGTTTGGCCCAACTACGAGTCGAGAGCTATAGCCATGTTCAAGCGACATGTTTACAGGTCAGTGAAGAAGTTCAGAATCTCTAGGTAGTAAAGAGTACCTAGGTAGCTAATGACAGTTTTAGGATTGATACCATAATCATCTTTTATTCCAACTTATAATGACAATCAATCATATCAACTCTTCAAGCCTGTTCTGGTCAATGGCTTTAATCACATCCAATTCAAGGTCTCTTTAATAGAGTCCCATACTCATACTTGAGCTCTGTGAGTCTCGCTTCGTCTGCCATAGCATGGAGGGGGGAGTAATAGAAATCATGTTACGAAGATTTTAACCATAAATGTACGATTTCTCTCCCTCTTACGATTATATATATAAAGCTATCATTGTCAGAATGATGAAAGCATAATCAAGAAATAGGAAAGGGGTGCTAACATGGTATAGCGATTCGTTCTTTCCTAAGATTCCCTAACCATCATTTCTATAACTCCCCGTCGTTCTTTCCTAAGATTCCCTAACCATCATTTACATAACTGCCCGTCGCGCGCTATGGTACATACTTTGATACTTATCTTCCAGCCGAGAGGTCCGGCTATTCTTCATTCAAAATGGCCGATCCCACAGGATGCAGCCACTGGGCAGGTCGCTTAGACCGTCGCTATAGCTCGCCGCAAGACAGCCACCTTTGTCTAAAAACTTATGCATCGTCGCCTAAGGCCCGGAAGCCAGAATGGCTAAACTGCAATGGCGAACGGTCTTACATAGAATGGTGTAAACATGTCAATCCCGACGTCCAAACGCGAAGTGACCCCCAAGCCCAGCAAATCTGTGGCCGGCTCAAACTTTCAGGAGGGCCAGCTCCTAGCGATTACCCTCATTATGTGTTACAGCACGAAGACTGTCAAATGACTCACCGGCAAAGGGCTCCTGGAGCAGCTTGCAATCCACCAGAGCATATAAGAATAGCATACGGCTGTACGCTTTACATGTTCCGCGAGAGCATGTTCCGGCCCGACGTCAACCGGAACAATTTCGAATCGAGGGATCAGAAACTGAAGTATCATGTACCGCCTCACATTCTTGAGAAGGATCCAACGCTAGGATCCAACGCTTACAAGCTGAACAACGTTGGCAAGGTCTACCACCGTATTGCACATCTTGAATGGGCCGACGAGATGTGCATCATGCAGTTCAGAGTAGTGAGTACTTGGTAATGAGTCTTCAGTTCCATTGTAACATGGGCAATAGTGGCACGCACAATGGCTTGGCGAACAAATCAACAGCAATCCGGCTACACCAGATGTCCAAGCCAGCGCTTCCGGTACACCAGATTTCCAAGCCAGCGCTTCCGGAGTAGCTCCCCAATAGAGTCCCCGTATAGCCGACCATCCTACAACCCCAGATCGTCCTAGAGTATAGCAAGCGGTTCTGGCACACGCAGTACAGGCAAGAGAAAGAGAGAAGGGTCATCACAATCTGAAGAATCTACAGGGAGCCGGAAGAGTCCGAGGCTGACACAGAAACCGAGGAGACAATAGTTGGTTTCTAACTGGATGAAATTGGGTAAAATCAATAGGGAAGGAAAACGTGGGGCTAGTTCTTATAGGAAAGCGGTTATGATATGGTACTATGGCATTCATTACATGTTGCTTCTCTAGTACTTATAACACCAAAAAGACAAAATTGAACACTCCTTTGACCAAACTGAAATGAAGCACTGAGTGGCGGCGAAGTCAAACATATTCGTTCCTATCTTCACAGCACATCAACACCGAGACTGAAGCCCTGGGTATAACAACAAGATAGGAAATGAAGCGGATGAGTACGTTTCTTCAGCTCTCAAAGTGTCTCAACACCACGACGATGTTGACAAGAACAAACGACCTATATAAACAAAAGGGTATTTAGCATCTCCACAGCTGCAGAAACACCATAGTTTTAGCAACATCTTTTATCAATGTAATCCTTTTGAAAACCATCAAACCTCTGCCAATCAAGAACTCGTCCATCAGCGATATCATGACGTTGCCACCCATCACTATCCTCCTAGCACACCATTGTTTAAAAAAGGCTTTCATAAAAACTCGTCGCAGAATATTCTGATCTGGACATAATTCATAACCTTGCTTTACACCCTACACATATTCCATGCACACTGTTCCCACCTGAAAATGCTTCCGTATCTCATACTCATTATATATGCCCACAGCAACCCAAACACAACGATACTCCAACACTTCTCGCTGTCTCTCTGACAGTCAATGCTCGTTATCACTCACGTTCAAATGCTCGCTATTACTCGCATCAAGTCCTCGCAATGCCTAACCCAACTTGATCGATTGCAGCCGCACCAACACTCCCAGCACTTGCAGCACTACCCATCTCCCGTATGCGTCTGCCTTCCATGAGCCCTCTGAGCCCACGTTTCTGAAGGCCAACAACGGCACTGAGACTACCATCCCAGACCTCCTCCTTCCTTAACGTCCGACTACCACTCATCTCGTCCTCGCTGGCCGTCTCCGTGCCTGATTGGGACGATGCTGTCGATGGTCGTGATATCTCTTCAGATTCATCTCTTGTAGTCTGGCGACTGAGCATCGGCAGCGACGGCTCGGGTTGCGTGCTAGACGGGCCAGCACTATCCAAGCCCATAATGGGCGACTCAGGGCGCTGGATATTGACTGCTGCAGAGGCCGTTAGTCGCGTAGAAGCGTTGGGATCTTCTTCGGCGAACTCAACGGCGTTGCCGCCTCCGGCTGCCATGGCAGCTGCGTTAAAAATTGCAGCGGTATTGCGAGGATCGAGAACGCCGTGAAGGCGCTCGACAACTGCTTCAAGCAGGCCGTCGATTTTGTACGGGCGGGCGATTTGTAGGAGGGAGCATAAGATTTGTGGGCTGCAGAGTTGCGAATTCTGGGGCGGTAGTGACGAGGTATATAGATAGTGTAGTAAGGCCTGGATAGTTTGGGGAGTATGTGGCAGGAAGAGTGTGCGGGGACGACCAGCTGTGTTGATGTGTGTTTCTGGGTTTGAGGGATCAGAAATTGCTTGG
This sequence comes from Microthyrium microscopicum, assembly GCA_010405405.1. Lineage (NCBI taxonomy): Eukaryota > Fungi > Ascomycota > Dothideomycetes > Microthyriales > Microthyriaceae > Microthyrium > Microthyrium microscopicum. Next base: position 620,796 of record MU004243.1, on the reverse strand, counting down.
TTGCTGACCACTGTTGTCGCGGCGCTGTCTCGCATGTGGCTGGCTGATCCAGATTGAAGACTTGGGGTAATTGTGATGCTGGAATTGCGGCTACTTTGAGCTGTGTTGTGTAAGCTTGGTCGCAAAGTTGCTGTATCGTCTCCTTGCGCAGCTGATAGAGCTTCCCGAAGAAGTTTGGTAAAGTATGGGCCCCATCGCCGCGCTACAAGTCTTGAGTTGACGGGTATCCGGTCACCGTTGATGGCCATAAACTCCATATCAGCTAATTCTGTGGCAGCTTGAGCTAAGCGGCCGAGCTCTTCGGCCGCTTTTGACAACTCCCGACCGCCAGCGTATGCGTCAAAGGACTTTTCTGTTCTTGCAGGAGCGGATCCAATGCTGTTGGTAGATGGACCTGTTGGAACGCTGCTTGGTATTGATGAAAGCGGAGAGCTGGCGCTATTATATTCACTCATTGGGCTGAGGCGCCGCGGATTGTCATACAAACCGAACGCTTCCAGTTCAACCACACACATGTTCGAAAAGTTCACCCTTCTATGGTTATAATCTTCGACCAAGCTTCTTTTTCGGTTCCCGAGAATCACAAACGCATTCCGACGAGCCCATAGAATACCACGATTCCAGCTACCTTGTGAGAAGGTTGATGATCCGATGTCGATGCGATTCCAGGTTAAAGATCTTAGATCTAGAGCCCATAAGGCGTATTCTTGCTTGAATGATGTAAGAAATGTGCCACTAACCACGAAATGGTTATCAATGACAGCTCCGTTAGGGAACCTTAGACCAGGAGGAGAAGCTGATCCAGCTTGCATTGGTTTCTCTACCAGTGTACCATCGGAGAGATGAATTTGTAGCTCCAATCGAACGTCCAAGAAGTTGTAGTTGGAATATATCAGCATTGCTGCGCCAGCATCCGGTGGACTGTCAGCCTGGTCTGTGGTTCCGTTCGTTTCAGGCGCGCTGAGTCCAACTTGCGACGCCACTGTTGCGCTTAGTGGAGCCGTGACACTTCTATATGCACCGCACGCTCGGCCTAAAGGACTTGTGGACGTCCAAGTTACGCTCCGCAGGTTGAAGACGCTGATCTGCTCAATGTAATGATTCGCCGCGTCTTGACCGCCGACAATGATCATTTCGGCTCCTCCGGTACCATCAAGCCTAACACCTAGACTCCCTTGGTTAGGCGCATCTGGCAGTGATGGATTATGTTGTATAGCCGACATTGGTGCTCTTTGCGATGCAAATACTGCGGAGGATGGAAGTATTGTAGCGCAATGTGCATATCGGCCTTGAGGCGCATTGGTTGCAGCCACCCTCATCCAAGTTTTTGTCTCAATGTGATAAATGTGGATATCTGACAATACGCCCATTTCTGTCGAAGGATCCTGGGCATTCGCTTGAGAGCCTGGAGCAGGTATTCTACCATTTGGAGTAAGAGTTGGTGACATCCCTCCATAGCAGACCAGTTTGGTATCTCCGAGTGCGCAAACACTGTGAAAGTATCTCGGGGGTGGAATATCACCCTTGCACTCTAGCTTGGTCCAATGTCTTTTTATTAGGTCGAGTTCGTACAGATCCGATGTTAATTGTGTTTTGGTTCTTGAAAGTCTACGTCCTCCAAACACATAAAGCTTGTCGCCAACAATAGTCGTTGTCGCGCCAACAAGCGGTTTTGGTTCTTTGCCTGTAGTTCGGTGAACATTGCAGACAAATCCTGAAAGTCCCAAATTCGAGCTCGAGTTTTGAGTTCCAGTCGCAGTTTGCGCAACTGCAGGTGATGGGCCGGCAGATTGTCCTTGTACCGATCCAGGGGTAAACATTGGCGTTGGGTCCGGCGTTGTTGACTGCGTATTTAGTCGAAAAGGCAAATCAGATGAACCGGCTGCACGGCCGGCCTGTTGGCCAGGCGTAGCTCCGTTCATATTGTTATAGACTATCGGAGAAGGATTGATGGCCACGTTCGAATTTACTGCACCTGCTCGAGTATTAACTCTTAAGGGGTTGGCCATGCCCCGTACCGAAATGCCCGAGTCCTTTCTTTCTTTTTCCTCGCCCAATTGCGTGGGGCTTGCAAGGATAGTATTCTTTTCACACTTTCCAATAACAATCAAGGAATTCCTCACCTCCTTGATGCTGAGTGGTGATTCCAAGTTTACGCTAGGTTTCGGAAATTCAAGACTCCTTGGGGTTGGGGGAAGGTATTTGAAGGCGACGAATTCCGGGATTTGGATCTCAACATGCCGCGGCCGCGGAACGGTTAGCGTCGGTGACGGGTGAGAAGAAGAGTAAGGTGTAGGTAAATCAGCTAGGCTTGGAGTGCGCTCCGAGTTTGGTGTCAACGGCTCGTTTGAGAGTATTGGATGGGCATATTCTGGAATAACAATCGGAACGTGCTTGGGGCGGGGTTTCTCAGGAGCTTTGAGTTTGAGTGTCTCGTCGGCAAGTAATGACGCTGTAGACTCGGTGAAATGGGGTATCAAAGGTATTAAAAGTTGACTGAATCGAAGGCTTGGTAAAAAACGGCGGGGAAGGCGAGTGGGCGAGTCGTTGCTTGAGCTCGAGGAGTGAGAAGTAGCTGGAGAGTTTGTGAGCTTGAAAGCGTTGGAAAGCAAGGAAGAAGGGCTGTCTAGGCCGGACTGGAGAGTCATTGTCAGCACTTAGGCCTCGTGCGACCAGAATCAATGCTGTGACAGCAACAAAAGTAGATCTCGATAGCACAGCAGGAGGTGGAAAAGGAAGGTTTTGGAGAACAGAGACAAGCAGAGTCAAGCAGCGCAAACAAGGCCATAAGCGAAGATAGAGCCAGAAAGCAGGATTTGATGCCAGACGAGCCAGAGTTGTCACATTGATGTGTGATCAAGAGTCAAGTCGGCAAAAAGGGATATTGGAGGTTGGAGGAGTTGAAAGTTTTGGGTAGCGGGGATCCCGGGATTGCCAATGATCCATTAATAAAACCAGACGAGAAGGAACCGAGAGCGACTATGATATTCGCTTGTACGCTTGATGCCTCGCCGAGTAAGAGCGACCGCGTAAGGGAGAAGGAGCGATCAGACGATAGTACTGGCCTTGTTTGGTAGTCGCTGGTTCAGATCAAATAAAGTAGGTGCGAAGCAGTGGTGATGTTCCAGGTCGGTCGCAGTTGCCAGATATGTCTATCAAGTCTGCCGAAAGAGGAAATGGCGATGCTGTGAGACTGACTCTAATCTTTCCACGACGATGGTTGACGATATTCTTCAATTTGCGCCAGATCACTAGCAATCCTCAAAATACCCGGTTGACGGTCGGAATTTCCAGGATTTCATCGCTAATGTAATAATTCTCCTCCTTATCCAGTCGGCTACCAGTTGATATTGTTGGGCTTTTTCGTATCGAATGTCGTTCGCAGCGCCTCCTGCTTTGGCGAGTCCGCTATTGCCAGCATCATTCCACCCCAACAACAAAGTCCGCATCAACTAGTAAAAAAGTACCAGGGCCCATCAGGTCCTGCATCTCTGCCTTTTGTCGCTGACCTACTCGACTCTGCTTCCAACAAAACAATAACCAAGAAAAGCAAAGAAACCCCGGGAGCCTGGTGCGAAATCCAAAAAGATCACATGAAAAAGGTACTTACTCGAGTCTGATAGCTCCCAGCAGCTTGTGGGATTCAAATATCAACTAGCCGGCAGCCGGCAGCGCGCAGGATGCTTGATGAGAAAGGTCTGATGCGCTTCGCTTTCCGAGCAAAAGCTGAGGGAGACGCGAGTCTCAACGGGAGATGAAGAAAGAAGAAACGACAAAAGCAGTCCCCCGCCTGGTGATGCGCGCAAAGTACCCGGAACAAGTAGGACAATTTGATCGCCAGCAGCCACCAGCGGAACGTAGCGCGTGAGAAAGCAAAGAAAGGATACGAAGATCTCAGAGTCGTGCTGCAAGAACTCTGTCAATGATTTCAGCAGAACAGCTCAAGATTATGAAGCTGCTACGATGTGTTTTCTGGCTCGACTTTTTACTTGAAAGATACCAAGGCGGTTTTGGAACCTTGGGGCAAAGCGTGGTGCCTGTGGTGCCCCAGTCCCAAGAGGCGTGCCAATCAAGCAGCGCGAAATGTCCGTGAGTCGCTCAAGCTTGCTTGTGGTTCCTGAGTCGTTGACATCCGCGGCATTCCAATCACACTCTTTGTACACCGCGAACTCTCCCACGCCGGTGTTCCAGAATCCAGACTTCACCCAATCTGGATACTTGAAGTAACCCAGTCGACTGTCCGTTCCTGTTCCTTGGGCTGCTACCGTATATCATACATACGAATCCTCCCGCCCTATCCGTGACTAACATCTACCGCCATCGAGGCCGACTATGAGAACGATTCATTGCCATGAGGTCATGTACTAGAACCCAGATACCCGTAGGTACTCAAACGGCCTCACGGCCCGAAATGGCCTCGCGAACGATATACCTGCAATTTTGGCGAACATAGGGGCTCAAGGGTCTGCAGGAAACTTGCCATGCTTTCTTTGTCCCAGGCTCAAAATATAAGTACCTACCCCACACACCAAAAAAACCTCGTGGCCAACCCCATGCGATTCTGCAAGTCCAACGATAGCTCCACGAGGGAATTGCTCACACCCGGGTTTTGTAAATAACCTCATCACTTGCACTAATGAATGAGCTGAAAGCCCAATTGATATGATGGCAATTCTTTGGCTCTTGGTATGAATACGTATACCCAATGAGTATCTCCAACCCCATCACACCAGAGAAACCATCACGGTCACACAACGCCCCTAGACGGCTTTTACAGTTTGCTGCTGTTATCCAGGGGCCTCGTTCACAAACTCGAGGATCAGTTGAAACAGACTGTCGGCAAAACGCCTCTTGAGCGTTCAATATTGTCTTTGAAACTTTACTTGTTCCCAAATACTCGGAATCAGCAATTCCCCTAAGCTCCTAAAGGTATGCCTACTAAGACTGGATACAAAAGCACTGTTGCATTCGGCTAGCTGCGTAATCGCAGGGTCGCAGTAATAGTAGGCTGTATAATTGGAAAAGAAAAGTGGACCAATCACTTTCAATGTATTTCACAACACATCTACGATGATATAATCTTCAGTCGGGATGGCATGATATGTATCATTTCTTTTCACGCTAATGCAGACTCCTCGCGAGGCTTACGTTTTATGCAGTTCTTGGGTACATTTTATGTATTTTAACTACCTACAGCAGGTAGTAGGAAGAGTACGCTAACAGTCATGATTTCTTCGTCTCTCCTCCTATCGTCTAATGTGCTCTTTTGCAGGTTATTGCCCACAGCAATTGCTTCCATTCATCGCATCTGCAACCAGTCTACGACTTCTGAGGACCAACCTTCTCCTTAGCCAGTGGCGTGAATCGTAGGTATGGGCGCACGATGTTGATCTCGGGCCAGATCTTCTTGGCATCCTCAGTCTTGACGCTTGGGTGGACAATGACATCGTCACCAGGCACCCAGTTGATGGGTGTAGTCACCTTGTACTTGTCGCCAGTCTGCAAGCTGTCGACGATGCGGAGAACCTCGTTGGCATTGCGGCCGGTGGAGGCTGGGTAGGAGAGGATGGTGCGGATGGTCTTCTTTGGGTCGATAATGAATACTGAGCGGATGGTGAATGCCTTGGTGCGTGTTAGCCTTGAATCCACCGTCTGAATTACATGGAGGAACTTACGATGCCCTTGGCGTCTACATTGGTAGCATCTTGATAGTCCAACATATCATATGCGAACGCAACCTTGCGTTCCTTGTCACCGATGATTGGGAAGTCGAGGGTAGTCTGTGAGATCTCGTTGATATCTTTGATCCAGCCTTCGTGGCTGTCGATGGTGTTGGCGCTCAATCCAATGAGCTTGACACCGCGGGCGGTGAAATCTGGAGCGAGTTTGGCGAAGGCGCCGAGTTCGGTAGTGCAGACGGGTGTGTAGTCTTCAGGATGTGAGAAGAGAACGACCCAGTTGTCGCCGATGAAGTTGTGAAAGTCAATTGGGCCTTTGGTGGTCTCGGCTTGGAAGTTTGGCGCAATGGTGCCGAGGCGGAGGGGTGCGGCGCGTGGTTCTTCGGAGTTAGACATTTTGATGGTGGTGTAGTTGTGTTTGTAAGTGTGTTTTTGGTGATGAAGTTGGTGGTTGGATTTTGTGTAGTGAGGATGAGAACTGTATTAGCGGAGGATGTTAGAATGAGGTTTTATGGAGTGTGAAAACCGAAGATCGCCACTGGGATTAGGTGATTTGAAAGCAAGGCGCGCAAAAAGTGAACGGCGAGGTGGTTACGACTTTCTGGAATGATGCCACGGCGAGAATGACACCATCGGGCTAACAGAGAAAGAACGACCAGAGCAAGGCTGAAAATGGTAATGGCCACTCAATCAGCGGCCACTAACGCGGGGAAAAGGGCAATTGCGAGGGAGGGGCTCCCAATTCTGACAACTTTTTGACAAGGAAGGCGCGTTTCAAGGCAAGTCGAAACAGCCTCGGACATGTTGCCCTCCAACATCGCCATATTTGATGAACGGCGACCACAATATACAGAAGTAGCACCCAGTTTCTTGAATGATATCAAGATGTCACCAGTCTTGCTCCGACTCCATCGAGAGTGTAGCGAATGCTGCAGTTTGTGGAATGAAAGGCATCCCCCAAAGAACGCAAATAAACAATAGCACTTACCAGCAAGGTCTATAATTCGAAATGGGTATTTGGGTATAAGCGAAATATCAAAGAGCACAATGGGAGAAGTAGATCCAAAACACCAACAATGATCAAGGAACCCTGCTTTTATATCCCACGAGCCTTCAACTATGGCGTGGTAATCACAAGAGCATTGAGTGACCAAGAAGGCGATTATTAAACCACTCTTGATATTGCGTGCTCAACCATTGAGCCCACCATCTGCAAATGGTGTCCAGTCTCGCCACCGTTGGCCAATGACCTTAAGATTTTGGACTAGGCCAAGCAGTTGAAGGCTAGTGGATGATGGATGATGGTTACAACAAATCGTCAAATTCGTCAAGTACCGAAAATAAAATAAAAAAGTTGTCTGTCACGTCATTCTCAGCCTGATGTACTTGATGTTGATTTTGCGAATCCTATTGGCTGAGAGGACTTGGTGCTGGCAGACAGTCGATTTAACACCATATGCTGTAGACTACAGGTAGCTTCATTGATAACTGAGGTTATCTGTATGCTACTTTTGCGTCGTTGGTTTTGCAAGATGGTGCCGAACGAGATGTTTTGTGGGAGCCAGGCAAGGCTGAAGTAAGCCCTCGATACACACAACCGATAGATCAAATCGAAATCATAACACAATCAATTGAAGTTAAAAAGTACCGACTCCCTGGTATCATCCCATCCAAAGAACCCGCATGCAAACGCCAAAGTCAACAAGTCATTCAATCATGAACCCATCACCGTAACCTAACACTATTCCTTCCGTACTCCCTTTCGTCCCGTCGCAACCAATCTCGCCTTCAACGCCTCCACCCCATCAACCCACTTCCGCACCTCCTCTACATCACCAACCTTGCCATCAGAAACATACTGTCCCAAAAAGCCAGCCATCTTATCCTCCGCGTAACGCTCGCCATACACGACCGTTGCTTCAATGCTCACATTGCCTTCCACTGGAGCTCCGGGCAAGACGTGAACACTAACGCCAAAGTTGACGCGCACCTTAGTCTCTAGACTCGGTAGAAACAAGCTGACGGCTAAGCAGAGACGCGAGTCGGATTGGATGGAGACATCCACAAGACCGCTGAGGCTGAGTGATTGAACGGCTGCGAGGACGCGGGTGCATAGAGACCAGCCACTTTTCAACATCGCCAATAACGAGGTCAGAGGCGTCTGCGCCTGCGGCAGGGCATGTGCGTGTGCGCGGAGAAGCTGGATGAAGAATCGACGTGCCGTCGCGACCGAAGCATTTGTATCCTCCGGCCCGATGTAGGACAGCGAGATGGGCGCATTAGTCGCATCGGAGGGTGGGGTGTTCGATTTGGTGATCCAGGAGCGTGGATGGATGGTTAATTGGAGGGAGTCATGTTTGAGTGTGATTGATGGTCCCTCTGCTGAGATCAAGGACCAGTTGAGACGGGATTGCAGGGCGGAGACGCGGGTGTGGAGAGCGAGGACTTCGGTTGTGGACCAGCCGCGGCATTCTTCGCTGATGCGGTCTGCTTCTTTGATGGCGGCTGCGGTCTCTGTTTTCCAGCTTTGTGCTGCGTCGAGGCGAGTGGTGGCTTCGGCATGGGAGGCTTGTAGGCGTTCCAGGAGGTCCTGTTTTTGCTGGAGGGTGGATTTCGTGGCGGTGAGGGATTCGCGCGCTGTGTCGAGATCAGCACCAGTGTTGTTGTCTGCATCTGCTTTGCGCTTTTGGAGCATGTCAAGGGTGCTTTGAAGAGATGATTCCTGTTGGAACATGTCAGGGAGTACCTGGTCGAAGGCGGCTTCCACGGGCGCGAGGAGGGCATCATCGCGCTCGAGATCTGAAGCAGTTGAGGTCAAGCCAGTTTTGAGATCGTTTAGCAGTTGAGCGCGCCAAGAGTGCCAACCTGATTTGCTTTGGAGACGAGCATTGGTTTTCAGATCACGAAGTTGCGAATCGATGATGTTGCGTTCGGAGAGAGAAGCATTGGCGTAGTCGTGGAATAGCGGTGGTTGGGATTCCAGAGCTGCGGCTTCGAGGTTTTTGATCTCTATCCTACCACTGGAGATGTAGGACTTCATTTCGTGACATGACTATAAAGTTAGCATTGGAGATTAAATTGCGATTGGGCTGTACTTACGTGTTGATACATGGATAGCATGGGGACAACTGCTACGGCTGCAGCGACTTGGTTCTCCATAGACTGATCATTTTCTTCAAAGTTAGGCTCCGAGGCCTTTTGCAGCATGGCATCGGCACCCGGGAATCCCGTTGCACGACGCTTTGTGGTTGTGAGATCCATGAAGCGGATATTGGTCATGTTCAGAAACTCCTGGAGACTGATTGGATCCACCTCTTCCCCTTCATCGTCGTTCGCTCGGTCAAGCTTTTGAGGGCTTGGAGTTGCATCGATGCGTACGCGTTTGCGAGGCGATGATCCCCGGTTGACTGATTCTAGCGATCGCTTCGGAGTTCCCAGTTTCTTGGGTGTTGCAATCTTTCGAGGCGAGGAACGCTTGGGAGTCGCTCGAGCAGCTGGTGGAGCCAGCGCTGGAGATGGAAGATATTCTTTTCGGGGAGTGAGCAGCAACTTGAGAGTATCTGACAGCGATGATTTTGCTTGCTGTGGATCCAAGTTCAATTGAAGCGTATTGGTCATTTCATCATCTATTGATTGCATTTGTCGAAGCGGACTGGGAGCAACGATGCGAGGACTAGCCGCTACCAGTTTCTCCTTGAACACCGGTGCAGGAGGCAGCTGAATTTCTTGTAGCGGCGCTCGTTCCGGTTGTCGTTCGAGTGCTTGTTCTGGTGTCTTTGGCTCCCCAACGAGATCACCTGGGCTAAAGCTGTCTCGTGGGGGTTTGCGCGAAGATCGTCGGGGAGATGAGCCTCTCGCCCGTGGAGAATCAGAGGGAGAATCCCGAATTGGCGTCAAAGGTCGGTCAATAGTCACGCTTGGAGGCAGCAACTTTGTTGTGGGAGTCTCAACCTTGGCTGGGCTTGGAGTCTTAGGAGCAGCAGTATTCGCAAATGCCTTTCCAAGATTCTCGGTCAATTCCATGCTCATGTCCTCGAGTAGATCCGTATTTTCAGGGCTAAACAAAGCATTCGATGGATTTGGTGCTTTCTTAATGCCACCAACAGCCATCGTAAAGTCCATAGTCATATCCATAAGAGAAGAGCCTTCCGAGGCCATAGTATTTTCTGCAACTGGTGCCGATTCGGCTACCTGACGAATTCCACCAACTGCAACTGTAAAGTCCATGGTCGCACCTCCGACTGTGTCTTCTTCCGCGACCGATTGTCTTCTAGATAATGAACGTCGAGAAGAAGGTCGACGCATGGGGCTTCCAGAGCTGTCGGTAATTGTGCTCATGTTCATACTCGTGCGCTTCCGCTTCAAACTAAGAGTCTGGTCGGCCGGTATAAACGGTGGAGGCTTTTGTTGGCGAATAATACCACCAAACGCGGTGGTGACATCCATAGTGGCGTCTTCCTCGCTCGTGTCGCCACCAGCGTCTTGGTCTGTAGATGGTGCTGCTGATCCAAATGGGTCCATATTTTCCTGGTCCTCGAGCACAGACATCTTCGGAGCTGCCATTGAGCCACGTCGATTCTTATTGAACCATGGCACAAATGCGCTGGTGACTTCATCGTTTGCAAGATCCATAGTTTGATCACCTCCGTCATCTTGAGGCGAGAAAGTCAGTTTGTTTGTATGTGCGGCTTGCTCTGCAGCTCGTAATGCATTATCCAGTCTTGCACTAGATGAAGTAGAATCGTCCGTAGCAGCCGCCATCATATCATCATCCAAATCCATAGTCGCGTCTCCCAGGTCTCCATCCGCCTCTTCGCCCTTGCTTGGAGAAATCTGCCTGTTCGGGCTAGAGGACAGCATGTCATCTGGATTATTGAAGTTTAAAGGCGGAATACCAGAGCTTCGTCGCTTTCGACCTTGTTTTGATTTCGCGTTGGACCGTTCAGGAGACACGGAAGCATCTGTCGCGTCGCCATCCGAGTCTAGTCTCAAGTTCGGAGTGCCAGGTTCTGGTGACTTGAAAGATGATGCTTGTGAAAGGGAAGAAGCGCGTCGCTCGGCGTCCGATGACGCTGAGGAACTTGTTGTAGCATCACGAATGTACTCCACAACGTCCCATGTATGTAATGTAGCGTCTGGTGCAAAGGAGACTCGTCTATTTGCTAGAGATTTTCGTCGGGCAGCTTTTCGCTTTGCCGCGTCGTCTTGTTCGCCGGTCTTTGAGGAGCTGAGGATTGACTTGACTGCAGGCAGCATCATGGTCTAATACAGAATGTTAGTGAGAAACAAACATAAGTACGCGTTTACTCACCTGGCGTCTTGCTTGTCGTTCTTCCTTTAGTGCTGGTGGCTGTTCTGAGGGGCCCATACTGCGACTTCGTAGCTTCTTAGGCTTTGAAGGTAGTGGTGACAATCCCAGTTTGCCTAAAGGTTGGGTCATGACCTCGGGCATATTTTCTTTATCCGAATTTTCGATCATGGTGAGAAATTGGGAACCACGACTGAAGTTGGAAAGTTTGGCACGTCAGTGTGTTTGTGAAGACCCGCGGTTTGTTGAGACGAAGGAGGCGATTGATGTTTGTTTACAAGGTTACCCAGTTGAGACTAGCGTTTCTGAGCCATGTGCCAAGACGGAAAGATCCCAGCCACCAGCATCCGAAGCTCCTTCCCGAAACTCCGAGTCCAGATCCCTGCCGCCGGATTATTAGTTAATCCGGCCCACTGCTCTGCACCTCCCACTTGTTCCAACCACTTTGACGAATTTGAGTGTCAAGGTCATTTCGAAAAACAGCGCCATCCACCCAATTCGCCTGATACTCAACAAACACAATCATGGCGACCGAACTCACTGTCCAAAGTGAGCGTGCTTTCCAGGTCCGTTCGAAATCGCACTTTTGGAGCTTAGTGGAGGGTTGGTTCTAACCGAATGACAGAAACAACCTCACATCTTCCTCAACCACAAGGCTACCGCTGGCAAAGCAAAGCGTGCTGGAAAGGGAGGACGAAGATGGTACAAGGACGTTGGCTTGGGATTCCGAACTCCCAAGACTGCCATTGATGGCTCTTACATCGGTATGGTTTCTGGATATGCGCATGCGATCGCGCGCAATTGAATGGACAAAAGGAGGGACTAACAACTTATACAGACAAGAAGTGCCCTTTCACCGGCCTTGTCTCTATCCGCGGTCGTATCCTCACCGGCGTCGTTGTCTCCGCCAAGATGCACCGTACCATCATCATCCGTCGCGAATACCTCCATTTCATTCCTAAATACGCCCGTTACGAGAAGCGTCACAAGAACTTGGCTGCCCACGTCAGTCCAGCGTTCCGTGTGGAAGAAGGCGATCGCGTTACCGTTGGTCAATGTCGGCCATTGAGCAAGACTGTATGTTTATGAAGGAATGTCAGAATTTTATATGTCGACTAACCTGGGATTAGGTCCGATTCAACGTCCTCCGTGTGCTTCCTCGAACTGGCAAAATGGTCAAGCAGTTCAACAAGTTCTAGACGACTAGCTTTGGGAGTTACGGTTGATGGGTTAGATGAAAAATTATGCATCGTCTGGCAATGATCAGGCTTGTTTGAGAATCAATGAAATCATCAAAACCTTTGAACAAACACAGCAGCTCCCTCCACATTCCGTCCACTCAATATTCCTCTTCGTTGACTAGCTCTAGTGAATTCTTTTTCCTGCTCGCGGGAGAACATGGAGATTCCTTCGGGGTGACCTGCCATGGTATGCAATTGAGCTTAGACGTCTCACAACACTCAGCCGATGTGGCTTCCAATCGATGACGATGAATTCGCGACCAGCTTTCCATATGTCCGCTTGCGAGTTTGGGTTGATAAATTCTTGAGAGACCTGATACTAACACTACCCGGGAGTGACTTGCTTATGAAGTGTACATGCAGATTGCTGTTTGGGAAGAGAAATTGTTGTTGGCAGCAAGGCTGCGTCCAGTTCATATTCATTACACATAGCTTTTGGCTGTCAACAATGTCCGATACTAGACGCTATCTACTCTAGGCCTGCTACCCCCTTCACTACGATGCGTGACCCGGTTATTTTTCTCGTTGTCATGTACGCACAAATTGAACGTAGTGTCAAGATCCTCTTGTGCAGAGCGACTATGGCTGCCTGAAGTAAGCCACTACACGAGCATCTTTTTTGAAACCCTTATTTGTTTGATAAAGTCGTTGCACAGAGAGAGCGATTCAATCTACACGTCCAGATATCGAGGCCCCAGCTGTAGAAGTATTCAAATTCTGGATTTGAATCTCAATTCGACACGTCTATTATTATTTCATTCCTCTTCCTTCTCATCCAGTCGCTCTTGATCATTCAAGCAATTAGGTGTGTAGCAAGGTAGCTTCTCACTTATAGATATCCACTCGCGAATTGCCATTTCCGTCCACTGTTCCCCCAATTTCCATGGTGGACTTGTGATATATTCAAGAAGAGGTAAATAGTCGATGCAAAACCTGACAAAATCCTCTTCTTCACCTTGATCGATATACGCACCAACCAGTCTTAGATGCCGAAGTTTGACTTTTGGGAAAGATTTCGATGGAATCTTGGAACAGTCAACTCCAGAGAGTGCTAGATATCGAAGACTAGGGCGATAGTTGCATAGCCGCACAACGTCCCCTAGGTCTAGGTGCTTTTCATGTTGTTCATGAGGTTCCACATATATCCGTAAATCAAGTTTTTCTATGCGAGGGAGCGAAGAGGTGATTTGCTCTAAAAGACCCCTGTCGATCGATTCCATAAAAGCCTGTGGTATGCCTTGTATGGCAACGTCCGTCAAGCTCGGTCGAGATGAGAAGAAGTTCGTCAATGAAATCCTCAATCGACGCCTTTCGGCTTTTGAAATACTCGACGGCGAGTAATCGCGACCAAATGCGGATTCCCTCATCATGTGAAAGGTTTGAAGCTGATGGGGCTCCGTGCGCTTGATCTCAAAGTCCAGGAAATCTCGAAATTCTTTGCACGATGGCTCGTGTTTACAGTAGACTTGCAGGACGCGAAGCATATTCGCATTGGCCAGGATTGACAAGAATGTGCTAATGATGACCAAGTCGGCGACCATCAAAGTGGCAGATGTTAGACTAGGCATACCCAGTTCTCCGCGAGGTCCAACCACAGTATACCAGGCCATCGAAGTTGATAGCCCGCAGGCAAGCAAGCGCAATGGCGATCGAGCTATAGCCAGTATAAGCTCTTCGTCCTCTAGTGGCCTATGCCAAAGTTTTAGCTTCTCGATCTTTCTACTCGTGAGAAGATTGACCATAGGAGCGACGTAGTTTTCAATTCTGTAAGTTGTGATGTCTATTGTACTGAGGTTGGGTGATAGCCAGGAGAGTGTGTCAAGAAAGCCTTTGAGCGCAGATTCCCTTCGAATGTCCGCAAATGCCTGCGCCTCTTGATCATATTCGTCCTCTGCCTCGAATGCCATAGTTGAATTCCAGACAAAGGACTTGACGTTACTATGAATCAAGCTACGCGCAGGTAGCAGATCCAAGTGTGTGCCTGAAGGAACAACAAGAGTTTCTAGCTTTGGGAACCAGTTTGTAGCTGGACACCATCTGGCCATCTGCCCGAAGACCTTGTCATTGATCCGTGGATGGGTGAGCTCATGATCTGTTAAGGAAAATCCCTGAACACCTTGAACGAGAGTAAGCTTACGAACGTACTGTGCGTGCGCTTGAAATCGAGACCAGTCTTCTTTGTTGATGTCCCGTATAAAAACCTGGGATTATATCAGTATTTTTGAACTAAGTTAGCCAACGAAAGTGCTTGGCTCACTAATTGATACTGCTGATAGTCCAGGTGACTAACATCGTCATCGGCAAACATAGAGTCATTTTCTGATAAGTCGTAGGTTTCATAGATGGGTGTTTGTGGCTCGCGGATCAACTGCGATTCGACATCTTCCCATAGCGTTGAAGGAAAGGTTTTGATAACAGACAGGAGTGAAGGCACTGTTCTCCATAATGTTGGCAATGCGGCTCGCCAAAAATCATTGCAACACAAGGCAAATGAGAGTACAGTGCGATGTTGGCTTAAATTGAGTTTTTCGTTCGTTTCGAATGCATCCCCTACTATTTGATCTATGATTAGTAGCTGTATTTCGCGGATTCTGAGCGCGGAATGCATAGCGCTCATGGTGCCTTCAGACTACCTAGCCGAAGATCACTAGTGAATACGCAATCAACATGAATTACCGAAAAGCAGCTTCTATACAAAGACGTCGTATACTGCACCTCTGTCCCACATGAAAAAACAACTGGCGTCGCGTCGCGTTGTACCGCATACTCCTGCCTAATTCAGCGAAGGCTTGCCTTTCAACTTCATCCCATCGTTGAGATGTCGCAAGTCCTGAGTCTTACAACCTTTATATCGGTATATCAAGTCCATCAGGTCATCGGATAGTTCATTATCTGGGAAAGAACCATATAGCTTAGCGCAACACTATACGAATACAACTGCTCCAGGTAGTACCTGATTGATGTAGTCACCATGTGAGAGAGCAACAACAGTAACATTTCGATTTGTTAGCTAAAGCGCATTACTCCTAGTGCCTCAGCAAGTTTATATCGCGCTTAAGTTCCACATCGTTGACCATTAGTCAATATCATTGGCTTCCTTGCCGCTTTGTTCACTGAACATGCACCATTCCACCTGGTATCTGTCACCACCATTGCGGTCAAACTCTCGCCTGCACAAAACGCTTCATCTCTGGTGATGTTCATCTTCAAGTTCAGGACGACAACATTGGCGCATCGTCTGCGGGTGCTCCAGCCAGAACGACTTGTGCAGCTTGCTGATTTGACGGGACCTCGCTAACATAGATTACTCCACCACGGGTGTCTCCGCGACTAGTTTGGCTGGCTCGTTTGATACAGAAATCGCTTTTTCAATGCCAAAGACGTGAGCATCGATGTTGTTGATTTTCATCCGCTTGGCAGCTGGCTCAGCTATGGCTTCTGCAGAGTGCTTAGCAGCGTCGCTGTCAGGCTCTTTACGCTTGGCGGCTGGCGTAAGCATAGATTCCACAGGCTCGGTCAAGTCCTCAGCGATATTCTCGACGATATCCTCAGATTCAGCGAGTGCCGTGACAGGTTTATCGGGTGTGTCTTCTACGAGGCCAGACGACTCCCGAGTACCCTTGTTGATGATGTCTTTGTTGAGCTTTTCTTCCTCAGGTGGCAGTGTAGACTCCGGTGGTGGAGTGTCATCTCTCAGTGGCGCACCACCATCATTTAGCATCCGTCTAACCAATCGACGGGTAGCTTGGTCTTGAATCAAGTCAATGTCAACCATCGCCTGTTCCCTATAGAGATCTTCAGCGGTTTTATCTGGATTTTCCTGATAGAAGCTCCGAGCGCTTTTCTTTGTATACATCTCCCAGATCGCCATTGCCAATGCCCACATATCCTGAAGGTTTGTTAGCGTAAGGTTTTCTGCTCGTTAACTCTGAACCTAAATTGGCCCAGAAGGCAACTTCATCGTCTTCGCTAAAGGCAAGCAAAATTGGAACCGCTAGGTCGGAAGTCTCTCAAGACTGAGGGAAACACAAGATGAGTCATTCAATCAGTACTTACACATTCGGGAGTTGGTGGTGTGGCCCCATCAAACATACTCCGATTGAAAGGTACGAACCCTTCAGTTCCTCCGTCACCTTCCCAGGCGTCGAGATTCAAGTCTCCGTCTAGCGATCTCGCAGAGCCAAAGTCGCAAAGCCGTATTCTACCGTCTTGACACCGAATGAAGTTTTCGGGCTTAATATCGCCATGAATCATGTTTTGTTCCTGGTGTAGTCGCTGAATCAATGATATGAGCTCATTCTTTGTAGCCTCGAGTTGCTCGTCTGGGACTTCTCGGCTCTTGAAAGGCATTCCAAGCTCCATGAGAATACCATTTGTAACGACGGATCCTGCTTGGCGAATTCCGGGCTTTGTAGGACCCTTCATTATCTTTTTGACCTGTCCTATTGGCTTAATCGCACAATCTCCGGCTTTCATAAACATGCCCCATTCCTGCTCGTCGGTGTTTTTGTACGCCATGCCATTATAGTTATACACAATACTCGTACCCCCACGTCCGATTATTGGCATTGAGGCTGCAGCTTTGAATATATCTGACAACGAAACATCGGGTGCCTGTGGAGGCCAATCCAAGAGATTGTAAAGGTTCTCCTCTGTAGAACGCTCTGCATTTCTGAGCCCAGTAGGCGACTTAGGACCGTTCCAAATAGGCGCCGTAAGTTGAGGTGGAGATAGTTGAGTTACAGTAGCGTGAGGCGAAAGTTGAACCAGTTGCTGATGATTTAGTCCGGGATCAGAGGATGATTGCTTGCTCTCTGGCTGTCCGTTCTCTGGTGCACGATCGGCCATTTCGAATATGGGACTCGTCGCGTACCAGATGAAGTTTGCTGAGAAGCTGAAACAAAGTGGAGGATGATCTGATTCTTCGAGGACTAGAGAGGAGGATGGGAAGTATATGTAATGAGGACTTGTAAGAGGTGTTATGAGAGATTGGAGATCTTATAACAATCGGAACGAAGGCGGTTGACTGAGTAGTCGAGGATAGGTAGGCGCATCACTTGCGCCGGCAGTGAAAGAGACAACCTCTTACCTTCGCGCGGAGGTAGTAAATGCTAAGAAGGCTAGAACTAAACCACCTCCAAACTCATTTCAGGTCATTGAGGTCAACCTGTGGCCAGTGACTGCCTGCATTTTGCTTTTGAGGTGGAAATATACCTCATCTTGAGAACCGAAGATTTGATCTGCATTCCTTCACGATCTCTTCGAGCCTTCTGGAATACACTGCTTAATATCTAGTAGGATAAGTCTATAGGGGCCGAAGCGTCTCTTCTTTGTGGTATTCATGTATCCTTTTTCCTCTCCGGCTTCTTCGGCTTCAACCAATCTCGCTCAAAATCATGAACATGCTGTTTCATTCTTCAGAGACTAAAATTGTCATTTCCAGTCTCTTCATTTCCCTTTCAATAGGTTCGAGCCGCTGAAGTTGTGGATATGTCTTATCGCGACATTTGGTTCTTGTCGAAACCACAAGAACCATGGCCTGCTATTTGTTCTAAGTCGAACAAGTACCATAGCGTGGAGGGGGGAGTTATAGAAATCATCGTATGAGGATTTAGTACACAAATTTACTAATTCTCCCCCTTTGCTAATTAAAGCTATGCAGACATTATTGTTACGATGATGAAAGCATAATTATGAAGAATAAAAACAATCATAACATGCTGAAGTGATTCGTTCTTGCCTAAGATTCCCCTACGATCATTTGTATAAGTCCCCCTCGCGCGCTATGGTAGGTAGCTATTGTGGCACGATATAAGTAAGTGTCTAGCGAATGGCAAAAATCTATTCTCACTCATTGATGCCGCATTTCCAAAACCACAACCAAACCTCCAGGTATGGATCAAACGAAGGCAACAACAATGAACTTCATCGGCCACCCGATCCCTGCAAGGCTGTGATGCCAACAACACAATACCCAACATCCCGAAGTCTATAAAAGCCAACCTGCTTACCCATCACCATCAAACATCCTACCAAAATAAACCCACATCACCCAACCCGCCAAGCCCCATTTCACGTATCTCCCCACAGCCTACAACCCACCAACCCCGAACCTCCGACACAATAGATGCTACCTCGGAGGCTCTGCCATCTGACTTATTGCTGACAGCACGCTAACTCCTCCGCCGAAAAGCACCGGAACCTCTTAACCAGGCATAAAATACCAGGAATCCCTACCTTGTCAAACTCAAAAGGCAAACCAGTCTGTGCCCCCAAAAAAACGTCCCCCACTCCACACAGCCAGTGACGAGGCTGCTCAGCCTTGCCGGATCGACGGTCGGGATGCCTGTGTTGGGAGGATGGGCTCTTGGGTCCCCTGTTGTTGCATTGCTCACAGTGCATGAATATTAGCCTGGGAGATGCCCGAGAATAGGTACAGTCACTACTGGGGATCAAGGGGCGAAAAAGGTAAACTGTAACTAGTTAAAAGTTGAAGATGACAAGACAGGGAGATGATGTTATGGTATCAAAAAAGCTCATTGAACCGGAATGAGTTAGTGCACGGAGATATCGCGTGTGAGAATCTGGAAGTTGAAGCGAGAGACAGAACACGTAGGTTGAACAGAATTAGGCATGGTCGCGGTAATACCGAGATTGGGGATTAAGATTTTTGTTTCTCTTGACTCTTGTGTAGTATTTGAGTTGTTCTACCAAAGCTTTTGCTGTTTATAGCGAAATTTGGTCGGCTTTGGGCTAAATTGTAGTTGTGCCCCTATATGATGATAAAATAATGATAATGCTTCCCTCCTGAGATCTCAAGATATTCTTGTGATCCCAAAATGGTGTAAATACTCCATCCGCTGTGCATGCTAATGCTGCTTGATGTCAAACAAATAAAATAAGAAAAACCCGCGGAAATGATTCCTGATGCTTCTATGAATTGATGTGAACAATAGCCATCTTTGATAGTACAACCACTTCATTAAACCACTTCGACTTGACACATCTACATCGCACTCGATGAGCCCTTCCCAGGACTACGATGGCTCTTGAGATGTATCCTCTTAACATGATCTCTCTGTCACACCTATTAGCACTCACTCCCACAAATCATCTCAAAAATAAGAGCGTCAACTTACCATATTATCCACCCGACTAAATATCCGATCACAACCACCCCACTCACAAACAACCCCCGGATTATGCTTCGCCTCATGTCTAGCCAAATCCTTCTTACTCGAGAACCCACCGCCCGACGCCTGCGAGCAGCCCGGATATCTGCAAAAGAAGCTCTTCGTATGTCTCTTATGATGTTTCCGAAGATCACATCCGCGCGTAAACACTGCGCGGCTCGTACAGCCTGGGTATGCACAGCTCCATGTGCCTTCTGGGTTCATGAAGCCGTACATGTTGAGATCTGCGTGGCCTGGTGATTCTGCGCGTGGGCCAGTGCGCGGTGATGCTTCGGGCGATGGTATGCCGGAGGATATGGATGTGGTGGCTAAGCTGTGAGACCGCTCGGTACGTGTGCCTGAGTCGTTGAGGGGTGAGTGCATGGCATACTGCTGGTGATGGTGGTGGTGGTCGTATGGCGAATGTTGTTGGAGTTGGTGGGTGGGCATTAGTGGCATGGGAAGCCACATTTGCGGCTGTTGGGATGGTTGTGATGGGACTTCATAGCCTTGTGTGTTGTACTGAGGATGGCTCCATTGGGGTAGTTGGTGAGATGGTAGAGAAGTGTGGTATGCGTCGCTAGGCACTTGTTGGCTGTGTGGGAGGTAGCCTTGTGATGGGTATGTAGAGTACGGTATCCTGCTACCGTTTGGATTCATGTTGTGTGACAATGATGGCAGCGAATCCGGTGGGGTGGGTGGTAGTTCTGGGGAGGAGAAAAAGTCTATAGAGGGGAGCCTTATGGGAATGGACTCGTGATGAGGGAGAGATAACGGAAAAGGTAGAGGAGACTGAAAGGCACAGAACGACATTTCGCAAGTCATATATGTGGCCCAATAACTACTGTACTGTTCTCGCTACGAGACTGCGAGTTGCTGTGTGGAGCCGGGTTCGAACGGGCTCCTTGCAAGGGGGGTTCGTAGGCGAGTATGCAAATTTGGGAGATGTTGTATGTTTAAACAGTGGCGTTGAGAGAAGTGAGACTAACAGAAACCGAATGGAAGATAGCAGTTTTCCTTGCTAGTTGTTGTAGACAGGCGTTTTATCAAGGAGTTGGCAAGCGGATATATAAGGTGGAGAGACTAATTGTACCTTTCCATGTTGTTTTGATACGTTGGAGGCTTTGAAAGGATTGACATGCCATGCTCTAGAAAATGCGTGGCTTAGCAAGATGTCAGCATTAAGCAAAAGTCCTGCTTATGGCACTAGTGCGGCCAATTGAAAGTCCAAATAGCGTAGAATGGATTATTACGAAATTAGAAATGTCGGACTTTACGGAAGGTGAGAATATCTACTGTCGCAAGTTTGCTCTTTGAGGTCTTTCCCACCGAATGGCTGACCAGGATACCGGATTCGGATAAGAGCTTGGTGTCTCTGAACTCGGATTCTCCGCCAACCAGTATTAAGAGAGACCCTTGACATTTGTTCTGGATCCAGGTGTATGGTGTTAGTTTTGCATCAACCCTTGAAGATAAACCCCGGAGTGATTGATTTGTATCCATTTTGGTTGACATGCAGTAGTGTTCTAAGCCATCTGTGATAACGGTGACTTGAAGCAAAGCCTCTTACCGGCCAAAGGGTTTCTAAAACTTATTCTCGTTTTGAATGACAGGAGAAGTGTCCGAATTTAACCAGATTTGCTTGTTCTCCCTTTCTACAGTTTCAGGTCGAGTCAAGTAATGTGACTTGATAAATATGATGACAGACGTCGGACGTGAGCATTATCCGCGCACGCCGCGCAAAGCAGATCTACAAACCGCTGCACACTGCTATTTTCAGTTGTCTTTGACGAAACTTTGTGCTATAGCTTTAGCCTGTCAAATGAGTTAGTGATAGGAGCAAAATCACACATGATCTGAACTGGGTAAAGGTTTGCAGGCGGATGATCGGCAAGACATCCGAAAAGCTAGAAACAAGAGGCATATCGTACTCTAGTCACAGCTCTTCTGCATGCACGAGAAAATCCCAAAGCATGCAGATATCCTGGTTTGACAGGTGTGCATTGAGGAATCGTGGAGGACGTTTGGCAGGTGGTGGCGTCTGGAGGCGGCCGATTGACAAGCTGCAGCCATGTGTAGCTCAAGACTCATGAACTCGAGGTTTGAAACACAATGGCTTGCAGAAGCAATTGATGGCACTGACAGCCGTTACTATCAAACCGCGACTCGAAGAAAAGGATAGAGAAATTCCGGTACCATTCAACTGGATAAACAAGCGTGCATGGGAAGGGATGAAAGGGCAACGACCAAACGCAAGCCTCACAACCCCAAGAGTGAAGAAAGCAGGAGAGTATCAGCCCAACGTCGCCCCGGACCAGGCTAGAATGATGGTCTCACAACGGTCTTCAAGGCTTAGTGCAGCGTGTGCATCAAGCCGATCGTTAAGCGACAACGTGAAAAGATCTTGAGTGCAGAAGTTTTGGTTCGGTCCAGCAGCCGAAGTTGACAGTTGCATAAGTGTTTGGTCTAGGATGTGCCATTGTACAAGGATTTGTATCGTCCACAGCCCAGAAAAGAGGTCAGTACGAGCAATTTGCCCCTTGATCGATTCTCTATTGGACAGTCGGACTGGCAAGCGAGACGTTTTGACCAGGGATAGAAAGGGAGGTCCATTTTGGGTTGTTGTAGCTTTAGCCGTTGGCCCTTTCTCTGACCGCGTATGATGCTTTTTCCTCGTCACCGTTCTATCGGTACCTACTATGAAGGTGGTCGAACATTGACAAATTATCTTTGTCGGTTTGCGCGTGAAGCGCCATTGGTTTTGATGGTAGCGACTCGGAGGCTGCAAGAAGTGAGGTTGAAGGGATCAAGATGAAGTGCTGTCGGAAAGCAATAACTGGCGAGTGCCCCACTGCTCTGCCGCGCCATAGCTACTCCCTTGATACTCCCACTTCGGAGTTCGTAGGCCACTTTTTCATACTCCCCATAAGGTAGGTTGTATGTAGCAAAATCTCGCACATTTCATTGTTATCTCAGTGATTCTTTCTTACAACTACCGCAATCATTTCATCCAACTACTCAAAGCATGAAACATCTCCCTCCGTGACAACGGCTAAACCATGGCGCCTGTCAACCGTCCCGCTAGCCACTAGACGCACGTTGGCAGTGTCACACTCACAGTTCACTACGACAATTCAGGACAACATTTCAATGATGAAAATACCAATCTCAAAGCCGTGCGCAGAGCAGTAGTAGGCGCAGAGCAAAAAGCCCATCTCCCAAAATAAAACTTGGCAAACGATACCGCAGGTCCAAAATATTTGTCCATGCTGACTCCTCCCTTGCAAATCTGTCAGAGTGGGAGGCTGAGATGCAGATTTGCAGCAGGATGTAGCCATGCACTCTTTGAATAATCACCGGCCAGGATTATCGGGATATCGTATAACTCACGTGCGTATTGATCGGACTTTTTCACAATTATGGCGGTAACCGATCGCAATGGTTTGATATCGCATGGCTTGGCAGGCTGGCGATTCTGCTAGAAGGGACTATTCTATGTTTTGGTACTACGATCTGGCAATAACTGTTTTTGGACACCGCAGCGGTGATGTTGGAGGGGATTTCGCAATGCCACCTATTCCTCTTTCAGTTTATCCTTCTGCTATAGGACTGTGTTGATTCCGCTGTAACTAAAGAACGCAACATCATCGACCTGAGGAGGGGAATACTGTAAAAGTGTCGATGACGACCCTTTCCAAACACAGCGCCCTTTCCCACAACTCAAAATGAGCAACAATCAAGATAATTTAGCGGTGTTTCGAGACTGTATCTCTGAGGTTATTGTGTCATGGACACAACGTGACGACGAGAAAAAAAAGAAGACGAAAAGAAAAAAACGGAGCTCGAAATTGAATCCAACTCCAGTCACTTCTCAAGTCTCTTCTGATAATTCGACTGAGGACCTGGCTGACTTTATCGAGGTATGTGGTTCCTGATAATATAGATGTCATGTATCCGTTTTGTGCCGAGTATATAGCTCATCAGGATACTCGAAGGGGTATTGTATCAATGCTCATTGCTCAGCCAGCCCATATGCCAGCAAGATGGGCTGCTTCTTTGCTAATGGCATTTGAGCATTGTATCACCGTCTCAAAACCCACATCATCACCATCTCACAACCCACGAACCTACCTTCAACTCCACTCCCCAACTAACCACCACCAGTACATCGCCATCGAAACCTTCTCCAGCCTCCCCGCAAACCTACGCACCCTAACCTACTCCACCACCCTCACCAATCCCACCCTCACCACCCCCTACCTCTCCACCCATCTAACCGCCGACTCCCCCACCATCGACGCCCTCACCAACACGCTCCCCGCCTACCTAACCGACACACTAACCACCTACGCCCTGCCCACCGCCAACGACCTCCTCGTCTCCGTGATACCAGCCTACATCCGCGCAGTCGCCGCGCCGCCACCTACATGGGCGAATACGCGCGCAAGTGCGTGTGAATTGTGTGACAGGGATTGGGTGCCGTTGACATATCATCATTTGATACCGAGATCAGTGCATGGGATTGCGAAGAGGTGGCATGAGGAGTGGGAGTTGAATAAAGTTGCTTGTAAGTGTTCTCGGAGTTGTGAGGAGAGGCGGTTTGGGCTGATGGAGATGTAGGGTTGTGTTGGGCTTGTCATGGGTGTGTGCATCGGGTTGCTAGTAATGAGGAGTTGGCGAGGGAGTGGCATACTGTGGAGAGGTTAAAGGAGAGGGAGGATATTAGGAGGTTTGTTGGGTGGGTGGGTGGCGTGAGGTGGAAGAAGAAATAGATGTGGTGGTTATATTGGTGATGGTGCTTGGGGAGATACCTATTGGGAAATGTTATGTTGAGAGGAATAAGTTTGGGAAGACGGAGTGAGTATTGAAGGATGTTATGCTGAAGAGAAATGAGTGAGCTATGTTATTGTACGATTGCTTGCTGGTTGAATTGAATATGAGAGAACCCGTATTAGTGATCATGTCTGATGAATGATAAGTCTATCCTTTGGTTAATGTTTCATAAGTTGGAAGGTTCACTCGGCCGACAAAGTAGATAAAGATATAGTCTATAGTACTAGTAAGTAGAGCACTGCTGGATGGTGTGTGGAAAATGAAACATCTTGATGTATCCTGTTGAGGTATTTCATTAGTTTTGTGAAGCGTATTGTAGTCACACGACGAAAAGCGGTGAAGTATGTAGACGAAAGGGGGCAGATGTAGGGAAGGAGGTTGTATGATTCTTAGTCCCTTGCTTGGTGATGTTGATGTTTTAGGAAGCGGGGCAGAAGTGGGGATTGTTTAAGTTGTATGAGGCAGCAGCAATTCAGTATCAGAATGTATAGGCGATAAGAAGCGATATGTGCGCGTGACCATTAGAGGCAATGTGATCAATTGTATTAAGCCGCGGTATATGCTGCTGCTGGTGCTGGTGATGAAGCTCCTTTTCAATGCAGGCATGAGCAAAGAATACTCAAGACCAAAAATGGAAGGGACGAAAGCTGGAAGAAGATTCAAGAAGCAGGAGAAGAAAAGGAAGGGAAGGAGCGTTCCTGGATTGGCACGTTTATGCATCCCACTACGGTAATGACTACCGCACAAGCGTACCTTCCTCCAAGATTCAACGCCACATGTCGATAACTAGTTCAAGCCAAGCCTAAAAGGGTTTAAAACAGACTCAATTAGCCAGGGGCAGCCGGCTAGTTTGCAGGTTGTGCCAACTCAATTGAAGATTTCAAGACGCCCAGATTTTGCATCCGCTTTCTGATTTGCGACCTTCAAGTCGTCAATATCAGATGCATTCATTGATTGGGTTATGCATCCAAATGACTCTCCGCCTCAACCACTTTGATCCTCCTTCCGGACCTTCACTCCCTCAATTGATGATGGAGATCACAGCCTCACAGGTCGCAA
The DNA here is from genome assembly GCA_010405405.1 of Microthyrium microscopicum. Classification (NCBI taxonomy): domain Eukaryota; kingdom Fungi; phylum Ascomycota; class Dothideomycetes; order Microthyriales; family Microthyriaceae; genus Microthyrium; species Microthyrium microscopicum. The sequence continues at coordinate 595,505 of MU004243.1, read as the reverse complement.
TTGATGGCGCCTCCTTCAACAACGCCCACCAGAAGCGCCTGGCGGTACAACCCAGGAGATAACTCCCTTTCTATCCTTACCATCTCAATCTCCCTTGCTGAATGTGCGGCTTGTACTAACAGATAAAACACGTCAAATCTTTAAGCCTCTAATCTTTTTATACTGCATTGATCTTCAAACATCATGTACTTGGTATCTTATGCCCAAGCCAACCCTAACTGAACACTAGAGTAATTTCCCTTTCTCACGCGTCTCTCCTTCACACCTTGCAAATCCAAATCCCACCCTATCTTCTCCCTTTAGACTTTTACCAACTTTCAACTTGTCGATCTGGGAAACTGGGAATCTTTCTCATCTTTTACCGAAAACTAGCCCTCTTTTTCTGGCGCTTGGCGTCCGCTACTTGTGCTTGACCGCCGCCCCATCTGCGTGCCACCCCTGGATCCATACACGCGCTCACACGCTGCTCTGGCCTGTCTAACTCTATCCACCCACACTTGTCTGGTACCGCGCGCACCTCTCTCCGCTCAACTGAGTCCAGTCCTCACCAAGACTCAAGACTCCATCGAAGCTGCTGCTTCAACCTAAAGAACCTTGCATGACTTTGGGCCCGATCCAGAACTAAAACTTGTTCGTTCCTGATCGCAGCGGCGCCTGCCATAAACCAGCCCATCGAGTCCCAAAAACCTCCGCTTCTCCACTCAATCATGGACACTAGACCTCCCGACGTTCTTCACCGGCCACGAGATCGCGACTCGCACGACCTCTCTGTACAACTCACCCGTTACAGTGTTGTCGATTCTATGCTTTTATCATTGGCTGGCTTTCCTGGTGACCCCTCTGCTGCTCTTCCCTCTACTTTCGATCCAAACCTTGTCCAACCTGTCCCTCCTACCTCTACCCATCCCGACCCGTATCTTGTACCACCGCAGCCCAACGGACAGCCTACCCGTGCTCATAGCCATTCCTCCTCATACTCTGAGCTCAAGACAACCAACATCGACGACATTGCGAGCAAGTACAGCGCATACCACGCCCAGGCACGCGCCAATGCTCCGCTTGTCCCTACTCCCCGAACCCCAGACGCCGCGCGATCGCGAAATACAAACTCGTTTCCTCCGTCCACGGCACTCGCCCCGAATGCTACCGAGGCTGAAATGCCATACCCTACAAGATCCAGCTCAAAGCACGCGCGGAAGACTAGCAATGGCTCCAATAAAGACATGGGCGCTGTCCCAGTCTTGAGCGGACATGCTTCGCCGATGGTGCATGTACCTACTCGCGGTGCCAGTTTTGATACTTCTGTTCATGATGGCGGACTGAGAAACACATCAAGGCGCGCTCCTCGCCCTCCACCACTTTCAAGTCCAGAGCCTGAGATATACGATTATGATGATGCCGATGCTGCGCCGACGCCCACAATACCAGGAGGACCTAGGAGGCACAAGGACTCAATCTCATCGACTGCTCCTCCTTCAGTAACACCGCGCAAGGGACCTTCACGGCAGAATAGTGTCAAGTCATCAAGAACCTTTCGTAAAAGCAAAGCCGCTCAACAACAAAATGGCAATCCTAATCAAGACCCGTCCACTATCATGGATCAGGCTAGACAGTTTGTATCCGCAACGAATAATTTGCGCAATGCTCAAGTTGTTTCTACATCTGCTTCTTCCGTTCCGTCGGCCGTGACTAGCCCTACGGCTGCCAGCAGGTTAAAGTCAATTCCCTCGCCACCTGCTCATGCACCGAAAGAGAAGACGGGATTCTTTCGACGCGTTTTTGGGGGCAGCTCAAAGCACCAAAAGGAAGAAGAACCTCCAGCGACATCCAGCACTACATCAGAAAGACCAAGAACACAGCCGTCGCAGCAATATAGCTCGAGTTCGTACAAGTCTATATCTCGGCCTCCTACTCAGGGCGCAGATAGCAGCTCTAGAGGCGACAACGTCAACCAGCATCACACTTTACGAAAATCATCATCATCCTTCTTTCGACGGCATCGCAAACGGTCAATTGACCAAAATATGGATGCAATACCCCCTGTACCACCCCTGAACTTTCCAACCCAACAATCCCAACAAGTTCAACAACCCCAGCAACCTCCTCAACATGCCGCTGTAAACAAGATTAATTTGATGCCCGGTCTTCGAGGATCTGAGGATTACAGTTTGCGTAATGTCATGGCACCATATCTTTCCAATGACAGCTCCAAACATGGTCATGTCCCTGCCTCTCAACTGAGCGAAAAGAGCTCTCCACTTATGAATCCATTGAGTAATAATGCTAGTTTGCAAGCTGAAGCACTAGGCAATTCGGGTCCCACGCGAATAGCATCAGCTTCAGGTGCAATCCGTACTCGCGAAGATGGAGACTCACGTCAACTCCCAACACGAAGCTTTAGTGATCTACCCTCATCGTCACCAACTCTAGATACATCTACATCCTTTTATGACAGCACTCATGAGAGTTCAACACTTGTTGACTCCTTACACTCAGAAGCTCCAATGCCTTCAAGGCCTGCCCCAGTGCCGAAAAAAGCTTCGTCACTAGGTGTTCACATTCCAACGTCTCGCGATCATCTATCATTATCGGTCAGAACATCATCCAACGATCGTCCTCTCCTCAGTCCTATTTCCGATCGATCATTTTACTCTGCTCATCGCTCATTGTCTTCGGGCACTGCTGCTCGCCCTCAATTAGACGTTGACGATGACTTTCTCATACCGCAAGAGTCGGCGAATAGTTCTCACTCGTCGCCGCAGCCTCCGCGTAACAACCGGGTCTGGTTGCGACCTTCCGATTCTGAAGAAAAGATTGGGGAAAGAGCCAAACAGCAGTCTGAAACTGCCAAGACCTTCAATGGCCTTTTCTCAGAACCTTTGAGCGTTGACTTTGAGGAAGACAATGACAAAGATATATTCCACTCGGTCGAAAGTCTACCAATTGTGCAGATTGATGCGAAGAACGTCGACATGAGCTCTGCATCAAATATAACAGATCAAGATCGCGAACTGGCTCAACAGATCTATGACGGTGATGAAACGAACATCACAAAATCATCGGCAGCTGCCTGGCTTGGACAAAATGCTGCACCAAATGCTCGGACGCGCCATGCATACATGGAGCTATACGACTGGACTGGATCAAACATACTCGCTTCGTTCAGAGAACTGTGTACAAGACTGATCCTACGAGCGGAAAGTCAAGAGCTTGATCGGGTTATAGACGCGTTCTCCGATCGGTGGTGCGAGGCCAACCCTGCACATGGCTTCAAAGACAAGCATGTCGTCCATATTCTTGCCTATTCTTTACTCATGCTCAACACCGATCTCCATATTGCCGAATCAGCTCAGCGAATGACTCGTAGCCAGTTCGTCAAAAATACCCTCCCGACATTGCGTAGTGTAGCAGATTCGTCAGTGGAGAACTCAGAGACCATTCGTCAACGTCAGAAACAGGATCGAGGGGCTCTCTCTACAGACAATCCGTCAACGCCTTTGACACCTCAATTCGCACAAGGCGAACGACCATCTCTCGATGTCATCGTCAACCGAAATCGTTTCTCACGACTCCCACCAACCCGCTCGGACAGTGAAGGTGGGCCACCGGAAGGCGAAGGGAGCAATATCCTGGTCAATGCGCCATGGGAAGGCAGCATGAAAGGCTGGGAGGCGCAAGTGGAAACAGTTCTCAAAGAGTTCTACACTTCGATACGAACTGTTCACTTACCGCTGCATGGCTCCAATGAACGCAGCACCAGTGAACTACCTCGCGGTCGTCAACAATCGGGTGCTACACTCTCTGTTGTTGCCTCTGCGCTGCGTCGGACACCATCTGTTCTTAGTAAGGCGCCCTCAGAAAATGCTTCATTCCGCGGACGACCTGGTGATATGCGCTCATCTCAAAGTCGGTTTGCATCCAAATCGAGAAACAGACCTCGCATGTACCCATCTTCGACCTTTACATTCGGCTCCTCTCGAACTAGTCTCGATGACGGGAGCATGTGGTCACCCGCCGCAAGCACATTTACCAAGCATTCTTTTGGCAAGACACAGACGAGTATGAGCGTTGAATCACTCGGCACATGGACGCGTGGTCTTGCGCCTATTGGCTTTGCCAACGCCGTGTCTCGCAAAATAATTCGCGAGGAAAACGCCGCCGATAACATTGCCTCGTCCGCCGACTCGATTGATCTCGAAGGTCGCGCCATCCCGCTACTAGAAAACGAAGATCTCGAGCTCCAGGGAGCGCCGTGGGCCAAGGAAGGTATCCTCACGCACATTCAATGGACAGGGACCAACGGCAAACGTCACAAAGAGCGCAATCGGCCTGTAGAAATCTTTGCCGTCGTATCTAAGGGGTGCATGCGCCTCTTTTCTTTCCCCGGCTCCCAGTCGACCTCAGGCAAATCCGCCCTTCGACACCTCCGCCAGCACAAGAACAAACCATCCAGCTCGTCTGGTAACTCAGGTAAAGTCGTCGGTGGTGGCAACTGGCAAGACAATGCCTCGGAGCTAGGAGAGTTTACTCTCCGCCAAACGTGGGCCGTCGCCGACCTTAAGAGCCGCAGCGCCAGCGACAAACTCACTTGGTACCTACACTTACCGACTGGCGAAATCCACGCCTTTATCGTCAACTCGGTTGAACTTGCCGAAGAATGGACATGGACCGTAAATTACTGGTCCGCCCGCCTGTCCCGCCAACCCCTAATCGGTGGTGTCTCGAGCGAAGAATACGGCTGGTCTGATCATCTACTCTCCTCCTCATCCCACCCACCATCAACTTCTCACACTTCGTCCCCTGGCCAATCCTCCCAGCCGACGTCCACACCACATACACGACCTGGCTCCTCAACCTCACACGCCTCACTCTCAAACAGCCACGCCTCACGCACCTCACTCACCCTCCCCGGCGACCGCGCTCACCTCTCGGAATGGCGACCACCCGCCTACTCCGTAAACACATCGCAACTCCACGAAGTCGACCAAAAGTCCGCGCTAGAAGACTACCTCGTCTCCCTAGACGAAGAGTTTTCGCATCACTCTGAAGTGCGGCCACACATGGCCAACGCGTTCACAGCCCGCCATGGCAATGCAGCCAAGGCGTTGACGAACTGGACGAGAAGGGCGAATTATTTGACGGGCGAACATGTCAAATACAAGACATATATCGGTGCCCTTGAACGAGCAGGCAAGAAGAAGGAGGTGGTTGAAGCCGAAATGGAGAAAGCTGCTGCGCTCAAGGGGGATGATGGCGAGTTGGAGAAGGAGATGGTTGTTCAGACCTAGGATTGGTAGTTATTGTAATATATTATCTTATGTTCTCTGATTTTGGGGGGCCGTATGTGAGATGTGATGTTGTATTATTAGACTCAAAGCATGTAGTGGCTTGGAGAGAGCTAACTTCGCAGTATAAGGCTCTGGCAACCACTCATTGCCCCAAGCCAGTGAGCAGCATATGCTGAAGGTAGACTAGTCAATCGTGAAATTGACTCCATAATTGAGGCGATAGGTGCCTACAGCAGCGACCAGCCGTACCAAGGTCTTCCTTAAAACAACGTACTGGGTCTCTCAAGGCCTTCGGAGGTGTTTCAACAATCACTTTTTGACAGCGAAAATCTTGAAAGAACCTTTCTATGTCAGCATATTTTTTCGAAGTAATGTTGCATCACTCACCAGCCCATTCATTAACATCGATATCCTTCAGCTCAATTCCTGCCACCATAGCACTGCGCTCACTAGCATTAACCGCATTACTTGGTGCACAACACCCGCCTGCCGCCTCTTGTCCTTCGGAATCTGTGGCAGCAGATGGCACACAGCATCCAGAAATATCTGCCTTGGGTCCTTGTGCCAAGTCAGCATATACATTCAAATCACTCCTCGCATCAACAATCGTAATATCTACTCCCTATCAGCTGATGTTTAACCATCAAGAATGCCGGCCCACATACCATCGAATCCAGCCTTCCTCAACCAGCGCACATAATCACCTTCCATGCTCGCACCAGCAACACACCCAACATACAAAGCGACGCTATCCCTCAACTCCCCAGTCAACGGCTTGCGCGCCAAAATATCAGAGATGGCGACTCGTCCGCCCGCCTTGAGCAAGCGGCCCATCTCAGCGAAGACGGTGGGTTTCTCGGATTCAGGGACTAGGTTGATTACACAGTTGGAGATGATACAGTCGGCGATATCGTCTTCTAGGGGGACGGATGTGATTTTTGACTCGATGAAGGATATGTTGGTGGCCTCGGGGGTTTGGGCTTGGTTTTTGCGTGCTCGGGCTAACATGTCCTGGAGGTTCTTCGTTAGTCCGAGTTTGTAGATGTAGGGTTGTGTACTTTGTTCATGTCGATGCCGAATACATGGCCTGTTGGTCCGATTTTTTTGGAGGCGAGGAGGGCGTCGAGGCCGGCGCCACTGCCGAGATCGATGACGGTTTCGCCCTGTATGAATAGTCAGTCTGCAATGGTCGATAGGAAGTGTTTGGATAAAATGCTTGCCTGGGTTAGGCTGGCAATTGCCAGAGGATTGCCGCAGCTGACTCCAAGGTTGGCATCTGATGTGATGCTCTCGAGCTCGTGGGCGGAATAGCCAAAGGCTTTGGCGATTGCGCTGCTGTTTGCAGGTTGAGCACTTCGAGCAAGAGAGCCGTAGTGGTCATGGACCTTGTTGTATATCTCATTGCTGCTGTTCATAGTTGCGGGTTTATTTTCGTCGTGATAAGTTGCAGTGACTGTGAGTGGACTACTGGAGGACAGATGTGTGAAAAGTTCGGAATTGCAGGGTTTCGGTTGCAATTCACTACTTGAAAAGCTAGCCTTCAGAGACGCAAGTCTTTTATCTATAGGAGATTTGTTGGTGTGTCATTGGATATGTCATTGTAGTGTCGCCATGAGATGTCTGCGAGATGTCGTTGCGAGATGTCATCGCAGGCAAGGATCTTGGCATCGCAAATCCGCCATGACAAAACAAGTAATTTTTGAAGATCATGGCTGGGTGTACTCACTGTACGAAACCTCGTTATCTGAATTATGCGGGAAAAGTGGCCGATATGAGGCAATCCAGGCCTTTACATTCGACTGGTTGGCCGGCTAGAAAACCAAGTAGATCACGAGAATGGTCAGTGTTCAGGTAGCTCAGAATACAATATCACAATCTATATTGATTTTTTTCGTCTACTTGCCTTAAATTATCTCTGTGAGAACAGCAAGCAAGATTTTGTTGTCCACTCGACATCCTTCGAATGTTGAATGCTCGTAATGATATCCAATACGCAATTTCAACTCTAGATCTGCAATATTGTGCCCTTTTCGATTACTCATTGTGACCAGAGAAAATGCAACTGAACATAGAGTGGTATCTTCATGTTTCAGCGAGCTTGTTGTGCATGCTGTACTATTTGAAGGCGGCTGGTCTACAACAGGAGCTGGAGACTTTGTTACAAACTTTTGAGGCTGTGTTGATATTGCGCTCTCGCCCAGAAAGTCGGAGTCGTCGAAAGGGGTATCCCATGAAAAAGTGTTCACAGCATGAGAGGGGTTCATTGTATTTTCCAAGGAAGATGTAATGGGCCCAAGGTTGATGTACGTTTCTAGAGGCTCTACCTCCTGTATTTCTTCACTTGAAATTGACTTTTCGCATTCCTAGAAAGCATTAGCTAGATGAGAAGGTTGTGTTCCCTGAGATATACCCACCTGAGGCCTTGGAGAAGGCGAACTTGGTTTAGCTTGGCAACAGTTCGCAACTTTCAGCTCTGTCGAGAGGCTTGTTAGTGTCGTGATATTCGACATGCTCAATGCCATTCTAGACGCATCTTGATATGCCGAAGTGAAGTCTCTACCAAGTCCAATAGAGTCCAAAAGCTTTCTCAAGGTGTCGTTCTCTTGGGAAAGAAGCTGGATCTTGTGGTCAGTGAAACTTTGATTGTCCAGTGCTTCGTAAGTCTGTATCTTTGCTTCTAGTTCAGCGATATACTCCTTTCTTCTTTCGCGCGAGCGTCTTTGGTTATTTCGCATACGCTCAAGGTCAGACGCCTGTTTCCGAGGTCAGTCTGACGTCTGATCATGGCCGTCCGACTTATCATCAAAGCGAGTGATTACCTTCGTCTTATTACCCCGCCTGTGGCTCAATTCTTTCGATGATGGCATAGCACATTAGATTTTGAGGTATTGGATTGCTGAAGGAGGTAGAGCTGGACTGGAGTATTAGCTGTTTGTTGAGGTTGATGAAAGCTCTTTCGCACTGTTAGATAGTATCTACGGTATTGACGTGACCGACAGGGAGAGGTCTTGATCTTAGTGGAGGTCCATCTGCAGTTTTAGCAAGCTACCAGGGGGCCGGATATCAACTTTTAAGACATCAAATCGGCGGCCAATTTTGTGAAAAGATATGTGCAGAAGCACCACCAGTTCATTCGTGTGTATGTATAAGTTATAGAGTACCTCCATAGAACAAGTTGATGTGAAATCGCGATCTAGCTTTCAGTACGCAAAGATAAATCGGATTTCAAAATATCACGTCCTCATCTAGCAAGCTCATGATCTGCTGATTGCCATAGTACCAATCACTCAGCCGATCCGCTTGAGGATTGCTAGTCTCCATCGTGTCATCTGTGGTAGGTCCAGCTCTTATTCCAAAGCCCACGAATCCGAATTCACCTGTGGAATCAGGCTGGCTTTGAGTCAAGACCGGGTCAGAGAATGAATAATGGGAACTCAAATCAAAGTAGAGTCGTGCAGCCTGACAAAGCAACCCATACAGTCTATATGGATGTGTGATGGACTCTGGCCAGGCTGCTTCAGGTCGCAGCGAAGCCACAAAGTCTTCTAAGCGCGCTAAGTCGCGGACATCCAAAAGCTTCACAGCGTGGGTAAACAGAATACTGAATGGTACGAATGGGCCATGCATAATTGCACTGTTCATTTGAAGAGTCAGTCTAAGAAAGTAGTCATTTCGAACTTGTAGGAACAGGAAACATATGGGAAGCAAGCACTCACCAGTTGATGTACTTTACTACAATGAACGGGTCGCTTCGGCAAGCGCGAACCATCGTCATACATTGCTGATGTATGTCCAAAGCATTACGCGCAACCGTAATACATTCATCAGATACACTATTTAAAGAGCCTGGTATGGGTGGAACGGCCCGTAGTATCAAGGCAAGTAATGAAGACTGGGAGACCAGATCACACTGCAAATAAATGATACGCATCGGATCGATATCAGAGTTGATAGACTGACCGCTAGAAGCATACGCTTCCCCGTCAGTTGGACCGGAGGTTGACTCGAAAAGCTCGATATTTGTCTGATTGATTAATTCTCGTAAGTCCGATGCGAGTGCATCTGCCATCAAACCGCGTTCAATGTCTAATCGAGACAGTCCTACTGGGCTGTACAGTTGATCGTAAACTTTGCCCTGAATTTTTGCAATCTTGGTAAACCGTGGCTCGTCTGCATTGGATAGCAACGTGATCTCAGTGTCGCAGATGTTAGACGATCTGCCAAGCTGGAGCGCAAGTCCTTTCTCAACTTTATACACAGTCCAAAACAGACGTTCTTGGGCAGTTCGTAGTTCCTCATCCTGATCCTGGTTTCCCGGGAAGCGTAGGCGATGATATCCTAGTGTCTGGCAGAGATCCAAGGCAGCGGAAATGAATCTCCACGCCGCCATGCTTTTGGAATTCTCGATTGCATTGAACGACTTGGGTTAGCATTAGCGGAGATCTACAGAATGACACCTTATCGCAGCAGCATACGTACTCCGAGGGTCAACGCAGCAACAGTCTCCATGGATGTTGGTAGAAGTATTGGAAGCCGGGAAAGAGCATTTTGGAAGTTTGTCTGACAAAGTTGAGAGTACTGTCGGTATCCTTCATGACCGGATATCACCACTTGTTCAAAGAATACGTAAGACAAGTACCCATTGGCGATTATGAGATCTATCTCGCTATAATCTTCCAATGCGAAGTATACTTTCCGGCAGATGTCGGCGAACTTCTGACGCGGAAGTATTCGAGAGAACCACTTGATTCTAGTACACCACTCGTGATCTAACGTCCGCGTTAAAGAGAAGTACTAATATATCGTGATCAGAAACTCACCCTTAACCCAACGCAAAACCGCCACAACAGCCTCCAAAGGGGGCATGGGAGGATCTGCCTGGACTTCTACAGCCTTGACCTCCGGGAACAACAAGGCTCGAACGGCAGCAGGACCCTCTAGAGTTTGCACGAGGCTCCTCAACGATGAGAGAACTTTGCTCGTTTGAGGCCTGTCATCTCTTGATCCGATGTCTTCTACAATGATTTTGATAAAATCGATTATATGAGCAGAATGATCCCATACAGTTGGACCGCTAGACGTAGAGCTGGATTGAGGCTCAGTCAGAGGCGCTGATGATCTAACTTGACTGAGATGCCCTATAGAGCCAATCTCAGATGATTTTCTACTTGAGGGCGCGTCCAATACCTGTAGAGAAAGCTTAATGCCATCGATGCTCCTCGCGATATCATCGATTTTCTTTTCACTGACAGCAGAATCACATTAGCAGCTTAGCAGAAGGCGACACGGTCAAGAGGGCTGCAGGCTGACTTACTATTGCGCAGATATCAAAACTCTCTGCTTTGGAATCGTTGCACTGGATGCAACCGTGCTGTGGGTGCAATTGAGTTTGGCTGACGCACAATTCGAACAAGGTGACCCTCTATCACAGCCAATCTGCTCAACGATAATCGGTTAATTCCTAATGTTCATTCTCCGACGGATGAATTGCAACACCGAAAAAGCTCACCTTCCGAGTACGGCACTGATCGCACTATTTCATCCATCAGAATTAGCTGATACCAAGGACGCGACGTAGCTGGACTTGAGCTTACTGAGCGACGAGCTATTGGTGGTCGGCCTTTTGATCGCCCATTGCTATTCTCCCCGCGGGATTCCATCGATGATCAAGCGTCCTGGCAGAATACTAGCCATAGTCTCGCCATGAACGGTATACCTCTTGTATTAAATAATGGCAATGAGTTTGGGAACGAATCAATAACACATGCGGTGCACGTACCACTACGGATTCGCGCGGATTTCCGGCGAGAGCCCAGGGCTTCACTGATTGGTTGGTAGGCAGGCAAGACAAGGCTGACAAGGCTGATCGTGATACCTCTGCGGCTCTGCCGTCGGCTTCGTTCTGACAATCAGACACGCGCAATTCTTAGGAGATTTCACGGGGCAAAGGCCAACCTCCTGACCTTTTCGACCTTATAAAGTTGGACTATAAGTAGCTTGAGCTGATCTTATTTCAGCAGGCAGAAAACTCTCCGTCTCAACAAGATATGCAATTCCTGTTCTAAAATCTAGAAACATGGGTCAGAACATTCTCATCACCGGCGCTGCTGGCTATATGTACAACGCACCATTCATATTGTTGTACTCAGTTAACACATTCACAGCGGAGGCTCAATTGTCGCGGATTTCATATCACGTACAGCTGGCCCAATCAAGGCAGCGAATATCAGCGCCGCAGTTCGATCGGAGGAACAGAGCCAAAGCTTGTCAAAATTGGGTGTCAATGTGGTCAAAGTCGATCTCAGTGACGAAACGGCCGTGATGGAAGTTATAGTCAGCAATAAGAGTATGTAAACATGACAGGCTTCTTGGACAAGTTCGTAAAGACGACTCACATTGCTTTAGTCGATATTGTTATTCACACAGCGAGCTCCATGGATTCCCGTCTCGCTTCTCACCTTATCAAAGGCCTTGGTCGGAACCGCGAAATAAGTGGAAAGGAGACATATTTCATACACGCAAGTATTTCTGCCCTTTGTTTATCTGTTGGTCTATTGATGAGATTTTAGTCCTCTGTCACCACCTTGTTTGCTCCTGAGGTCGGCTGGGAGGATGGGGAAGTTCGGGATACGGATCCCTTGTTTGAGAAGGAGAAGGAAATGGGGGACCAGAATCCGGTTCGAAAGGCAAGTCTCTCACTTCCCTCGTCCAAAGCCCCTCGTGAACGTGCCTCTTCTAACATGTTGACAAGACCAATCTCCTCGTCGTTGAACTAGCTCAAACGTTGGGTGTTACGAGCATCAACATTGCATTACCATTCGTCTGTATGTGCCCTGAAAGACACCCCGAAATTCCCCCAAATGAAGCCGAGCTTATGTGTCAATAGACGGAAGAGGCAGTGGCCAGTGGAAGAAGCTGTCTGCAAATATCCCAGCACATATCAGATCCGGCATTGCGCACAAAGTTGTCTATAAATTCGATAAAGACGGTGTAAGTCCCAAACGAGTTTTTGCATTGAGAGCAACATGAACGTCAGACCGAGACACCAAATTGCAACATAATTGGATTTCAGTATACTGTACTAACGCTCTGCCTACTTTACAGAATCCGCCCACAGCGCATATTTCCGATCTGGTAGCACTCTATGGTCTCCTTACGGAGAGAATCCTGCAAGGAACTCCTATTCCGAGTGGTAAAGATGGCTACTATTTTGCAATAGCCCATACAGTGGGTTGGTGGGAAATCATGGACGGTCTTGCTAAGGCTTTGTATGCCCGCGGGCTTGTGGAAGAGCCTAAAACACCGTTCTGGCCTAGCGATGAGGTGGCAGCAGACTACCTAGGATTTCCACGTATGTTTCTGCGAGCTATGGGAACCACTTCGTAAGCATTCATCATCATGGACAAGAAATCAAAACCTAACGCATGATATAGTGGGCAGCTCGTGCCTGTCAATGCGTATCGACTTGGCTGGCAACCAAAGTGGGACAAGGAGAGATTCTTGAAGAATATAGATGACGAAGTGCAAGCTGTGCTGGACCTAGACAAGACCAAGGTCAAGACTACTGTCTTTGACTCGCTGCTCTCTGGTGAGAAGTGAATTGGAGCCTAGCGCCCGCAAATGTACTTAGGTAGACTTGAGAAGTACCGTTAAATTGTAGTTCTATCTGCAGCCATTGTTCGCTCGTCTGCGAGGTGAAGGCAACGTATTAGAAGCATTTCGTACTTTGATGTGACGCCCATTGTTGGTCATTTTGCACTGCATTTTAGCACTGTGAGAAGTCTTGCTTGGAAATTTTCGCTATGTGTCTAGTAGCAGGACCTTCATGGCCTATGAAGACGAGGAGAGCACCTTCGCTGCTGCAGCAGCCTGTGCCAGCTTTTCCTGTTTGGCAAGTCTTTCAACACGCTCGCTATATCTATCTCCAAAAAGATTGAAATGTGGTTCCATAATGATACTGTACTTGACCAACTCCTCCATGCAGTCTACCAAACGATCTCGATTATCACTAGGCATTAGCCTGCTGCCACCTTCGGCTTCGTTCTCTCCCGTGAACTGAGTATACGCTTTTGGTATCGAGCTCTGATTTGGTATTGCAAACATCCGCATCCAGCGGCCCAGGATTCGGAGGCTGTTCACTGTGTTGAAAGACTGGGAACCGCCAGATACCTGAGCGATGGCAAGGGTGCGACCTTGTGTAGGTCGGACGGAGCCTGTACTGAGAGGGATCCAGTCGATTTGATTCTTGAAGACCGCGGTCTTGGAAGATTAGTTGCTATAGCTGTGCTGCTTTTGGGCTTGCATCATACCAGATTTCCATGCTGCTCGGGACATATCCAGCAATGTCCATCACTCCATTTGCTCAGCTCTCGAAGTTCTTGGACCTTAGGGTGATTGTGCTGTACGTCGTCCTTGACGGGAAGTCCAGAGGGATTGTATACTCTGACATCGCAGCCAAGGCGGAACAAGATCCGGCTGGCTTCATATGCTAGCAGGCGCGAATATGATCTGTTGAGTTTTAGCGATTTGGTAACGGGACTTGTCTGATTTTGTCCACCTGTGCCTTAAACTTCCATATAGAACTAAGATCTTGATTCTTTCTTTGCCAGGTGTTTTCAGATGAGCATTCATCATCTGCAATGCTGTGCTGAGCTCTAGGTTCGCTATCCAATCATTCTGAGCAATGCTGGGAGAGAGGAGGAAGGGCCGATATCTTATCCGCGTGTCATAGGTATCTTCCTGCTCGGAGATCGCCAGAGACATGTTTGAATAAGCAGCATCGGGTTCAAGAAGAATGACATTTCGAGCCGCGCTAGTGTTGTTAAGATCCCCCATAAGGCGCGAAGGATGATGTTGTGATCCTTGAGAAGTGAGGCCTTGCCGGAACTCAGGGTCTTGGAGAACGGGAATAAAATCTGTGGATGTCGACAGAATTATTCTAACTTGTCCGAAAGCTGTTCATGAGTTTTTAGGCTTGCTTTCCTTAAACATTCCGATATAATATTTATGATATGAGCATTCTACACAGGTATTATTTGATCAGACCTGTAGAACTGTCGCAGATTGCCCGTGATTGGTCTCGCAAATGCAACACCCCCGAATGTTTTTGGACGGGTGTATTTAAAGCTCACCTAACAGGTAGCATGCCTTAGCTCAAGGTACCTTCTGTACCTCGCCGAAATAGGAACGCGTCATGGTTGATCTGATATAGTTCAAGAGTACAATGCGATTGTTGCTGTTCGTAATTAATGCTCAATATCTAATACATAATGGCGTAGCATCTTTATACATGTCCTTACTACTAGACGGACATACTCAACTGATATATAAAGGGCATGTTCCTCAATGAAATCCATTCTGCCCATTCTGCCCATTCGTAAATCCTCCATTTCTTGCAAGATATCCATCCGCTGTTTGCTGAATGCTAAATTCGGGCGGCGGCACATCCGTCAGGTTCACATCTGGCGGGAACAGCTTATCCCACTCATTCTATTAATTGGTTAGTATTATGTCTTCTATCTTATAGCAGATACGTACCCAGTCAATGTCAACCTTCATTGCGGTTGCATTGTTCAGCGCAGGCAGGTTACATGCTCCCAGCTCCATGTCCTGCGCAGGTTGAGGATGATCCGCACCAGTTGCTGCACTCGTGCTGTAGTCACTACTTTGCGGGCTTGCCGACGGTCGACCAGCGGCGATGCTATAGTACTGGACTTCAGGCAGGAAAGTAAAGTTCTTAAACTCCATACTCGGAATTGGATCTGGGAAGCCTCGCTCGCGCAGCAAGTTTGGTTTCCGTGGACTCGTTGGGCTGCCATGCTGGCTTTGATCACTCGCCGCACTGGTCGGCGCAGTCGTATGTTCGCTCGCCGAAGATGAAGTCGTTGGTGATGGATTCGCGGCGCTGTATTCCTTGTTACGTTCGACAACTCGGATCTCATCATCGACAGTTTTTGGTGCGCGGATACGACGTAGCGAGTGGAAATATTCCGTCTTTTGTACAATCTCGCCGAAAACGAGTCGGGCTTTTTCGCGTCGCGTATGGTTGGCGGGTAGTTCAAAGACCCAGTCGAGACAGACCCAAATGCGATCCTCAAAGTAGCGTTCCGGAGTGGCGTAAAGCTCGACGAGTAGCAGAATAGCGGTGTGGTATTGGTGGAAGGTGCCGAGATTCCAGGACCAGCTTTTGAGACTTGGCGCTGTTTCGACGATGATGGCGCATTCGACTTGTTGCACGCCAGTACTGAGTAGAATCTTCCGCAAGCGTTCGGGCATAGGTTGGGTTGGAGTTGTGGCGTAGCGGTGGAGGATCATGACATAGCTGCGGAGGGTGAGGAGGCGAAAGACGAGCATAGTCATATATTGGATGGGAATATTTTTGTCGAGCATGGGCATGTATTTCTGCTCGGCGCCCTCAACAAACGACTTGACTCTACTGAGGACATTGGTAAGAGACATAGATTTGTCCTCGAGTCGCGGCCGCTGTCGCCAGAGGTATCGGTGGTTCTCGTTACATTCGAAACGTATCAATGTAAAGGTCATGTCTGTCCATTGGTGCGAGTCTTCAGTTGGTGGGTTTGGTCCCTCCAAATCAATGTCGTTCACATTCAGGGGTAATCTGGTGTCATAATCCTCTTTGTGTATTTGTGGCCGGGGTCCTGTTGCTTCGCATGTGCGGATATCCAAGAAACAGAGCTGAAACCAGACGATTCTTCTCACATGTACGTCCACCGCCGATAGGCCGTAATGAGTGCCATCTCTGTGGATACCCATACATTCGGCTAGTCGAATAGCTGCTCCTGTTAGTGCCGAGTGCGCGCGGGATACCTCTCGTCTACACAGGGCAACCTGTTGTTGTTAGTAGGTGGTCCAAACAAGTCAGTTTATAACCTACAAGATATAATACCAAAGCTTGGAGAGTTTGCAGCTTTGTCGTGCGTAAGAAGTTGGCTTTGTAAAGAGCGCTCTCTGTTCCTTGCCGGAAAGAGTCTAGGAGTTGTGTCTTGACGGCACCAAATTCGAATGCTACGTCCTGCTCCGACATGCTAATGACAGCAGAAAGCATCGTGCCCATTACCAGTGCTTGTAAAGATGCCGCCGGCTCTACGCCAACATGAACACACTCCCAAAAGTGCGCCCATTGCCGTTCGAATGTTGGCCGATGCACAACTCGTGCCATGTAATGTACTGCTTCCCAGTACTGTTCCAGAAGACGATCCGCTACTGGCTTTGCGGGAAGATATTGCATGAAGGAAGAACGTTGTGGCTCAGCAGCAAAGAAGAAACTCGAGGACGGAACTGTAAAATC
Organism: Microthyrium microscopicum; assembly: GCA_010405405.1. Taxonomy (NCBI): domain Eukaryota; kingdom Fungi; phylum Ascomycota; class Dothideomycetes; order Microthyriales; family Microthyriaceae; genus Microthyrium; species Microthyrium microscopicum. Next base: position 578,909 of record MU004243.1, on the reverse strand, counting down.
CTTGCTAGGGGCGACGAAATTCGTCGACTCCTTGCAAGATTGGTCGAGACCAGAGGCAATGTTTTGATAATCTTTCAGCTCACTTCTGATATTCGATTGACGGTCGTCCATAACATGACTCAACTAGCGAAGATGTGAGTTAAAAGGCTCTACTGTCAGGGTCATTGATCTTACCTCGAATGCCAACTTTGGCCGTACCAAACCTCCCAGGCGCTCTGTCAGCCTCATTTTTCCAATTTGAATTCCAAGGTCCATTAAGTCGTCATCAGCATCCTCATAGTAAGTCGCATCTTCGAAAGCCAGAGGTGTAGGCTCCAAATCCTTCTCGTCCTCGGGGCCAGTAGCCTCGCCTTCACTGCTAGATCCTTGATGCATGTGCATGCGCCCTTGTTCTCCAAGTGCCCGTTTAGCCACATCTTCCTCCAAAGTCCGTTCCAAGGAGCCCATCTTTTCTTTAATCTCAGCAAGTTTGAGTTGGGCGGCCGGATCAAGAGCTGGCGCGAGGAAGACACAATCCCGAACAAACTTTGTGCAGTTTCCACATGGATGACCCTTATCACACTTGAGCTTCCTCCGACGACATTCCAGACACGATGTGATTAGGCGATTCCGTCGTCGTATTTTTGGAGGTAGGCCATAGCTGCCACTGAGTGATCTTCTTCGGTTCATATCGCGAAGTACTTGAGGTGCGCCCATTTGTGGAGAGTCCACTCGAGGCGAGCTGGAGAGGATTTGTGTTGTTGAAGCGGCTTCGTGTGGAGGCGCAAGGCGCAGGAATGTGTTCGTATCCATCTAGAAGGGTTAAAGTGATCGATCCGGTGATTCTTTCGGCGGGTGGATCGTGGATTGCTGATAGTAGAGGTCCGTGAAGCCAGCACCAAATGGAATGTCCCGGGTATGTCTATTACTGCTTAGATAAAGCGTTGAGTCGAGGCTCCGATCGGCGTTGTCCTGACAGACTGCCGAACTATACAAGACGGATTCTAAATGTTTTACCACGTGGAAAAGTTCAATGGCACTTATGTCATGGCCTGCGGAATCCAGGTGTTTGGTTGATGTGATACTGCTTCTGTTTCTCCACCAGAGTATAAACAGCAGAGCCTCCAGTCACAGTGTTCACAGGACTCAGGGCGCGGGACCAGAGAATGGGTACTTGTTGGTTGCAAAGACGGTACGATCAGATAGATGTATGTTGTGAACGATCTACGAGGATGATCGACGCGTTGTAGACGTGTGATGGCGAGAATCAGGGTCACCAAACGGCTGCTTATGGAGGAAGTTAGGTTGACGAGAGAGTGCGGCTTCAGATTGAAGACTAGAAGTTGGAGGACTGTAGCAAGATTGCGGCGTGGGCCATAGATCGTGGCAGGGGACAAGAGACAGTGAATACTCGCACTGAGTGTTTGGCCGAGGATCAAAGTGCTAGGGTGCCTTACGATCCAATCCTTGACGGGTGTGGAGAATATGGAGATAGGTAGCGCGGAACCACGGTAAATTTGGAGCAGCACTCAATGTGAATAGCTACCTTTTCGTCGTAAATGGAACGAAATAGTCTCAAGGGTGCCAAGACTAGATGTAATATCAATCCATGGATAATAGTACGCGTTGACTGGCTATGGGCTGATATGTAACCGGGTGGACCGAACGTGTTGTATGCCTTGAGGATTTTCCTTGGCTCTACTTACAGGGTTAAAGGGGGGCAGGGAAACTACTCCTTGAGCTACATTTCTACTTGTAAAAGCTAAATGTATGAGGGACTAAGATCTAACAGGTATGATTGATCTACTGCCTTATATGTCAAATGTAATTGGTCCCTCTACTGATGCGGCGTATGTGGGGGCGCGATCTAGTTTAGAGGTCGAGTTTAAAGGAACGCCAAAGCCCTCTGCTGTTGTCAATATGATTCGTTTCACCGCCTACTGTACAGTGTACACAGTGGGACAAAGTCACAAACCCATTCGAATGGAGGCGAGGTCGCGTACCACCATAACGACTGATGCCCTGCTGGCAGCTGCAGTCATCCTCCAGTTACAGATGATTGAGATAGGACGACACTTGGTTGGAGGGACATGAACCTTGACAGGGACTTCAGTGGGCGCGCGCTGTTGAAACACTTTCCCATCGTAACAGGTTACTGGTAATATGGAAGATGGAAGAATATATTACAATTTGACGGAATCCCCCACATCCAAATTGTTTACAGCCTATTCCTCTTTTCTTCGCGCTACAGATCTGTTGCCGGAGAATTCTGGATATCATGTCAAACTTATGCCAGTGCCAACTCCCTTATCAACGTTACTCTCGCACTTAGCCATGGAGTTGTGCGGTGTAAAGTGAATTGAAAAGCTGGCTTGGCTGGTCATGAAAAAGCATCAAGACAAGGCGCGGAAATTCATTGCACCGCGAGACAAAAAAGCCCGTAGAATCTGCATGGCCCGGCAGGTATGGATCCGTGGATCTCAATACTTCGAAAGTCATCGCGAGGACGAGATAGCAAGCTTGATCATGCCAAGCTAACCACCAAGAGCAGGCATGGGCAGACCAGTGTTCCAGACACTATTCTACCCCGGAACGATCGCAGGGCTGAGATGCACTTCTTCTCCACAGGTTACGGCTCATTCCGAAGCTGGGATCTTACGCGTGCATGGTCAATTGTGCATATCCAACCTTTGTAGCATGTTTAGAATGTCGCATATCAAGTCTTTGTATGGTTCAAGTCAGATGCATAAAACAAATATGATAACAAAATGAATGGAACGGTCTAGAAAATGGTAATCGCAATAGGTGCCCGGGCCCACAAGTCCTTGCTATTGATTCTTGATTCCCATTCGAATGCGAAAGCGAAATGCTCAAGAGGCCGCCTTTTTTGAATCTTTACATCACTCTATGCGACTATTGCTTGAGCTACATAGGTACAGAGCAAAGCATCCGATGTCGCAAACTGTCCGGCTGGGAGAACTCAGTGATAAGATGGAGTTACTCCATGATTGCAGCATTACCTCGTAAAGAAGCTCATACAGATGTATATCATGGTTAACTGTGTTGGTCTCGTGGCCTTTGAATAGTGGTACTGTCGAGCTGCATAGCAAGATAAGGTCCAAGCAAGTTGTCAGGCCGTCGGATTTGATCCAGTAGATCCTTCAGCCAGAACAGTTTACCATGGAAAGGGTCGACTCAACTAGAAAGGAAAAGGCGCAGCTATACAGTATGTGGACCGCCAGGCACATAATTCTGTGACACAGAAAGTGTTTTACTTATGAACGTGCAAAGGCACTAAAGAGAAACACCTTCTTTCCAGAAGAACAAACAGAAGCCAGACAACGAGCCCTGCTGCGTCACGAGGTGCGATTGAACCATACTAGCCAAACAATTTATGCGAGTCCCGTAAGTAATCTCGCCCCCTTATATCTGACTAGGGAGTTACCGCTTCTATTTGCACCGAGATGCGGGTATCTCTTGCAATTTTTCATGGCGCTTGGTCAAACGAATCAGCTTTGCCCCAGATCTCTCTTGAGATACCGATGTTCGCTACCGGTCGATTGGTGCCGTTTTGTCGACATAAGGGGACGTCAATGCACCAATTGAATGATGAAAATACTACGAAAGTTATTTACATTCCGGCTTGATTCAAGTCCATGGGCTGACGCTACAATTATTGGGTTGAGGGGAGTATTAATACTCATTTTGTTCAGCTCGGAGTGGAGTTTGCTAGATGTTAGATCTGAGGCGTGTTATTTTTTGACGCTTTCTTGTTGTTCGGCATCTGCTTTGTTCTGGAAGTATTTCTCCAGTAAGCTTTCTAGGAGCTTATGTTCGTCTTTTTCCCCATGTTCTTTGGTTCCCTTCGTAAATTCAAAAACCACCTCAATAAAAATCAAGATGATGATGCCCCATTCTAAACGGAGACTGTGTCGCTCACTCAAGGTTTCCCGGAGAACACTGGCAATTTCTTGGGCGTAGTCTATCTTTTCGTTCAAAACTTTGATGCGAACACCGACATCAAGGGCTCGCCCGACCAGGTCGTAGTAGTTTTCGAGTCCTAACTCATGCCGACTGTCCCAGAAAAGATCAGGAAGTGAATCTGTCAGTTCACTGTAAAGATTCAATTGAGCGCGAATACTGAGCAGCTCGCCGGTTTTCCGTAAGATAAATGGTCGACTGAACGGGAGTCGCGAGCCAAAACCAAGCAATTCGCAAACTTTTCGTAATACTCGAGGTTTGTTGATTGGAAGAGGTGTTCCCTTTGACATGAGTAACGGAATTGATCGCGTAGATTCAAAATAGGCATCGGTCAGTCTTTCGAGGACGGCAAGCTTTGTGGATCTAGCTAATCCGGACGAAAATGCAATTTTCGCGAGTATTGTATCAACCTCAACAGCAGCCTGAGATGTAGCGGGTAATTTTTCGACGTTGGATGACATAGCTGTGTCTGAATCTGGTTTTATACCCAAGACCACAGTGTCTCCAACGATATCACTACGACTCGACGTAACATCCTCAATATACTCTAGATCTTCTTTCTCAATTTCGACATAACCCGAATGAGAATTGACGGTTGCCGGAGGAAGGACTTTTTCGACGATGGCAAGAGCAGTACGATCGGGTACATTCCATGCGACCAAGGTTCCAGATGGGAAAACAAAGACATCGCCTGGTGAGCCATTGTTGAGATCCTTGACAGCTGTGTGCTTGCTCGTCAATAGTATCGGAGTTTGTATGTGAATCACTTGTGGATACAGTCCAGTATTATAGGGGTCGACGTCGAAGCCGTGATCTCTCAAAAGCTGAGAAGCGATATTGATGTCATACTTCTCAGCAGCGCAGTATGCAGCGACTTTCTGCGCATTGTTAGCAAGAACCATAGCATAGACGTATTGGCAGCTATATCAAAAACACCTTTATAGAAACACCAGGATCAACGAATCGTCTTCCAGCCCGATTTACAATCAATCTTGATCTTTGCGCCTCGAGAGATACCCTCCTCAGCGAGGCTTTCGTAGGAGACAATCTTGACTTTTGGGCTGCATCCTTCTTAATATCAACCTGATTGTTATCTTGTTTCTTGTAATTCGTCGAGCTCGCAGCAAAAGGCCGAATAGAAGCCGTTCTCAAAGCGTTGATCAGAATCGATGGTCGTGGCCTAGCGCGGTGAGTAGTGGCTGACAATAGTCGAAAGGGGATCATCGAGACAGTTGGGCATCTCGAACCGAGATATCAAGATACGCCGCTTCGACAAGACTCAATTGTTCAGTAATGCTGGTGTGTAGTATTGTCCTGAGGATTGCCGCGAGTTGGAACTTGGAGATGGAAAAAAATGAAGCTATGACCAAGTCATGGATGGCAGTTTCGGCAGGCGGCAGCACTCTCTGCGCTGGAGCTGGAGCTTGAGCTGCATCCTCTCCACGTCAACGAGTTACATCTCGTCTCGTCTCTTGTCGCGTCTCTTTTCCTTCCAAACCTCTCTTCCACACACGCTTTACTTGTTGGTGCTGCTATGAATGTTGTCTTTCTAGATGTCGATCTGCTGCAAATCCTCCTCCCCAGCGAAGGCAGGTAGGTCTAATACCGGCCATGGCGACAGAGCCTCATGACGATACACCCGAAGAGTCTCCCAGATCACCCACCAGGCCCACGCCTTCAAGCCCTCCTATAACACCTTCTCGGACTACGACCGGGGGCTCCAAGCCCATCGAGTCTTCAAAAAAAGAGGTCTCAGAAACTCCGCGCAATCATGCGCCCGAAGACGAAGATGTCTCTCTGGAGGGAGAGGACGAGGATGACGACAGCGCAGAGGAGAATGACAGCGCCGACGAAGAGCCCAGGCTCAAATACCACAGGCTCACCGGAAAATTGAGTTCTGTTTATCGAAATGGAGATGCGACAAGTAGTTTCCTGGTCGGCGGAGATAAAATGGTATATTTCTATACAAGTCAAACTCGATCCGATGCTGAATTATTCTTTAGATCATAGGCACTCACAATGGAAACATAGTAAGAGGAATACATGTCCCTGAAATGGTCATCGTTAATTAGCTACAGGCGATATTATCTATGCCAACCTTCCAGCCCTTGAAGATCTATAATGCGCATTCTGCTAGCGTTACCGCAGTCTCCGTCTCTCCTTTTCCACTCCCGTTTTCAAGCCTGAAAACAGATTTTCCCCGACCACTTCCAAACAGTGATGCGCCTACTTCATCTCCCGCAAGGGAAAACCCCGATTCGAAGCCAGCACCATCTCCTGCGACACCGAGACAAAATCCCATACCTGCTAGTCCATCTAATGCCATTTATATTGCCACATCCTCCATTGACGGCCATGTTTGTGTTGCGAACCTGGTTGACTACAAAGATGTCACTATTCGAAACTTCTCCAGGCCAGTTTCGGCCGTGGCACTATCTCAAGACTATAAAAATGATCGATCATATCTCTCTGGTGGGCTGGCAGGAAACTTGATACTCACAGTTGGAGGTAGATCAGGCGTGAGTGCCAAAGCAAATACTAACTTGGCGTCTTCTGCGGCCTCCGGCTGGCTCAACAGCATTGGCCTGGGCACAAATACTGGATCCGATCGAATAATTCATTCCGGTGAAGGTCCCATCAGTGTGATCAAATGGTCTCACACTGGCAAGTTTGTCGTGTGGGTGAATGAACAAGGAGTCAAGATTATGCGCACGAACTCCCACCTCGAAAGCGGTGATTCGGAACTGGCTTGGAATCGAATAGGCCATATTGATCGGCCAAATCGAGCAAAATGGGAAGACATGGCTGGGGTATGGAAAGCACGTGCTGAGTGGATTGATGATCAATCGCTTGAAACTGGCGACGATGAGCCTTCGGTCACGAATGGTGGTCATCCCGAAACTCCTGCTCGTAACGCTCTCTCTGCCTTACATTCAGCTCGCCAAACGCCCGTGGTGAATAAAAAGAAGAGGTCAGAAAAATTGGTCATAGGATGGGGAGATACTGTGTGGGTCGTCCAGGTCAAGGCTGAACACAACGCTGGACGGGACAATTCTAAACGAACAAGCGGCAGCGCCTCCATTCTCCACCAGTAAGTTATAATCCTGGACGGACTATCTTTACTTATGTTTCATAGTCTCCTTTTTGATGATTGTATAGTGTCGGGAGTATCTCTCTACACACCTTCATTACTGGCTGTACTCGCATATAGAACTCGAGACGACGAAGACAAACCTCTTCCAGTCATGGTTCAAACAACACCAAGAAGAGGTGTTCACCATCGTCAAACGGGACTATCGCCCGAGCTCAGACTCATTGATGTCAATTCCAAAGAAGAAGTCGATGTTGACACGCTGACAATGAGTCGCTATGAGTCGCTTTCTGCCGCGGACTATCATCTCGGGACTCTTTTCGTGCCAACTGTTCCAATAGCTAGCACTGTCCAACGAAGTGCTTTGGAAGCTTTTAGTGGAGGCCTCTGGGATGCTAGCATTAGTGCAACTCGAATATTCAGCTCTGCGGCCAGTATACGCAGTGGTACTGGAAGTGGTGATAATGCATTTGCATCCCCTGCTACACGCCAAGGTAGTCTCAGCAAAGTACCAGGAGCTTCGCCCTCTCGCAATCCTTCCCTCGAAGCGGTTCCTTTGTCAGCTACATCCGGACTCAAACTATTTGTGCAAAGCCCCTACGATTGCGTCTTAGCCCTCAAAAGAGATCTTGCAGACCATCTACAATGGTTGTTGGAACATGAAGAATACAAAGAGGCTTGGGAGCTCGTGAAGGATCACCCTGAAGTCATTGCCACATCTAGCGACGACTTTTCCATCGAGGACGGTAATGGTTCAGCATCTCCTTTAAAGCGGCAGAGCTTGGTAGACTTTTTCGCAGATGACTCGGCTTCTCAAACTACCCTTTCCGCAACCAAAAATCAGAAAAGGGCGACTGAAAATGAAGCTCGCCGAATTGGTGATCTTTGGATTCAACAACTTGTTGCAGCAGACGACTGGGCTAATGCAGGTCAAACTGCTGGGAAAGTTCTTGGAGCATCACCTCGATGGGAGCACTGGGTATGGAAATTTGCACAAGCCGGCAGGTTCAACGAAATAACACCCTATATCCCCAACAAGCCGACAACCCCTCGAATACCTTCCATTGTGTACGAGCGGCTCTTAGGTCACTATATCATTCGAGATCGCATTCGATTCAAAGATTTGATCGATAGTTGGGAGCCAGAGCTTTTCAACATTGGACATGTCACTGCAGCCATCGAAAAGAGACTTGGAGATGGAGATGCTAGTGAAGATTCTATTCAGGATGGTGTGCAAGGCCGAGACTGGCGAATATTACTCGACGCTCTTGCCAAACTCTATATTGCCGATGGTCGCCCAAAGGAAGCTCTGCGATGCTACATCAAACTGCAGAATGCCGATGCTGCAATGGATCTGATCAGCGAATATCACCTGGTTGAATCAATAGCTGAAGATGTAGTTGGCTTTTTGATGCTAAGGGTCTCCCGAGATCAACTAGTGTCCGCGAATTTAGCAGAACTGGAAGAAAATATTACGGAGGCCGTACGCATGCTCGTTGAAGAATCCATCAAAGGAGCAATAGAGCCAGACAAGGTTGTGAAGCAGATCCAGGCGAAAGGCAATCAATATCGACCATTCCTGTTTTTCTTTTTCCGCGCACTATGGAAAGGTCACGGAACTATAGACACAAAATCGCATCGATTCAGTAGTCAGCGATTCCAATCTGAAGGTCGTATGGCTGTGGAAGATTTTGGTGACTTGGCGGTCGCTCTCTTTGCCGACTATGATCGCACCAATCTCATGGATTTCCTTCGACAATCGAGGAGTTACTCGTACGAGCAAGCCACAGCACTATGTGAACAAAAACAATACTTTCCGGAGCTAGTTTACCTGTTGTCACAAACAGGTCAAACTAAGCGAGCACTGGGTTTGATTATCAGTTCATTAGGTGATGTCAGATTCGCTATTGAGTTTGCCAAAGAACAGGAAGATGCCGAGCTATGGGATGATCTACTTGAATTCTCCATGGACAAGCCGGGGTTCATCAAAGGGTTATTGGAAGAGGTTGGCACAGCAATTGATCCTATCAAGCTTGTCCGACGAATCCCAGAGGGGCTGGAAATTGAAGGCCTCCGTGATGGTATCAGGCGAATGGTCAGAGAGTACGAAATCCAAGGTAGCATTAGCGAAGGAGTCGCCCGAGTACTCAGAGGCGAGGTGGCAGGGGGCATGGAAGCTCTACGCAACGGTCGGCAAAGAGGTGTCAAATTTGACGTGCTTGGAGAAAAAGAAGTTGCGACTACGGATGCTAAAACGACTAAAGGTGATCAAGAAATAGTCACGGCAAAAGAAGAAGAGCAACCGTCACATCGGCCACCAGAACCAGGGCATTGTGTACGGTGTAGAAAGGCCTTCATGGTTGATGGTAAGTTGTTTGAGATGACTGATTATCTTGTGACATACTAATGGAATTGCAGACAAGGATATCTTGATTGGATTTGCTTGTGGTCATATCTACCACCTTTCTTGCATAATAACGACGCTTGACGATGAACTAGCCATCGCCACGGCGCAAAGCCTACAGAAGCAGCTCGTGGTTTCTTCGGCGGATGAAGAGATCGGAGTTACAAGAAGCGTGGGCGCCAAGGTCGCACATGCACAGATGATCAAGACGATTGCTAGCAAGGGCTGCCCACACTGTAGACGAGTGGCTGTTGAGTAGTAACAATCGCAATTGACAACAAAACTCATGGCGAAAACAGTGAGGCGATACTGTACTTCAGGCACGCTACAACTTGCCGGTCATTGATTTGCTGGTAAGGCGTTGACTTAGCTGTCATTCATTTGGCCCTGAGGAAGGGTCTTTCTAGAAGCACAACTGCCAGGGAAATTAGAGGTAAGCCACCATTCGCGGGTGTCACCATACATGTCGTGTTTTTACTCCAGTCGCTGATAATGCCTGCCAGATGCGCGATGCAGCCTGTAGATACCCGTCCTGTTTATCAATATTGATCAAACTTTCTGTACAGAAATTACCCGTCTGCTTGTCTTGCCGTTCCATTCTCTCGTTTTCGTTTGCCAGGAATTCTCGCAGCCAGCGCGCCGGTACTGTGTTGCCACACTTTCAATGGCCAAGTTTTACTGGCGGTCGAGACTGGCTAGTGCTGTCTTGTTGTTGTTGGATTCACAGACTTGTCAGTCTTCGGATTGATACTATGCCATTGGAAAGCAACTGCACATGGCATAGTGTAGTACTGAGTACTACAGTGCAGAGCAGTCTTGGTCTCAGTGCTCCTGTCTTGCTGGTCATACCTTACTATTCCTAATAAGTAGCTCAGCGTCTATATCGTGCTTTCCCTTGGATTTCAGTCTAGTCATCCGCACCTTCTACATCAGGCAGGCTCTCCTCACTACTTTCCTAGACACCAACCCGCTCCTTCTCTATCACCACGCTCCTGCCATCTGTCCCAGCCCGCTCCTGCCTTTTACTCAGTTAGTTCCTTCTGTTACCGGGGAAATTGGCGGGTCGGAAGCTGATTGCTGCCGTTGCTCCGGTTGGTTGCCGTTCAACGCTGCCTATTTCACTCGCTCGCTCAGCGTTCATCTTGTCTTCTTCTTCCTTCTTCTCCACCAACTTCTGTCCTTCGTTTCCTCTACATCAACCTACCTTCAGCACCTTCAACCTGTTCCAAGATATCCCATCCAAAAGCCTTTGCCCTGACTTCTTTTCCATTCATCTAACTTCTTGACCATCTTGAACAAGATGCTCGCTCTTCAGCTGTCTACTGTTGTAGGCCTTGGTACGTCATGCCTCCACCAACAACTTGTGTACAAACATTCCAACTAACTCTTTGAAGCCGCGTCTGTGGCCAACGCTGCCTATGTCCCTCGTGGAGGTGGTGTTCTCAATGATCGCGAACACGCCGGCATCAACCCTCGCTGGGCTGACAACATTGCCTGTAAGTTGGCCCGGATGCGTCATGTTTTGATAGTCTGGGCAAAGTCTAACACGCGCCAGCTTACTCAATGACCACCATGACTGTCACTCATACTGATGCTCCGATCACTACTTCAACTTACTACGTGACTTCGGAACTCACTGTCACTAGCTGTGCTTCTTCCGTTACCAATTGTCCCGGCTCTTCTACCACTGTCATCACGGTTACCACTCCAAAGGTTACCACCATCTGCCCAGAGACTCAAATCACTTCCAGTGTTGCTGTGACCAAGCCCTCGGCCACTGAGAGCTTCTCTCCAAGCTTCTCGTTGCCTTCGTCGATCCTAGCGCCTCCGCCTGTGCCAAGCTCTGCGGTTGTCTCCAGCACTGTGTCTCCATCGACTGCCAACCCAACGGCTACTTCAAGCCCAGTCCTTCCACCACCACAGAGCTATGGACCTCCGCCACCGGTATCATCGCCAACATCACCACCAGTTGCATCTCCACCGGCATCTTCTCCACCGGCTTCCTCACCACCACCAGCTTTCTCTCCACCGGTTTCCTCACCACCACCAGCTTTCTCACCACCAGCCTCGTCGCCATCAACTGCCAACCCTACGGCAACATCTAGCCCGGCGATTCCACCACCCCAGAGCTACGGACCTCCACCACCAGTATCCTCACCGTCGTCACCACCGGCTGCATCATCACCAGCTTCCTCACCACCACCAGCTTTCTCACCACCGGCCTCGTCGCCATCAACTGCCAATCCCACGGTGACATCGAGTCGAGCGGTTCCTCCACCACCAGCATCATCTTCTTCAACCGTGCTTTCTCTTCCGCCACCACCTCAGAGCTATGGACCCCCTCCAGCATATTCGCCATCCTCCTCTTCAAGTATTGTGGCTAGCTCTCCTCCGGCGTCATCGTCTACAATCACCGTGACAAGCTCTCCGGCTTCATCGTCAACAATCACCGTGACTGTCCCATCTTCCGCAGTCTCCCCGATCTTCAGCTCTCCAGGCAGCTCAACAATTACCATCAGCTCCACCTCCACTTTGACGATCCCGGTGCCCTCTCCAGTGTCTCCAATTGCCACACCACCAGATCAGGATTCCACAGCTACGTTGACCAACACTATCAGTAAGACCAAGACAATAACCTTGACTCGCCCTACCAGCTCAAGTGGGAGCACCATCACTCTGACCTCCACCTCTATCAATCTTCCACCTCCTCCTCCTGGATACGGTTCAATTCCAGTTCCGATCTCTCCTGTCAATACTGCCAACCCGACAGCTTCCGTGTCCACTCATACAAATACCATCCCGGCTACTTCATTCAACACCACTGCTACAAAGACGAGCATTCAGAACCCATTCGCGACTGCAAATATCACAAACACACCAGCTGTTCCATCGCCATATCTTGGCTCAGCCAATTCGATGCAACTGTCTCTGGCTTCTCTGTTCCTTGCTTTCGCCATGGCTGCAATGATTTGAGGTTCGTGCCTTGGTCAAGATCACGTCAAGAAGAAATCAAGTCAGCAAAGCTTTCATTAATTAAGTTTTAGAGTTATCATGCTTACAGGCTTGCCTCATCACAATGCAGTGTTCGTTTCACTTGCTTGCGGCTTGCAGTCAACTCAACATGAACAAAAAAGGGTATATGTTTTGGTAACGGTAATGGTCAATTCTGATGGCCAATGTAATATAGATTTAGCGAGTAGCCTGTAATGATATAATTTGTGATTTCAATTTGCTTCATCTCACATGTGTGTTTGTCCTCTATTCTATTATATTTCTTTCTTGATACGGGATTGAATATTTCATCACGGTATTGGTCTTGCTCTACAGCCTTTTATTACCTCGCGGGAAATAGATATTGAGTTCCTTATCGAGCAGTACGCCTGTTCTTGAACCGAGGATCTATACATAATTTAACAATCTTCCTCGATATTTGCTTCCAGGAGTACCCTTGGGCGACTACGCGCTGAATTTAGGTATTTCTTTGCCATTGACCACCTATTTAAATAATTTAATTAATGCTCTTATATTTGACAGCTCCGAAATTCTCTCTAGAAACCCATATCTGCCCACTCAAGTCCAAGTTTGTAACGCTTGAAATTTACATTATATAATTAAAAACAGGCAATATTTGTCCTTGAAAATCGTCGATTCTCAACTGCGGTGTAAGCTAAATTTTCTGGCCTACTTTTCGTTACATAAACCTAACTTATTGCAGCTTGTGGTCTAGTGGTATGATTCTTCCTTAGGGTATTTTACTTCCCGATCTTGGAAGAGGCCCCGTGTTCGAGTCACGGCAAGACCCCAATTTTTTTGGCTCCTGGCGTGTTTGAGGAAGTGTGGAGGGGTTGAAGATAGTTGGTTTTGGGAGAGGGTGGTTTTTTTTGGGGATGTAGGGAGGGAGGGAAGGGGGGGATGGGTTGGATGAGGATGAGGATGAGGATGAGGTTTAGATGGATATAGGTGTTTGTTGGTACATGTTGGTAAAGTTGTTAGACGAAAGGTAGCAGATGAAGGAAATGACAATATGGCAAGACATATGCTCTACTACATCCTAGTATCTTAATTATTTTAGAACAGGAAGAGCCACAAATTTAATAACTCTACATACTTCATGGAGACGATCCAATTCCTAGAAGTGTGGAGGTCTCAATTTTGATATCAGTGTCCAAAAACACTTACATTCCATGCTTCTTTTGGTAACGTGCTACTGCTCGCATATACGTAAATGGTAAATTCAATCCGATTATGCTATTGCAATATCTTCTCACGCATGCCCAAAGCACCACTTTTCAATCCCGATTTTATGAGGGGAAAGCAGCTTCCCCCAGCCACCAAAATTCGACCCGAAAGCGGGCACAAAGACATTTCGGATCGTTTTTCATCGACTGTGCCGTGGTGCTTTCGCGCCATTGCATTTGTTGCCACGCCAGCTAAATGTTGATACTAACGGATCCCACAACCCTCTCTCACAAAACTGTCGAGTTATTAGGATCACGGCTTATGCCGGCCCTAGAATCACCAGAACGCATAACGATCATCCTGGCCGCACTGGAACAAACTCAGCATTCTGTCCGCCAACTAAACATTGAAGAACACCCTGAAGCCGTTGGCGAAGGGTCCCTGCTTCTGGATCTCCTTTCCAACAGCCATGATAGTGACTATCTCCACCATCTTAAGACGGCGCATGCAGCATGGATCGAGCAAGGCTTGCTCGAACCCACCGACACGATACTTCCCGAATGCTTTCCCTCGCATCGCCTCTCGCGCAACCGCACAATTGCGGCGAGGTTAGCTGAGCCTCCCAAGGACATTTTTGCACGCGCGGGTTTTTACGCTTTTGACATGAGCGCAGGCATCTGTAAAGACACGTGGAAAGCGGCCTTAGCGAGTGCAAATCTTGCCGTTGAAGCGGCCAGATTTGCCGCCGGCCATGAGGCTAGCAGCAATGGAGCCGTTGGGGTTGTTGGTGTTGGAGACGACCATGCAGCAGCGCCTACGAGCAGCAGCTTGACCGCGTTTGCGCTCTGCCGACCACCAGGACACCATTGTACGACGTCAATGGCAGGTGGCTACTGTTACATTAACAATGCAGTAATCGCGGTACTTGCCATGCAACGGCTGCACAAGAGGCGGTCAGCGGCAGCAAGCCCCAACATTGCTATTTTAGACATTGACTTCCACCATGGGAACGGAACGCAGGAATATTTTTACTCGGATCCTTCAGTACTTTATGTGAGTATTCACGGACAAGATGAATATCCCTACTTTACGGGCCATGTGGACGAAAAGGGTGAAGGAAAGGGAGAAGGCTTCAACTTGAATCTACCTCTTCCAGCTGGATCTACAGCAGAAGCATACCTGGAACTACTGGAAACTGCTCTCAGGCGAGTAGAAGAATACCGGCCCGAATATCTGGTAGTGAGCATGGGCTTCGATACTTTTCACCTGGATGTGTTGGGCAGTTTCAAGCTTGAGTCGGACGATTATTTTCGCATAGCGCGTAAAATAACCGCATCGAAGATCATCGCAAGGCTTCCTTGTGTAATCCTTCTGGAAGGTGGTTATGCTCTAGAGCAGCTGGGTGAAAATTTCTGCCAGTTTCTAACAGGGTGGGAAAGCAACAGACCGGTAGGATCAGGAAACTGATTTGCTCTCATGAAATGTAATGTTTGCGTTGTTACGTTACTACTTCATTCTTCTTCTACTAGAGGATGCACACCAAAGATAACTATCTACCAGTTGTCAGCAGGGTAGGATAACATCTGATGATCCTAATCCAACAGGTGGAAAAGCAACTGATGATCCTGATTCAATGGATGGGAAAACAACTGCTTGTGTGGCGTTACCTATAAATCTGATATGAATTATGCCTGTTGCCAGTTGGTTTTTACCAAGGTGGCCTCCAAGGCTCCAACACGGTCTAGAGAGGTAATGCTGCATAGTAAACGATTCTACCAATAAAAGACTATGAGTGCCGGACCCCTTGAGGCACGGCATTACGCAGCCACGTAGTTTTCTGCATGACCTTCACCCCGCGAAATGTAGCCAACTGACAGCTTCTTATGCATGGTTGAAGTCTTCAAGTAGTAAGTTGTGCTTCCCCAGCAGCTGTTGACCCTGCAGAAGGAAATTTCCGGGCTTATAACATGCCCAACAGCCAATGGAGCACTCCTATCGTCACCTTTGCATTTTCCAACCTACTCTATACTCAGGGTTGTGCTCGTATAGAAATTTTGAATACAGCCAATCTCAATTCAAAGAATTGGCGAATCGTCGCGATGGGGGCTGAAGGACGAAGGATTATGGTGGTCGGACAACCTAAAATCCTCGATGATACAACGAAGGTCAGTGGTCACTGAACAACACCACACTCTTGGAACTCAAGGATTATTATATGCTCCGCATGATGGATCTTGCCGACCGCCCTCTGCAATTCGCCGGAATCTATTTCTTCCATGAAAGAAGAACCACGTTGAACCTTGACTCTGAGCCTGGTGGAAAACCCCGGGAGTAGACGCCGCGCTACAAGCGATATCGTTCGCTTCGCCAAATCAGAGAGGCTGTGCTACCCGGTCCGCTAATAAACAATCATTATGGATTATGCTGAGGGTGACAGTCGGGCTTCTTCTTTGGTTTTTTGGATACGAGTGCTCAGTCCACTCTCATGAACGCTGAGCCTGCTTTCCAACTAACGCGCTGGGCGAAACCTTAAAGACAGTATGGCCTATCACTGACTTAGAAAGCTCCACTTCAAGCAGAAGAACTCGTAAAAGACACCGGTCTGCGCGCGCTTAAGGATTCGGACCCTTGTGAATATCGAATGGGGGCCTGGTCACTTTAACCCTGCTCCTCTCACAACAAACCCATATGCGAATAGTTTTAAGATGGTCATGAGCCCGGGTGAACAAGCATCGAGAGAATACCACAAGGTTTAGGCGGCTCGGACGCTGATTTTGACAAGAAGACTTTTCATGGAATCATCGGCGCAGATTTCAAGGAATTTCTGTGTCAGGTACACAGGTCATAAGTTGATGATGATTGATGACATTGACTATGAAATGACAAACCGGAATATTATGAACGATAGACCTCGCAATTGTTGTCGTGGCATGAACGAAGCCTCCAACCCCTATGCTTAACTCAACTCAAAATCAAAGCTCAAAGTAAGACAACTGGTCCCTTCCTTCATTACAAGCTTGGCGTAACTGCGTAACTAACCCCATCTCCATATGATTCGACTGTGGCAAAAAGAGTATGTTCCACAGCATGAGGCTAAGTTGGTATCAGTATTCTGACAAGTGAAAAGAGACAGTGGCTAAGTTACTAGAAGATCTAGTCTTGTCACCAGACTTTGCTGGGTTGCGAATCGATCTGGACAACCTCGAGCCTAAATTCGTGTTAGTAGATAGGTTCTCAGAAGAAATACCGAACAACTCACTCGGCATGCGTTGCAAATATCACCACGTTGATGGACCAAAGCGGCATCACCCCCACAGTGATCCTTCCCTTCCTCCCAGCATCGACAACGGAACATATTGTGCCCACCGCCCGACATTTTGAGAGTAAGTTAGCTGAGTATTGATTGATATAACTGGTGAAGAGTATGGTAAAAGGAGAAGGCGATGGGAAACAGAGAATGCAGTAGATGGAAGCGGGTTTTATATTACTCTCGTGCCTACCGTTTTAAGTGAGCAGTGCCTGGCCGCATTCTAAATCTGACATCTGGCCGCATAATTCAACTTCTGGACCTTCCAAGAGCTTTTCGGCGGATCATATTCTGTTGGTCAACCGCTACGTCGGTAAAGGAATCCCATATTCAGGCGAAGGCCCGCTCGGCTTGCAGAATCCAACAGTCTTGATTGCATAGTCATTGATACAGGGTCTTTCATAATTCCTTGCTCTGAAACCGTGTTGGTGCATCTTCCACTCTGGTTGGTAGGGGTATTTTTCTTGAAAATCCTGGTGGTTACACTGCAAAAGAAGGATTGAATGCACTACTTTACGAGTAGGAAACCATTCATCAAGAGCCATATTGAGACATTCGTCGCTTATGGCCCCTGTTTCGTACTGTAGTTGTTCAGGCCCATCAAAAACAGGATTGATATTCTTCTTTCTACTCTGACAGTATGTTAGTTTTCAGTTCGCCACCGTTCTTAATGAGTCGATAATCGCTTTTAGAGAACACAAACTTGAATTAGAGTCTTATTGCAAGTTTCATGTCCAATCTTGCAATCCTAGGTAGTAGTCTGATTCATAATATCCTCAATAGGCATGTCTAACTAGATCTATGCAACCTGTTGTCTTTTTGCCGCCCAGCTCAGTCTCGTTTTGACGCAATGGGATCGAAGCGATTGTGCTCCGCCGAAAGGATTCCTGAATGACAAGGGCGCCAATCTAACGGACAAATGAGAAAAGATGCAAGTGAGAGCCTCTCATGTTACATGCGACCCTATAAGAGCCTCTTGAAATGCTTTCGATGTTGGTAGGCATCCAGGTTGAGAGCATCCAAGCTGGCGATCCAACTAAATCCAGGTGCTCATTCGAATGCCCTGCCGCTTATGTAGCCGCTGCGAGCAAAATCCTGCACCGAGGATAATAGAGGTATGTACCCTACATCCGACGTCCTCTATCCGGGAACTGATCCACTCGAGTTCGAAACTCGAGCCAAGTCGGGTAAATCGAAAAAGATATGGAAGGGTGGCCTCTAATAATGGTTTCGCAATGCATCGTCACTCCAACAATTTGGTTTTCGTGTTCGTCTAGTAGGCCAATAGGAGTAAGTGACTTCAGACAACACAACGTGGAGCTGACAGCACTTGCAGATGTCTAAATTCTATTCGACAATCAGCAAACACAAAGGGACAGATATTTCTCTAATCCGACGGGAGCAGCCGCCCGCATCGCTAAACTTATTTGTCGAACAATTGTTTGATGCATGATATCTATTCGAGCGCGCTAGCCGCACGATTTGGGCCTTAAAATATCATACCATGCTTCAAGAACGAATCCAGAGTATTTACCATTAAGTGTGATCTCGATTTGTTATCCGCATCGGAAGTCGTCAGACCCGGAAGCTGGGCACGCCAATCCAAGCAGAAGGAGGAAAGAGAGAAACCAAGACGAAAATGAGAATACCACTGCCGACAATTCTGAGAATTATGAAACACCTGATCCATAAAATGATGCATGTGTCAAAGGATTTCCTCCATGTAGAGCAAAGACTAGGGTGTCCTGTACAATTTTTACCGAAAGGCTAGCCATAACTACATTCGCTGAGTAGTGTTATTGAGTATACGTTAAGT
The DNA here is from genome assembly GCA_010405405.1 of Microthyrium microscopicum. Lineage (NCBI taxonomy): Eukaryota > Fungi > Ascomycota > Dothideomycetes > Microthyriales > Microthyriaceae > Microthyrium > Microthyrium microscopicum. Next base: position 560,152 of record MU004243.1, on the reverse strand, counting down.
GCTTGAAACCAAGACACAGTTATAGCATGATATACATCGGGCGAAGACCATTCTTATTACCTTTATCAAATGGCTCAATCCATGGTTATCGGCAAATCCGTGCGCAGTTTTCGTGTGCAGCTTTTGGATTTCAATATCAGCTATGTAAATCTCAATAAGGTTATTAGTCTTGTTTACCTATTAATTTTTCTTCACGATTAAGGTAAGTACATAGCGTATCAAGAACAGGTTCTTATGTTATCATGTAGTTGGGCCAGAGCGATAAGAGGTGGGAAAGTTATGTTCTACTTGAATCCAATATCCATAGACTAATTACATACGTAGATCAATGGTCGTAAGGTGATGAAGCTTTGGAATGCCACGAGTTTTAGTTGTGCACCTTGGTCAACGATAGACATATGCCCTTTGAAGTGACGTTTAAATAAGATTCTGACTTCGTTCCTTGCTTGCATCCCACGGGGCGTAAAACGACCTGGCTTGTTACACAACATGACGACCAGAAGAAGAAGACATGACGTATCTTGTTGCGTTATGCTGAACAGATCAAGCACTATCTATTTGGATCAAAGAGAGCGTAATCGGGCTTATTGGGGTTGATAAGCTGGTAATGGTGCTTTCTATTCTATATATAGGGGCAAATTGTATGGTGCCAAAATTTGGTCATTTCGTTCACCCGATGCGCAAAGATAACGCCTTCGACTTCCACTATGTGTGCTACTAGCTCTCTATTGCTGCGGATGATGGTTATAATAAAGTTGCTAAAGTGGATGTCTGAGGGAACGCTACGAACCATCCAGATACGATGGTTGTCACTGCGCAGTATTTCCTAAAGTATTGCCTGCACAAGGGCCAAATTCTCTTGTTCCACGCTGGCCGACTGTGGCCTCCCGAACACGTGAACAACTACGAGTCTACTCCGAGCTCCGGTCCAAATGAGTTACGAGCAGACTGCTATGATCCGATTTCATCGACGTGCATATTGTCTGTTCATGGTTGGCAACCTGTTACATTCGAGTATTCAAGGACACACTTAAAGAAAGAAAATGAACTGAAACACTCCAAGAATAGTTTATATGTCTACTTTGTACTTTGTATGACAAGAGATGGTGGCCACAAATACCTGAGTAGGTACCTAGTAAATACCTGGTTCATGTCGCGAAGTCTAACTTGCGAGGATACCGTCAGCTCGAGTAGAAGAAGACATGACTTGGTTTCAATTCAAGTACAATTTTTTCGAAATATGGGCTATGTTTTCCTAGAACTTACAAGCTCGTGTTGACCGTCAATGTTGATATCTCCCCAGCGTGACTAGCATTGAACGGTCTAAACATGAATACAGGCCTCAACTATGGGGTAATCACCATGCTCCATAATATAACACGCCCATCAAACCGAATTCGATCCCTATCTCCGCAGTTCGGGCTGTTGATGGGCGACTCCCCTTGGGTGTGTAAAATTATAAGACGATGTGTTGGAGCAAATATAGAACAGCCGACACGTCCTGCATGGCTGGATGTTTCGCAACCAAAACCAAAGATATAGTCATTTAGTCCCAACAACTACGCTGGTAGAGAGGTTAAAAAAATGATCGCATTGGCACATCCGACTTGGCTTTCAGTATGATCAAGGTTGTTAATTTTGCGCGTGTCAAAGCTGTTTCTCAATAATGCTTCATGGCTATGCAAAATAGATTAGCGATAGAACAAGGCAGCTGCTAACAGTGATCTGAAGGATTTTTTCCCAATCCTAGTACACCCTGTGATATAACCAGAGTTCTACCAACTGCCAAGTTGTTGGTCATAAAGTGCTATCAGCAGCTTGGCAAGTTCATCTTGGCAGGCAATAAGATATATATTGGTGGAGATATTGAGTTCCTCCTGCTCATGTTTCCACATACATACAGTATCACCAGCTGGGCTAACTGCGGCTTACTTGAACGGTGACATAATGCCGATGCAATATAATAGAACGTGCTCAAAGCATAAGCTATCAGAAAAGTGGCAACAGCAAGAATATTCGCTGATGGCCGAGGGACGAGACAGCACAATTTGAAACGCAAAATACAGCCCCTGAGAGAAAACACACTCAACCTTCACAGATGATATGGCGAGAAATCGCGATCTTGATATATTCAAGTGCAAATACTACCAGTTCATGGGCTTTTATACTCGATTTCACGAGCCAAGGCAAAATAGTCTTGGAACAAGTGATAAGAATTGACAAGACATGATCTGTTCTCTAATACTCATGACAAGAAATGAAAAGAACTAGAGGTTCGACGACAAGAGATGTTAAAGCATCACAAGGTAAGACAAGCAAAGTCAAGATGCGATAAGATTGCTTCGTTACTAGGGTTAAAGGCTCGAGATTAATCAGAATCCTGAGAATATGGAGCGGCCGGAAACACAGATGACCTAAATTAGCAACATTCAATCTATTCACAGGGACGAGAGATGTTCCGACAACACCGGAATAATATTTCCCGTGTTTCCTCCAATGACCGTGTTTTCCAAGTAGTTCATGGGGACCATGGCTTCGGAATAGTCAGTCCCAGGGCATCTTCATACACCATGCTTTTCCTGCAAAAGGCCAACAACCTAATATATTGAACTTGGCACCAAGATTCCAAGATCAGGTCTGGACACCGAACACAATATTATCTGCCTTGGCAATGGCTATGGTTCATAATAGACTGGACATGAAGAGAATTTTGCATAAACTACTTCGGTTATGCAAATGTCATGCCTACAAACCGTGGCATCAAGAATATCTCCTGAATCGAGACGTGTGTGTTAGTATGTCGTCCGATCAGAGTTTAGTCGTCACCAAACAAAAGAAGGTCATTGCAACAAGCGCTTGGGTAAAAGAGCTCCGGTAATCTATGTCGACCGAGAATATGGTCTCGCTCGGGCTTGATTCACTGCTAGTTCCCCGGATATTGGATGAGCCTAGACGTCAAGTCGAACTCGGACCATCTTACCGGCCACGAAATGTCGCAAAGCTTCCTGGTTCTTGGTTGCTTCAACAAGATAATTATTTCGCGATGCTGACAGGGAACTTTCAAAGTGCCAAGTTGTCGCCTAGGCGGAAGAAGTCTTGTTCACTCCACCTGTCGGAGATCAAGAGCCAAGTTTGTCCTTTGGTAACATTAAATTCATGCCAAATTTAGCTACCACGATGCGGAGAAATCCAACATGACATGCCTGGAACAATGATGTGACGACATGGTAGCGTACCGTATCCTTCGATTCTGGGAAACGCTGAGCTTTCGACAGTCTTTACTGGACATGAGATAGATTGACGCAGCATCGAGACCATGAGATCGGAAGTTGCCCATGCACGGCAATATCTTCTTGTGCTTCATATGCGTCCATTACACTTTGAAGCTCGGTACTGTGCCAAAGTCAGTAGTGGTAAGAGAGCATCGTGTATAAAAGGCACCGTTCTCCTTGATCAAGTTGAAATCATCAGCTCAACAATCCAGTTCATTCATTCATTCTCTTAACACACTCATTCATTCAATCAATCATCATGCAGCTTACCAAGTTCGCCGCTCTTGCTATCCTCAGCTTCTGCGCTGGAGCCTTCGCTCTCCCAGCTGAAGCCGCCGTTACTGACGCCAGCGATCGCACTCCTCGCCAACAGCAACAACATTATGACCATCTTGAGAACCGCGTCAAAGGCGACCGTCAAGAGCTGCGCCAAGATCATCGTGCTGATCGCCAGGACAGAAAAGAGATCAAGTCCGACCGTGCCAACCACAACTGGAACGAGCTGAATAAAGGTGCCTTGATCCTCATTTTGCGCCACTTGATGCCTGCGGCGGTGGCTCTGAGTCACGGCTATACTAACGATTAACAGACAAAAATCGTTACCATAACGATAAGCAAGAGCTCCGCAACGACAGAGAGAAGTACCACAACGACGAACACCGTGCCGACCGATATGCCAACAAGCACCCCAACGTCCACACCAAGCGTGACGTTGCCGCTGACCAAGATCGGACTCCTCGCCAACAGCAACAGCACTATGACAACCTCGAGCATCGCGTCCACCAGGGTGAGTTCTCCATACATCTTATACAGGAGTTTATACTGACAAATTACAGACAAATCTCAGCTGCGAGGAGATTACCGCGCTGACAGGCAAGACCGCAAGGTAAGATTCCACCGTGTCAAACAATACTTCTTGATGATATTCAATGAAATCGACTTATCGTATCGCCCATCAGATTCGATGGCTCCCATCGAGTGCTATGGATGCCATCGAATGCGATGGCGTATGCGGTTGTTTCATGAGCTGATTTTGAAAAGTCTAACACGCTCTGTCTGTAATCTTGAGCTAACAAAGCCTAGGAGATCAAGTCCGACCGTCAAAACCACAACTGGAACGAGCTGAACAAGGGTCCGGCTCCTAAGCTCGCGTCATTGGACATATCACTAACAGGTTAACAGACAAGAATCGCTATCAAAATGATAAACAACAGACGTACTCAGATAAAGACAAGTACCGCCATGACGAGCACCGCGTAAGTAATCTCTCGTCCAAAGAATTGCAGTGCGAAAGCTAACAAGCTCTGTAGGCTGAGCGATATGGCGACAAGCACCCCAATGTCAACACCTGGCACTAAATCATGGTTGTAAGACCATGCAGGCAGCTTGGTGCTGCTTGAGATTGACTGTTTGGCTGATGTTGCTGACTGATGTTGTTTTTATTTCTTGTATTGACTAGTATCCTTCATAGTTAGGACCTATTTTGGCAATTGATGCCGTAAAATCAAAAGTTCCTCGGTATTCCGAGAACTGTTTTTTGCTTTGAACCTGGCTCCGATGTCTTCTCATCATATTGCATTGAATGTGCGACAATTCGACAATACGCGGGTGTGTGCCAAGCAAACTATATTGGATAGGAACTTGGTTTAAGGAAGGGACAAGGGAACTTTAAGACTATGTTCCGAACCGGGTAGGCCATGGCTGGCACGTTTTCTGACCAGAATCTGGGTAGGCGGGCGTTGTTTGGAATAGAGTGGCGCTAACGAGTATGACCTCGACCGGGCATGCGGTGAATGGGCTATATGCGGGGTTTCATTTGTCCGTGGCGATGAGCTTCTAGGCCTGGCTTGCCTGGTGTCTAATAAGTGGAATAGGTTGCAAATTGACCTGCATACTTGGCAACATTTCTCGCGTTCGCTGCCAAAGATAGTAGGTGTATGTGTATGTAGATGATGGATGTCGGAGTATAGGACAGCGATATGGATAATTGTAGCCTCCTAGATGTTCATGCTACGGGATAAAGTGGTTAAAGTTGTTTGCAAATGAGTAACGAAGGCTAAGTCAGTCTCAACTAGGTATCTTTGCCATCAGAGTGGTGAGCGTAGTTTCGCGATGGTTCGACAACTGAAGTTGAAGGGTGGTGTCAAATCTTTCATCCTGAATCCTTTTATTGACGCCTCTAGATGACATCGTACTCAATCTGTCAGTAAGAGTCCAATTGCTTTCGGGGTTGGCAGCATCAAAACGTATTATGAGTTGAAGTTGGATGAAGATGTGAAATCGAGGAAGCGCTAGATCGTTGGCGTTTCTTAGCGTTGTGGCGCTCTTCATGCCACGCTAAGGCCACGCGCGAAACGCGTTCTCCATCAAATCTTATCAATCGCGGCGCTAGTCCTCAAACTGTACCACTCCCCAGCAACGCTTTTTGTAAACAAATCAAAAATCACGCTCACGTCCAAGCAACCAGTTGACTGCATTGTACTCCAGCATCAACCCCACCTATTAAGGATCCATCTTCGGCTGACGACAAGCACTTCCTATAAGAGTGCCATCGCTATTACTATGGACACAGTCAATTTGAAAACCGCGTCAACCTACCTCAACAACCTTTTACTTGCACGCGGCTTGCTTCGAAATGGGAAACAAATCCAATTTGCTCGACCTCATAAGGCGGAAGGGGGGACAGAACAAACACTGGCTGAAATCATCAACCTCGTTCATGACATGATACTAAGGCGAGATGTCAGTTTCATATGATCATCAGGTCGGGCGTGGCTGACAAGTTGTAGCGAGAACAGGAACAGCGAGAAACCCTCGCGCAGACCATCCGAACCCTTCGTACCGAATCGACCTCGAACATTACCTCTATCGACCGCCTCCAGATCAAAGTTGACGATTTGAACCGTCAACTCGTTCAATGTCAAACACAAGAACGGGCCGCCGCCCGTGCTGCAAAGACTGCCGAAGCTTCGGCTCGCGCTCTTCGGGATGAGCTGGCGAAACTGAAAACTACTGTGGGTCAGATACGTGCAGCATGCGCAAACGATGTAAGGAAACGCGATTTGCAAATTCAGAAGCTCAAATCACATTTGACAACACAACAGCGTGGCAACCGCTCAGCGCAGGGGATGGCTATCGTGATTCAGCCAGGTGTTACAGGTGTCAAGAGCGAGAACTCCAAAAGCCAAGATGCTATGGCTGTTCACGATCCGGCATATAGTCTGAATCAAGAGACCACAGAGTTCTTAACCCAGCTCAGCCAAAGCTTAAGCGACGAAAACGACAATCTCATCAGCCTTGTTCAAAGCACACTTCTTACTCTCAAAGAGCTCCAAGGTCTCCCTGAAAACGCCGAACGCCTTCAATCAGTCCCCGATGCCATAACAGAAGAAGATAGCCAAATGGGCAACTCTATAAATCCGCCCGTCATCTCCTTCGATGTCCTTGGCAAAGACATGGACATGGTCCTTAACAACCTCCGCAACATCCTCACCAACCCCAACTTCGTTCCAATTGAAGAAGTCGCTATCCGTGAAGAAGAGATTCACAAGCTGCGTACCGGTTGGGACCACATGGAGCTCAAATGGCGCGAAACAATTCTCATGATGGACACCTGGCGTGACCGCGTCCTAAACGGCGACCAAACCATCAACCTCGACGAGATCAAGCGCGTACTCGGTCTCGGCAAAGAAATGAACATGCAGCACGGCATCCTAGAAGACAGCATCGTGGCACTCACAGACACCGGCGATTCAGACTCGGAGCCCAGTCAACTCGACGACCTAGACACCTCGCTCGTTGCGCCACCTAGCCCTTCACCAGCACCAAAAGCTGAACGCAAATACGCAACCGCTCGATCACCAAAGAAAGTCGCCTTCCAGCAGCACGAAGCAATCCCAGACTCAAATTCGAGTTCTGAACGCACAGTCTCCACTCGCTCCTCAAAATCACAACTCTCCACTACAGCTCTCCCACCGTCCGCCAGATTACCATCCGCATCAGACGTATATCTCTACATATCGCCCTCACCACGCAAACGATCATCCTCACCAGAACCACACCCCGACGAGCGTGCACCAAAACTCACCGTCCAAGAGAAACTAAACGTCGCTGCCGCGGAAGCAGAAGCAGCGGCAGTAGCGCGTGGAGTGCTGCGGGCAGAGGATCTATCACGGCCATCAAGTCGTGAGACTAGGCCGTCGAGCCGTGAGAACGCAAGTCGGGAGAACACAGAGGCAGGAGCCAGGGTGAAAGCGGAAGACTCAATTGCTGCAAAGAAAGTGCGGAAGACAGGTGTGAAGGGGCGGCCGCGGAGAAGGAAGAGCACGTTGACGCCTGACGAATTGGAGCGGTTGATGTTGTCTGCTGGAGAACCATAAATGAAGTTGGGAGAAAGGGACGCAGTAATGTTGTTGGAATGTTCTTGTGTTTTTTGCATGTGCATTGGGCGCTGGGTTGTTTTTGATACCCTTGAATGAAAAGTTGCTTTACTTGAACTGTCTTGAGGATTGATGGCTACGGCTACCTACTCCAGGTAGCAGGATAGCAGGACTAACTTGACATCATAAGTGGACACTCTAGGCTGAGGTTGCTTCATCTTCACCTTCAATGTTGAGCAAAGATAGGTCTGGATCTACCTGGTGGGTACTTGGCGAGAGAGATGGACTGACGACGAAGGTCAGCGTGCGGGTAAATTGAAGACACTCATTTATAGTACGCTACGAGCTCACTTCGTATACAGAGTCCACCTCAATTTAGTCGAACTTGAGGGGTCCTCCACAGTCTTGTATGAACGTTCCTTCCCATGTCCGCCGCGGTGGGCTCCTGCTCAAATGGGCAGAAAGTCATGAATGCTCCTTCCAGCAAAGGTACTGAAGGCGCCTTACCTTCAGATCTATCATGTTATGTTTTCCCAACTCCTGGACAACTGTCTACTCCTCCATTGCTCTAATTCGCGACTACAAGGATCAGTTTCTCAAAAGACATTCATCTCCTCAGCAGGCGACAGTACAGTCAACAATGCCTGTCACAGTCGATCAAGCCAGGGAAGAATTCCACAAGAGAGAAAGAAAGGCCAGAAGAGTTGTCTGGCTTGCCAACATCAATGTCCCTTGTTCCGATGCTGAACTGATATCATTTCTGAGAAGCAAAAACTTGGCGCCTATACGACTTTACTGGGCCAACATACGTCAATATTGCGAAGTCCATTTTGCGCACGCCAGTGCGGCAAGCGTTGCCCATCATGCTCTCAATAACTGCTCTTACAAAGGCCTGAAACTATGTGCTGATATCAGACCTTGCAAAAGTAAAGTAAGCATATGTTACCTTGCATTCATCCAATTGAACTAATGGATCCAACAAAGCCGAATCTTTGGGAAAAGGTCGCTAGAAATGTAGCCCTCGCCAATGGAATTGGGAACCGCTCGCAGACCAGACTTCAAGCTGGCTTACAAGAAGGAGGTTTGCAGGGCCGAGAACTGCACAATAGATACACATCAGCTTCCCTGGCGAAAGCAATTTATGTGTACGCCACGAGAGTAGCGCCGCCAGAACGAGTTGCAGCGAATCCGCCGAGCAGAAAAGCCCCAACAGCGCGTTCAATACAGTTCGGGCAGAAGCGATCACTGGAAGCGTCCCAATCAGCCTCGACTCCTCCTACTCCTCAAGTAGATGCAGCCGCTCAAACACCAGCTGAACAGATCGCAGCGAGATATCGACAATTAGCTTGTATGGCAGAGTCTGAAGTAAAAAATGCCATACAGGAAGCTTCTGCGATGGCAACTGCAATGCTGTCAGCTCCAACCCTCCGTAATGCAGCAGCAGAAGCACGAGAAAAACAGAACCTGGCGCAGGCAAAGGCCAGCGTGGCATTAGCAGCAGCCGACGCTGCAGAAGCAGAGCTCACTCGACAGCGTTTGATCACCTCTACTCCGACCAATACCTCTACAACTCCCGCGCCCATTGGCGTCGAGCCACTCAGCAAGCGCCAGAAACTAGCTGAGATCAACGTTGAGGAAGATGTCCAAGTTCAGCGTGAAGAAGATGTCCAAGTTCAGCGTGAGGAAGATGTACAAGTCCAATGTGAAGAACACATCCAAGTTCAACGTGAGGAAAGTATCCAAGTCCAACACGTGGAGAGCATCCAAGCCCAGCCTGAGCGAGGAGTCAAAGTCAAACGTGAGCCAGGATCTGAGTCTGGGGAGGTCTTTGATTCTGATGGTGACGACTCTTCCGTGGAGGGTACTCGAAAGATAATGGACCGACTGCCCTCACAGGAAAAGCCCAAAGCATCGTCAGAATTGTGGTTCAGACGCTAGGTATTGCCTTCTCCAGCAGGTAAGTCAATACGTATGAGTACTTTGATGTAGCTATGAACTAACTTACATCTCATAGACGATGAAATGGACTTGATTCGATGGTACGTGGTTATTTATCGATGAGAGTATTGATCTAGACTTGGCCGTCGGTTGCAAGAGACTTGTAATTATACATGTTGAGAATGCCAGCCTCAAAGTATGTGTAGATATCTGTATACTAATGAACTGTTATGTGTATGAAGCTCGTCCCTCTGGTGCTAGCCTTACAAGTCATCATATTGGTGACTATCAACTTTGACTCTCTTTGTATGCAGTTGTCCATTCTCTCCCAAAAGGTCGACGTAGACTAAATCATAGGTATGCAGTTCATGTGTTGATTTAAGCAATACTAATACGGGACCAAGCCCATTGTCTATCTACAACCAAAACTCAAAGCTCCAATGCGATGCTAGTACAACTCGTCCCAAAAAGCGAACGTGAGTCTGATTCGTTCATAAGTTCCTGTAAAATGTGCTATGGTATATTTGCGAATCATTCCTATTAAAGCCAAATTCATTAGACTCCAAAGCAAACCGCAATGTCAACAATCTAAATTACCCTTATATGTCTTACACACCTTACCACTTAAGACTCCCGCCTCGTCATCTCATAGTTTTGCGGCAGCGGTGGAATAGGATGCTGCGTCTGATGCGCATACACATCCCTAGGACTCGCAGTCCCACTACCCCTCGGGCTCTCCTCATACTTTGGCGGCAAACTGCGAGCCCGACGTCTCTCACCGATAATCGTAGCGCCAACATAGCCAGCAAAGAAGATTGCGGCGACGACAGCATAGGCGATTTGGCCGTTGGGCGCATTGTTGGCGAGAAGGAAGCCGAGACCGCCGTTGATGATGCCGAGCACGATGATGATGCGTCCGAGCCAGATGTGGCCGTGGGAAACGGCGGTGCGGCTGCCGACGCGCTTGAAGGCGCGGTGGTGGGCCATGCCTAGCATGGGCTGGATTAGGAGGAGGACGAAGACTACTATGCCGATTATGGGGTGGTAGGAGCTCGTCTGCTAATGTCAGTTTTGTATTGGGAGAAAGGAGGTTTGTGGGGGTTTCTTACGAGTTGGAGTTCTTTTGCGAGGGAGACGCCGAGAGCGAAGGCGGCGATGAAGATTATCTGGGTGATGATTTGGATGCCGGCGTGGAACCAGACTAGGCCGGGGAAACTGAAGAGGCGGATGGAGATTGCGCCGAATGGGAAGAGGATGGCGAAGCAGAGGCCGGCCATGATGCCGTGGGCCATGGTCTTCATTTGTAACTTCTCTGCATAGCCGTTTTGGCTGAGAGCAGGGCCAGAATTGTTGCAGTCACTGGTAGTTGCTCGGCGGTGTTTGTTGCCAGATCCAAAGGGAAAGCCTGTTGGTCGAGAGCCTCCGAAGAAGGGATTACCAGAAGAGGTAGAACTAGGTGATCCAGTGCCACTGCCACTGCCACTACCGCTGCCGCTGCCGGAGTTACCAACGCAAGCAGTAGCAGTAGAACCAGCGCCGGCGGAAGTGCCAGTACCTGATGAGCCAGAGCCGCTGGTGGTCGAGGAGAATGGGTTGGTGTCACTGCCACCCTTTGCAGCAGCTGTGTCGAAGCTGAGAGTGCCATAGGTGTTTTGATGCTGGGAGATGGTCGCGGAGGCACTGTCGGATTTGATGGCAGAGCCGGAATTTGCAGCAAAGATGAACTTTGTATTTGCTATCGTGCATGAACCGCCTAGAAGAATTAGTTCGATCGTCTTTGAAAGTACTCGTTAGTAGGATCGGGAGCTTACACTTGATGTTTGCAATCATTTTACCATTTGATACACCAGAGCCGTCCATTAGTGTTGCTTGAAGGCTGTTGTCTGGGCTGGGCATGACATGACCAGATCCCTTACGAGGAGAAAGAGTAACATTTTGTCCATTCGCTGCTTGATATACTGTGAATATGTTTGCTCCAGCCATTTGATTGTTGTTGACTCCCATTCCAATCCATGAGTACGATGTTGGTCCAGATATTTGGAAATATATTGTTCCAGTACTTGATGTGCTTGAGTCCGGAATGTTCATACTATAACAAATGTCTCCTTGACATTGTTGATTGATTGCTGAAGCAGCATATGCTGTCGAGCCTATAACCGATCGTAAGTATACAGCAATTCAATATCATTACACAAAACTATTGTAAACATACCTAGCCCAAGCAGGCTACCAATGATTGAACTTCTCATAGTCGTGATGTTATGTTTGAACAACTATGGGAAAACAATACTCATACAAAAACCACAACGTGAAAAAAGTAGTAAGAGTAATGGGATACACAAGCGGAATATAAGGTATGTATGCGCCGGTAAATACCAAAATGGCCTAAGAAGCAAGGACGAGGGCTGGTGCTGACATTATCAACGCCTTGACCTTGAGTGGATCTGCTGTGGGAGGCTGAAGCAGGGCCAATTTTGACCATCATTACGGGGATTTTCACACAACGACGGGGTCTTGCGGGTCTCCTCGTCCTCCCTCCGTCCGGAACACCAATTGTTTGCTGGACGCCTACCTAATGGAACTACTAACTTGCAAAGCACCAGTAAAGAACGGAGAATGGCTGTAAGGATGATCCAAGCGTTGTCCTTCAGACCATGGAGATTGTGTTCCAAAACTTGTGTTCAACTTAAACTTTACCGTCTCCACCTTGCATATCGTGCATGCTTCAGTTCCATGTTCTACAAGTCCCACTCATTCCTCAACACCTCTGGCATCAAGGGTCTTGCAGGAAGCATAAAATAAAGCCTATCAACTCCCCAGATTCATTCTTGGCCTTTTCACAATACTTTTCGTAGTCGTCAGCACTTCTGCGTTGTTATCGCTCTTACCCAGCACTCGGTTCTGGACTTGTTGGGGTTGACATGTACTTGTACAAGGTGCCGAATCTTGTTACAGTTGTGTACCAGTAAGCTGATGCTCACCTTCACTTATCCACCGCTTCTACCGCTTGTGGTTTTCAGGACTCCCGAAGATCGCTAGCAACTGAGAGCTGTCTCGGCTTTGTGGAGCAGCATTATTGAAGAATCCGTGATAGGATCATGAGGATTTGGAGTGTTAGTAAAGTATTCACTCATACAACTATGACGGATTCGCATATTTTGGCCAAGGTTGATTCGTCGACTGTTAACTCACAGATGATAAAACTTCACACAATTGGATGCTTGATGTAGTCTCTAAACCTTATCGAGATGTTCTGATGTGGGGGAAACGCAACATGTTTGAGCTGCGAGCAACTTCAGGGGACGTATTCGAGGCAAGAAGAGACACAAGAGGGTACGCGCGTCGACTTCTTGGCCATGCAAACTTTATGACATGTTCGGGAACATCATATGCGGTTCTTTACTTGGCCAAAGTCAAGTTGTCTCTCGAAAGTGTGAATGTTATACCATGTGTGGTTTTGTATGATGATAGGAAAAAGCTTGATTGTTCTTGGGTTGTTGAATTGTCAACCAACAGAGTCTTACTTTGATATTTGCCAATTGCCAGCGGTGAACTTACAAGACACCATTTTCTCCACGTTCAAGTCTGCTGCGATGGTGACACAGCTAGGTGGATGGAATACATCCTATAATTCCCATCTCACGGCTACACAGCTTGCGTAACCCATGTACTTCAACAGGTGATGTATAGACCCGCCAGCCAATTATCCTATGCTTCACGGCATACTAGCCCACTGGGCATCGTGGGATCCACGGACATTTACTTCACAGCCATTCCAGTACACGATGATGAATGATCTTACGATGCCAAGATGAACGATGTTTTGGTGCGTCCAAGGTCCGATAATCTAAAATGGCTCGATGCGAATTCAAGCATTGAAGCAACGGAACGCAGCCAAAGCCGGTGCTAACTAACTGTCAGTCAAGAGCAGCCGATGCAAGATGAAGATCGCGCATGGCTGAGCGCAAGATTGACCATTGCAAGGCTATTTTCGTAGAAAGATGAGCATAAAATACGCTAACCGTTACGGAGTATTGAGATCTTCAGCATCTTCTCAACCACCGCCGTTCAACAACTGCACAAAACACGGCTCAGTTTTGTAGAAACATTATCTATGACGTCTCTTTGAGAATCTGGCGCATCGACATCGCATTTTCGCGAACGCTGGAGGCTGAGAAAAAAACTACGGGAGGGATGGAGAAAAGATGGGAAACGTCTCCTGCACGGACATCCGACAAATTCAGGAACAAGGGTTCTAGGCCTGCCTTAAACAACGTCGGTCTTTTTGGGGTCCCGTATCTCCGTCGTCTTTTTTTATCTCTCCTTCATGTACTTCGCCCTTTGGGCCTGAACCATCAAAATACTTCCTGTTCGTAAATATTGCTGCGAATCTCACAGTTCAATGCGCCTCCCAGTTCCCTTCTGGATGCGACAACAACATATACCGCGGCCTCTGAGAAACAGGAAAAAAAACTATTCTGTCCGGCGCTTTTGTATTTTTGTCCTGTTTGATGTCACAGATGCCAGCAAGTTCAAACCGTTCAGAAACAACCGGATACAGAATGTTTCGTTGATCTGTGGCAGGCAATATTTCATATGTGATCGCATTTCTGATGACTTCATAACTCTGGTCGAGAAACACTTTGAAGGACTAGAATACTCGCACCTTTTGCATGCGCGCGAGTCTATTTCTATGACGGCGCATTAGTCTCTGCTTCATCTTCAGCCTTATGGAGGAAACAGCCCATATTCGCCCAGCCTAATTATCGGCCTATCTGAGACCATTCGACCCAAGATAACCAGTTGTGCCCAGAAAACCCGTTCACAGCAGCACCCAGAATCAACAATCTTCAACAAAATTACAAATAAACATATATTGCGTAAGTATATTTTAACCCGCCCTCAATCTACACAGCATACCATGCACCCTCAAACAGCATCTCTATCTGTCAAAAGAACAAACATTTGATCTCAGAATGCAGATGAAGAAAACTCGAAAACTACAAGGTATTGTAATGGTATGCCAACCTCCGTCATGCTCCCTCTGAACAAACACGCCCTCTAGACAGACATGCCATGCGCCCTCTGGTAAGGAAACGCCCGAGTGATTGATAATACACAATTGCTGCCTCCCACCCAATGAATCCATAGCACCAGGGTATAAAAAGTTGACAAAGGGAATATTGTGTGTCGTTAAGAACCGCATAACCGCCCCTGATCGCGCCTGAGCGCTTACTCCTGTTGTAAAAATCATCTATAGGCCGTTAAAGGAAATAAAGTTTTTGGTGAAGAGGAATAGGTATGTGGTGTATTGTGCAAGATCGACCGTGTATACCCCGGTGGAGGCCATATAAAGACCTCGTGATAGGTATGTTTCAAGGTCGTGGTTTAGTGCGCATGGAGCCTATTCAAAGCTCATAGTGGAGGAAGAGGAAGCGCGAGAATTTGAGTCTCGAATGTTTCCATATGCTCGTGGGACAATACTGCCTGACGCGCTGGATCCGAATGGATTTCCATTTGGCGCTGCAGCGCGAGCTGGTTGTGCAGTCGGTGGAAGAGCTCGAGAGTTGGAAGGTCCAGCTACCGTAGTTGAAGGCAAAGCGCGAGAAGAAGAGTTTTGAGGCATTACGCGACCCTGTTGATCAAGACCGAAGAGGTACGCAAGTTCTCGAGTGCCAAGTCGTCCGATGCTCTTTCCTGCGCCTTCGTCAAGCGCTTGGTCGATAGTCTGCTTCTTTTGCGCCTGAAGGGCGAGAATTCGATCCTCTACCGTTCCCGGAACGACGACACGGTGGACCTGTACAGGAAGACGCTGGCCAATACGATGAGCACGACCGTGAGCTTGAAGTTCGACATAAGGATTCCAGAAGGGACTATTGGTGGTTAGCAAAGATCTCATGAATCGAATGGGTCTTTGGGACTTACTCTAGCATGACGATTTGAGAAGCAAAGTTCAAATTCAAACCAGCATTTCCAGCCTTTAGCGAAATAAGCATGAGCGGAATTGCTGGATCCTTGCGAAACTTCTCAACAGCGACAGCACGTTGCTCAGTCGACATTGTTCCATCATAGCGTTCCAACTTGAAGCCTTCTAGATCAAGACCAACTTCCAAGAGATCCAATAAAGAAGTGAACTGACTGAAGATGAGAATCTTCTCTTGAGGTTTGTTCGCCTTCAAATCTTGGACAATCTCAATGGTCTTGGTGATTTTGGCACTAGGTTTGTAGATCTTGCGTAAAGTCTTAAAGTACTTCTTACGTGCTTTAGCATTACGCATACCCTCATGCTTCAACGCCGCAAGACTCTTCTTCCCCAGAGGAGCAGAATTCTTCTTCTTACCCTTGCTTTTGCTCTTCTTGCTCTTTTTGGGCTTGGATTTTTTGTTTAGACCGTTGACAAAGTTGTCAATGGTACCACCCATTTGCAAGTCGTTGAGTTCCGAGCGTTCTTCGCCATCATCGTCCTCAAACTCAACTTGATCATCTGCAACAATGAACCCATTCAGGGTGGGATCTTCATCCGAGTCCGTGTCAGAGTCTTCATCAGAGTCAGAGCCAGAGTCTTCTAAGTTCTCATCAATTTGAAGTTGTGCTCGTTCAGCCTCATCAAGTAAGTCTGGTTGATGGACTTGCTTGAAAGCCTGGAAGTCGGTGATTCGCATGGGATTCACCAGTCCACGACAAACTGGACATTTGACCTCAGCAGTCTCGTTTTGTTGAGAAGTATCTCGCAAATTGACAAAGCAATCACCGCAAGTCCAGTGACCACACGGCAGAAGAATGGCCGGATTTGCGCAAGCGTCCATACATATTGGGCACTCGAAAGCACCCTGCTCATTCTTTACCCGACCAACCACGTCCGCAGTAAGCTCCTTCGCCAATTCGAGCATCATCTCAGGCTCGGCATCAATACGCGCCATTGTCAGGGCGGACTCCGAAAAGTAGACCAGGCTCTCGTGACAGCAAGCTTGACGTAAACGCAGCAGAAGTGTCAATGCATTGCTGTATTTCTTGCCCAATGTTCCTCGCGCTATCATGTTCTTGACCGTAACCTGGGCTTTCTCTTCAAGCTCTCGATAGAACTTATCTTCCTCTTCTCCAAAAGTAACTTCAGTATCATCCGAAGAAAGCTCTGGAAGAGTAATGAGTAGCTTGCCGTCCAGAGTGGAAGTCTTGGTTCGTCGCAGCATAACCGAGCGAAGAAGAACCTGAAGTCGCTCCATTGCTTGCTTGCTGCCATATCGGTTGGTGGCCTTGAGATGATATGAAATGTCCTTTTTGAACTGCGCTTCATCACTATAGGGTCGAAGTCTACAGAAATGTAGAAGTGGCCAGAGCTCCTCAATGTTGTTTTGCATCGGTGTACCTGTTAAAACGAGACGATAAGTGGACTGCAATTGAAATGCAGCTTTTGCAGCCTTTGTCGACTTGTTTTTGATGTTTTGACCTTCATCAAGAACGACTCGGTACCACTTGCATTCATCACCCAGAAGAGCAAAGTGGAACTTCGAGGGGCGAGGAGTTGTTCCACCTGGATTGTTCTTCTTCCAAAGCATATACTCAAGCATACGCTTATATTCGCTCGTGAGAACACCGTATGTGGTCATGACAACATCATAACCTCGAAGGGTGTTGAACGTGACTCGCTTGTTTGACACTCCGTGCATCCGGTATACTGAAAGGGCATGACGCTTGTTGAGCTTCTCCTCAATTTCAGATTCCCATTGGCGAAGGAGAGCGACAGGTGCTACGATGAGGTTGGTCTTGCGAGCCGGATCGTCAGATTTTCTCGAAACCATGAGGGCAAGAGTTTGAATAGTCTTTCCAAGGCCCATATCATCAGCAAGAATGCTAGCACCAACTTTCTCCTCGCGCTCTGACAGCCAAGTCAGTCCCAATTTTTGATGCTCCATCAAAGCTGTAGACATCGAATCCGGAGTTCCTTTGCGTAGTTCCGGAGGTAAATCTTCGTCTGGTCGAATATTATCCATAAGCTTCTTGATGTCCTCTTCAGTTCGCGAATTGTCCGCATACAAGAATCCTAAGCGATCCATTGAGGCATTAGCCCAAGGGTCGGGAATCTGCGGAGCTTGGGATGCGAGAGCATTGTTGACTACACCCGCAAATCCGTTAGCAAGAGACGCCAACGCGGAACCAGCCTGGCCCAAGAGGCCCATTGGAGCGCCTGCAGGAACCGCATTAACATTATTAGGGGCCCAAGGAAGTGGTCTACTGGATCTATTCATTTGATTATGGCCACGCATCAATGATTGGCTAGCGGGTGTTCCATAAGTCTGCTGAGGCGGTGCCATATGTTGGGTACGGCTGCTTGGTCGGAATTGATCTGGTCGGATTTCCTCAAGAGAAGAACTACTGCTATTGTCAAGTGTGTAGTATGCTGGCATTAGACCTTGCGAGTGACCTTGACCGGCGAATGCATTCTGGCTGTTTTGTTGGTTATTCGTACCAAAAGTGTACTCTTGCGCGGGATGTTCAGACTTAATGCGCATCTGATTTGTGCTCGCTGCTGCAGAGTTGGGATATCCTCCAAAGCCAGTATTAAGATTCATACTAGGCGAGTGAGATCGATCATCAAACCCTTGGTTCTGCAAACTGAAATGCGGTCCTTGACCACCGTACTGCTGCTGCTGCCCAAAGCCACTGAATTGCCGGTCCATAGTACTGAAAGTCTGGTGTTGTCCGTACTGAAGCCCTTGTCCCGGGTATTGATGGCTTTGTCCATTGTACTGCTGTCCTTGCCCATGTATAGGTTGTCCCAGGTCACCAAGTAATTGCTCCTGTTGCACAGCTGCAAAAGGCGATGGATCCGCATAGGTGCTATGTGAGAGGTTTGAGCGCGAAGAATTGTCATTCTGGAAGCCTTGGCTTGGAAGAAAGCCAGAGGACTGAACGCGATGAGGATTTGACGATGATCTCGAGCCTCCAATTATTGGCAGATTGGTCGATTGCAAAGGACGTTG
Organism: Microthyrium microscopicum; assembly: GCA_010405405.1. Classification (NCBI taxonomy): domain Eukaryota; kingdom Fungi; phylum Ascomycota; class Dothideomycetes; order Microthyriales; family Microthyriaceae; genus Microthyrium; species Microthyrium microscopicum. Next base: position 541,582 of record MU004243.1, on the reverse strand, counting down.
CGATTGTCGAACAGGTGGCAGAGTTCCATTGTAAGAGAGATTGCGCTGAACCAAGTTGGCGTTATTAACAGGCCTACTTGATTGCCCAACTCGCTGGCTGAAGGTGCTCAGAGGAGGACTCTCATTCTCTAGCGATCGTGCAAGTGCAGCGTCTTGCAAGTCCTGGTCACGCTTTGCTTTGAGCTCTTCTTCTCGTCGACGTTGTCTCTCCATCAATTCGCGCTTTTTGTCGCCCTCAACGCCCTTTCTAAGGAAGCCCAGGTCGGATGGGAGGCTCTCGACGTCAGAGTCGTCATCGTAGTCTTCGTCGACTGGAGAAGGAGAGGTACGCTGAGATTTGTTGCCTCGATGCGAAGGGACCATGAGGTGGTCATCGCTGGCTTCTCGATTACGTTTTGCGCTTTGCTGTAGAGACGACACAGTGATGTGTTCCGACGGCCGAAGCATGTTGATTCGCGCTTGGAGGTTGTCGATTCTCTCCTGAATCTCGAATGTCTGCTCTAGATCGCTCTCAGAGAGTCCGTCGAGACTCTCCAGCAAAGTGTTCTCGAAGAGAAGCTCTTCCTCGAGCGCCTCAATTGAGGCCATGATGTAGGTGGAGTAAGGTTCGCAGTGTGGTAGGAGGTGGCAAACTCGAGTTTGGGCCGCGTGTTAGGAAAAGGTGTAGTTGACAGGGATGGAATTTGTAGCCGCTTGCAGGTTTTGCAGAATGAAGAAGAATCGAGGTCAGGCGAAGTCAGGAACTCTTGAAGGAGTTGGCGGCGCAGTGACTGGCAAGCAGGTGAAGTCTGAGTTTAGCCAGCCAGCCAGTGACTGGCTAGACGGTGTGGAGGTGGCAGTCGTGGAGCGTCTAGGCGAGGCAATAATCCGGTCAACTTCATGCGGACAGGCTGACGAGGTGTATGTACATGGAGGGGGAGATTGAGCGATGGGCTGTAGATGGGAATGGTTGTAACTTTGGAGGTGTTTGGTGGAGAGAGGGGAGGGATTTACGGCTGAAAGCAACATGTACGAAAGGCCTCACAGACTCACACCGACATGCCTGTGCAGCAGCAACACTGTAGACAAGGCAACTCTGCTGAGGACACAAACTGCGCCTGCTTTTAGGAGGCACGATGGGCATAAAATTCCTATTCGCGTAATACAAAGGTAGTTACCTGATTGTACATAAGGTAGATACTGGGATAGGAGAGATGGCGATAGGCGATAGGCGGCCTCATCTTCAAGTTGTGGCTTCTATTATCCTGGCTTGCACCTGCTTCTAACCTACCACCCTACTTATGCATGCAAGACATGGAAGGCACCCTTAACTGTCAACTATTCTAGGGTACTACTCCATACTACTACCTTTACTATGTACGAGCCTTTCAAACATCCATCAAGTCCACTATTCGCTGCCAAAAGCCCTCGAGTGTTTCCGCTTTCCAGCCCCATTGCTGATAATCTTATATGATACCAAATCCAGCATAACAGAGTGTTAGGTAGATGTAGAGTATGCATGTATTCTCAACTTTGATCCTCCTCTACCACTAAAAAGATCTCCATCGCTTCCCTAGATCCCCAGCAATCTTCTCGGCATTACCGTAAGCTCATTTGGCCATACGGACAAATTACTTGCCTCGTTACTGTTGGCACACATGCCATTATTGACCAATAGTGGGTCCTTCCTCGAGGCTGACTGAGAAAAAGTGTTCTCTTCCATCATTCTATGTAGTATGCTCTATGTATGTATGAGCAGCGAGTATGCCTTGGAGCCTGTAGAGAGTAGCAAATAGCTGGGCATCATCACCGCTATAAATAGACACCAACACCAACATCCTTTGACACTCACTCACGGCATGACGATCAGCAATGATATCAAGAAGTAAAAAATTCTAAGATTTCTCCAGCCTTTTGCTCATAAAACTGCATAGGCATCCCGCATCAAGCACAGTCGATGTGTCATGTCCCGAAAAAAAATCCCACATAAATCCACTTCTACCACCGCCATACAAAAAAAAGAAAATAAAGTTATAAGCGAAGGAGCAAGTCGCACACTTCCTTACACGTGTAGCTAAACAGGTTCGTACTCCAAACACCCAGCTCATGAGGATAGCCGAATAGTAGAAAAAAAAGCAATAGAGGTGAAGCGATGGACAGTGATGTTCGTATCATGCTGAGTATCTAGATGGTGGTACAGTCATGTTCGGCTTCAGCCTGGGAACGTTGTGCTTGGAACTGTCTGGCAACAGCAAAGCCGGAACGTAGTCAGAATGGTCATGATGTACACAAGACGAGGTAGAAGATGAAAAGAAGAAGTGTATCAAAGAGGGTATCATAAAATGCGTGATCTGTAAAAAGTTCCAAGGTTGCAAGCTCAACCAGTGGAATGTGATCTGAAAACAAGCTGTGAAAATGTGCATCAGTCTCTCCGCCTTACATATATGAGCTGTGATTCCTAACCTTTTCCATTGGATTTTCCGTAGCATCGGAAATTATTGCCGGGCTCTCTGCTGCTTGTTGAGTGTAAGCACGGATTTCCAGTGAAGGCCTCGAAGGGTGCGTTGGGTGCTTTTGCAACCCAGAGTCCAGAGGAGATTCGTGCGCTTGTTGGAGCGCACCTCCTAGTGTGGCGCACTTGAGGATGGTTTGTATGAGTTGGTTTTGCTTGAGTGGTTTGGACAAATATTCATCCATATTGGCTTCGATGCATTTTTCTTTATCTCCCACCATTGCGTGAGCTGTGAGGGCAATGATTGGAGATCTCGAGAGGCCGTTTTCTAGTTCCCATTCGCGGATCTTGGCCGTGGCTTCGAAGCCTCCCATGATGGGCATCTGAACGTCCATGAGGATAGCATCAAAGCGTCGCTTCTTGATATGTTCAAAAGCCTCCAGACCGTTGTTTGCAACAGTGACTTTGTGGTGATATTTCTCTAGTATACGGACAGCCAGCTTCTGGTTGACCGCATTGTCTTCTGCAAGGAGGATATCGAAAGATTTTGAGTTGTTCGAGACCGGAGGAGCAGATCTGCCTTCAAGCGCGGGAATCAAAGCATTGCCTAGATCAATTGCTAGACATGGAGTAGACATGTAGCTCGATATTCCGTCCTCGAGAGCTGATCGGAAACTGACTGATATGGCAGGGGACAACATGACTAGCGGAATGTACTTGAACTTCTCAAAGTCACGAAGTCGTTGGGCAGTTTCATTACAGTCGACAATGATACAGTCGTATGTTATGGAGGAGTTTGCATCCGGGATAGGTATTGCTTCTGTTGGTTTGATGATATGAGGGATGAACTCCAGTGCGGAGAGATGCTTCTCAATGACCTCTCCGCAGCCTGTTCGTCCTCGATCAATGAAAAGTACGGGTCGTTTCTTGTATGGGGCGAGTTGAATAGCAATGCCGTTGACACCGGGGTCGCCTTGACGGACTTTGCAAGTAAAAAAGAATGTACTTCCATGGCCATGTTCTGATTCAACCCACATGTGGCCGCCCATCAGAGTGACCAGGCGTCGTGAAATAGAAAGACCGAGTCCAGTACCGCCGAATCGTCGTGTGGTGGATCCATCAGCTTGTTGGAAAGTATCGAAGATAAGATCAAGCTTGTCCTTGTGAATGCCAATCCCAGTATCGATGACTGCAAACTTAATCATGTGTTCGCCTGGATCACAGCCTACGTCTACAATCTCAGCGATGTTGACTTTAACTTCGCCATGTTCGGTGAATTTGATAGCGTTGCCGACGAGATTGAGTATAATTTGGCGTAGTCGGAAAGAGTCTCCAACAACCCAGTCTGGAACATTCTCATTCACCTGATACACAAGGTTTAACGATCTATCGTTGGCTCGTGTAGTCAGACTTTTCAAGGCATTGAAGACTGTTCCCCGGAGAGAGAACGGGATCTGTTCCATCGTCATACGTCTAGCTTCGATCTTCGATATGTCCAGGATGTCGTCAATGATGGTCAAAAGTTGATTGGCCAAATTATGAACAATTGTCATCATCTCTCGTTGGTATGCTGATAGCTCGGTATCGAGAGACAAGGCGGTCATGCCTATGATACCATTCATGGGAGTTCTGATCTCGTGACTCATGTTCGCGAGAAATTCAGACTTGGTGCGACTCGCCAGTTCTGCGGCTTCTCTGGCTACGGTGTTCTTTTCGATACTGTCGCGAAGATTTGATATCATCTTATTGATCTTGCCTTTCAGTTCGCCCATTTCTCCAGAGGCTTCGACATTGATTGGCATGAACTTGCCCTCCATTGCCATAGTCGTAATTTCGCCAAATGCTCGAACTTGAGATGTAAGGTTCTGGGCCATGGTGTTGACGGAAACGGTGATTTCGCGCCAACGTCCTTCAATGCCTTCGATATTAGCTTGGCCGCCCATGATACCCTCCACACCGACTTCTCGCGCCACCTGCTTAACGGCAAGTGACCAAGCGTCAAGACGAGCAACCATGTCATTTATTGTATCCTTCAAGAGAGCAATTTCTCCCTGGGCATGAACCTCGACTCGTCGGCCCATGTCTCCTTGAGCGATGGCTTGTGTGACGTTGGATATACTGCGCACTTGAGTGGTCAAGTTCCTTGCCATAGTATTGACATTGTCTATCGGGTATTAGTTGTCAGAAATTGCGAGGCAAGATTTTTTCTCACCAGTAAGGTCTTTCCATTTTCCATCGACCTTTTCTACTACGGCTTGTCCACCCAATATTCCTTCAGTTCCGACTTCTCGAGCTACTTTGCTCACTTCAAACGCAAAAGCATTCAATCGATCCACCATGGTATTGATGGTATTCTTGAGAGTGAGAATTTCGCCTTGAACGTTGGCCTGTACCTTCTTGGTCAGATCGCCGTTCGCCACTGCTGTCGTGACTTCCGCGATCTCGCGCACTTGAGTCGTCAAGTTCATGGATAGGGAGTTGACAGATTCGGTGAGGTCAGCCCAGGTGCCTTCAACACCATGAACAGTTGCTTGGCCTCCGAGCTTGCCTTCTGTGCCTACTTCTCGAGCAATTTTGGTAACCTCATGAGCGAATTGCCGTAATTGGTCTACCATGGAGTTGATGGTAGTTTTGAGCTCGAGAATCTCTCCTCGACAATTGGCTTCGACTTTTCGATCAAGATTTCCCTTGGCAACTGCAGTAGTAACCTCCGCGATATCTCGGACTTGTGTGGTAAGGTTCATGGCCATAGCATTGACACTGATAGTCAAGTCGTTCCACATGCCTTGAACTCCTGGAATGGTAGCTTGACCTCCAAGAACGCCTTCGGTTCCTACTTCTTTGGCGACGCGGGTAACTTCTGTAGCGAACGATCGTAGTTGTTCCACCATAGTGTTGATAGTTTGTTGAAGCTCAAGAATCTCACCCTTGGCTGGTCGCTTGATTGTCTTTCTAAGATCACCATGCGCGACAGCTGTAGTAACCTCTGCAATTTCTCGCACTTGGTTGGTGAGATTGTCAGCCATGAGATTGACATTGTTCGTCAATTCAGCCCAGATACCACGAACATCAGGAATGATAGCTTGCCCGCCAAGAACTCCGTCAGTCCCGACCTCGCGTGCCAAACGTGTCACTTGCGATGCAAACTCTTGAAGTTGGTCAATCATCTTATTGGTTGTTTTCTTGAAGGTTGCGATTTCGGGGTCGAGCTCCTTAGCGTGGATGAGAACTTTCTTTCCAAGATCACCATTGGCGACAGCAGTGATGATGGTTCCAATCTCTCGTAGTGCTTTTTGGAAAGCAAGATTGGCTTGTTGGTGTTTCTGAAGCTCTCTCTTGAGAGCATCAATGTCTTCGATGCCATGGTCAAGAGCGGTATTCTGCACGCGCTTTTGTTCCGTAACAGCAGCACTGAGTGTCTCGATTTGATGACGTTGGTTATTGATTTGATCAGCTTGCTTGCCAAGATGCTCTCGGATATATCCAAGTTGAGTAGCGGTTAGCTGCGCAGTGGGCTGCGATGTGCCATCGAGTATATCCTCAGAGGAAGCAAGCCAATGATTTATAAAGGTCAAGCCATTCTCTCGATGGGTAAGAGAAGAGGATCGTTCCCTTGCAGAGCTGGTAACGATTTTGGGTGGTTCGTCCTCGTCGTCATTTGAAAAAGCTGGAGCGGGTGCAGCCTCGCCAGGGGTCATGGGAAAGTTTGGCGTGTTGGCAGCGCGCGCCTCGAGGTAGTGTACCCGGTTAACGAGAGCATTAATCTCGGTTTCGAGGGCAAGACTGGATTTAGATTTGGGGCCTGGCAGACTGGTTTTCGAGCGAGCGCTGCCATTAGCAACAACCTGGCCGGAAAAGGAGACATCATTGTGGGGGTCGTAGTTTTTGGCAATGTTGGAAAGGATAGCAGCAACGGCATCGGCCGTGTCACTAGAAAGGGGCGTCATGGCCTCTGATCGTGGCACAAGTATCAAATGCCTTTGAGCGTCATGAGTGATGGAGAGGGGATTCGAATAACGATCGAGGGATGAGCGAGCAGTCGTTGCAGCGGAGGAAGATAGGGATGAGGCGATGGTAGATATTGGTCGTGTTTAACGCGAGCACACAGGCGGACAGGACAGGATGTAAACAGGGAGGGTGATGGAGAGGAGTGAAAGAACAGTAAGAGAATGAAAGGTTGTAGAGAAGCGGTAGCAGTGATAGATGTTTGAATGCTAGCGGAGAGGAGGAAAATGGATTCAAGTGTATGGTAAACGTGCCTTTTGGTTAGAGGGTTGGATGAATGGGAGAAGCAACGAGCCGAATGGAGGTATGGAAGGTGTGAGGCGGCGACATTGGAGGGCTTGGCAAGTGCTATGGAGTCTTGGGAGCGAGCGAGGCGGCGGATTGGTGGAGGTTGCTGAAGGGGTGGACAACAAGTGCAGGAGCAATGGAAGATCCCTGTCGTGTCTGGTCGCTCTTTCCTTGTCATCAATCCTTGAGACCTCCCCTCCCACCATCTACAATGTATAATATCCATGAATTTGAAAGTTAACTAAGATATTGAACATCTTTCCTCAATAAAGATGAGAGCGTTGTTCATATACTACAAGATAATCTCCAGTATACTCTTTCAACTGCTCAAGCAATCCTCGCGACCTCTGGAGCTCGTAACATACATCACAGGCCAAATCTGATTTGATATCCATCCCCAACCTACCACACCAGCAGCCAGCTACAAAGCATATGATCACGTTGCTGTCGATCCTTTCCACGGGCCCATACAGCATGGGTCTTTGCAACTTTCATCCTATCTAATCAGCTTTTCTCACCAACCTTAACCTGATTAAGGTCTCAGTCTATGCTTGAACCAGACACTGCAGCCTGCAAATCGACCCATCTCGCTATCAAACTGCCAACAACTCATCTATAACTTAAGGCTAGCCAGGGATTCTTGGTAAGACGGTGTAGCCCATTGTATTGCGTGCCCCATCAGCAACAGAGGGAGCAAAAGTAAGGTAGATGTATTTTGTAGTGGAACTGAACATCATCGACACGCTAGAAACTCTGACGGATTATATCGTCATAAGTAGTCGCCAGTCGGGCGCCCGCGACGCGCAGTTAGAACGTAGATACTCCACTCTATCTGTCAAATTTCCCCTCTTACCTGTACCGGTAGCCACATGTGCATAATTTAGTTACCGTAGTGCCTGCTCCAAAATAGCGCCGTCGTCTTTTAAGGGTCCAACTTAGCTCCGAGCCACGCAAACATCGGCAGACTCGGGTTCCAAATACTGCACCAACAGATAAATCTACATCACAACTTCCCAGTCTGGATACATGCCATGCTACCAACCTCTCAGTGGACAATGAGATAAAAGCAGTGTCAAACGAACAGAAATCTCCCCCTCACTATCAAAACGTTTCGCTGTCAGGGGCTTAAAAGGCACACCCCTATTGCAAATCAAGCCATTGTCGATCTCTCGCTATATTCGGCAGTCGGCCAAACCCATTTTCCTCAACCACATTTTCTGTGCCACCAACACCTTTTCCAACGGTTCACTTAGGGGCTGAAACATATTGCGATCTTCACTCTTGCCTTGCTCTTTGCGCGAACGCCTTTCTCCGCTTGCTCCTCAGGAATACTAACTCGCTCGGACCTGTGTTTCAAGACGTCGCCCAAATCAGCTGAAGTATGACTTCATCATTCACTCCTTTGTACCTCCTCCATAATTTCATTTTTTGCGTTGTTGAAGAAGTGATGTCAATGTTCGAAAACTGTTCTGCGTAGCGTACCGATGGCTTGGCTGTTGCTTTGATATCCACTACCATCGTTAAAGTGGATGCTTGTGGTTAGTGAAGTCTATTTAAAGGAGCCTCATTGTTCATACTGAACCCCTATATGATATATGCCCGTATTCATATCAAGCTATTTTTGCCTGCTTTGATAGTACCTATATCGGCTGGTCATTTGAGCGTGCTAATTTATCGCGTCCTGATTCTACTGAAAGAGCATATAGTCTGGCAGTCTATTTACATCCATGATATTCAAACTGCTGCATTGAATGTTTGAGTACTTCTAGGATATACAATATGTCTACAAGGAAGTGAATCTCAACTTCACAAAGATCTTCAATACTCCGTCCAAACGAATATTCAACCCCACTTCATTTACTCGTCCAGCCCTTTGTATAGCAAGCAGAGCCTCCTTAACAATCTCGCATATCAACTAGAGACAGGGCATATTTTTTATCTTGACATCCTCATTGACTTTCAACCCGAGGATCTGGGTTTAATATGACCCTCTTCTACCTCTCTGCTTCATCGCCTTGTAGGCAGCAGTATTCAGTGATCGACATTCCAGTAGATCTCCCGTATTACTGATGTCCAGATCTCTCTTATGGAAGTAGCAGCAGTGAGAACTGATAGACATAGGGCTGGTTCTATATCATACCAGCGCGCGCCTAGCCATGTCCAAGAACCAGGGTCTTCTCTAGGTATCAGGAAATTTCGATGTTGATTCCAGGGGTTATATCCAACTACAGCAGACCACCACTTCCATACATGGCGAACATCAACACTTTGGACATCCGCGAAGGTGTGGTTGATATGTTTCGAACAGCCAACAAAACAAATCCACGAGGGACTTGAAACGGGTAAACGAACAAGGCAGGTAATTACAATCACATGAGCAAGTGCATATCAAAACAACAACAGGAATCGTTCCGCTTGTTCTGGAAGCTATACTGTATTTCAAGCGCTTGGAAGATCTTCTCCAGAAAATCCAAGTCTAGCTCTAACATGTTCATCCAGAGATGATCACTCCGACTTCCTAACTACACTCCATTCATGAATTCTTTACCCAACAACATACTTCAATCAATCGCGCCCATGTCCACCTATCCTAGGCCCAATTTCCGTCTCCACCATCTCAATGCCCGACAAACTAGGATATTTCTTTGTAAAATTCGTTTCCCAGTCCTCATCCTCCGCCTGTCTTGAATTCGGAGTTGTCGTCCGCTCAGGTAACTGGCCGCCTGTCCGTAGTGCGACGGGTTTGGGTGCTACCCGTGGCCCAGTACGATTCGCGAGTTGCGCTGCGGGTGTGACGGAAGGTTGGTACGCGGTTCGCGGAGAGGATAGTGGACGTTGCTGAACTGCGTCGATGGAGCCAAAGCCTGCTCGGTCAAACGTGGTGCGATCAGATGAGCCAATAGGTTTTCGCGAGATTTTTGGTTGGTCTGCTGGTGGTTTGCTGATGTTGGTGTATTTGCCGTAGCCTTCAGCAGTGCGTGTGGCGGGGGTAGTTTTGGTGTCGCTGAGGAGGTTTTTGACGCGGCTTTGAATGGAGGATGCTTTGCTTGGTCCTGGAGCTGGTTTATTACCTTGCTGGAGACGTTGCTTGTATTCTGCGGCAGCCGCCGCCACGCGCTTTTCTTCTTGGCTCAATCGTCTGCGTTCGATTTCGCGACGTACTTCAGGAGATAGCGCTTCGGAATCCTCTAGGACTTCGTCGTCACTGCGGCCGCTTGTACCAGTTTTTTCGGAGCCAATTATGGGAGATAATGGAGCATTTGGTTGCAGGGCATCCTGCTCATTAGTGTGGGCATCTGATGAGTTACCACCTTCAAATCTTCGGAATGCATCGCCAAATCTTCCTGCGAGAATGTTCTTGGTGCCTGAAAGCGAAATTGATGGTATACTGCTTCGTTTCGATTTTCCACCGCTGCTGCTTCTCCGAGACTTTTTCTTCGAAGAATCATCTGTAGATTCAATGGAACGTAAAAAGTCTACATCAGAGGCGATATGCTCGTCTGGTCCTTCATCGTCGTCCGAGGAATCTACTGCGGAGGCCACTTGTTTTGGAGTGTCAGCCTTCGAGGAAGGAATGGATGTAGTGCGTGTTCTCGAGCTTTCTCGATCTTTCAAGTAATCAAGGTTTGATTCCATATACACACTTGCTGGACGAGGCCTAGCATTGGCTGACCTCGATCTATCACTCGAATCCAGGTAATCCATTGAAGGTCTCTGGCCCTCAAGGGATGGGCGCGATGAGGATGAAGATTTAGGAATGGAGAGTGCGGTCTGTGATTTGGTTCGAGCTCTTTCCAGAAGTGTTGGCTTTGACGGTTTGGTTTCCGGCCTCGGAGGTAATTCGAGGTCTGAAGGAATCGAGTTTGGTAGAGATTTGGATGGGGTCAATTCTCTCGAGGTTGGTTTATGTAGTGGGACTCGCCAAATAGGTCGATGAGGCTCTGCTGCTTTAAGCTTTGGTGATGCTCCTGGGGTGGTCATAGTTCCAACAGAAACCATCGAACTCTTTGAAGGTACCGGTTCTTGAAGCGTGGGCTGAGATCTACTTGCGGGCTGTTGTGTAATTCTGTCTATCCGTTGACTCATTGCCGCAGGCGACTGGGTCCTTGCGGCCGCGGGGCCTGTCTTAGTAGTCGTGGGCATTGCAAAAGCTTGATCGGCAAGTGCCTCCGTGACTCTCTTATGTAGGTTTGCATTGTTTGCCTGGGTTGGAGCTGCACCAGGGCCTGTTGATGTAAACTTGAAGTCACTTCCTTTTTCGTGCAGGATGGAAAACTCATCCAAGGAAGGGAATTTGGAAGCCAATTCGTCGACAGCGGCCGATCGAACATCGTAATTCTTGGAATCGAGAGCAGCAAAAGGGTCATTTGATGACGACTTGATAGCCTGAGCTTGCTGTTCGGTGTGGCTAGATACCTTCGGGCGACCTCTCCGCATTGGAGTGATGTCTGGAACAGATGGCTGCTGAACCTGCACCGGTGCGACCTTTTGAAGGCCTACTACAGGCGGAGGAGACATGTCCGATGGGGGCTGTGGTAGTTGGTCGTATTTTCTACTCTCTGATTGAGTTCTGCCGGTATAAATCTAGCACGATTAGTATTTTGTACATTCAAGGGGATGGCCAACACACATCCTTGATTGGGCACTCGATTCCTCTCATGGCGCATGATTCTTTCACCACTTGATAGATGTTTGGTCGCTGTTTGGGATCTTCTTTCAGCATCCACGCTAGATACGGGTTAGTCTTAAGTAGAAAAGACGACAAGAGTGAGCTCACAGATCAACTGTTTTAATTTTGTCGAAAACGCGGGATAGGGCGGAAATTTGTAGCTTGCGTTCAATATGGCAGCAGTCCCTTGTTCTTCGAATGGCGTTGTATAGTAGCAGAGCTTATACAAAAGCACTCCGAGGGCCCAGATATCAGCCTTTTCATCAATCGGTTGCTTGCGATAGACATCGACCATTTCCGGACTTCGGTACTGCATGGTCGTGTGCCGTTGAATGTCGTCTTCAATCAACCGTCCTTCCGATGCATTTTTAGCTGCAGGTGTGGGCAATGCTGATGATCCAAAATCGCAAAGCTTGTATATTTTCGAAGAGTTTGATCCTGATATCAACACATTCTCAACCTTCAGATCGCGATGCAATAGAGGAGGCTTCAGGTAGTGCATACAGGCCGTGCCTTCTGCGACATCTGAAAATATGTGTAGAATCTCAGGCTCTGTCAATCGGTGTTGTAGCCGTGTATTCATGAAATCTATCAAGCCCCCACCGGAGCAGAATTCCATGAGAAGAAAGACTTCGTATCCTCCGCCCTTGAGCTGACTCGCGTGAGAGTCAATATAAGTGACTATTTTCCGATGACCCTTGAGTTTCTTCATCGTCTCGACTTCGGTCCGCATATTGGCGAGAGCATCCTTATCAGGTACAGCAACTCGTTTCAGCACAGCCAGTTCATGTTTACTGTTGTCCCGTGGCACCCGGACAACGTAAACGTGAGCGAATCCACCTTCTGATAGATATCGATCAATTACGACTCGATGTTGTCCAACTTGCACCTTTGTGCCAGAAACAAAGGTGCCTGGGTGGGCAGTAACTCCGAGGGAACCTGCGGCTGGTTGGTAGGCAGCTGCTGCATGTGGGATCGCCGAAGAGCGAGAGAAGGGAGTAGAGGCCATTGTAATTATCGGAGAACAGGACGACCGGACGTTATATCGAGAATGCGCATATGGGACGTGAAGGAAGTAGTATTTAATTGTATATCAGGTATTGAAACCCCTGGGGGTGGAGGTTGAATAGGACCCGACGAAGGCAGAAGTGGGCGGTCAAGGGGCCACGGCAGGCTGCATGGTTGTATCGGAGAGTGAGCAGTGTTGATGTTATGGCCCAAATAGGACGGATGCGATGAGGCGCAGGAGGGGAAGAATCTGGAACAGTGGCTTCGGTGGAGATGTTGAGGGAGAGGTTTTGGAATGGGGTGGTTTGGAGGTTTGGTGGAGCTGCGACATGTCACGACGCTATGGCTCTCATCGATCTTGTGGTGCCTGTTTCCAACCTCATCTGACCCGACACATCACCATCAACTCTCTCCACTGTTCTAATATACGTCTATCAAGTCAACGAATGCCGTCTGCCTGATTTAATGACACAACGACTGTGTATTGTCTTTCTTCCGCCTTCTTTAGGTTTCTAGCAGGTCCGCCGAAGCCTTCAATCATCAGCATTGAATATGCCGTCGGCTGCCTTGGCTCAACCCTCATGATCATGTATCAGCATGTCCTGGATCTTCTAGCAACCTCTATGATGGATTAGCCCTCTTTTTTAAACTGCTCGTGTCCTCAATGGTGTGCGCAGTATCATCGCGCCTTTCAATGTTGAACCATATTGCATCAAAACTTAGGCTTTTTCATTTCCCTTAGGAATGCAAATTTTCGGAGAAGTCGCTACAAGGGACGGTTTAGAGTCCATCCAGGTGCTCCCACCACAGGATGGACTTCAGAAAAATCTGTCAACGACATGAGCACAAGATGGACGCCTCGACCTTGTGTCACGTCCTTGTTGCACTACCCGAGTGACAGCTCATTTTATTCAGCAGAATCTTTATTTAAGATAATAGCTTTGAAAATTTACAGGCTTCGTAAGTGGGAACTCGGAATACTGCCTACTAAGAGTATAATTCTGGTACGATAGAGTACGACATGTTTTGGTCATAATGAGGTATAGTACTTCTTATGCATACACCCCACAAGAAACACTTGACGCTGTCAAACCTGAAAGGTTTCAGTAGAGACATCCTCACAACATATGCCACTTCCTCAAGAACCGCTTCATTCGTAATGAGCTGCATAGATTTAGATCGGACTGCCACCAAAACTATTAAAATACAGGGCATAAAGTACAGCATGCTACGCAACCTCCGCGACAAAATTAAAAATCATCGACAAAATTAAAAATCATCTTCTCCTGGTACTGGTTCCAACATTGCCTACTTCCGTACTTTTTGTTCAATAACATCCATTCCAAATCTTTTCTTCACTAACCCTTCCGCGAGTGCTGGGCCGAATGGAATACAACCTACAAGCCACACGAGCCATGCATCCTTTCCTTTCCACACGGACTTTGGCGGCGTTGGCTTTAGCAGCTCATGCACGACTTGCGATGACCACTTATCCAGCGGCGTTGCGTCTTCCAAAAATTGCTGGCCACTCATAATAGTCTCGACGTTATCTCTAGCGGGCTCATATATCGATCCTTGTGGTAACTTGACCGATGCCTCGGGGAGATTAGGCATGAAGTTTGACTGTACAGCCCCGGTCTTCAACTCGACAACTCTTATTCCAAAAGGAGCCAATTCCAGCCGTAGTCCATCGGAGAACGTTGCCATTGCCGCTTTCGAAGCGCTGTAAGCGGAAGTGAAAGGGACTGTCGATACTGATGAGATGGATGTCTGGTTGACGAGTAATCCCTTGGATTTGATGAGAAGAGGTAGAAAGGCCTGAGTGACGGCCAGATAGGACCAGACGTTGAGATCAAACAACTTCTTTGCTTCGGGGATGGACAGATCTGAGGCAGGCATGAAGTATCCTCCTCCGGCGTTGTTGACAAGAATGTCAAGACTGGGAATGTCTTTGACGCATGCGGCGATGGATTCGTCGTTAAGCACATCGAGCGTTCGCGTTTCAATGCCCATTGCTGCTAGTTCTGTCATTTTGTTGGGATTTCGAGCTGTGGCGTAGACATGTAGACCAGCTTTGTGGAAAGCGATTGCAAGTCCTGCTCCAAGACCTCCATCAGAGCAGCCAGTTATCAAGACGGTTTTCTTGTAAGCCACCATGTTGTGTTGTGTTGGAACGTTGGAAGCTGAATAGCTTTATGATGGAGTAGCAGAGCTTCTTGATTACTGGACTGTATGACAATTATGCGAAGACGGCGTGATCAAATTTTGATGTGTGCATCAAAGAGAAACCCATCGACAGAAAGGAAATGCTACCTTAGATATATATATTCGTTGAGCATAGAGTGACAAGCTGACAGGCTGACAGGCTGACTAAAATGACAAAGAGGGAACTGGCTTTTGGTTCCTAAGTGTTTTGCTAAAATCCGACATGGTATATCTGTAGTTCATTGCTCAAGCATGGATCACCTTTACACCGTCTCCGCCGTTAGCAAGGTGTTGTTATTTCCCCGTGCCCGACGGCGTTTGCCGCTTTTAAGTCACAAATTCTATAGAACCCGCTGTGGGTACACATCAAATATGCTACATTGCGCACATTGTGGAAGTATTTCCTTATATCCATATCAATCTTACCCAGCTGGAAGTACTGCATACATGGTGAAGTATGTAGAGTACATTTTTTGAGTAGGAGAACTTCCTCGGATTCGATGGACACTGGATGCTCTCACAATTGTTTAACCATTACGTTACGAATTGCTCAATGTGATTTTATTATTTGTCAAGAGTACAAACTATCGCACGTGCGTTCGGAGGAATCTTTTCAGGAAGTCAAAAATAGAGATCTCTATAGCTCTGCTCTGATCAGATCCAATGTAGTATTGCCCATCGACTAAGCAAGGGTAGTATACATGCAATCATTGCGTCTGATGATAATGTAAAAGCCATTCCTGCTTCGCTGGTCTTTACATTCTGAGAATCATGAGCTATGACATGCGGCGTCGTCGGACTCTCATGAACATTAGCAGTTCTACTGAGTCTAGCACTGCTCGCTACCAAATCAGTAAAAAGACCACCAGTAGCTGGTAATACAGAAGGCTTTGCTACCTGCCCGTCAATGAGCAATTGACCGTCTCCTCTAACAGACACGACAGTTCCACTTGATAGGATAATCTGTCCGTTATTGCTGGGTCTCAAATTCGTCCCCATAATATCGTAGCTTCCGTCCTTTCTCAGGATCGCTACGACTGTAGTGCTATCTTGGTCGTGTATGATAACTCCTATACTTCCTGGGGCCAGGACTTGAGAGTTACCGATTTCCTGCTGCGCGGGCGCCTCATCGCTCCGACCTTGACCTGGAGTTGCTGAGTGGTGTGATGACTGTGGCTTCGGCACGGGAGTTGGTCGTGGCAAGGATAGCGGGCCGTCATTGATACCTTGCGCTGGTACTGCAGGTTCAGTGTATAAGCTGTTACTCACAGGTCCGGCAATAGACTGAAACATAGCGGATGCTGAAGCAGGTTTGCTAGCTGAAAGAGCTTTAGGCTTATAAAGAGGACCAGGCAGATCGTCGATGCCATCAATGCCATCCGCTGGCAAAGTTTTGGGTGGATCGACTACCCCTATGATAAAGTGAGACACTTGCATATTTTGTGTTTTGGGGCAGAAACTCACCAGAGTTCTTGAATTTACATCTAGACCAGGAAGGGAACATCTCTCGTAATGTTTCAGGGAAATTGAGTTGCATTGATAGGCTGTCCTTTACAATATGTTGACAAGATGTTGCATAAGAAGCTCCGAATCCGCACCATTGTGAAGAGTAGGCGTCCGCTGCGACTGATTGTTAGTCGATTCCACCAGGTATATACAGTGGGGCTTTGGGTTGCTGCTAAAGATATCCAGTCAAAGAACACACTGCAACCGTCATACAAAACATCCAAATTACAGGCAAAGGAGTACATCCTGTAGAAAAGGTTGGGAAGCTCACCAGGATAGGGCCAATTTAGCGCCGCAAAGTTCAATGGGGATGTAGTGAAGAACCCCTGAAACGGAGTCAGCATCAGTGATGTCTGCGTATTGCGATTGTACTCCAACAGGTTGAAGAAGGGAGCAGTCGTCGTGCACTGCCGTCAGCTAAACTTAGACTTGCTCTCAACCGCGACGCAACTGTGGACCGTACTCTTGTTGGAAAGAGTCGCATCGAATTTGACTTACTCCGTTATCTTTTACAACTGAGATGTCTTCGCTCTTCATCTCTAGCCAAAGGTTCTCCACACAATATGGGTTTTGGTTGATACCTGGCCTGATCTGCTTTGTACCATTATCAAATCGAATAAAGTCAGAATCCTTCGTCTTCGTGTCGTTACTCTTTGGAATCATATCTTCAAGACATGGCAAACGCTGTAGACGTGTGTAGTTTTCCCCAGCATTGTAAGATTGCCACTTTGTCTCGTCCCAATCAACATGAATCCAAGGGATATAGAAATAGGCTTTATTCTCCTGGGCTGTGCAGATCGATGTTAGAATGGCTTTATCAGAACAACTTCCAGAGCCCACCCAGACAAAAGCCAAGGAAATTGTAAAATGGCGCAGAAACATATCATTGACGCTTACCAATATCTCGCTCAACGGAATGAACTCTCGTTGACAACGGTGCGCATAAATCCTCAACCGGAGGCACCGCATAATAGTAGAATTCGACTTCCTATATTCTGTTATTGATTTGAACACCTATCTTCCTTCGACTCAATACATACTTGTGCATCAATTATGCAAGGAGCATCATGGTCCAAATATTCCCAACGCCAATAATTATCATTTTCTGGGTCGTGATTGCGAGCACAGGTCGGCTGCCTCCAGAACTGGGATACTTGTTCGTCGTCTTGGTCTAAAGTCTTGCTGACCGCGTATTTGCTCTCTAAACTCCTAAAGGTCTGGCCATAATCCTCCCACAAGCCTTTGCAATCGCTATGCGGATACACACAGTTGATGTCTGTAAGTGGACCTGTTAGTCCTAGACTTGATAGCCGTTCAGGTCGCGGAGTCAGCGCCTCGGGGTCATATAGCGAGGGAAAAGCCGGGTTATGGCTCAGAGATTCTAGATACGTATATCTGCCACTACAAGCAGTAGTAACTGTAGAGTATATAATCGCCGGGTCTGTCAAGGGCAAGTTTCTGTCGTCTACGTTTTTCCACTTTCCAAACGCGTCGTCAAACTTGGTTCGAATTGCATTACAGCACGAAGCGTATTCCTTGCCTAGAATCTGTCAGAAGCTACCGTAATAGAGCAGTCTGTAGTTGGCCTACCACTTCCCGTCGTTAGCGGAAAACTGCAATTTCCTGGCCAGACACTAGTAAAGTCTAGTGCAATAGTGTTATGGTCTGGGTAAATTTGCCACACCGTGACATTAGATGGCTCATTATTCGACAAGGCGAGGATCGAAGGCGAGGCGGTGATACTCTCAGGTATCGCTGAAGATGTGCTGGTACGGTTCGATCCTAAAAGCGAAGTGATAGTGCTCGCTTGGGCTTCAGAAGACATTAGTAAAGTACAGAAGATCGTTGATGGATTTGATCTTACCATGCAAACCCGCTCCAAGCATTTGATAAGTAGCCCAGAGACTGATGTATCGGTAAATGATATACATCTTCATGTCATGATAGCATCATGGGTGTGATGAGACTTCCATCGACTATCAGTCTATCACCATATAGTACAGGAAGTGTCTGCTCCTTCGCTGTGTGCATCTATGTCGACATATATATTAAGCAAATACTCAAGCTCCTCTTAGGGTCAGAGTGCCTGCGTTTGTGCCAATCAATCCCTGGATAGCTGAGGATTTAATTTATCGTTCTTGTAGGGGGTCGAATCCTTCATAGGGAATGCACTATACAGTGCGAAATGCTACGGAGCAAACTAACTACCTATCTGTAAACACTGAGTAGTACCTGGGTTCCATGAGAGCACCTACTTACTTGAGGTAACTATGAGCTAGAAATTGATAGTAATCAATTATCTTGTAGCGCGAACAATTCACTACTCACTTGACACTAAATCTCGGCCGATGGAGCTCAGTGTCACTGGGATTGTTCGGATTTCTTTGAAGACTCATGGCTACCGAAGTTTGATCGTTGTCTCTTTTTAAGAGAGCAAGGCTTTGAACTCAGAGTGATTTCTATAACCAACTGCCAGCCCATCGGAGAGCACGAGACGTCTTAGACACTTCCAAATTGTAGGACACCGATCTAGGCATCCACGACAAAGTTCTATGACAAGAAGGGGTGTTGCGTACTCTTGGGGCTGTGCAGGTTTATGCCTTCAGTTCTTTTGGATTCAGAAGGCTTTTTGCAACTCCAAAATCGTGTTTCCGAAAGCAATCATGCATCCCGCCTCTACATTGAGAAAGCTATCCAGCTTCAACTTCTGGCCTTGAATGTTTAAGAAAGAGCGATTGAGGGGCCCTCTTGACTGGAGTCTGGCAGTCCTTGAAACCCAACATCCATCATCGCCCCACCTTCAACTCTCAATCACAACCTTTGCATCCTTTATCCACTACATATATATACCTCATTATCCGACTTTGACTTTATTCTATTGCAATTATCGCCAGATTCATTAGGTGAGCCTCCCAGAGCCTTTTTCCTCCTTGATATCTGTGTCACGGACGTTCGAATACCGACACCCCTACGTTAGAGCCTGCGAGTGCTCCTCACAATACTTGCGTCAGAATATTTCCACCAGCGGTGATAACAGCTAACTGAAGCGTTTACGAAGCTATCCGGGGAAGCCGTATCATCATGAGCGTGAAGATTCTCCTGGACCAGAGTGGAAAATATACCAACCTAGATGTAATCAAAGGTCGAGTAATACTGCGGCTGTTTCAGCCCAGCAAAATATCTTATGTCATTGTTAAACTTGAAGGAGAGGCAAGAACGAGGCTTCAAGGTGTGAACCCAGATTCGAATCGACCCGAAAACTTCTTGGAGATACACAAGGTAAGACTATCGATATAGATCAGTTAAATATGCGTTGCACTAACAGCCATAGCTTCTTTACAAGATGCAAAGAGTGTTTCCTCCTCCAAATGTTCAAGTAAATCCTCGAGAGAAGATGAGCTTTCAACTAGCTCCAGGATCATATGAATACCCGTTTGAGTTCAAGGTCAGTCAATTGAAGGCAAACACATCAAGTGACCCCTATTAACTTTCGCCAGATACCTTTCAACAATTCTTGTTTGGCGAACATTCAAGCTCATGGGCCCAGTACACCATTCAATATGGCCGGTTTCAATATAGAAGTATCCAAATCAGCTCCTCATCACGTTAAAACGACACTACCGCCAACAATGCATCAAAGTCAAGAAGCCGGAATTAGGTATTTCGTGAAAGCGACTGTCAATGTCCCTTCCTTGTTCAAAGAAAATCCTCGAGCAGTAAGTTTCTGACGATAAGATTTGAAGCAGTTGATGACCGTGTTGAAGATCACATACTTCAGCTTTGATCCCATTGAACCACCACGACCTAAAAGCGATGGTGAAGCATACGCGAGAAGACAACACCAATTCAACGATAACCCCGAACAGCCAAAGCGTAAATTCAGCTTGAAGCTTGGAGCGGCGCCTACTCCACCGCCTGTCACAAATGCCCAGCTGGCGAGATTTAGTATTGATGTGCGGATGCCCAATCCATCGGTTCTCACATGCGGCAAGGACATACCATTACGAGTTCTGATAAAGCAGCAAAGTCCGCGCTCAGGACCACTTTACCTCAAAACGTTCCAGATTGAACTGGTGGGTCACACTAAGCTGCGCGCGCAAGCAATGTCACAGACGGTTGGCACTAGCTGGGTACTAAATAGCGCAAGTAACCTTCACTACACGATAGGCATTGAAACAGACGCCGAAGGTGCAGAGACGGAACTGACACGAGAGCTTTGGGCTGGGCATACCCTTCCAGACGCCGTCTGTCCTTCTTTCGTGACGTGCAATATCGAGCGCTACTATGAACTTGTTGTGAGCGTCGGTCTGAGCTATGGTTCCACAATTCCTGGCCAGGTAGGGTTTCTTGCCTCATGAAGTGCTTACAGTTAACAGCTCGTAGGATCAATTCGTCGTACTTCCACTTCGTCATAGAGTAGAAGTGTTTTCAGGAATTCGTCCACCGGATGAGCTCCTCAAACGGGTTGCCGAGCAGCGAGTACGTCCACAGCCTCCAACACAGGCTGCTACTGCACCCCCGGGAGGTTTGCCAGCGTACTCTGCTGGTCCTTCAAACCTACCGCCGGGCTCCGGACAGCATCCTGAGGACCCGTATCTGGATGCACCTCCAAGTTACGAGGACGCGATGGCTGAAAATATCAGACCGTTGGATGGGCCTCGGCCAGGCTATAATCCTCAACCTGCTCATGGTGGTGCCCAAGGTGGATTGTTCGACGAGAAGTCGTAACAAAAAGTATGCAAAGACGAATATGGGGACATGCACGTAGTAATGCTCTGGTCCAACAGCCTTCAGCTATACAGAAAGATAATACAATTGCTGGTCATGATGCGAACCCGTCAACGCTGTGGCAAGAATGAGTTGAATATGTCTGCGAAAAGACATTTCGGTTGTCTTCGATATTGGCGCTGCGTAGCATCTTTGCAAGATGTCAGTCTAAGATGATGGTAGATTACGAACTATAAGAACTCGATTCAGTTCTTAGGAAGCAACGGGATCAAATTTCTCCAAGACTGTTACTACTGATCCATTTGCATGCCAGCAAGGAAGATTGTCCGCCTCGTCTATTCGATTCCTAGGTCCGCTTTTCCAAACCCTACCACAGGCGATCACTGGACTGGTGTTGATCCGTCGTACAACGATTGAAAAAAGACAATGCGCAGCTCTAAACCCGGAAACCATACAATACAGCCTTACATCAGCTCTTATAGTCTAACACTAGCTGGGAAACATCTATCAAATCCGCAGCTGTTGAAGCCCATCTGGGTCAATGCAAAGTAACGCTAGCATAGTTTCAGTGTGGCGCTGCCAACTGGTGACTTATTCATAACTGATTATATACTTCTTGACTGATCACTCGAACTGTAATGCCTATAAATGTCCGATGGCACTGTAAGGGATACCCTACCGGACAATATGCTCATTACCCAGATCGTGTTTGCGCCTGACTTGTCGCCAGCGGCATGAAGCCCTCCACATAAACAGGCACCTATATCACTTGCTCCTTAATCCGTAGATCATTGGCAGGAAAATCTTTACACAGGAGAGTTCGATAAGTATATGTCATTTTATGCATGCTGTCGTCTATTAGCATAGATCATGCCTCAAGTTTATATCACTGGGTCATTATTACCGCATCTCATTGGCAGGAAGATCTTTGGTTATGCTAGTTTGATATGTTAATGCCCGTGTATTAGAAGCTAACAGCTGTGTATCACAGCTCATACTTAATTCTGATCTTCTCCGCGCCGGCTCACTCTTCCGATAGACCTTTAGATCTCGCTCATTCCCGTCATAGTATTCTTGTTTGTCCTGTTTCCAAGTCACTTCGATCCGAACCGCGCATTCTTTTGACATAATGTTGTTTTCTATAGCTGTTGCGTTGCCCTTGTTGCAGGCTGTTCTGGCTGTGCCAACGCCTGAAGCTGCCGCCGCACCGAGCGGACTCGACGCCATGATGAAGGCCAAAGGCAAGAAGTATTTTGGTACATGTTCCGACAGAGGAAAACTTGCAATCACAAAGAATGCAGAAACCATCATTGCCGACTTCGGTGCTCTTACTCCAGAAAACAGGTAGGCTTCCTTTAGCGATGCTCGTACTTGTTGAGGTCTGAGCTAATATTGCTCTGATAGCATGAAGTGGGAATCAGTTGAACGCCAGCGTGGATCATATAGCTTTGCTGATGGAGATTTCTTGGTCAAATGGGCGACAGATCATAACATGACTATTAGAGGACATACCACCCTTTGGCATAGCCAATTGCCTCAATGGGTCAAAAATATCAACGACAAGACAACATTGAGGAACGTCATCGAGACACACGTTACAACAGTAATGAAACGTTGGGCTGGCAAGATATACGCTTGGGTAAGATGGGCCAATGTTAGACCATTCCAGAATAGAATGCTGACTTATGGTAGGATGTTATCAATGAGATGTTTGAAGAAAACGGTCAATTGAGAAACTCAGTATTCAGCAATGTATTCAAGGAGAACGGCAAGCCTGGAGATGGATTTGTCAAGATTGCATTCGACGCGGCCCGAAAGGCTGATCCAAACGCAAAGCTCTATATCAACGATTACAAGTGAGGGTTTTCGTTAACTTATAGACTACGTGTGCTAACGACTCGTAGTCTTGACCTTCCAATGAACCCAAAGACCTCCGCCATGGCCAGTCACGTGGAAAGATGGATTGCACAAGGCATTCCGATTGATGGTATTGGGTCCCAGGCACACATCCAACGGGGACAGGGTGCTCAAGCCAAGGCTGCGCTCGCAAAACTTTGCGGAGTCGCTGGCTTGAAGGAATGTGCTGTAACGGAAGCGGATGTTCCCCAAGGAAGTCCTACCGATTTCGCTGGTCTTGTCAGTGCCTGTGTAGGCAACGAAAAATGTGTTGGTGTTACGGTTTGGGGTGTAAGAGATCAAGACAGCTGGCACCCCCTCACGTACCCATTGATTTGGGACAACGACTGGACCCCAAAGCCGGCATACAAGGCTATTCAGCAAGCCTTAGCTTGAGTATAGCAAGTTAGCCTTATGACCTCCTGATAAACATAGGTCTGGAAGGCCATAATATGATGCGACTTAAAAAGTAGCAAATCCTTGACAAACTTTGTCCATGATAATAGTATAAACTGGGTATCATGCAAACTTGTCGTGCTTGCCTTTTACTTTGACATCCAGCAGCTTTTCGTGAAAGTTTCCTTCTCTTCTGGCGCGCTTGAGTGTTTTCACGTCCTCCTCCTCGAGGCGTCTGCCAACCATGTCCTCGAGTTCTTTCCGAGTGATTCTTTCTCTTGCTCTCTCCTCCTTTGCGACCTTGAGACGTGGTTTGAACCGGGCCTGCAAACGAACACGTATGGAGCTATTGAAATCAATTTCTTCTGCATCTCCACGCACAAGCTTGTCGGCCGGCGCATCTTCGTTGACAGTTAAGAATTTCTGCCACTCAGACTGAACAGCAAATGTCCCTGGTGTATCTGCTACCGGTATACACGTAAACGACTCTTCTGGGGAGATTGCCTCGCGTGTGGCTGCGTACACTCCAAACTTATTGCATCCCAAGTATCGTCCATGATGACCCTTGAAGCTGAACTTCTCACTTCCAGCGACTCGGTTTGAGACCCATACCTGGCGTACGTCGTGGGGTTCAGCTGTGAGTGGGTCGTTTTCGACCATATTCTCGATTGGCAGCGCAAAGACTTTGCCAGTGGCGTCGCAGGCAAGTGCACTTGGGACCTCGGTGGGTAGGACAAAGACTATAGGGCCAGTGATGTCTACGATGGCTTCGGCGGTCACCCAGGAGTCGTCGTCTTGATCGGTTGGTTGCTGCACGAGAGCTTTCGACTCTGACGTGGTTGGGGCATCGGAATCGCCAGCTGGTCGCTTTCGCTTTTTCGCAGTCTTCTTGTCGCCCTTGAAAGCTAGTGGCTTGACCATGCTGTGTCTAGAATCAAGGGAAGGTCGAGAGAAGGAGTATATTTTGGGCAGATTGTGTATGGTGGGAGGTTGGAAGAAGCGTGAGAGAGCTTTGATTCTGGTTGGCGGGCCAGACTCGCGTTCGCGACCTCCTTCGCGACCACCTGAACAGCGAACTTGATGCAAGTCCATAATACTCTACAGCTCTTTTCTAAATACAATGTAGATGCTTCTAAATTAGTATATTGCTCCTATTCCGTCTACTCATATCATCCTCTAGGGACAGGCCAAACTCCATCTCCTGCTAACGCCACCACGATCATCAACTTATCACGACCATGGCTTCTCAAGACATCAAACATGCCAGTCCTGTGACTGTCAGTCTCAAAGATCTAGAAAATGACTCCATACCATTCGAAGCCCTCGAGACAGCCTTTGGCCCACAGTCCCTCGGAATCCTCGTCGTGAAAGACCTGCCCGCAACCTTCCCCAACATGCGCCACAACCTCCTCTCCTACTCCTCCTACCTCGCCAATCTGCCCCAAGAAACCCTCGGTCAGCAGAATCTCGGCAGTACAATTAGGTTGCTAACAAGCACCAGAGAGTCTCGAGAATCCACACGCCAAATGGCTCGTCGGCTGGTCCTGTGGCAAAGAGAAGCTAAAGTCTGGCCAATACGACACCCTCAAAGGCTCCTACTACGTCAACTGCAATCCCAGCTTCGCCGAAACCCTTTCCCAAGCTAATCTCGCCGACCGATATCCCTCCTTCCCCGAATACACTGCCGCCAACGTCTGGCCGCCTGAAGACGCGCTTCCGGGCTTTGAGCAGGCCTTTAAGGCGCTATGTAGCCTCATAATCGACGTCGCTGCTCTCGTCGCTCGCGCATGCGATCGATATGCGTCCGTGAATGTCCCGGAGTACCGGGCGGGTTCCTTCGAACACGTCGTGCGCTCCAGCAGCGCCAGCAAAGCTCGGCTACTCCACTACTTCCCCCCTCCGTCTAAAGCATTCAGCAAAGCGCCCTCTGATGAAGATGACTGGTGTGCAACACATGTGGATCATGGATGTCTGACTGGCTTGACGTCGGCGGCATTCATTGACGAGGCGGAGAATGTACCGCGCTTGGAGACTGCGCATTTCACGCCATTGGCAGAACTGGATGGCCCGCCGGACCCACGGGCGGGGCTATACATACACAGTCGGACAGGAGAGACGGTCAAAGTCGCGATTCCTCGCGATTGTCTCGCTTTCCAGACTGGAGAGGCGTTGGAAGTTATCACGAAGGGCCGGTTTCGCGCGGTGCCTCACTTTGTGCGTGGGGCGACCATGGGTCTGGGTGGCCAGATTGCGCGGAATACACTGGCTGTGTTTACGCAGCCGAATTTATGGGAGATGGTAGATGAGGAGCGTGATTTTGCGGCGTTTGCGAGGGAGATTGTGGAGAAGAATCACTGAAGCAAGGACGAGATAATGACCAGAAACGCGAGGCAACATTTGAAGTGTTTTGAGACGATACGAGAACACAAGTTCGGGAGCAACATAGCGACACCCACGCAACATATATGCCAACAATCACTAACATTACAACACCATCACATCTATAAATCTAACGAATCTAATGAATTCCCGTAAAATCACTCAACCTATTCTCAACAATCCACCCAACCTGCTCATCCAACTTCTTACAAACATGTACATTCCCCCACCCATCCGTCATACCTCCCATCGACGCACTTTTCCCCTCCAACGCACTATCGCCCGCACACAGCACACTCTGCCTCAAATAGTCAAAGCAGTGCGTCACATGTCGCAAGTGATCTGGATTCGCATCCGTAACATTGAACACGGCATTCCCGTAGCCGCGCATGATCATCCAGAGACAGTGATATTGGTGGAAATTAGCGATACTGTAGCCGTTGGCTTTGGGATTGGAGCGCAGATGGTAGGGCCGTGGGAGTTGGGATGTGGCAGCGTTGGGAATGGAGACGAAACCGCGACCGACTGTGGGAGCGTGTTAGTTATGGGTTTGTGAGTTGGGAAAAGGGAAGGGGAGGGAAGGGGTACCGGGCATTTCTTTCTCCCAGTTGTCGAGGATCTTGTGGAGTTCTTCGGGGGTGGAGAACATTTCGTTGTGGCCGTAGTTTGAGTCGTTCATGAATGTTACTTTTTCTGTCTTGACTGTATGGTCTGTTAGTGATATATACGACCGCTGTGTGGTATGAGAACGCGTACATTCTGGCACGAAGCCATGCTCTTCACTCATTAGTTTTAGTCCGCCGTCCCGTCGGTATTCGCATCTTCTTTCGCTGAAATAGCATGGATTCGCTAATGTGAATAGGAGCACGCAGAATAGTATCGCGTTCAGTATCAAGCTACACGGGCCCATCCAGCGGCGCACTCGATTTCGATGTGATGGTTCAGTGAAGGCGTCAAGCTCGGGTGAATCGTGAAGCATGGCTTTCGCTTCTTCCAGATCGAGAGATCGTAGCGAGCGAGAGTCATCGTAGCGGTATTTGTCCGGTGTGATGGTGGAAGGAGAGGCGGGTAGAGGCGAGAGTTTGGGACTTCGTAACGGCATCTTGATGTGGCTTCCGGAGACGTTGTATGTGTGTACTTCAGATGATCCGTCTCGGTCTAGAGTCGTTGGCCACTCTCTGATGGTGAAGTGACAAAGATCGATATAGCATCCGAATGTATCTATCCTGAGAACCAGAGCTGTGTCTAGCAGCTAGAGAAGTGGAGTTGTTGGGAGGAAGATTATGACCTGTCGCGCTCTGTCCTTCTGGATTTGAAAATATAGAGCTGCTTGGACCAGTTCAGTACGTCTGTGATTCTTATCGCGATCGTAATATGTATTGTTCAGTTGTAGTCGACCGCTCAATGAAGATCAGCCAGCAGGACTGCGTAAGACATGTCATGGCGGCAGTACCGTCTTTCCAGAGCCTAGGGTATATATTTCCCGTAAGAAAGTGCTGGTCTGTGGCGGGTCTGCGAGCAGGTTTGAAATATATTACTCGAAACGTGGGACTTGTGGAGGGCTGGCCCTGAAGTTGGAGCCACAAATCAGGACGGTGACGAAGTCCTCTTTACAAGTATAGCCATTGTCAGGTACCAGTTAATATAAATAAACATTTCCTATGCCCATAGCTTTGCATATGATGGAAATATGGTTGGCTGTCAAGGCTGTCAGGGGCAAATACTCCCTCATGGTGCGCGTCCAGATACCTGGAATGATAAGGACTTGGCCATATACGGAAAATTGACTGTCAGAGCTATGACGAATAAAGAATAGAAAGATTATACAATGTCCATTAACTACTAGTAGTACTAAATGTTCTTCTCTATACAGCACAATGCATTGTTACGAAACATTTTTCCCTGTACAATACGTCAAAATGCAAAAGTATCGCCGATATCTCAAAAGGAGCGTCAAGATGCAGCCATTCCAATAAAAAAGCATCCACCGCGCCAAAGCAACAAACTCCCCTTCAATTAGCCGATTTTTGTGTAAATAGATACGAAGAATGCAAAAAGTTTGCTGACAGGCTATGCAGATTTGGTCGTGAAAACTAGCACTCATAGTTGTCCACTCAAAACAGCTTCAGTTGAGCTACCAATGTACTCCTTTCTAGAAGTGAGCTCGCAGTTGAATCGTCTCTCCAGTTCGGCGCGAATGCTCTTCTTTGAAACGCGCATAAGGTCCGCACTGGCCAAGATGTCCCGGATCTCGCGGAGAATCATATCGTCTGTTGGCTGGTCGCCTGACTGCATGCCAGCGCCTGGAAGCGCTGTGGCACCCAGATCTGACATCTCCACGTTTTGCATTGGTGCGTTCGGATCCTCGCCACCAGTAAGAGCACCATATGCTGTTGGTGCGAGGGACATCCTGCTGTTGTTGACAGACCGCATCAGGTCGAGTTGAGATGCTGGACGGGAATATGAAAGACCCCCTTCTGATCTTGGAGCCCCTGGCATGGCTCCGCCGTACGATTTGGCGCCATAAGAAATACCTGACACTTCGGAACGGTCGTCTCGCCAACCAGCTTGGCTGATAGCATCTTGTTGATATTGTGAATGCATTTCCCATAGCTCGGCCTGGTACTCTTCCCATCGCTTCTTTGGAATGGAATCTGGGTCGAATTTGCCTTCGTCTGAGATGACGAGTTTCTGGCCCGCCTCTCCTGTAACAATTCGGGTATTTCCCCAAGAGAAATCGTCCATGTGCCAGAAGGAGTATAATGGCAGTGCAAATGAGAAGACGGGAGTGGCAATAATATACACAATCATCCAGCCGACCATTTCCCATTTGCGACGCACAATGAAGATGATTGCCTGTAGACCATAGATAGCTCCGAGAAGAATGAAGGCAGTGATGGGGATGACAGAGCTTTGCGAAACGAGTAGGTAAACCAAATAGATAATGTAGGCCATCAACACAGGCTGAACAATTGTTGAGAGCAAGTCGACGAAGACGATGAAGCGCATAGAGAAACAGCAGAAGCCGCACAGTTGTTGTAGAGGAATGAGTTCGATAAGGTTGTGAACAGTTGAGTTGATCCATCGACGACGTTGAGAGAGGAAAATGGACCAGCTGTCTGGCGCCACAGTCCAGGCGTGAGCGCGGAAAATGTACTTGGTCTTGTATTTCGGATGGAACTTGAGAAGTAAAGTTGTCAAGTACCGATCTTCACCAAGATGAAGCAAGTTCTTCATGTGCAGAGTATCAACACGGTTTTCGGAATAAGCTTCGACGACTTCCTTGCTTACGAACAATGGCTTGCCAGTTTCAGCGGCGCGAATCCGGTACATTGAGAAACAACCTGGTAAGCAAGTGACTGAGCCAAAGAGAGACTCAAAGGCCTTTGTAAGGTTGTGCGAGATGTAGTATTCGTACACCTGAATCATAGTGGTCATGGAGGCTTTGGCGTTGTCAAGAGCAGTTTCGCCGCAAACTCCTATCAGTCGAGTGTCTTGCATAAAAGCCGCGATCATTCGAGTGGCTGAATCATCCGCGACAACAGTGTCGGCATCAATTTGGAAACAGAATTCGTAAAAAGTTGGGTTGACGCCGATGATATTGCGAATTTGGTGATGCATCTCAAGTTCCATGGGGGTCATTGGCAAGTTGTAGTGAATTCGGTTAAGGAAACGCATTAGAATCATTTGCGAATCGCGCTTACCACGATTACCAGGCCTAAAAATATGTATTAGTCTCGAATCAGACATAGCTGCTCAATGGCACTTACTTGTTGGTTTCTGTTGGCTTGCCACATTTGACGACCACTAAGAAGGGAACAATATGACCTTGTACTTCATAGAGACCCGAGAAGACTTTGCCCATGTTGTGCTGTTTCATACCATCACCTAAACTTTCAAAGCTTAGAGCTTCGGGATCAACAGTCTCGTTGACGCCCAAGATGTCCAGAACGATGCGAGGTGTCGTTCTATCGTTGCCTTGACCTGTAATGACACCATCGCATATGATAACCAATAGTTTTCGCTTGTCATCATACTTCATTCGGGCAGCGGAGTCTATAGCACGACGCAATGAATCCTCATCCTCGGTGTAGGCTGGCACCTGGCATATCACAAACTTGTCCAGGTTTTCTGGGACATTCTTCTTGCCAAACTGAAGAGCAGCCAAAAACTTGAAGCAGATGACACTGACCAGTAAGATTGAGATGGCAAGAAGAATGTACTTGGCGAACAAACACTGAGTTGATGAACGAGTATCAACATTACCCACGTAGAAGAGGTTGTCGAGGCAAACTTTCATGCGCGCTTTCAAGGCCGAGTCTATGCTCAATGATTCCCAGTACTTTGTCGCATCTCCACCGGATGTTTGCTGGAAAAGTTGAACGACTAGGGGTTCCATAAAGTTCGAGTTTGGTGCCTGTGATGGTGGGTCGGTGCCAACTGGATACTTGGGCACTCGACCGCCAGCGACGTATGCTGTCAAGTCGTACACTTTACCATAAAGGATCGCGATGACATTTGACTTGCTGGCCAGAGTACTGATATATTGTGGTGTGTAGCCAATATTTCCTTTTTGGTAAGATCCTTTCAGCGTGGTCTGTTGTTCCCACCACCAATCAGGACGGGAGTCGTTTTGGAAGGCTCGGAAGTCGTGATATTGAGCATTGAGATCCGTTGTGCTCACAAGGACGCTTTGACCAGTATAGTTGGTGTTTTGGTAGCTTAGCTGGACCGCAGGATCGACTGTACCATCTACACCATTGCATAAGGCTGATACTTGGACTGGAAAGAGGTTGGTCGCATCTTTGCCAGCATATTTCAATAGAGCAGTTGATGGAACAATGTTTGGGTAATGGTGAGGCACAAATGCCTTAAGATCGTATATGACACCACGCATAGCCACATAAGCTTTGTCGTTGCCTTTCCCATCAAAGGCTGACAGCTCTTGATAGGAATAGACATCTTGCCGAGGACAGATCAACGCAGGAAATCCAACTACCAAGAATTAGTTAAAGATCAAAGAGGCAAAAGGACATGTCTTACTCATGAAAAATATAACACCAGAACAACTCAGCCAGATGAGAATGTTGATGGCAAGTTTTTCTCTCCAGGCCTGGCGCACATCCTTTCGAGGAGTCTTTACAATCCATCCAATGACAAAAGTCGGCATCCAGAATGTCACAAGCCAGACGAAGAATACCCATCTCTTTCTGCTTCCTGACACTTTTACTCGTTCGACAACTTCCATTTTCTTTCCATCGATAATAGATCCGCCATGGCCATCGGAGA
This sequence comes from Microthyrium microscopicum, assembly GCA_010405405.1. Lineage (NCBI taxonomy): Eukaryota > Fungi > Ascomycota > Dothideomycetes > Microthyriales > Microthyriaceae > Microthyrium > Microthyrium microscopicum. The sequence goes on along the minus strand of MU004243.1, from coordinate 510,782 downwards.
GTGATTTCTCGTTAAGACCCAATTCAGAAGGCGAGCCGGCATCCTCACGATATGGAGAGACATTAGGTATTAAATGCAGTTTTGAGTCCTGGTAATTCGGTGATTGCTGCCCATTACGGTCATGCTGTGCGGAGAGGGCGGGAGAAGAAGGCATAGTCGAGTGCCTTCGAGAATCATCGCCGTGATGTGAGGCCATGGTTGTTGGTGGTTCCCCTCGGAGGGAACGAATGTAAGGACGATATCAGTTGGGATCGAATTTGGCCCTGTAGGCCTTCTGTTTACAGGTTAGACAGAGTTCTTGTCCATGCCTTGCAGCCGTATATAGTATAGAAAGGCTGCATGAAGTTGCAAATATGAAACTTGTTGCGAACAAGAATAATGTCGGCAAGCTTGTATGACGCGAAAAATCCAATGGCACGTACCGCTGAAATTGGCCCAAAAGTTTGCGTGATTGTCTTTGTGGACGAGGAATGTATAGGGATGAGCGAGTGGTGGAATGAAGCGAGAGGAAGGGAATATGGGACGGAACTCAATTGGAGCGAGGAGAGACACGAAGTGGTATAGTGATAGCGAATGGAAGCACTTCGAAGGCGAAGAAGAGAGGTGGATCTGGTGGTGAAAATGGGATGTAATTCAACAGTCGTGAGATTCTTGGAAAGGAAGGGACGACAGGCCAGGCCAAAGCTTGCAGTAGCAGGAGCGATCTTCGAAAAGGGAAGCGGCTCCCCTGTATGGTAACCACCAACAACTGCTGCAGCGCTCTTTCCTGGTAAGGGAGTGGCGGGCGGTGGTCTTTCCCTGCACAACAGACAAGTGGATCAGAAGGCCAGGATAACTTCTCGACCACCAATTTTGCTTGTGTCTTCAAACTACTCTAGAGTACACTTTTATGGGACTCGGGATAATATCGAGCTCGAGCTGCACAATTCCAGCTTGTCCAACCTCTGCAAATCAGTTCACCGTGATTCCGTGATTCCGTAAACTCTTTGCAAGTCTCGATCCAAGGCCACCTGCATTTAACGACGACTCGGACAATTGCCAAAATCCACTTTCCACCTGCAGTTTCTGCAACCCGCCGTTGGTTTGACCCAATTTGACTTTTGAAATGCCTTTGCCGTGCATTGATCTCAATGATCTGACTTGGGACAGGCTGGAAGAAGGCAAAAATTACACGCTCGTGCCCAGCCTCTTTACTCTTTTTCGCAGAGAAAAGGAGGTTCCACTTTGCTTTCATGCCAGTCGACGCGGCACCACAGACGCCCGAAGCGGGTACGAGGCTTGCTGAAGAGCTGCAGCCATTCACGATCCACGATCTGGGCTGCTTGTTTCTCCGCAAAGCGCTGCACCACTGCTACCGCACAACCGTCCCACAGCAACCAGTCCAAAATAAGACTTTGCTACTTTTACTAGCTTCGTATCTTTCAATAATTTGGTACATATTGCCATCTGATGCCCTGCTAGCGAGGGCCAGTCGGGATCATGGAGTCATGATTGAGTGGCGATGCTCTACGAATGATAGACCGGACCCTATGCAAGCAAACAATAAACAATGCGGGCCGCATGCCAAATATAAATACCATTGACAGGGAGAGCCAGACTGTGCATAGCTATCCCCGTAATTGTGCCTGATAAAACTCCCTTAATATCCTTCACCTTTCCCCTTTGGATCTGAAATCTGCACTGAATATGCAGCGTTCCCTGTCGTACACTCAGCCTCTTTGATGCAGCTCTAGGTTCACTATTGGTTCCCGATCGCCATGGCCACCACCATCCGTTGTGGTTGGCCACCAAGTTGCATGTTTCTTCCAAAAGGCTTTCGGACCAGCTTCTTTCACCCTTGAAGGCGTCACATTGGGATGGAAGGCTGGCGCCTCCTTTGGCCTTTGATCTGACTCTGCGTTCCCCAAAAGGATCTGCCAAGTGTAATTTATACAAGATCTTGCTTACCTGATGCCAGCTGCAATTGCCCGGCAACGGAATGCGCGTGAAAGCAGCCCCAGAAACACGCTAATGTAATGTGGTGATGATCTCTCTTCCACTTTTTTGATGCACGGCTCCATTCGCTACGCTCAACGCTCAAGGCTGGCCGTGCAACGATTCCAATACCGTTCTGTGCTTTCTCAGTGATCTCCACGAGAATTCTTTCCAGCGGTGATTCTAGTAATTCCAGACTCGACTTTCGCTTTGCTGCCATTTCCAGTGCTCCACCTAATCGTAATTCTCACTCGCTCTCATCCCTCTACTCCTCATACATTCCGTGTCTCTCGTCGTTCGCTGTACGTTGAGGCTGTACCAAGCTGTCACGCCTCCCTTCGTTCCTCCCCTTTCTCGAAATCCGCCAACCCGACTGGAAGGTGGTTCCGTTGTACCTGCCACAACAATCACATCTTCCAACATCGTGATTCGTAACCACATATATCATAAAAATATCTACAGCTTTGGTTTACAGCTCAGTGCCCACTGGCTCAGGCCAACAATCCATAACAATGGCGTTCAACCGACTCTCGACAATGTCGAGTGTATCAAACGCAAACATCCCACGCCAGGGCCAAAATGCACAATCCGCACAAGTCTCGACGCAGACTCTTCTCAATGCTCTACATACCAGCTTCCAGAATACGCTACCACATCCTCTTGAGTTCAGCACCAGTTTGGCTGTGAACTCGTGGCTCACAGCTCAGAATGGAGAGGATGGAAGAATCGGCGGTACCGTTGACCCTGAGTTGGCCGAAAGAGTCTGGCAACACGCCAGGCGGCGAGCAGAAGATGGAACAGTTGTTCTTGGGTGAGTTTGGAAGTATACAAGATGATTTCTGAGTACTAATTGGCAAAGTTCTCTTCACGAATCGAGTCCATCAATGCTTGGTGCATTTTCTGCTGCTCTTCCATTACACCTCCCATCATCATTCTTTACTTCACTCGAAGTCATACGTGCCTTTACACACACCGTCACGCCATTCAATCCTTCCTATGCGCGGTATTCATCTCTAGCTGCACAATTCACCTTGAATTCCGAGGGAGAACTACTCAACACTGGTTTCGCTCTATCAACACTTGGTCTGGACACGGGCAAAGGCCTTTTTCATATTCCGGCTGAACAAGGCTACCGGGCATTTGACGTATTCTATTATTTGAATGTTCCTTCAGCATCCAAAGCCGAGCGAGAAGTCCTCAACTTGAAGCCATACTCCTCTTATTCCATTCTTCGACGATCTGGAACCTTCAGCCCTCCCAGATATGTGCCTACTGCTGATGATGCTGGCGCGGCAGAAGACTTTAGACACAACTTGCGATCCATTGGTATCAAAGGGCCGGCTCTGCAAAACTTAATATCCGCGCTTGCTGGAATACTTAAACTCGGAGACACGGTCGATTACAACGTCAGCGCAGATACCGTTCAAGCCGTTTGCGATGATGCTTGCATACTCCTTGATTTGGATCCAAATGCTTTGCGCCACCGCTTCGACGCATCAGAGCGCGAGGTGTTCCTTTCCGGACTTTATGAGGCAATCGTGGATTGGGTTATCCAACACGCGAATGCAGCAATGAAGAAAGAGATCAAAACAGGCCATCAATTCACCTCAAGTGCTGGCTCAGGCACTGTCACCCCGACCTCTCAACCGGATGCCCTCCAGGAGGATACCGTTACCATTTCCGTTGTTGATATTCCAGATCCAAATCTTGGAAAGGCTGTTGCTCTGCGAACTGTGTTTGACGACACTCAAGGCATTAATGCCGAAATGAAGCAAGATGGTGTTGTTGTCGTTCCTGCTGGCGCTTCTGTCCTCAATGAGATGAGAACTGCCGTCGCTGCGTGTGCGGCAGAACTCGACGATGCTGACAGTGCCGCTTGTCGAGAGCGTGATATCCAGCGAGACCGACGCGAAGGAATTCTCGAACGAGTTGCACAGCGAGCAGAAACTGGACCCTATATCAAGGACATTCTTCATCCAACAAAGCAGGGAGTGGTACTTGGTGCTCATGGCCGTTTCCATCTTTCAAATACCCTCAACTCGAGCAGAATCTGGTTCCATTTAAATATTCACCCCACCGATGAATCACCTGCCGGACTTGTAAACTCTGCCAATCACTGGTCTGCCGCTGCGGTTTCAAGTCAACTTCGTGCTTGGAGACTCCCAGAATGGGCCAATCGCCGAAACAAGAACCTCGATTTTACCGCCGATTTTGACCCTCAAGAATTCGTCGAGCGATTCTCACGCCTCGGGTGTCAAGATGGCAAAGAGGGCATTGAAACTTGGCTGCTTGAAAGGGGCTGGAGCAATGGTGAAGTTGTGGTAGGAGAGTCACGCATCTGGCTACGAGAGTCTGCCTGGTGGGAAGCAGAGTGCCAAAAGGACGCATTGCCTCTCGACGCGTCTATCAACAACGATCCAATGCATACTGGCTTTTCTACTGCACCGCCAACAGAGGGCGGCTACTTTGGTCAGCTAACTCCAGGCAGCCAAGATGGCCTTACTGTTCCACGAGGAAAATCTCGTCCAGGATCACTTGCGCCCACTGCTGCCGGCCGATCAACCATAGGAGGTGATTATGGTCTTGGATACAAGGGAGATCAATACAAAGGCGAAGTCACGTACGAAGGCCTTGATGATGCAGAGATGGGTGACGCCAAAGTTGTTGAACAGCGTCCCGTTCCCTTCACTCGCCGACTATGGGTTGCCCTTGTATGGGCTGTAACTTTTTGGATACCTTCCCCTCTCCTCCGCTACGTTGGCCGTATGAAGCGACCAGACGTTCGACTAGCATGGAGAGAAAAGGTCACCCTTGTCATGCTCATCTTCCTCATCAACGCTATCATCGTATTTTACATCATTGCCTTTGGCAAACTATTATGTCCTGGCTGGGACAAAGCTTGGAACCAACAAGAAGTTTCTTATCATCAAGGAGATACGGACTTTTGGGTCAGTCATCGCGGCAAGGTCTACGATCTGTCGAAGTTCTGGAAAACTCAGCATAGTGACACCGATACTCAGACCACGAGTGACCAAATGTTGCCATTTGCCGGTCTAAATATGGATGCTTACATCAACCCTCCACTTACCTTGGCTTGCCCCAAACTGGTCACTGATGTCAACGTAGCTTTGTCTCAGAATGACACGAGTGCTATTCAGAATCCATCGGCTATACATCTTTCTGGCCCCAATACCCCGGACCCCAGGAGCAAACTTCATAATATTGACTGGTATACCAGTACTTTCCTGCCCAAGATGAAAACTTTTTACAAAGGTGATCTAGTCTGGGCCAAATCCAATATCAGTGCACAAGGAGAGGCTGGCTTCAGAACCTGGTTCATCATCGATAACAGCGTCTATGATATAACCAACTATCTCTACACATACAACACGGTTCAAAAGGGCAATGCAGCGTACTCTTTCTTTCCGGGATGGATGACGGATCTTGCAAGCGCTAACAACGGAGCCGACATCACACAACAATTCAATACAGGAGGAAATCAAACATCGCGCGTGGATACCAAACAGTGTCTAGACAACTACTTCTATATTGGTACCACCGACTTCAGACAAACCGCCCGATGCCAAGTCAACAACTACATTCTATTGACTTTTACTATCATTCTTTGCTCGGTTATTGGTATTAAATTCCTTTCGGCCCTCCAGCTAGGCTCAAAAAAGCGTCCATCACCACAAGACAAATTTGTCATCTGCCAGGTTCCTGCGTACACTGAAGGTGAAGACCAACTCAGAAAGGGTCTTGATTCTCTCACTGGTCTGGCTTACGACAATAAGCGAAAGCTCATCTGCGTTATCTGTGATGGTGTTATTGTTGGCGCTGGAAACGATCGTCCAACCCCAAAGATTGTTCTCGACATCCTAGGTGTTGATCCTAAAGTTGACCCACCGGCACTACCCTTCAAGTCAGTTGGACAAGGCAGCGAACAACTTAACTACGGCAAAGTTTACTCTGGTCTCTACGAATTTGAAGGCAATGTCGTGCCATATCTCGTCGTTGTCAAGGTTGGCAAGGAATCCGAACAAACCAAACCAAAACCTGGCAATCGTGGAAAGCGTGATTCTCAAATTCTGCTCATGAGTTTCCTCAACCGCGTTCACCATAGATCTCCCATGTCACCCCTTGAACTTGAAATCTTCCATCAGATCAACAACGTGATTGGAGTAGACCCTGAACTTTATGAATACACGCTTATGGTCGACGCCGATACAATGGTTGCTGAAGACTCTTTAAACCGACTAGTTGCTGCTTGTGCAAACGACGCAAAGATTGCCGGTATCTGCGGAGAGACAAGTCTACAGAACGAGGAACGAAGTTGGTGGACTATGATTCAAGTTTATGAGTATTTCATCTCTCATCATCTGTCCAAAGCTTTCGAATCTCTTTTCGGTAGTGTCACTTGTTTGCCTGGATGGTATGTATCTCTATTCCAATTCATGTTGACAAAGACTAACCTATTTCTAGTTTCTGCATGTACCGTCTACGAACAGCTGACAAGGGACGCCCTCTACTCATCTCTGACAAGGTTATCGAAGAGTACAGTGATGGTGATGTCGACACACTCCACAAAAAGAATCTTCTATCTCTAGGAGAAGATCGATACCTTACAACTCTGATGACCAAGCATTTCCCTCACATGTCCTACAAATTCGTACCTCAAGCACTGGCTCACACCGCCGCTCCTGAGACCTGGTCTGTTCTACTTTCGCAGCGTCGTCGCTGGATCAACTCCACCATTCATAATCTTGCAGAGTTGGTCTTCATCAAGGACATGTGCGGATTCTGCTGCTTCAGTATGAGATTTGTCGTTTTCATTGATCTTACCGGTACTCTCATTCTTCCTGCAACCTGCGCTTATCTCGGCTACCTCTTCTACCAAGTTGGATCACACAAGGGCCAATTTCCTCTTATCTCGCTCATTATTCTCGCTGCGGTTTATGGTCTTCAAGCCATAATTTTCATCATTAAGCGTCAATGGCAACATATCGGGTGGATGATCATCTATATCATTGCTTTCCCCATTTACAGCTTCGTTCTTCCAGTCTACAGTTTCTGGAAACAAGACGACTTCTCCTGGGGTAACACTCGTATGGTTCTCGAAGAAAAGGGCGCCCTCAAAGTCGTTGCCATGGACCACGACGACGGCTTTGATCCTCGCTCTGTCCCACTCATGCGCTGGGACGACTACGCCACCGAAAACAATCTTCCCGGCCGCCGAGGTGTCACTTACGCCGAGAAGTACGACGGTGGTCTCGGTTACGAAGACCCATCCATGGAAATGGATGAAATCCGCTCCGTTGTCTCCAGCGTCAAGCACGGCGGCTCCATGCATAACTTTGGCGGCGGCCTCGCTGCACCGCCCTACATGGCAGGTCCTAATGCCCGCGGAAGCACATACTCGCTCGGCGGCGCCAGCTTTGGTTCTCCACTGGGCGGTCATGGACGTAACTCGTCACTGGGTGGTATCTCTAACCCAGCACTGCGGCCAACGTCTACAGTGTATCCCGTCATGGCCAACTCAACCGATAATCTCATGAATCCTCAACGCTCAAATCTCAGTCTACGGCCACAATCTACAATGTACCCAGCCATGTCGCCCGGCTCGCGCCCAGTCTCTTCTGTCAACCTCCTAGGCGCTGAACGGCCCGGCTCAACCATCAACTTCATGGATGGACCCCGTGCCGGTCCCTCTGATCAAGATATCCTCATGGCGGTCCGAGAGTGCCTGTCTGAAGTCGAGCTTGAGCGCGTGACGAAGAAACACGTTGTTGCGCTCGCAGAACTGAAGTTACAGTGCCAACTAACTGGAGAGCGCAAGAATTTCTTGTACCAGGCGATTGACGCCGAGTTGGAGCGCATGCCAGAGTAGAGGTTTCAAAAGTATGGAGTTCATGTGGTCATTTCGACACTCTAGGCGTCGTTCATTTTTCTTGTGGATAAACATTTTTGGCGATATCAACCTGGGAACTTTGGGAATGCATATTTGCGTGGAATGGTGTACATGTGAGAGGCAAAATCATCCGTTCTTTTTGATAGCTTTTAATTCGTAATTCTTCGAATGAAATAATGGGTTGTTGATCTTTCAAATCCTTTCTCTTTGGTGCTTGTGGTGATCTAAACTTGTTATGCTTCACCTCACTTCCAATATATATGTCTTCTCTGTACTTCACCTCAAGCTTCTGTAGAGAGCTTGTCTAGTCACTAGACCTGGACGTCACCAAACAATCATCTACTGCTTGCAGTGACAATTGAAATGGCGGCTATTTACCTTCGTTATATAGCTTTGTTGGTTTGGTTTCTGATGACCTTCTTATTCACAACAACTCGCTCAGTCAATTGATAGCTTCACCACCATCTAGCTACATACCATCGCATTTTTCCTTCAGCACTCTACCAACTGCGACCCATAAACCGCTGTCCTCAAGAAATATCAAGGTCCACACTCAAACCTCCCGGCGTCCTCGTTCGAAGCACGCTCCATTCCAAGAAATATGAATCACGAATACCTGGAATCCCAAACCACTCCTCAGCAAATCCTTAAAGCCGTCATGCCATCGTCCAACCCGCAATTGACCAGCGCCCGGTCTGCGGACTCAATAAAGCCTAACCAGCCTCTGGATGAAGAATCTCCCCCAAACGCCAATCAATCCGAACTCAAGCATAAAGTCCACCCGGACTCCCACACAGCCCATCACCAAAACCTCAAACCCGCCAAACCAGCCTCCAGCCGACTAAACAACACCATCCCACCCGACTCTCATCACCGAGAAACAGTCCTAGAAGCAGATGAGCGCGTCATCGCCACACAAGCACGCAAAAATCGGATTCTCAAGCAAGGCTTCGGCGTTCTTCTGAAAGCGGTTGGGCTGTCAGTGCCAGCAAAGACGGTGGAGGAGGAGGTTCAGGCGCAGTATTTCAATGTGTGTTGAGATGTCTAGCGGGACGGCGTTGGAATGTTGTTGGGTTTTGGATTTTGTGATGAGTTGGACATGTTCGTGTTATGATATAGGAGGTTTTCTGGATAAAGAGAAGAGGATGTTGGTTTGATGATTGGGGTCGTTTATAGTAGTCGATGCCAGAATGAAGACTATCGTTTTGACTTTGTTGGATTTTGATTCGGTTAGCTTGGGACCTTCGTTGGCTATGTGCTGGTGTTATTGAATAGTTTTGAGGTTGGTGGATGTCTTGAAATCCTTAGATGTAAGTCGTATGTGAGTCGTAGATCAAATCTCACTGAACTGCCTTGTTTTCTTCGAGATGTTATCTATCACCTCCAGAAGAGCAGGAGCTACCTAGGTAGTCATCACCTCCTGCTTTTCTGGAGCCTAGAGCTTTCCTCTTTCTTCAATCTAGTAAGTTTTCTGGTTCGCGATTGCCCCATCCACCAACTGCAAAAACATTTGAGTTCTATAAAAACCTGCTTTTATGTCAATAACACCCACAGAAGCTTTTATCCCACACACCTAACCATTGAAATATTTCAACTACGAAATATCGGGCGCACAACAGGGTTTTCTCCCGTACTTACGTATTGCGGGTTCATTCCATTACCTCTTTACGATCCAAAACCTGTCATCTCCAACACCAAAGCAAGTTCCTGGTTCGAATGGACATCTGCCAACAAAAGTGTTGACTGTGTGTTGACTAACCTACCAACGGGCGTATCACCCATCGTCCTACAACACTCCTGTGTGTCGCAGAGATGTCGGATCCTACTCTAACTCATCAATGGGGGGTCACACATCCCACACGAACCGCCGCCAATGCCATGGTCCGCTATATCTGGTGGATCGTTTGTGGTATTCTTCCTCGGAACAAGCCTGGGATTGAAAAGATGCATGGGATAGAAAAGCTAGCTTTCGACACATGGGCATCAAATTTCGATTTGCAGTGGATTGTTCCACTATACTCTTCTCAAGAGGTTGTCAATATTCTTAACGGTGTAGAATATGCTCTGGCTAGTGCAGCGTACTTTCGAGTACAAATCCCTCATATTGTTGACTGGACGTTGCAAGAGCTATCTGCGCTAAGACGGCAGTACGAAGAAGCCTATCTTACGCATTATAGTTCTTTACAAGGCAATGGCGTTTATGGGGCAGGGAATGGTCATAATTCAACGAACTGGTCCTCGCACGCTGGCTCGTCTATGCTAAGTCGCCATGATAATCATCAATCTGCGTCTTCGTTTGTCCCGGAGCAAAATGATGCTGCTGTTGCCTCATCTCAGAGTATGCACAACAACCCTTCTATGTCCTCAGAGCGCGAATACCAGCATATAGCAGCCTCCTATGGTGTAGCAGCCAGCTCTTCAGACCTTGGCTTGAGACACAGCGACACTGTTCAATATCCAGACTTTTCATCTCGAGCTGAAGCCGCTGTTTCGACCGCGTCAGCTCAAGTCCAAGACACCCATACCTCTCACCAGCCGAATAGAGCCTTTGATCCACAAACTCCAGAGATTATGATAACTCCAGCGTCACCTCAACGTGTACAACAAGGGCATTCTAATGTGGAGCATTCCTCTGAGCAAGCCCGGCATATAATCTTTCCTCAATTCCCACGAACTCTTCCGACCACCATCGATTTTACCTCCTTCGACATACAAGCAATCGAACATATCCTTGACTCTCGCTCCGACCAGCCTGCGCCTTCGACTACAGCAGCTGATCATACCTCTTCTTGAAAGCCTGTCTAGAAGAACATCACAAGGTCCCTACGATTTGTTCTCTTTGAGTCACGCGCCACACGACTAAAGCAAAGAACTCTTCTTCTGATTTCAAAATAAAGAATATATCTCACCTACGCCCACCCACCTTCAATCCTGGATCATCGTCTTCCAGTCACTGACCAAAATGTCTTACAACATTGACCCATCCGACCATGTACTCAAAAACAGCACAAATCATGGACGAACCTCTTGCTTAAGAGCTTCGGAAAAGCCTTCTGCATCTCAGGCAAAAGCACTGAGCTCAAGATCACCAAGCTCTTTTCAGCGAGCCCTCAATATTGGAACACCAAAAGACGACGACCCAAATCCCAAGCGCCGCGAAGACAATGTTACCTTCATTGTGGTACTGAAGTGGAAGTACGAGGCGGGATATGAAAATCTGCAATCCCTCAACGCCATATTAGCATTGGATGATCGATGCACACTTGCAGCCGCCAACCACGGAAAGAAGTTGACTATCGATCGCTCTCCCTGTCCCAAGCGTGATACATTGCACATTCACTACTCTGGACCTTTCAAGGTCTTCCGTCTACTATCCTGCGAAACATGCCATAGCAACAACAGCCGTCGATGCGACAGCCGAACTCCTTGTGCCCCGTGTCAAGACAGCAACACCGTCTGCAACCCTCGAGCAGCAGCATTTGACTGGGCTGCCATTCGAGATGCTATCAAAGCCAACAACTGTTTCAAGTCTGCCAAATGGCCTGGTGTGCTCATTCAACCCTGGCAACTACCGCCGTTGCGCAATCTATCCCACGTTCCTGATGATATTCGGCGTATGCTGGATGGCATTGAGAGCCATACGCTGAAACAGGATGCTCGCAACGCGTTGATTGTGGGACATGTTCCCATTCCTGGAGATACAAAAGTGCTGGACGAGATCAAGTATTCATTTCCAAAATCTTCACCCGCACCAAAGAAACAGAATACTGCTTTGTTGCGCTGGGACTCTGATGAAAGTTTTGCTGGTGCTGGTCGGGAAGACGTTCATACCGAAGGAGAAGAGGCGGAAGAGGACTTGGTTGATGAAGAACAGAAAGTTGGAAAGCCCGAGAAGCAGGAAGATGGTTTGTACGAGCTAGTAGAAGCATTAGAATGACTTCGCATACTTGCGATGGGTTAGTGTGGCCTTGAGGCTAGGCTGGCAGCTTTGTTTGTTGCATCACATATTCTTTTGATTTTCTTCATACCAATTTTCAACGTTTAGAAAACATGTAAAATGCAAATCATGAAGACTAAATCCTGCTCAGTAAGGGCTTATTACAATAGAAAAACTCGAATCGTCAGAGCTTTGAAGATATAGCAGTCATAAGAAAGTGTTGTTTACCTTTGCAAAACACTTATAAACTTCATAAAAATTTCCAAATATTGCAAGGTCACTTGTGGTGGATTTCCCCTTGCTATTTGCATCATATCTGCCATTGACTGTTATGTATCTCTATGACAGGAGTAATAAGGTTTTCTAGAAATGTTTTTTAAGGCTCATAGTTACCATCGGTGGGTAGCATTTGCAGTATATATTCCAAAACATTGCAATTTTGCAATATCTACTAACACAATTAGGTACAATATAAGGGTGGCAATTGACGGTTATTATCTGATGTCTAATCTCGAACGAGTCAGATAGTCTAACCCGATGCGTAATTAAGAGACAACTCCTGCTCAAGTCTAACGAAGAAGTGGCAATGACAACCTCCAGGTTCGAGCCCCGTTTGCATCGAAAAATCAGTTCGACTGATTTTCATAACCACACATCTTAGAGCATCGCTCAGATGTGTGGTGAACTTTTTGCAATTTTGATCTATTCTTTTGTGCCAAATAATTGTGGTAAAAGGCACGTTAACAACAACCTACACTTCTCTTATTTTGTATCGTTGGGGAGATGAGATGTTGATAAAAGCTTGTACAAGGCTGAAAGAACTCTTGGCATCAGGCTGTAAAATTTGATTGGCTGGACTCTGTGGCTCACTAAACTCCGTGCCAAGGAGCTGCTTAGGAATTTCAAGGAGTCGTTGAAGGATTCAGAGATTTTGCTCTTCATTTTGACTCACTTTCAGTCCACTTCAATCCACCGACTTCGCTACTTTTCCATTGATGAAGTACTTGACTTGCTTAAACATTGATATGGAAGCAATGTCCACCAATCGTATCAGTAATTACAGATCTGGTTTGCTTGCAGATGCCCCCTTTTTTCGAGGCTGTTCCTGCTGCTTGGAGTCGATTAGTGAACACTCTCAAATCACAGGCTCGTCATGTCAACAAGGAAAGTCAAACTCTCTCTATCCTATTTGGGCAATTGTAGTTTGCGCACAGGCCGGTTTTAAGATATCGCACTTCGTTTCTACTCCGATTGTTACTAAATGCACTTGCATTAGTAAAGAAATTTTGAGTTGGATTGGAAATACTTGACCTTCAAACAAACGTGTATATAATTGAGGTTCTCTTTCTCCTCAACATGTGTCATCGAATCTACAACCTCAAACCAACTCCTCGTCCAAAGTTCGGCTATCGTGTTTTCCCGTTCTAGCAATACAACAACCTCACATCTAATCCTCTACCTCCAGAATCAACTCAACTCATCCTGCAGTATTTACAGCCATCACACCACGCACGCACGTGGCTTTCTTGAAATACATATCCCGTCGACAAAATGACTTCTCGATCAGAATCCCCCCAATTCGAGAAGGGAGCCGAAAAGGATTATGGAGTCCCAGAGCATGATGTGGAAGCTCATCTACCTCCTCATAATTTGATGCCAGCACTGTCGACAAAGAGCACGCATCCGCTTGAGCAAACAGAAACTCGACAAAGCTATTCAAAAGTCCAATGGATTCTTGTGTGTGTCGCGCTATACAGCGCTGCCTTCCTCTATGGTTTAGACAACACCATATCAGCCGCGATTCAAGCACCGGCCATCGCACAATTTGGTAGCGTTGAAAAGCTTGGGTGGATAGGAATTGGTAAGTCGCTTGAAGCATATATCAACTGGAGTCATACAGCTAACCTGCATTTCAGGCTTCCCATTAGGATCCATTGCCGTCATCTTACCCATTGGCAAGGCATTCGGCATATTCAACATCAAAACTCTCTTCGTATCCAGTCTACTGATGTTCGTTGGCGGCTCAGCTCTATGTGGAGCCGCTCCAACTATGAACGCCTTGATCATTGGACGAGTCTGGGCTGGAGCTGGTGGTGCTGGCATGTACTTGGGCATCCTCAACATCCTCAGTCTTAACACCACCCTGGCACAAAGACCCTTTTACTTCAGTCTCTGTGGTCTCATCTGGGGTATCGGCTGTATCTTGGGCCCTATCATTGGTGGATCTTTCGCTGATTCTGGAGCTACATGGCGATGGGCCTTCTACCTTAACCTGGTCCTCTTTGGTGTTGGTACACCAGTTTACTTCTTCGTTCTCAAGCCATTCAACCCACAGCCAGATGTCCCATTCGGCGAGAAGATGAAGAACATCGACTGGGTCGGAGTCGTCCTCAACGCTGCTCTCTATACCACCTTCGTCATGGCCTTTACCTTTGGTGGTGGACAATTTGCCTGGTCTAGTGGCAGCACCATTGCATTAACTGTGGTTTTTGGTCTATTGGTTATCACCTTCGCAGTTCAGCAAACCTTCTCCATCTTCACTACACCAGAACGTCGTCTCTTCCCCGTTGACTTCCTGAGGAAAAAATCTCTGCTTCTCCAGTACATCGCCATGTCAGCTGGTGTCACAGGACTATTCATTCCCGTTTACTACATTCCGCTCTTCTTCGATTTCACTCGCGGAGATACCAACATCGACTCAGCAGTCCGTCTACTGCCATTCATCTGCGTCACTATCTTCTGCATCATGCTTAATGGAACCTTTATGCCAAAGTTCGGATACTACCAGCCATGGTATTTGGCATCTGGCCTCTTCCTTACCATTGGCGGGTCCCTAATGTATGCTCTGGTCAAACCATCAACGCCAAACGCCAATGTCTATGGCTTCAGCATTCTCGCTGCTATTGGCGCCGGTCTGAGTCAACAAGCAGCCTACAGCGTCGCTCAAGGCAAAGCTCCAACCGACCGAATTGCTGATGCCGTTGGCTTTGTCAACTCTGCCCAAATCGGCGGAATCGTTATCGCTCTGACTATCACCTCTGCAGTATTCCAGAACATCGGCTATGCTCATATCGCTGAGGCCGTTGATGGCCTCGGCTTCTCGCCTGAGGAGATTCACGGCGCCTTGACTGGTGCGAAGAGCGCGATTTTCGAGACTGTCTCGCCAGAGGTGCGCGAGAAGGTTATTGAGGGTATTGTTAAGGCCATCAGTGATGGGTATATTCTTTTGATTGTCGCTGGTGCTGTGAACTTGATAGCTGCATTCTTCATGAAGCGAGAGAGACTATTCATGGAGATCACAGGTGGTGCTTAGGCATTTTCGAGTGGAGCAAGGAGACACATGTATATAATTCCATGTCTGATTAGGTGGAAGGGAGACTAAAAACGACTTTAATGATAGCATTGGGACGGCGCCAGTTTTGTAAACGTATTGATACCTAATAGTTAGACTAAACAAATTTCATATCGAACTCGACCTGCTCAAAATTGAAA
The DNA here is from genome assembly GCA_010405405.1 of Microthyrium microscopicum. Classification (NCBI taxonomy): domain Eukaryota; kingdom Fungi; phylum Ascomycota; class Dothideomycetes; order Microthyriales; family Microthyriaceae; genus Microthyrium; species Microthyrium microscopicum. The sequence goes on along the minus strand of MU004243.1, from coordinate 495,471 downwards.
ATTAAGCGACTTTGACTTATATGGATGGGAACTTACTTAAAGAACTATATGTTGTCATTATCATTCGTCTACTGTCAAAATCTCATAAGTCCATTGCGAAGTACTGATTTCTGTGAATCTATCAGAAGGCTAAAACCTGTAACGAACTCTGGAATCTTGGGGTGTAGTCAAAATATGTTTCCTCGTGGCGCGCATGTCCATCTCGTGGTTTCCAGCTCGCGTGGTTTCCACAAAGCCCTCCAACTCCAACTCCAACTTCATCCCAACTCTACCTCATCTCCTTAATTTCAGCAGCGGAACCACTCGTCAACTTGCTCACATTGTCGAAGTTTTTATCATGAGCCGATCTGACTGCCATCTCTCATGATGTCTAAAAAGCGCGCTCGCTCCCCACCGGCTCCCCTCGATCCACACGCTTATGCAAAATCACACCCCATCCTCGACCGCAAGTCCACATTCATCGCCATCTACTCTCCCACCATTCCTGCCTCAACTCTAGCTGCCATACCAGAGTTTGCTCCCGCATCACATCGTGTCGCCGCCTGGCGTCTGCCCTCCAAACAAGCTACAATCACGTTCAGCAAGAAGCCAGCCTCAACGTCCCTGTATGAGACAGGTCATGATGATGATGGCGAGAAGTGGGCGGGCGGCAAGCTGGAGAAGGTTCTAGCTGAGGAACGTATGGCAGGTTCAATCATCGTTGCTCGCTGGTATGGCGGAGAGATGCTGGGTCCTGCGCGATTTCAGTGGATTGAGCAATGTGCGCGGGAGTCGCTGATACGCTGGCGGAGGGGCGAGAGAGGCGAGGTTGAGAATCGAGAACCGGGGAGCGCGAAGAAGACGGCGCCGGTACAAGATACTCGGAGTAAGGAAGTGTTAGTGCTTGAGTTGAAAGAGCGTGATGACAATATTGTCGCGCTGCGAGGATTGCTAGCTGAGAAGAAAGCGAAGCTGGCTGGTGACGCCGTCGGTAGCAGTCAAAGTCCTGCTAAGGTCGTGGATTATCGCGGCATGGAAGTTGCTAGATTATTGGCTTTGGATAAGGCTCGTGATGCCACGGTAGCGTTTATATTGAAGGAGTTAGATCGTGTTGAGCAAAAGCAAAGAGAGGAAGATGAACTTGATGCGGCTTTTGAGATCGCTGCTCAGCAGGAGGAGGAAAAAGCGGCCGAGAAGACAAACGAACGAGCCTTTGCGGAAATGGAGCGAATAATGGAGGAGGAAGATTTGATGAGACAAGCTGATGAAGCCGAAAGGATAGAAAGAGAACTAGAAGCGACTGAAAAGGCTTCCAAACCTGATTGAGCTTGCGATCTTGCAAAAGGTATTCTAATGAGGTCACGGTCTTTTGAATCCTCTTTTCTCACGGGCTTCCATCTTAGCGAATGAAGTAAGAACTAACATCACAGTATGGATTCACCATCAGAACAGCGCTTCTGAAAGTACCTTATACTACGCCTGACATAGTGCATGAGGTATCAATGAACTCAAAAGTAGCCGTCGCCGTAGAACGTCAAAATGACAGACCGAATCACTGTTTAGACCTTGATGAACTCAAAAACCATACCATCGTCTTCACCATGACCAATCTTTGCCAACCTCTCGATACCTCTTTCCATCTTGATTCCTACATGCCATAATCGCTCAAAATGCGTCATCAGCAGAAGATAGCCTCCATCAGGTCTCAGTCTGACGCAGAAATTCTCCCATCCCTGCTGTCGCTGCGCTGAACAGTGCAGCTTTCCGCTCGGATCGTGACCAAGGAAGCGACCAGAGACTGCGTTGCGAAAGCCAATCCAGCCTTTCGTCTCTACACATGCCCAGTGAAAGCTGCCTCGACTGCCTGGCCGGTCCAAGACAATCTGGCCATCCAGAAGAGTGATGACATTGCCAGAGGAAGCTGAACGTATGATGAAGCTGGAGCCTGGCCAAGGGACTGAGGAGGGTGATATCTTGATTGGGCCTAGGGGGTCGAGATCGTCTAAATGATCTACTGCAATGGTCTCTGGCGGTGTCATCGCAGTGTAGATGGTGGAATCGTCATCTTGAATGGGCTTTGGATCCAGTTGATTAAAGGACATGATGATGTTGTGTTGAAGAGGTCTCGATTCTGACAGGGGAATAATGCCCTGGTCAATTGTGCCTTAAGGCTCTCGATATGACTGTAATGCGGGACGAAGCTGCTAGTTTCGATATACAGCTTGGGCATTAGTAGTAGTGATGTGAGGAGGAACAAGCTGATATCAAAGAGTGCGATGGATGGATGGTTGCAGGTTGCTTCGCCACAATCTTCCCCGCCTCATACGATTTCACCCAGCCTTGCCGGCCTTGCCAGCTTCAACATACCTTATAGTAACGTTCTATATAATTGAAGATATCCTGAATAGAAACAGCCTCTCCAACTTGATCTGGTATATCCTGAAGTGGCGTTCTGGTGTCTAATTGATCTGGAATACTGAAACGAACTCTAGTACTTCATGTTATATCAGGTCCATTCTCAAGACTTCATGTACTGCCATCTTCGTCCGATTTGTTGGTTTCCAGTAGGCGTCAGTATAAGGTTGCGTATCAAATCAAGACCTAACAACTATATATCATAGCGTAGAATGTCAAATATCCAACCAATCATCAACCCTATCAATATAATTTATATCACCACCAAGTACTCAAAAACGACCATCAACCACAATCTCCAATATCAGAATCTAATCCCATTCTTCTTTCCCCCCTTAACTCTCCCGTTCCGCCAAAATGCACCTCCCACTCACCATCCTAGCCCTCCTCCCGCTGCTAACAACCGCCTTCCTCCTCCCACGGCAACCTCTCCCACCCTACTTCATCCTCGCCGGCGACTCCACGACCGCCAAATCCAACGGCCAAACCGGCGGCTGGGGTGATGGCTTTCTCGCGCTCCTCGCCCCGCCTGCCGCTGGTATCAACCTGGGCCACAATGGCCGCACTACCGCATCTTTCAGGCATCCAGACTGGGATAATGTGATCGCCGAGATCAAGAATCATACTGCAAAAGCCAGTGTATATGTGACGATCCAGTTTGGACATAATGACAAGAATACGGAACGCAGTGGGGTCAGTGAGGCGCAGTTTAGGACGAATCTGGAGGCCTTGGCCGGGGAGGTGAAGAGTGCGGGTGCGACGCCGGTATGTTTTTGATCTGTGGTAGAAGCTTGGTAGGCTAAATGGTGTAGTTACTGTTGACGCCGCTGTCGCAGCGGTATTTCGATGGAGACAAGGTGAGGGATACGTTGGCGGCGATGAGTGCGAGGACGAGGGAGGCGGCGAGTGCCAGTGCTGCAGTGTTGATTGAGTTGAATGGTAAAAGTATGAAGTATTTGAATACGATTGGACCGGAGGCTGCGAAGAAGTTCAACCCGGCGAATGGTGTCGATACAACTCATTTAACGGCTGAAGGGACTGAAGTCTTTGGCAAGTTGGTTGCGCAGCTCATTGCGGCAAAGATCCCGAGTACAGCGAGTGCATTTGTGCCAGGGATCGCGGCGAGTATCTAAGAAACATTAGTGTCCAATTGTGGAGGATTTCCTAAAGCCTAGTGAGCAGTTGTGATCTTGCATCGTTAGAAATACCTGAGAGGTTTTATGATACATGTTCTTGTATTTTCAATTATCAGTACCTACACCTGCCCTCTCAAGATCGATCAGTTTTGGCTGAAACCCCTTTTTCATATCCCTGATCATTCAACTCAAGCCTCGAAAGCTAGATTTACTTCCTCATCATCTCCCTCCTCATCTTTAGCATGACGCTTCGAAAACAAGCTCTGGATGCCTTTCAGCTTGTTTTCGCGTTCTTCGCGCTTGCCCATACTTTTCTGTAGAGTGATTTTCGCCAAATCAAGCTTCTTCTGACCAAGCTTCTTGACTCTCGCCTCGATCGAGCCAGGAGCAATCATGCGGATCACCTGTACAGGACGAGTTTGACCGATACGATGAACCCGGTCGACAGCCTGCTGCTCAGCTTGAGGATTCCATTGTGGCTCCATAATGAATACGAAATTGGCTGCGGTCAGGTTCAAACCAACACCACCCGCTCCAATGCTGGCAATAAAGAAGGTAATAGAAGGATCTGTTTCGAAAGCGGTGATAGCCTCGAGGCGCTGTTTGTGACCCATACGACCATCAAGACGAGCAAACTTGATGTCACGCTCACGGAGGGCAATCTCGATTAGATCCAAGTGAGTTGTCCAGAAGGTGAACACAACTGCCTTGTTTGGTGGCTCGTCCGGTTTTTCAGCGTCTAGTCTCTCAAACTCGTCATAGCACTTCAACAGGTAGTCGACTTTGGAGGATGGTTCGGTATATGTGCCAAGCTGCTTGTGAAGCTTTCGCTGAGATCGCATCTCCTCGCGACGTGCCATGAATTCTTGGACGACCTCACGCATAAGCGTGACGAGATGCTTGTGAACGCGAGATTGGCCACACAAGTTGCAGTTGTAGAAGGCTGGCTCCTTGGGGCACAGATTTTGCTCAATATCAGCTTCCCACTTTGGTTTGCAACGAGGACAGACCATGTGGTAGCATTCATTGGTGAAAGCAAAGGGTTGATCTGGGGCCACGTTACCTGCAACTGTGGTTTCGGCATCTTCAGCTTCATCTGGGTTGACAACAAATCGCTCTTTGCAGTACTCGCAGTAATCAGCATCGCTTTCCTGTAACATGACCAAGATATCCAGTGCCGCTTTTTCCACATTCTGGACATCGTCATCATCCGTAATTTCGAGAGGATCTTCAGGGCTGATGCCCTTCAAGAGCTTCTGATCTTCAGGGCTGAGCATATCCTGTTTGTGAGCGCAGAACATTCGCAGAACAAGTAGATTGTGCAGAATCTTGCCCATTGATTTTCCCCCAAGTGTTGTTCTACCTCGAGTGTAGATTTGAATGTTCTTGTAGGCATGGTCAGCAAGGACATCATACATCTTTTTCTCCTTTTCAGTCATTGGGACGTATTGCACAATGTCGGTCTTTGGAGGCAAGTCTAAGGTGTCTTTGGTTCGCCGAATGGTCATGGTGTCAACAATTAGCCGCAGGCGAGCAACGACCATAGGATCTCCAGCTTTGAAAGGTGTCTCGATATACTGCGAAAATTTGGCTGAACTATCGAATGGGAATAGTTTCAAGAAAGTGCAGAGCGAGCCAAGATCGCTGATGTGGTTTTGAATGGGTGTTCCAGTAACAACCCATCGACGTGCAGCTTCTATTGTGTAGCATGCTTTTGCGCGGCTTGTCTTGCTTACGCGGATCATGTGGGCCTCGTCAAGGACAACACGATACCAATTGGCATTGAAGAGAACGCGAGGGCTGCTAGGACGAGAATCGTACTCTAGAATGTTGTAAGTCGTAAGGACGATGTCGGCATTTGCGAGTTCGGTAATTGTCTTGGCACGATTGGATCCGTAGAACATTGCAGTCTGGAGGGTGTCGGACTTCAAGTGATCTTGGATCTGTTTGAGCCAATTTGCCTCTAAGAGGGTCTTCGGAACCACGATCAACGTTCCTTTCATATTAGGCTTCACCTGGCCATTCAGAGTTCGTCGGGGAGCAAGAGCAGCAAATGCACGAGCTTTGTCGATGGTGCTAGCAATGAGCGCGATGATGCTCAAAGTCTTGCCCAGACCCATGTCGTCGGCCAGAATGCCACCCAGTGTGGGCTTTGGTGCTTGGGCATAGCTTCGATCTGGCAGAGTTAGCAAAGTTCAGGCGAGCATAAGCCGATCTCTTACCAAGTGCTTTGTTGTAGAATTGCGGAACGCCATCAACTGTGTGAAATTTCCACATTTGGTACTTTTCTTCAACAGCTTCACGATACGGATCCTTTTCACGTTCCGTCATGAAGTGAAGGCCTTGTTTCTGATGATCCATGAGCGTGCTGGCCAAGATGTCTGGCTGTTCCATCCCAGGTATAGCAGTGTTCTGAGTATGATGGTTGACAAGAAGCAGCGCTTCACGTTCGACCTGTTCAGAACTATAGTCTGCAGTACGCTCCGTGACAGGGACGACCCAATGTTCAACTTCATCCTCGAAGCCATCATCGTCCTCAATGTATGCATCAACGCCTCGAGACTGGATTGCGACGAGTCGGAAGCGTTGTCTTTCGACGGCTTTTAGAACCTCACGGGCGACGCTCTTCGGTACATTTAACGCTATATCTATAGCAAGATGCGGTTTGACACCGCCCATAAAGAAAGTGCCTACTTCTTCCCCAAGGCCCATTCTACGGCGCTTAAGCTGAATGTCCAACTTGTCAAGCTTGAAAGCACCTTTGCACAGGGCATTGATGTTGCGGAGCAAACGTGCAGTTTCGATATCAAGCTTTGCAAAGTCGTTGTTCGCAGGATCAGTGAGAACGAAGAATTGGCCGCTCAAGTGCCGAATGTTTCGAATGCGAATCCGCATGCGAGGCCACTCTTTGAGCTTCTCTGGAATGTGACCAGGATTTGGAACTTTGTAAGCGATGGCCTTGCACGGTTCGAGACGTCCAAGACACACAATGCGGTTGTTGTCCTTGTGCGTTTTGGTGCTGACTTTGACCATTTTGAGCTCGTCGTCCGAATTGGTCAGGTCAATAGTTCCGGAGGTCTGCTGGATCTTATCCATGACCTGTTGAACGTTTTCGTTGACATATTGGACGTTTCCGTTGGTATGTTGGACGTCATGGTTGACCTGTCGAATCTTCTTGGCGGGATGAGTGAGCGATACATTTTCGGACTCTTCATCGCTGTCTAAAATGGTGATAGTGTCCTCAACCCGTCGCTTTCCATTGGCAATATTGCCATTTGGCTGATACGAAGTATTTGGAGTAGCAGGATACCAATTGGCGTGGTTGCTTGGATGACGATTATCATGAGCTGGCATATTCACTGCAGTGAAACCACTAGGCACGGTCCCAGTTTGAGGGTGGTGATGAGGCTGATACTGCTGTTGCAGAGAGCGGTGATGGGCTTGATTGCCTTGTCCAAGCAGAAACCCTTGGTGGGTCGCATGCTGTCGCTGTTGCAACATCATCTGCTCGTATTCCTGTCGGGATTGTGGGGGCCGATTTTGCAGGTTCGTTGGCGGAAAGCTCTGGTGGTTTGCCATCATGGATGGAGACTGGCTGTTCGACACCAATTGGCCATTTGGCATATTTGGCATCGAGTGACCGTGCTGTAAGGAGAAGCCGGCGGGCGAAGGTTGACCATTCGACATGAACTGACCATAGGGCATAGCTTGGTTGTTTTGGAAGGCTGCCTGTCGAGAATTGCGGGCAGACGGGAAATTTGCAGGATGTTGACCGTGCTGCGTTGAATTGCCATATGGCAGGCTCATAGCAGATGGTGGCATTACATTTTGCGGCACGCCACTGGGAAAGCCACCAGAAAGCGGACGTTCACTCGCGATGGGCGGCATGACAGCTTTCCGGGACATGGACTGGTCAGAAAAGCGACCATTGGTTGGCAATTCCGTCTCAGTGTCGCTGGCAACATTGGCTAGGGTGGGAGAAGCTCCTGGAGTGAAAGAGGTATGCTCATGAGGCGGAGTAGTGGTAACTGGAAGTGACGTGAAGTCTTCCTCGATCGCCATCGGTGTGTTTCCGACAGTCTCTTCCGTTGCAGCAACGGAAGGAGCAGGTTCATGTTCGGCGGAAAAGGTGGTCAAAGGATCGCCATTCCAGTGGGCATGAACATCATCAGGAGCATTATTTTTGAGAGCTTGTTCTTGCTGTGCGAATATTTGGGCCATTCTCGTGGAGTCGATGTCCTCCATCACGTCGGATGGATAAGTTGGATCCATGCTGGAAGAATGACCAATAAGAGAACCGAAAGTAGCACTGAATTGCTGTTGAATACTGTCAGGCGTTGTCGATTTGGGAAATACTGCTGCTTGAAAGTAGTTGAGCAACAGCAAAAAAGGTTTTTGGAAAGAAAATGTCCTATATCAAGGCGTTATAGCAGCCTTGACGTGGATATTGGTACCCTTGATATGAGTGGAGCTAGCAATAAAGGAGAACTGGGAATAGAGGCAAAAGAGGTAGAGATTGTTGTGTGAATGGAGTCGAAGTCGAGTGTGAATTGTGGAGTATGAAGGGAGATTGTGGTGGAGGAAGATTGTGGTGGAGAGGAAGAAGTTGGCGAGGCTTTATAGTGATGAGAAGGTCGAGGTGCGAGTGCAAGGCTGATCGCGCCTTCCGCGTTGGACTCGGAGTTGTGAGCTCCCCTCAACAGGAGAGATGCTGACGGTCAACAATTCCTGAATATTCGCCAAATAGTGAGTCCTCTCGAGAATACCTGAAGGTCTGTAAAGTCCCGATCTTGGCCCACTTCAAAGCAGTACAACCAGAAATGCTGTAGAACTTGTCGCCTATGACAAGGTGTTGGTTCTAGCGATATAAGTCAACAAGACGGAGAACAGTCGAGAACAGGCAGCCAAAGCAAGGTATCACAGATAGTGTAGGAATAAGTAAAGATATCGTCGTCGTCCACAAGGCAATTCCAGCGACTAACCGAGTCTTGACACTTGAGCAAAGCAAGCCGTAAGAGGAAAGTGTGGTCAAGCAAGACTCCAATGTATGATTCTAATCGCTGAGAAGCACAGTATTGAGAGCTAGAAAATTGAAGATATGAAAATCGGTCCCAAAATCGGAAGGACTCTCAGGTAATATCTTCAAAGTGATGTCCAGACGAAGTGAGCTTTCGAGGCCAGTGACTGGAAGCCGTCCAGGCAACAGAGAGCGTCCACATAATTTCTTCCGGGCTCTTCAGGTATTATCTAGAGCACAGGTTCATTTTCACAGCGCCGATGACTGGCTAGATTGTAAAGGCTAGGGAGTGTGTCGAGTGTGGGAGCAGAAAGAAGGGGAGTTGGTTGATATAGGAAACGAGAGACGCGTGGTCCGAGCTTTTCGGGATATTCGACCAAAAGAGGCATCCACTTGCCATTGGTCAGCCTTGCCGTTTCATATCATTGCAATATTAAGAGTCTAATCATACCAGAGTGTTTGTTCTTCCTGGAAAATTTGGCCCTGCGCATGAAGAAGCTGTTGTGTAGTACGCGCTGTTTGCTCCCGTTGTCAGGGCGGAAGCGATATAGAAATATTGAAAGAGACTAGATATTGCAGCTATATGAGCGTAGTAAGGTTACAAGTGCACATCCAACTGGTTGCTTTTCCCATGATGCAGAGTGTATTCTATGAAAGATCCCAGTCTTTTCCATGCGCGCAGAAGAAACGCCATCCGCAATGCTGATCCAAATGTCTAGCACCAAGTAAATACCGGATTCTTGCTCTTCACTGTCTCCAGCCGCTCCACGATAACCTTCTTCCGATTCGCCTCGCGATCTTCTGCCGCCGCATAACCCAGATCGCCATCGTCGTCATCAGGCAGCGTACTAAACAGCCGCGAAGAATGCGACAGCCTACGATGTGGCGGCCTTGCTCCGCGGTCCCGCCGACCTGGTCGCCGGCTCTCGTCAAAGCTCATACATGGCCGATGGCCTGGTCGTGAAGTAGCTTTGTCGGCGTAATTGCTTTTACTCATGGCGCGCACGTTGGGCGGCGAGAGGGTGCCGTTGGTGCGGTCAAGGGGCTCGCGCACGTCTACCTGAGATGACTGTCGAGAAACGTTGAATGGGTTGTCGTTAAAGGGGTTCTCAGGTTCAGGGTTAATATCGGCGAGTTTGCGATTTGGTGCGGGGAGGCTGGCGACGGAGAGGTCCATTTCATCGTTGGGCTCATCTGCAGCGGATTTGGAGCGCGTAATTTCAGTAGATTGAGCGCGAAGCGGCACAGCGATGGGCACGTCGACGAGATCGTCCCAGACGCAGACGCGAGCTCGACGGGTTAGCTCAAGGGGCCCGTGGTCGAGACATTTCAAGGTCTCGACGACGTTCCAGGCTTGACCTTTCATGACAGCGATTTGCTTTGCGTACATCTTCTCCTGAAAGTCAACATCTTGCATGAAGCATTTCCGTAATGCAAGCTGTGTCTCTGCCCACCAAGCTTTCGACGTAAGTAAGGGAAGGAAGTGTTGTCGTGTGGCCTCTGTGAATGGCTGGCCGATGAGAGAGACTGGGAGGAACAACCAGCCAAAAGGATAACTTCTCCATGCATCAGGGTGCTTCCAGGGCCATGACAAACTGTTATCAATCGCCCCTATCCTTACAGTAGCCTTCTCTTCTTTGACGTTTAATGGAGTGTTGGAGCGACTCATGGCTACCATTTGTTCTGGCGGCCTTCGATATGGTTCTTGTGATACGTTCGCGTGTCCACTCCCTATCGAATTTGGTTCGATTATAATTTCCGCCTCTTCTTTATCTCGATCAATTCGGATCATCCAATTATCCAATCCTCGATCCGTGTTTCTCATGATATAATCCAGAATAACCAGTCTTTCCAATTGTTCACGGAACTTTCGTTGTATGCCTTCGGTCCAAAAAACTCGTCTTCGATTCGATTCTTCTTCCGTAGGGGTCTCTCTTTCTTCCTCGTCATCAGATGCTGCAGCTCTTGAGCAGTCATCCGTCCATCTCCGCCGCCTTCTCTTTGGCGCAGTGGCCTCAATACCAGTACTATTCTGATCGGGCCACGGATTCTCCTTCAAAAAATGCGTCGCATCTTTATACCCCTTCAAGAAAACCTGAAAACTTCCAACTTTGTCCGGTAACGGCTTTCTCCTCCGGTAGAACGCCCTCCGATCCCAATAATCGTAGAAAAAGGATTTCGATGAAAATGCCACAACATCAGTATATGGCACCAGATTACAACGTAACTGTTTGTCCAGAACATATGCAGCCGCTTCGGAAACGTAGCTCAGATTCGGAATAAGGCAGGCTCGGCCGAAGAAAAAGGGAAAGAGGTTTCTGTGTATCCATTTCGTCCATTTCGGATTTCTCGAAGCATATGGTTCCTCATCTTTTGGTTTGAAGACTCCTACAACTTCCCTGGCTGAATTCATAGCGAAATAGCTGCCAGAGCTACCCTGTGATATTAGTGTAGGATGTATATCGTTCTCGATAGCTATCTGCACAGTCTCTATCGTGCGATCAAAATCCTCTTTCGTCATTCTTGTCCCCGGCGCATCTGCGTACTCCGTCTCCAATGCCTCCTTTGTGGCTGGCCGTATCCAATCCGGCGCCTGGAAGACAGAGTGCTGAATCTCCAGATGTTCCGTGTCCACGAATTGGGCTGAGCCCTTTTTGATCTTCAACTTTGATGCTATCTCATCTGCCCAGCGTTCTAATCTTGCATTGAGAGCTTTCAGATCGACTCCGGAATTGCTCCGTTTGCGCAAATGACGTGGAGACGCTCCGTGGCCTGAAACTTGCATGCGATCCGATCGCCTGCCCGGTTGTAAAGGCGCGTACTGGGGGCCATTCGTGGAAGAAGAGGGGATACCTCTGTTTGGATCGTTGCGGTCTTCATCGTTCAAATAGTCTTCCTCCTCCTCTGTTTGTGAGATCACGGCGTAGCCGGATTTAGGGGGTCGTTTAGGCATGGTTTTGGGGCTGAGTGACGGCGAGAATAATCATCTCATGATGTCTGATGAAGGGTACGGCGATTGTCTATTTCTTGGGTAGTGTTACACTAGATCAGAGGGCTCGAATATCAGGAGAAGAAAATGGCAAACGTGTTATGGGAATGTTTAACATGACAGGTCGGCAACTCAACATGAAAGGTCGAGCTAGCCTCCGGGCCGAAGATCCTTGTTGATCACATACCGGCCCGAGTCGGCTCAGCCTTGCTTCAGCCTTATGCCTATTCGACGACTTTGAAAGACAAAATCATTGTGGTTTTGTTGCGGATGAACAAGGGATTGTGGATTTCAGTAGGCCATTCAGATTACATGGCTTCGTATTTTGCAATTTTTCTTCGCACACTGGGCAATGCCAGTACAATCATCTTAGGAGACTCAAGAACTTTTGCAATTTGAATATATATACATATATAATGATATCATTACCCAAAGCTACCAAGATGTAGCCATTCCAACAATGAATAAATTCCAAGCCTTGGACACCATCGCAAAAGTCATCGCAAAAGAGAATCCAGAGCGCCATGCATAATCATACAAAGGACGTCATCTGAAGCATGAATAGCCAATACCAATCATTTCTACTGACCGATTTCTACACATTTATTAGTAATTGATTTATGAATGTGGAGTTGATGCACTTACCGCTTTCAACACCAGGCTGTCGTCCATCAAGGCCACCAGTAACCTTTTTCTTCAACTTCTGCAAGCTAAGCTTACTCTGGTCTGCCGCAAATTTCATATTACGCGCTGGCTTCCACTGCATCATACCACGATGTTTACGTGTCTCGGTGCGCTTGTTTTGGCTGTTGGCATTGCCGGAGAAGGTTGAATGATCGGTATTTGTCGAGATGCTTTCACGTGGCTTTCCATCTGCGCCTTCCACAAGGCCCAAGTCGGGGTTAGTGTCATCACTGTCATCCTCATCACTGTCTTCATCTTCATCTTGCTCAAAATCGTGGTCAAGCTCGGGGTGGTGAGGATCACGGATGGGTGATTCGACGCCGGGCTCGCGCAACTTGTTGCCTTCGTCGTCCATATAGGCAAGAGGGTTATGTCCAAAGGCACCGCTCCAGTCTTGGCCGTCTTTGGAGACGTATTTACCCTTCTCGAGCTTGGGCCGGTCACTCAAGACGTCACGGCCCTCTTGGAGACTCTTCTCGTGCATATCTTGCACTTTGTCTGGAATTTCTTTTTCGACAACACGGGTTCGAACACCTTCGGCAAGGCAGGCTTCCCATGTTTCATAGGTCTCGCGAGAGTCGTTATCCTGGATGAACGCTTGATGCGATTCGTCCATTCCAGCCTTGAAGCGTCCACGGAACTGCAGACGGCCAACCTCTTGCAGATCTTCCAGACCAGGTTCATTCTTGCAGTTTTGTTCAGTGATGTAGTTCTGTGTAATTCGAGCAGGGTTCTTAGTGGTCCAGATAGGAATGTTAATCGGTGTGTCTTCGTTGTCCACGAGATGCTGCAGCCAGATAGTGGCATAAGCGACAGCCTTTCGCTTACCAGCGAGGTGGAACTCGAAAACAATTGGTGAGCGATATCTGAACTTGATGGGAAGGCGTGGTTTCTTGGCCTTTTCAAGCTTTGAAAGCTCCCAGTGGACACCGTCCTGTTCAGTAAGCTTAGAGCATACGCTCTTAGAGACGCGTCCAGTGCTGCCTCCGGTTCGGAGCTTGATGGAAGCATTCTCGTTATAGCCGACAGCAAGGATACGTTCTGAGAGGAACTCAAAGGTTCCGACATCCCATCCTAGCTGGGTTGATGGGAGGCGGGTCTCTACACTTCGGAAGAGCAGACTGATTCTTACTCGACCAAATCCAATGCCGCCATCCATAGGATACCAGCGAGTAACCTGGGAGCTAGTATCAAGGATGTCAGAAAGTTTCAATGGTACAACACCTAGAACAGGATCGTGTTCTCTGTTGCGTTGGTCGCGAACGGTGACGGTCACAATTGCTGACTTCCAGTCACGAATGTAACGTTCCGTACCAGCGTTGAAAATGGGCTGGCTGCTAACAGCCTTCGATCGAGTACGGTACACCAATTCGTCATTAAGACAAATTGTACAATAGCTGGTGGGAAGTGTACCTCCTGATTCTTCTTTGCCTTCTCCATATGGCTTGGCTGGCTCAAATTCACGACCATTGCGATTGCCTTGAGAACCTTTGATGTTCTCGAGTTCAAGGTTTACAATCTGATGGACGACGATACTGACGATACCGCTTGGCCAGAGTGGATCTGGTGGAGTATGTTGAACGGCATCATCATCAGCGTTATTGGCGGTGCCTTTCTCATCCTGGAACTCTGCCCTGTCCCGAAGCTCCTTTGGAAGATTCGTATTCTTACCATCAGTGCGTAGAGCAGAGCGGTATTGCGGCTTGTTGAAGTATCCGATTTCCCAGAAAAGCTCTCCAGGCATCTCAGAGTCAGCATCCATTCCGCTAAGTTTCGAAGTTTGAGGGAACATTTTTCCAGGGTGCTGAATCATCTTTTGGAGCGACAGCTCAATTTTTCCGACAATATCGTCAGCGGAGTGCCGATCGGAATCCCAAAGTTCGACGCTCAAGTTTTCATCGGCCTGAATGAGTTCCGGAGTAACCAAAAGAGCCATTGACTCTTCGAAGATAGGGTTCAGATCGTCCGTGATAACACGAGTGCAGTACATGGGCTTCCCATATTTGGAGAATGCAAGAGTGATATAAGGATCGCTGCCACCATGTTTGCTGCCACGACGATCTTGTTTGCTGAGACCCATGGCTCGGTGAATGCGAATCCAGAGAACACCCAAAGCCCGAACATCCTTTTGAATGTCGTCACCTTGAAGAATAGATCTCATGTCCATGATCATAGACTTTGGCGCGACATACATGCTAGCTGCTGCACCAATGGCGTAGTTGACGAAGTTAGAAATCAGTGGCAGGTTCAAGATATTTGGAGCCTTCTCGAACATTGGAATACATCCGGCTGATACATGGGGAACACCCATGAGGGTAAATGTCAAGGTCTTGAGGTATGGAGGTTCTGGAGTCATATGCAGGCGTAATCGAACAGTACCTACCAGGCCTTGAAGTTCGACAAAGACTGGGAAGGGTACACCAAAGAATCCTTTGAGACCAAGATAGAAGACGAGTTGCATGTGCATATTTCGAGCTTTATCGCTGGCTCGTGAGCCAGATGGCGCAGCATGGTAAGCGAAGGCAACTTCAAGGTTGTAATAGTCGCCGCCTTCCTCGTCAGCAGCTGCCTCCTGTGGATCCTTGGACTTTTTGTTTTCTTCGTGAATGTGGTCTTTCATATCCTGAACGTGGTCATCGGGTAGAGCCCTTAGACTAAGGATTCGTAATGGATTGCTCCCTTGGTTGATCTCTGCAACACGAATGTTCTCAATGATTCCAGGAACGGAAGCTTGCATGACGTCTTCAAGGGTGTCCGCAACGGCCTGGAACATATCTGGATTGATGAGACCCCATACAACCTCGAGCATTGTGTTCAACCATTCGACAGATTCTGGCAGGAGATTCGCGGTAGCCTGTAATTGTTAGTTTGAGATTGTCTTTTGAAGATTTACAACATACTGTTTTGCCTCGTGTTTTCTCACTGTGCCATTCAACTTCACGGCCACTTCGAACAATTTCTTTCATCCAAAGCCAGATACCGGACGTAACGCACATGGCCAGAGGAATCAACCCCCATAGCGAACCACCGAACATGCGCCCAACGACGACGATGGCAACGAAGACGCCAACACATAAACCAGTAGCTTGGTTTTCGAGCGATGCAAACATAGGCTCGTAGCTAACTGATGGAGTTGGATGGAAAAGAATATTAGTCTTCTCGCCATGGATAGGAACGTCTGTTGTACTGCCAGGCTCCACTGGCTCTGGTGGTGCCGTGACATCTTGATTATGTCGATATTCTTCACCGGACTGTGAAGCATCGGTCTTGACAGTTGTGTCTTTATTTAGGTTCGCGTTTGGGACGGACAGGTTAGGATTGTTGACTTCGTTCACCATGTCCTTGTGAGCATTCTCGATGACTACCTGTCTGCAAAGTATTAGTATAGATTTGCTACTAGGGCCCTAGTTCCAATGCCGGTGTCTAGCGTTTTGAAATGGTAAAGATTGTCATTCAACCACCACATCCGGGCATTAGAGGGATCTTACCCGCCAGTAACTGGGTCTGTGACAGCACTCTGGCCTTTGCCAGCTTTCAGCTCTGTATTCGATTTAGGTTTCTGAGCATCTTCAGCTGTTGTAGGTCGTCCACTATTGCCGCTATCGATCTTTTGGTCTCGATCTTTCTTGGATATATCGAGCTTCTCCATAAACTCCTTGATGTTTGGGATCTTGTTGGCTCCCGAGTAGTGCTGATGCGATAGTTAGCTAGGTCAATTGCTGAGATACGATAAACTTACACCACCCGGGGCGGATTGAGATTGTTGTGACATTTTGCTTGCTATGGAGGGTAAGATGAGCCACAGACAAGGCAGAAGACAATGGGAGGAATGCTGAAGCGGTGGATGTGGGGATGAGGATAGCTTTCACAGCTACGAAGTTATTTGCCAGCTTCAAGTGACAAGCACCTTGATGGAAGGAAATGATGTAAAAGGTATGCAGTGCTATGAACTGGTTAGTAACCTTGCTGTCGCTCGCCTAGACTGGCATGCATGTGGATGGCATCAAAGATCCAAGGAGCAAGAGGCTGAACTGTAGCTGCACGATGACGTCGGTGCTACGAAAGCTCCCACCAAAACACCAAATCCCAACCACCAACAACTCCACCAATTTACCAATTAGGAAATCTTCTAAACAAGGCTGCTCCTGGGCGCGACAAGGGTTCTTACCAAGCTATCGATTTCTTGGTACCGTAAACTGCCCAATGCGGTGACCTTCCTGGGCTTTCATCATCGATTTCCCCAGATCTTTGTCCACAGGTCTGGACCTTAGTACCTAGTCTATCACCACACCCACCAAACGCGACGCGTCAACTTCGTTGATCATTTAAGAGCATGCTTTGCTTCCGCGTCGTTTCGTAATTCTTCATGGAACTGCTGGCGAAATGTTGTACAATGTAACGAGCATTTCTCGTGCATCAAATCTTAGGGACATTTCATCGGCACCACACTTGAGCCATGTCCTACAGCAGGCTTAACACACATACTATAGCCGAGTATTCTGTATCTGGCCACTGGCGGTTCCACTCCTCAGTTGATTTGGGTCCACGTATCTTCATTCTTCATACCGTCAATTGTGCAAAACTGTAATTGAAATGGCAGATTTTGATTACTACCCAGGCCATGGTAGTCCAAAATGGTTAGGTCAAAAATGAATCATAATAATCAATTACCTGGTAGCTAGATATTTAAACGATGTCAGCCGCAAACGTTGAGCAGTTGTGAATCTCTGCTTCAGATATACCGATTTTAGAATAAATCTTTCTCACGAATCTTGGAACCATACATCCAAAATGCTCATCCTCATCGTCGGAATAACAGGCAACATCGGCCAACATGCTGTTCACCACGCCCTGCAAACCGGCCATCAAGTCCGCGGTCTAGGACGCACTCCATCCAAACTATCCCCATCCATCACATCCCGTCTTGAATCCTTCGTCGAAAGTGCTAATTACTACGATATCCCCTCCCTCGACCTTGCCTGCACCAACGTCGACGCCATCATCTGCGCCTACGCTGGCCTCCCGGAACTCCATCTCGACGGGCAACTCCTCCTTCTGCGCGCCGCGGAGCGAGCTGGCGTTAAGCGCTTCTTGGCAGCTGGTTGGAACTATGACTGGCGAAAGATCCCGTTTCAGTCGGAGCCTGTGTATGATGCGGCAATAATGTTTCATGCGCAAGCATCGATTACTTCGAGTATCAAACCGCTGCATATTTTCAGTGGTATGTTGGCTGAGGTTTTCTTTGGGGCGGGTGGACAGGTGGGTTTCTCGCCGGAGTATAATGGCGTCTGGGATCCAACGACCACTCCGCGCTCTATGGAGATTTGGGGCACTGGCGATGAGGTTTGGCAGTTTACTACGGAGCGCGATGCTGGTGCTTGGGGCGTCGAGGTTGTCACTGCCGATGATGCGGAGGAGGGAGGTTTTGTAAACTTGTGTTCTTTTGAGACGAGTTTGAATGGTTTGAGGGCGACTTATGAACGTGTCACTAGCAGAGAAGTCGAGGTGAAAAAGTTGGGATCTGTTGATGAGCTATATCGACGTGCAGCGGAAGGGAAACAGAAGCTCGGAAGGGCGGGATTTTGGGAATGGCACCGGTGTCTTTTCCATGCGAATTGCGTTACTGGTGTGTGGAATATGAAGGACTTGCAGAATGGGAAATATCTTAGTGTCAAACCACAAGACTTGGAGGCTTTCTTGAGAGAGCATCTAGACGTTTAGAAAATAGAACCAGCAATCGGAGAGTATTGAGTTAAACAAAAAGCTAATCCAAGGCTTACTTGAAGTCTGGGATTCGAAAGTTAGAAACAACCTAGCAACCGGGAATACTTTGGCAAAATACACCTGTCAGGATGATCGGGAGCACTATACGAAAGTAACGCAAGGAAAGCAATCAACCTCGAGAACTATAATTTTAGGCCTCATGCTAACAAGACACTGAGGGACAGAATGATGAAATCAGAACAAGATCTTCATCCTATGTATTTTATATCTACTTATCAAAGAGGAGCGCAGAGCGACCCAGTCGAGGCAGCACCCACTAAGACCATCGATTGACTGCCAGATGACGGCACCAACTTCAGACCGATGGTATTGTATAACTTGCAGGAAGTACCTGATACGTCGGCGCCACTGCAATTCATTGTGCCCCTACAAAGCGTAAGACAAGCCGAATCTGATACAGAATTGTAAGTCTGCAACAAAGTGCCAGTTAATGCATACTGGCAATAGGTCTTGAAGTACCTTAGGCTTGTACTTGTACCTGAGCCAGTGCATGCGCCATCATTGGCATTGCAAGCTGGCGCACTGACGACTGAGGGACAAGCAGCTGGACAGACTGGAGAGGCTGCCGCGGCAGCGCTGCTTGATGAAGATGTGGCGAGAAGGGAAGATGATAGTGCGTTAGATGATGATGACGAAATGGATGACGACAGTGACGAGCTGGTGGTGATAGTTGACGATGATAAGAGTGAACTAGTGCTAGTTGCAAATGAAGACTCTGACCAAGTCATCACACTGGACGACAACGAATATATAGGAGCGCTAGATGTACTGACGGGCGAGACCACTGGAACCAGGCTAATGCTGCTGGGACTTGATGATGAGCTGACTATATCCGTGGAACTGCTCAAGGAACTACTTGTAACCAAAGGAGTGCCGGAAACTGTAGACGACATAAAAGAGTTGATGAAAACTATGCTGCTTGTGCCAGCAGCGGAACTGCTTAAGCTGGGGGAGATGACAGGACAACTGTTGACGGCATAAAGAGAATAACCCGTCCATGGGGAGCCTGAGGAAGTGGCGGCGGCGCCAATGATCCAGCAATATCCGAAATCACTTGAGTATAGGAAGCTTTTGCATCTTGTGTCAGGGGCGCACCGGGTAGAATAGCAATCATCAACGCTGTTGGCGCTTTCGTAATTGATAATGCTGGAAGGAACTGTACTTGGTTGGAAATTGCTCAGGTAAAGGCTATACGAGACCACGCAGGCCGATGCTGATGGTAACGCAGAAGATGTGGCAGAGCTAGAGATACTGTTTGGGGCGCTGCTAGAGCTTGAAGAACTGACTACAGCAGCAGAGCTGATTGTAACGCTGCTAATGACCGAAGAGCTGCTAAGCGGAGATGATAGCGTAAGAGAACCACTGCTGGTGGTCGCGCTGTCTGAGGAAGTACTGCTGATAGCCGAAGCAATAATATTGGAGGAAAGAGGGCATGTAGTTGCCGCATAATAGTCGAAGCCAGTAGCAGTACTGCCTCCATCAACACCAGGTACCAAGTTATACACCCAGCAATTATCGGAGGAGGCTGAAAACACAAAGCTTGTGCACCGTGAGTCGGAAGCGCAATATGTGTTGAAACAGTCATTAACGCTGCCGGCAGGACCATTGTCAAAGATGGAGAGACTGCCGTTGGGAACGTAGTCTGTCGAATAGAGGTTATATGATGCTATACAAGCAGAGCTCGACGCTTGCGACATTGCAGATGATGTGACAGAGCCAGAGATAATGCTTGGAACACTGCTTGACATACTGCTTGACATACTGCTTGACATACTGCTTGACATACTGCTTGACATACTGCTTGACATACTGCTTGACATACTGCTTGGTGGACTGAGTACATATGAAGAGCTGCTAGACGGAGCGGACGGCATAGGAGAGCCACTGTTGGTAGCGGAAGAAGGGCAGTTATTCACTGAGTAGTAGTCTGCGCCAGCTTCGGGATTGCCACTCACAGAACCAGCTATCAGGTGAAAAGTTAGGCAATATTGGTTGCCTGGGAAGATACTGGCTGAAAATACGAAGCTTGTGCATTGTGGATCGGAAGCGCAGTATTCTGTATAACATTCTTCAGCACTGAGTGCTACTCCTTGGGTAATGACTGCGCCATCGGGGAGGGTATCTTCCGCATAGACAGTATATGGTGCGCATGCAGTGCTCGACGCCGAAGTGCTTGGGGAAGCAGACTGGGAAAATGACATGCTGGGGGAGGTTGTAATCATGTAACTGGTGGCGGTCGATGGTATACTAGGCGTATCGCTGGAGCTGCTCAAGATTGCAGCTGAGGAACTGCTCACACATACCGCAGGATTGAGGGTGTATGAACAAGCCAGTGGTTCTGAATATAGACTTCGTTTCCGTTTGTCGGTCGCTATACAGCTACACACGATGGTTTCGCCATTGTAGCATTTTCCAGTATCGTCAGGGCAGCTAACAGAGTCGACACTGCCATTTGGACAGTCTGCAGTACATGAAGCGGACGGAACTGCTGACGACACGGTTGAACTCTGGGTCAAGGATGCCGTACTAAGACTGCTCGAGCTGGCAATGTCAGAGGAACTGGCCGACCCAGTTTGAGACGCTGACACAGATGTGGTGCTGGAGCCTAGTATATCGCTTGATGAAGAAGACACAGAGATGGTACTGGACGAATTGCTAACCAGGCAAGGTATAGGAGTGAGAGTATATGAGCAGGTTGACGGCGAATATACCAGGAGTAATGCTGAACGCTTGCTGGGTATACTAGTAGCTATTGCTTGACAGGTGCCGCAATTGACGATTTGTCCATTCCAACATTTTCCGTCGTCTTGGTTGTTGATGCAATCCGGCGAGAGCGTACCTACAACGCCCAAGGGACAGCTCGGTGTACAAGATGCTGAGGTTGATGAGGTTGATGAGGCTGAAATACTTGAGACTGTGGATGTTGGGCTGCTGGACGATATCGATGGTGCACTGCTGGAAGTTGTTGAAGCAGTACTACTGGAGGCGGTTGATGTGCTTGCATCAGTTGAAGAGCTTTCCGACCATGAACTGGAAACACTTGAACTGCTGACAGCACACTGAGCTGGGCCGAGAGTATAGGAGCAAGTTACTCCATACGGGATAGGTGCTCGCTTTTTGGCAGCTGTCGGCAAAGGCTGACAGCTGCAGTTGATGATTTGTCCATCATAACATTTCCCTTGATCTTGATTGTTGTCGCAGTTGATTGAATCCACATTACCTAAGGGACATTCGGGTATACAAGAGGAGGTTGCTGATAATGAAGCCGAGCTGCTGGAAACTGTGGATGCTGGACTGCCGGAAAGCGCTGATGCCGTCGTAGCTATTGAAGAGCTTTCAAGTGATGAGCTTATATCAGAAGACGAAGCAGGTGGAGGGGAAGAGCTAATGCTTGAACTGCTGGGAACACATTGAGCAGGGCTGAGAGTATAGGAGCAATAAGCCAAGAGAGGAGCTCGCTTTTTGTTGGTTGTTGGCAAGTTCGAGCAACTACAGGTGATAACTTGTCCGTTATAACATTTCCCTTGATCCTGACCATTTAGGCAGGTGATGGATGTCACACTTCCTAATGGACAATCAGGAGTGCAAGAAGCAGCTAATGCTGATGCTGAGCTAGTAAGCGTCGATGTAGTCGATGAAATTGAGGAGTCTGACAATGTCGAGGAGCTTGGCAACGTTGAGGAGGTTGATAGCATCGAGCTGCTAGTACTTGGACTCGCAGCTTGACATTGAACAGGGTTAAGTCGCACTTGACAAGACTGGCGCTTTCTCAAACGAGACTTTAAAACGCAAGCGCAACTGACGACCTGCCCGTTAACGCACTTGCCTTGATCTTGCAGATTGTCGCAGCTGGCGACCGACACGCTACCCATTGGGCATACTGGAACGCAAGAGGCAGATACAGAAGCGCTAGAGGTGAACGAGCTCATATCGGTAGACATAGTGCTTGTGATTGATGAGCTTGTAGGGCTAGACGACGACACAACACTTGAGATGGACGATGAAGCTGTCGAGCTCAGTATCAGGGAGGAGCTGCTGATAGCAGAGCTGGTTGGACATATAAGATCATAAAAGGCGTAGGGAGACGAAGGATTCGCTTTGAAGTTTCCAGCAACGACAGCTTTGTAGAGATCGCATATTCCGGATCCGAATGCGAAGGACAAGCATCCGCTAGTTGCTTTGCATAGTGCACTGCAGGCTGGAAGTGTCGCCAGAGAGGCTTTTGCGTTGTATGAAAAGGATGCGGGCTTGAGTAGATCGTATCCGATTAGGCCGCACGACATAGTGGAAGGAGAAGGACTATTGTGATCGCTAGTATTAGATATAGCACCGTATGATATGCAAGCGTTTTGTAGATGTTACCAACTTACCTTGCTGAGCTGGCAGTAGATGCGGAAGACAAGGACGAAACTTTGGATGAGAACACTGAAGATGTTGTCTTGGTCGAGCTTGCGGTTGTTGAGACCTTTGATGAAGATGTTGTTTTTGTCGAGCTTGTGGTTACCAAGACTTGTGATGAAGATGAACCTTTGCTCGAGCTGCTCGGAGCCACGTTACTGGAAGTGCTTGAAGGTGCAATGCTTGACGCCTTGCTCAAACAAGAAACATCATAAAAAGTGTACGGACTGGCTGAATCCAACTTGATGTTGTTGGCTACAACTTTGGTATACAACAGACACGCTGAAGAGCCAAAGGCAAAACTCAAGCATGTGCTAGACTTCTGACAGCGAGAACCGCATGCAGCAAGAGTCGCATCAGCTGCAGTGCCATCATAATCGTATGATGAAGGGTTTTGACTATCATAGCCAACTAATCCACAGCTCGCTGTTGAGCCTGTTGAAGAGATGCCGGATGATGTTGCAGCTTTCGACGATACCTTCGCTGAAGTGGTAGCTTTTGATGGGACCAAGGAACTGGATCCTTTCAAAGTAGAAAGCGTTGACGCCTTAGTGGATGACAGAGACGACGAGCATGAACCGAACGCGGATAAGCATCCAGCACCACAAAAGTCGTCAGTGGAGCCGCACCAATTCTATATCATATTAGGAGTGTTCAGTATTTGATGTGGAGTGAGATGTTGCTAACCCATTGACTACAGCAATTTCCATAATAACTCCCAATGCAGGTAATACCAGTGCCGCACTTTCCGTTTGTAGAGACTACGGTTTTTGCTAAAGCACCAGGTCCAAGAAGGACCAAAAAGAGTGAGGACACGAAGATTTTCATGTTGTACTAAATGAATGACAAATGGAATATTCAAGTGAGTGAAGTAATATAATGTCCGAAATGGTAATAGCAAAATCACAAGCAAATATGATGAAGCATAACTTTAAATGAATGTGATGGAATGAAGAAAGGTCGATTAGACGTACAACAGTTAACAGAGAGGGATAGACACTTGATTTTGAAGACACATCGGTTTGTGAAAAACAGCCATTATATCGGTAAGCCCGAAAGAGGCTTCAGGGGCACAAACATTAGAAAGTATCGGTATTGGATACCTACTTTATTTGTTCGAAAGTCTAGGCCATGTTCACAATCTGGGGTTGTAAAACTTTTGAGCTAGCCACTTTTGCTGTGCTGTTGACATTGGGTTCAAAAAGGACATGTGACTATTGTTTGAATCTAGCACTGAGTGCGCGAATTGTCGCTACGTTGAGGCGCGAACTATTACCTAGCCAGACCATGACCCAAATGTGTAAATGTAGCAAATTAGACCAAAGCTGCAAACAACTCTATGCTGTCTACAAGCTGGTGAGTTAGACAGAGTTTGAGGACTGGAGATCACGAAGCCAGGGTTTAGGAGATGGTGAGACAATTTTGGGAGAAAAAAAGATTCAATGTTGGACTTGCTTCTTTTGATAGACCCATAAGGCTGACAGGC
This sequence comes from Microthyrium microscopicum, assembly GCA_010405405.1. Lineage (NCBI taxonomy): Eukaryota > Fungi > Ascomycota > Dothideomycetes > Microthyriales > Microthyriaceae > Microthyrium > Microthyrium microscopicum. The sequence continues at coordinate 471,583 of MU004243.1, read as the reverse complement.
ACAGACTGTACCGTGCGTGTTGATTGGCTCCACCGGCACGTGGGTGGAACGTGGAATGAACGTGGCTTAAGAAATGATCTGATTCCAGCTTGCTGGGAGCTGCGCACGCTACGATACACCGTCAGATCTGGTGCAAAAGGCTTGTCAAAAGCTTCCCTTTTCTCGTTAAACCTAAGCGAGAATGCGAATTCTGAACCAATAGGCAACATACTCTAGGTACGCAAAGGGCAGAGAACATCTCGATTGACGCCGTGGCTTCAAAGCCCTTGATCGTAATGGATTCTGCCGCCTCTGACATGGGACTTATGTGCGAAGTAAGTGTAAGTACAGTGATGACTGAGGTAAGCAGACTGGTTGATTTCTTGACCTTTAGTGGGTATAATGACTGTTAAAGGATGAAATTGCTGCATTCATCAAGTCCCGGCGATCTAATATTACCCCTGAACTCTTTTGTTTACTACTTGACCATTGCGCGGCGAAGAAAAGTAAAACTATTATCGAAAGCTTGCATTGAGTAATTGATACAAACATTGACGAGGCCGCCGTTCAAGCTGATGGGAGCATTTCGTTTATTTCTTTTCTCTTCGGCTAAGTTATCTACTAGTATTGTTTGCCCCTTTACCTTTATATCGATCAACCAAACCTACACAAAATGCTAGAAAATTTTGCCAATTTTTACGATCTGACTCTACGATAGCTTTGTTTTCTATCAGACTGCAAAGTTTACTGTGCGCATTTTCATGAAAATAAAGCACTTGATCATAGAGACCTCATCGGATGGCTGAGCGCTAATTATTCATTGTTTACTCTTCACCAAATGTCAACTCCAAATCTTGGGTGAAGTCAAAAGACGACCACCTACTACCTGCTTCGAATCTCATGATTTTTTGAAAGGCCTATCGTCACATCCATTCAAGAATGATGTATCATCCCCAGTAGATTTAATATCTCACCTAACAAGGAATCATGTCAAACGAAGCCCGTATCCGGCTCCCCTTCCGCGCCGGCTTACCATCCTAGTCAAGATATGCCGTGACGAGATCTCTCTTCTGCGGCTCGTGCCGCCAGCCCAACTTCATCCACCATCTACTTGCCTAGACAATGGGTAACCTTTTCACCACATTTACCAATTGTCGCCTCTGTATCAACGGCGAGCTCGTCGAAGGTGAACGGCTGGTCGTCTCACAGGATGACGGCCTCATCCTGCCCTCTACAGGCTACATTGGCGGCGAAATCGAAGATCTCGACGATGCAATAATCGCACCCGGTTTCCTCGAGCTACACACCAACGGCTCCAATGGCTTCCACTTTACAAGCTATAGTGACGATGCACAATACGCCGCATCTCTAGAAAGTCTCGCAGCCTTCTTCCCCTCCCACGGCATCACCAGCTTTTGGGCCACTATCCCCACCGTCGAACAATCTCTCTACACAAAGGTACCGCTCCCTCTTTCCAGCTCTCATAATCACCAACCCAACACTACCAGATCCTCCCCTCCCTCAAACCAAAAACCTTCCCCACCGGCGCATCCCTCCTCGGCGCACACCTCGAAGGACCGTACCTCCACCCCTCCAAAGCCGGCGCCCACAACCCATCCCTCTTCCAACCCGCAACCACCTCTCCCACCAGCATATTCGGTGCCCACGCAACATCAAACAGCAGCATAAAGCACATCACCCTCGCCCCAGATCTCCCCTCCGCACCCTCCCTCATCCGCACCCTCGTCTCCACCAACATCAAAGTCTCCCTCGGCCATACATCCGCCTCCTACGACTCTGCGCTCGCCGCCCTATCCGCCGGCGCAACAGGCCTCACCCACACACTCAACTGCGTGCCCACGCTATCGTCCCGCGCACCCGGTCCAGCGGGCCTAATATCACTGCCCGTAAACCACGGTCCCCCACCACCGTACTTCGCGCTGCTAGCAGATGGCGCACACTTGCACCCACGCACCGCCGCACTGCTCCTCAACGCCGCACCAAAGCGCGCAATGCTAGTAAGCGATAGCATAGAACTCGCCGGTCTGCCAGACGGCACATATCCAGGCAACGCACAGATCAAGGGTGCGCAGGAGAAGAAGGATGGGCGGATCGTGCTAAAGGGCACAGAGACGTTAGTGGGTAGTTGTGTCCACGTAGATACATGCGTACGCAACATGGCTTCCTGGACAGGCGGAGATATTGCCAGCGCGATAAGGGCAGCGACCGAGAATGTAGCTGATTTCATGGGTTTGACGGATCGGGGCAAATTGGAGGAAGGAAGGAGGGCGGATTTCGTGGTGTTGGATGATGAAGGGAACGTGAAGCAGACGTGGATTGCAGGGAATAGGGTATGGCCGCCCATGGAGGAGGGGGAGGATGATGGGTATTAGATGATTTAATGGAGAGGGAGAAAGAGAAATCACAATGTATGGTAATAGATGATGGAGATTTTCTACCATAATGAACAAATCTCATTTTTTGGATATCAAGCATCAAGTCCAAACATTAAAGCCCGCTGCAAAAACAATGGTCGCTAGTAATGCTAGAAACTATGTACATAAGAGATCGATGGGATGATTGAGGAGTGTAAATATGTATTACTCCAACACCGCTTTTGCTGACACAACTGTAGTTGAAACCCCAAACACAAAACAGACACGCTATGCATTCATTACCGTCTGAAAATGCAGACATGAGAAAGAAAAAAACATTAGCTCCAAGAGCTCTGGCAAGTCGTTCAAACAATTAGTGACCGCCGATGATTACAGTAATCGAAACGAAGTATAGCCGACATCTGCATCATGAGACCAGTCTCGACCTCTGTGAGATGAGTCGCTGTGACCGGAATCGTCATTCAAGGGAACCCTGGGCTTCCTGCCACTGGGAAAAGGTATAGGTGGAGTTAGGAAAGACCCATTCATGGTAGGCGGGAGTTTCTGCGAGGCTCTCTGGTGGTAGGAAGTCGATAGTATGCGTTCGATCAGGAGTGCGCTTCTAGTGCACTGCAGTATCTGCGAGCAGCTCGGCATTTTCAACGTCCCAACCAAAGTCCATCATGAGCACACGGCCATCCTGGCTCGTTGCCACGATGCGGCGATAATCTGATTTGGCAGCAAGGATCCATGAGGTTGTCCAATTGTTGTAGACGCCCATATCCGCGCCAGTCTGGAAGTCATACACGCGCATGCCTTGATCGTAGCTACCGGAAAGCACACGACCGTTTTGACTGTCCAGAAAGAGCGAGCGGACGAGGTTGTCATGACCTTCGTACTTCATGACGCACTCTGTAGTGCTAATGTCGTATTTGTAAATGACCTGGTCGTTGCCTCCTGCAAGGATGAAACGGGCATCATCGCTAAACTCCACCGCCGCCAAGCCACGGTCTTCAGAAGCAAACTGTCGGACTTCCTGCATGGTTTCCATGTCCCACAGTCTCGCGCTTCCATCACCAGATGCAGAGACGAGGTACTTTCCTCGCATTTGCACGGCATTGACTGGTCCACGGTGGCCTTCTAGGACATTCAGAAGCTCATAAGTTTTGCGGGACCATACGCATATTTTCCAATCCTTGGAGCACGATACAATGAAAGTATCGTCAAAGCAAATGTCCAGTACTCCAGCTGTATGGCAACGCAGTCGAGCTATTGGCTCAAAAGTATCCACATCCCATACGATACAAGTTGTATCTGAAGAACCTGAAACCAGAATCTTGTCATCATATTGCAAGCACAGGATCGAAGCGTTGTGAAAATATGCCGGGACATGATAAATGTCGTCTCCTTCCCGAGTGCCATTAACAGAAAAGACAGTGTGGACAGTAGATTTGTGCTCTTCGAGGCGGGGATGAGTTGCCTTGGTAGGCTTATTCGCGGGCGATCCTATTACCCGAAGGCATCTGAGCGTATTCATATCCCACACTCGAATGGTCCTATCTCGACTGCCGGTGATGATTTTCTTTTCGTCAAATTGACAACAATATACACTGTCCGTATGTCCATTGAAGTATATCGCTTTTGGGTTGTGTTTCTGCCAGTTTTGATCTATTTGACGCCGCGCCTTGGCCATGGCCTTGAAATCTTGCGGGCAGCGATCAGACCGACCAAGTCCACGGCCACCTATTTGTAATTGGGTTTTGGGAGCGTCTCTGGAATATCGCTGAGGTGAATAGGTCTTGAGGTATAAGGATCGCCACGTCGCATTCTTCTCGACAATCGAATTCCAGGTCCAGGAGACACGGCTTGCTGAAACTAGGGAGTTGAGATCGAGATGTGAGAAGATCATGTCGACAATCTCCAATGGAAGTTTAGGAGCCGGATCTACAGAATTATTTAGTTAGTTTACGAGCTCTACATGTCCTGATTAGCACTTGGGACCTACCTGGATATGTTTTGACCTCCCTATGGGTACAGATATCATCGATATCGTCAATATCCATGTAATCATCGTAAACAGAGTCATCGCGATGCTCCTTCATCTTTCCCAAGTAGTTGTCTGGAGTTTCAATCGGCGAATCGTGCTGACCAAAAGGGTAGAAAGTATCCGTTTGGTCATTGCCTAGTTTTAAGGTCGCAGCTTGCTGTACAGCGGCACGTGCGCCTGCTCCTGCTGTTGGGTGAAAGTCATGGGGAAGAAGAGGATTGTTGGAGGGAGACAGGGGCATTCGTGTTGCTAGTGTTGAGCCATCGAAGGTTTCACCTGTTGCATTTTCTATGCATCGTGATATCGAATTGGTCATCTTGACGTCCATCCGATTGCACAAGCCAGATCCACTCTTTTCTACTCTTCCGCTGGTTGACATTCTCTTTTCACTTATACTCTTTCCCCGCCGGCTTGACCGACCTGCTCTTGAAGCACGGCTGTCTTGAACAGCTGATCGTGTATATCCAAAGTGACTTGTCATCTTCTCAACACCAGACATCACAACACCCTTTATGGTTTTCTTCAGTCTGGTTCGGGATTTGTCTTTGCAAGCCCGTTGGTCGTCCTTGTTTGAGAAACCATGGAAACCGGTAAATATGAGATCATTCAAGCTGGTTCGAGGCGCAGCTTCCTTGAATCCCATGCGTATGCTGGACCCAAAAGGCTGAGGTAGGAGAAAGGTTTGTGCAGTTTTGGGCCGAACGGGGGAGAAGGAGTTTTCTATATCGTGAGTGTTCATTCTTCTCAGCTCGTTCAGCGACGGACTGCTTTTAGCGTAGAATTAATGGAACCAGTGCTTGATAAGCGCTGATTGAACGATTGAGCCTGGATCTGCTAGAATCAAGGGAGACTAGAATATGGGTGCCAAGGATATGCGCATCGACGGGCCAGACAAAGAAGAGAGCGGGTGCCGGCAGTGAATGGCCAATGAATTTGCAGAGTGAATGTAAAGAGTGAACGAATGGACAGAATGTTATATGCTCAGTCGGCGTGCAAACAAAGAAGCTCAAGTGTTGAATGGTAATAGGTGATGGCGTTGATCATGAGGGTGGGCTCTGATTCAAGGGTAGTAAACAAGCAATGGATGGAGTTTGCCGGGGATTGCAAGCGAAGGTTGTCGGGTAGTGGAGCTTTGAGAAGAATTGATGGAGACGAAGTGGTTGTTGAAGCGAATGTAATTGGCGCCAGGATTTATGATGATGGGACCGGAAGTAGGGAGAAGATGGAGAAGTGGGTAGGTGGGTTGGTGGTAGAGAAAGAAGGGAGCTCGTGGAGGTTGTTTTGGCGGTAGCTCTGGGGAGGTCTGGGAGTTGAACGTCGGACTTGGTGTTGTTGCCGTTGCAGTCTACGACCCAGGTGCTCTTGCCTTGCCTTTGCCTGTCTTATTATTGCAGGGACAAGGGTGGTTGGTTGGCTGCGATTGCCGTTCCAGTGTGGTCTTCAAGGATCTCCAACCAAACCAGGGCAAGTCCAATCACCAATATTCCTATTTCAAGACTTTAACAACCACCAAGCCTTGTTATATCCTGGGCTTTTCGAGACTTGAAACGGGCTGTACCGCTCCTATTCCATGGGTCAGTTATCAGCAAGATATCAAAAGACTGCCGTGCTCACTACTCTTTCTATTGTTGTTCGTCTGACTGCTTGCGACCTTGTCACTTTGCGATTGTCGATCTTTGCGGCTCTTCTCAAACCAATTGTGGATTAAAGATTCAAATCAGTTCCGTTCGTGGTATCAGCTTGTGGTTTGGAACCAAATCAGTTCACTTCAACAAAATAAAACCAATATTGCTCGTGCTCGCTCTCCTCCACCGTTCCAAGAGTTCCATCGCCAACTATTTAAACCTGACCGAAACACCTGCGCCCATGTCGAGACACACTACGCGGGAGCCATTGTCAATGCTGCAAGTCCTGCATTATGCATCCCTCCAGTACATCAAAAAGCCCAGCTAACTCAGGCACTCCACCGTTGAACCGTTCCAGACTAGAGTACTTACACTGCGAGAGAAAGCAATTCAACAATTTCCTTCTTTCTTTGCTTGAGTCAGCAATCTCACCACAACAGGAAGGTCTCACTTCTTTTTGATGCTGCTTTTGCAAATTGTCCTACACCTCCAAGAAAAGAATACAATTTCAATTGCTTTTTGATCAAATACAATGCAAACTCCTATTCTCCGTGTCGCGAAAGATACATCGCGCAGAAAAACAATTCAAGAACGCGCCACGCTTGATCGTCACTCTGCTCACTTATCCCCCAGCCTCTCATGCTTCATGTATCCCTTCTCTGCAGCCGCCTCTGTGCGAACATATGCATTCAATGCATTAGTAGTTCGGCTCTTTTGAATATTTTTTCCATCTACCAGACGGAAATTCCATTTTTCTTTCTCCACACGCAATCCACTGCATGTTGCTCGAGAGCTTCCAGGCCCCTAAGCTAGAATAAGAATCGTAAGTCATAGAGTATATGCAGCTTTTCATGGGCCTTAGGAACTTAGTTTTCCAACGAAATCATCCTACTTGTTCTTTTATGCCGTGCAGCTCCCCCTATTCTTCACATTTCAATTGAATGTAGATGGTGTAAGTGATAAAATATTGGAGTTTTATTGTGTCTACATCATTTGCATCAGCTACTGTCGTTTCTACTGCCATAGTTTCGACAGCATTGGGTGAGATACTAGAGTAGAGTAAGATCATCGTGGCTTGGTATGCAATGTGTTGTCAGGCTGTCATCACACAGGGCTCAAGATAGAAAGCTATTCGTTTCTATATTTGGTAATGGTTTGAAATTGTTTGCGTTATTGATTGAAAATATTGGGCCGCTGGTCTGTCCTCATGAACTGCATGTTTTGCGATCAAGATGGTTCAGCAAGATGTTTTGACGATATCAAACCATTTAACACTGCAATTTCTGATGCTCAATATATATTTAGAGCAAGCAAGAATAGCTTCTATGTTCGTGATCTAGAAGTATTGTGTCGCTCATGTCTTCAAGCCCATTAGTGTACGGTGGTCGTAGAGATAATCGGCTCAGTATTTCGCTGCCCAAAGTAGAGTACATACCGTACTCGAGTACTCTACACCCAAATTGAAGATATTTGAAGGATAGAGTACTCTAGAAACCGTTACTTCTCCCCACAACCTTGGAAAATACCAAACCTACACAGCCACCCTCATGAAGTCAAATGCAGTAATAGTTCTGTGTTTCAATGGATGATCAACAGATTGTTCATAGTTCTTGGTGTCAAGGAGACGGCCAACCAGTGTCAACGGCCAATAGCTCATCAATTAAGCCCACCGTTTCGCCAATGGTGGAACGGTAGATGTTTGGTTTTATCACCAAAAAACCGCGAACTATATTATACTTTGAGTTTGTTCAACAATTCTCTCGGCAGCGCAATCGACAACGTTTTGATACAACTATTTACGGCGACAGGAGAGCATTTCACAATATTCTGCTCTTGAATTCCTGCTTGCAATACCGTGACCTCAATGACAGATAAAGCACCAAACCGCATATTCCAAAAGTATATCAATCAGTGATGACGTTCTCTCAGCGGAATCATATAATAGCATCGCCGCCAAAATCTCGCTCGAAGCCATACTTCCGTAACAGCTTCCCCCGAGACTTCTCCTTCTTCTTGCGAGTCGCCTCCTCTTCTCGTTGTAATTGTCGTATTTCTTTCGCCGGAACTTCGGTGAAGGGCTCGGGAATCACATCATCTTGATCGAGATCCTAATGAAACAAAACAAATCAGCACCATCCTCGCCAATCGCACGAACCCAATCACACACAACCAATCGAGCATATAATGATATCCCCACATGTGTCCTTGGGAGAGATGGCGAAACTTACTATTTCACCCAACAGCAGAACATTCTCGCCGCGAACGATAAACAACCCATGTTTGATATCTGCATATTTCACCCCCACAAATATGCGCTCCAGCGTATCCTGTAGCACCAAATTCGCTATTATTCCCCATCATCAGCCATAACCCCTCACAAACCACCATACTAAACGCATTCGACAACATACCGTATTGGTCCCAACTTCGTAGTACGCCTATGAGTTTTCGACCGTCGCGTAGTACTACCATCAACTTCTCTACCCAGCCACCAGTGTCAGCCATCATTGTATGTGTGTGTATATACGCGCGTGTAGTGAGTCTCACTGTCGGTAAGGTTGAGGAGTTGTGCGGCGGTCGTGAACATTTGCGGTGGGAGTTGTGGTGCCATTGGTGGTGGTGTGGGCTGCATGGGCGGTTGTTGGAGATGCTGTTGTGGGCCGCCGGGGCCGCTGGGCGGGCGGTCTTCAAGTGAGAGGTTCTCCATTCTGTTTTCGTTTCTAAAGGATTGGTAGGCGGGTCATCTTTTGGTGTTGGGCGGTGTTGATGGGCGACTCGATGGATGGAGCTTTGCTGCTTGATGATGATGCGGAAGGAAGGTCTTGCTTGGCTGGGGCGCTAGGCTTGATTGGGTACTAGCGTCTGAGGTAGACCTCCCTCGCGATGTTCAATGCAATGTTGAGCTTCTTACATTCTTGTATGACTTCTTCAACGTCGAAAAGACTGCTTGGTGAGCAGATTTCCTATAACTATTGCATTCGAGTGGTCAGTTGACCTCGAATTCAACACCAACATTGGAACGTCCGTCACATCGTCATGTGCTTGCCTGCGAGTTCAAGAACGATTCTAGTCATTTATGCCATGGGACAGAAGCTCGAGCACTAGCTTTATCTTGACATTAGATCAGATATAGAAGTCTCAAGTCTGGATACATGTTGCCTGTGTTTCATCCAAAATCCACACAGCTGACATCATACACTATTCTGACTTTGGATCTGATCACAGCTATCTATGTACAGTCAGGCTCTTTCGTAGTGACAGGACAGAGCATTTCATACTTCTTCGGAGTCAGCACGCCACCATCCTCCGAGCGAATCATGCGTGCCTTCGGACAAAGCAACAGATCGACTCCCAATTCTTTAGCAGGCGGCAAAGGCAACTGTTATCAAGTTGACGATACTATACACAAGCCATCTAACAACGACATTGAGGCACAATGGGTATCTGAGCTAACGATAAAGCTATCTACTCGCTTCTCGACATCCTATCAATTATCAGTCCCCAGATGGGTAGTTGACGATCCAGGAAGATATGTATTCGATGGCTGGACCGCATCATCCGTACTTCCCGGCAAGACTGGACCGAAAAGTCACTTTGATGACTCTACCAGGCTTCCCGTTCTTTCCTCGCGGATCTTGCAGAGTTGGTACACGACAAGCCAGCAATTTAGACAACCGATTCAACCGTTGGTATGGAGCTGACAAGGTCACTTGGGACGAGAAGTCTTTGGAAGACCTGGAAGTTCTTGATGTGATCAAACTATCCTTGCCCAATTAACATCGGTTCTGAAGCAACTGCAGAGACTGAAGAAACCGCTATTGCCAGGTGACTTTCCTAGCCAGCTAGTGCATAGAAATTTGGCTGGTAACGTTTCTTTTCAGGACATTTCCAATGAAGTGCTTGGCATTGTCGACTTGACATTTTATTGAAGGCGGTAGAATACGCGGAAGCGATCGTCGTAGCCGATGGACCGGTCTGGTATAGAGAGGACGACAATACTATCAGGATGTACGGGACGACTGAACTGAGGATTCAAATGCTTGTAAGAGCCTGTACTGGAGGTCTTTTACTTATGCCATTCATCCCCTTTCTACCTGGAAAAAGGATATGTTGGATATCAAGAATCGACATGAGAGCCGTGGGTATAATTGGCAGTTTGACACGATGAGGATTAATGAAACTAGTTACTGTCGGCAGTAGACATCACAGTTGATGGCAGGATGCCATTTATTCAATCGGTCCATTGGCTTACGCTCAAAGTATGAAGTCCTGAATGACGACGTTCTTAATTTAGGCATAGGGTTTGCACCTGTTATCTGGTGGGGACCTGGGTGAGAGAACGGATAAGGTATAGCTTTTGGTTCACTTGGTCTCCAGGACTGTAGATTTGACCTGGATTTGACTTGATAGTCAAGACCTGATAACGAGCATCACCTATCACTTCAATCATAGCATTTTTGAAATCGTCTACTATATCGAGGTCTTCGAGACCTCTGGAATATATGCAGATCTGGACCTGGACTGACAAGGCTGAAGATAATCCCAAGCCAAGATTGCCAAGTTTGGCTAAAAATGCTTGGTTAAAAACCTTAATTTATGCCCTATGACGTGCGAAGCTCAACCAAGATCATGGAAGCAAACAGCGTCATTTTCGCTTAGCTACAGGGCCAGAGTAGCCTATTGTAGAGATCTAGACCAACAATGGGTAAACGCGGGGTTTTCGCGTGCATAGGAACGTGGCCTACCGTACAGGCGACGGCCGTCTTCTTGCATCGTTCGTGCCAAGGCAGTAATTAGACTCGAGAGCTGCTCATGCTACCTGTATGAACGCGGTTATTGGCGAACTACCATACTCAGCCCCAAGGCCCAAACTCCATAATATCTTTTGGCTCATCATTCCTTTCTCTCCGAATTTCTACCACATTTCATTTCAGTCCCGACTCTCACCATCCTACAACCTACAAGACTGCCGTGCGACATGGCGTCTACAATTAGCGACCGAGTATATCACTGGTGTACTCAAACACCTTCAATCAGCTCAGAGGTTGCCAAAGATCCCACCAAGTCGGCTGCAACCATAGGCAAAGAACTATTCGGCAAACACGCTGTCGCAACAGGCAATGAAAATGCCTCTGAAGGCTCCCCAAGTCCAAGACCCTCTCAAGGCTCAAGGACACCAATTCATGTTGTTCCAACAGATAATGATCTAGAAAGAGCACTACAGTGCGGCAACTTTGGGGCCACTAGACCAAGCGATCTCTTTTTGAAAGTTTGGCATGATGCTCTCGTTACCCTGGACAAAGATCCCTTGTTAGGCGTCGTCAGCCCGAGCCTTATGGGGGCCACTGGGACGCTTCCCCTAACCATCATTGGTGTAATCTGGGATGTTTGCCGACATATGGTGAGTTGAACCTGACACACAAAGCAATTGCAATACCTAATCCGATATTGTAGTCCAATTTGATAGTTCGCGCAGAGAAGGAGGTGTTCTTTGCCACTAACTTCTGGGCTGCATCTGGTGCTACCACACTTATCACTGATGCGATTAGGGAACTCGACAGAAGAGCGGGCCAACGACAACAACGAGTAGTGATGAAAATAATGTTTGATAGAGGAAACCCAAAGCAAATGCTCAAGAATCATCTTTTGATGTCTCCAAAGGAGTACACAACAGACAAACTTAAGATACCTGATCCTAGCGAAATCCCAAACATTGACTTGGAAGTAATGAACTACCATCGACCAATGCTGGGCACATTTCACTCCAAGTTTGTGGTTGTGGATAGGAAATTCGGACTAGTGTGCAGCAATAACATCATGGTAAGAACCTCTGCCTCTCGATACATCAGTCACTAACTTACAGAACAGGAGAACGAGAACTTAGAGATGATGTCTCATATCGAAGGTCCAATTGTGGATTCGTTGTACGACACCTGCATGATATCTTGGAACAATGCTCTTAAACCACCACTTCCACAATTGAACACCAGAGCAATAGACCACGGATTCCCCAGCTTCGAGGATGAAAGCTACAAAGCCATCTTTGATGAAGCTGGTACTGTTAAGAAAACGCCCAGCACAGTCGGCACTGCTGGGCAGGATCAGGAGAGATTACCTGCTCATAACCCAGGCGACCCTCATTACGATACATCGATAGCAACAGAGTTCGTTCGAATGCAATCTACCTTGGCACCAACTGCTACTGAGAGTCACATTGACTTGGTCGCCAAACATCTCAGCATCTCTACCCACTCAGACAAGAAGCCCACAGTTTCTGACCCGACATCGTCAGAGGATTATTTCAATCCTTTTGTGCTAATACCACCTCATGCGCCAGTGCCAATGGCTCTGGTAAACAGAAAACCTGTTGGCCATCCGACGAATTCTTCAGTCGACGTCCCTCAAAATGCAGCATGGCTATCAGCAGTACGAAATGCCAAGGAGAAAATCTTCATTCAAACGCCTGATCTCAACGCTAAACCACTGCTTCCCGAGCTTGTCAAAGCTGTCAAGCGAGGAGTGGAGGTCGAGTACTGGGTATGTCTTGGATACAATGATGCTGGAGAGTTGCTTCCTGGACAAGGAGGCACTAACGAGATGATCGCAAAGAAAATCTCGGATGATCTTAGAGGCGAAGATGAGGACACAAGAAGACGATTCAAAGTGGGCTGGTATACAGCAAAGGACCAAAATCGCCCCATACATAAGAAGGAGCAGGGCCGAACGTGTCACAGTATGTCTTGTCGACCATTTTCTAGTGAAACATTGCTAACTATTTCCTAGTAAAACTATTGATCGCCGATGATCAAGTTGGTATACAAGGCAATGGTAACCAAGATGCACAATCATGGTTCCATTCACAAGAAGTCAATCTCATGGTTGACTCCAAGACGATATGCACAGCTTGGAAGGACGGTATTCATCGAAATCAAAGTTTGTTGTCTCTTACCACTTCGCGGCCTGTATTCATGCTAACTCATAACAGATACACATCTTTACGGCATTGGCAGCCCAGAAGACGGAATCTGGCGAGATAAAGACGGCAATCAGACAAAATTTGCAATCGGTGCCGACCCGGGTCATCTTGCCTGGGCAAAGGGGGTAATTGGAGCAGTGCAGAGAGTAAGAGGAGTCGGTGGATTCTAATTTCTAAGGATTTCGTCCGGCAATGTACCACAGGTCCGTAGCCGTTTTGTTCATATCTCATAATATACCAGTTTGCACCTAGTTTCCTTAGTTTCAAGACTACTTGGCCTTAGCATGAGCTTCGTATCCACTGAAATGGATAGAGACATTTTGAACCTTTGACATTCTCATGCACTCTCAACAATTATATCTCTCTAAGATTGGGTTAGTCTCTCTTTCCATGTTCTCTGGGAACCTCCTTTCTTTAGATTGGGTGTGACTGAAGTCCCACTCATCGCTCGATACTGACGGGTTCCTGCTTAGAGTACTAGTCTTAAACTCACCCCTCATCACCCAGACAGTACGACACCGCTCTTGCCTGCTCAATAATTGAGTAGATACAGATACACCTGCTCTTTCCATCTCTTTTTGGGATTTGCGTTGTTGCCTATAAATCAAATCCAGCAACTTATAGGACCACCGTCCTGCGTCCTCCCACCTCTCCTCCACACAACTCCATATCTATCGTCAAGGTCCAAACTTTGAGTTTGTCCTTCGCACGGTATTCTTCTGATTATTAATTCAGTCTAGTCACTACCGTTTCTTCCTATTGGGCCTTCGAGCTCTATTCTGATTCTCATTCCGCACCTCTCAGAGCGCAACAGCTCCAGCACATCACCAGCAACAGCACCAAACAACAGCACAAATCAAAAATGCCTCCTAAGAGAGCGCCCGTGGTTATTAACCCCGCTCAGTCTCAAGGGTGAGCAGCCGTACCCCGTGACCCTTATCAATGTGCTAACTGTGTTCAAGCTTCTTGTGTTGGGGATGCCGCCGCCCTCGACCACTCAATGCGTACAGCGATGGACAAATGACCCGCGCCCAGCAAGCTCTGCTAGGCGGTTATCGTGGCTACATTCGTTGTCTCGAGTGTACCACTGCTGAGAACCAAGCAAACCGCTTTCTTGAATGCGTCCAATGTGAGCTCACCAAGTGCAAGGATGAGTTCTCCAACAATGCCAAAAAGGACCCCGACAATGCCGTAAGTCAATCGTAGCCAAGATGACAAATCAGTGTACTAATGGCTCTTAGAAATGTAAGCTTTGCAAATGGATCGAGGAGCACGAGTGGGAGCGTGACACCCGTATGGGTGCCCTGAAAGCAGAAAGCTGGCGATTTGAAGACGACACCCAGGACAATGGTAGCCAGGGCGATGACGCCTCAAGCATCATCACCCAAACCCAGTCCCAACAGGATTCCATGACGACCAACCCATATGCTACTCCTTCCGACTCTCAGTATGCAACTCCATCTGAGACCGAAACCGACACCCAAGCTGAATTGGCTTCAAACACCGCGGCTTCCAACACCAAGACTTCCAAATCTTGGGCCACTGTTGCCACTGCTTCTTCCGAGCAGGCATCTAAGGCTGACAAGTCACGCCTCAAGAATATGTTCGGTCCGGACAGCGATGCCGAGGATGAAAATCAACCAGGTGATGAGGTCAAGGCTGCTCCATCTACCTACACAACTCGTAGCGGCAAGGTCATCGATGAAGACGCTGTTGCCAACAAATGGAACAACATCACCACCAAGTCCAGCCGCACACGCACCACAGCACCACGTCGTGCTCCTCCTCCTCCTGCTAAGAGCAAATGGGGCAAGAATCCGGCTTACGTATGTTCCCCACCCTCTTCTGCCATGATGTTGTTAATAACTTGAGATTGTAGCACCCCATGGATGCGTACATTGAGGAGTACGTCGCCGATAAGGTGCGCAAGACCAATTTGAACGAGGATGATGAGAATGAGAATTGAGCGGGTTTTTTAAATGCTGGGGGATTGCTAGTGCTATAGGCAATGGATGGTTTACGGCAATGATGAGGACGACGGGTACTGATGATGGATATGAGGCTCGATCACTTGTATTCGAGTCGTTCTTAGTCCAAGGTATCAGGTAATAATACAATCAAGGTACTTGCATAGAAGCTTGTTGTTGGTATTTCCAAGAGTGTGTGTAGACATGGTTGAGATTGTACTAAATGGTGATGTCGACTAGCTTCATCGGAGGCACTTTTGAAGCCTCAGTGAATCTCAAGAACTCATTTCCAATCGGGTTGCGCGCAGGACAATACTGTCTGCATCTTGATCTCAATATCAATTGAAGAGAACGGAGAGTGGAGGCGGACGGGGAGGGGTCCAAGCTTTGAGCTCCTTCTCTGCCAAAGCCAAAGCTCCACAGTTCTCCGAGCCATTGATCATCAACTTTCCATCTTCAAAACTTTTTCTTCAGTCTTCAACAATCACAATCTTCTCCTCTCTACTCCTCCTCCCTCGATTCAGGCTCTAGCCATTGACTTCTTTCCCATCCTCCTCTGCTCTGCTCAAGCCATCGAGCAACTCCGGTCTTTTGCCTCCCTGTCTCCGCTTCTCCCGATATCCCTGTTCCGATACAACCATCCAACATCATGGCCTCTACCATGAGTATATCGCGGTTATCCGCTCAATTGGTCTCTAGAGCTGCTGTCCGACCAGCTGCCTGTCCTTCCATAGCTTCATTTGGCTCCAGGTGCGTTATCCGACCCCTTTGTTCTGCCTATCGGGACCGTATGCTGACGTTGTGTTGACAGACATCGGATAACAGCTTTCACCGCACTTTCTAGATATTATGCCTCAAAATGTTGGTCTTTACCTCTCGCGATACACGAAGCTGGAGCAAATGGAACATGTCATGCTAATTCATTACGATTATAGCTTTCCCGAGCCATCAGGTCATCAACATGCCTGCCTTATCCCCAACCATGACGAGCGGTAACATTGGAGCTTGGGATAAGAAACCTGGAGATACTCTTGCTCCGGGTGATGTTCTTGTCAGCATTGAAACAGACAAAGCACAGATGGACTTTGAATTTCAAGATGACGGTGTACTTGCCAAGATTCTCAAAGAAGAAGGTAGCAAGGACGTGCCAGTCGGAGCGGTACGTACTTTACTACTCTTTCAATAGGACGCTCTAACTAAATCTTCAGCCCATTGCTGTTCTCATTGAAGAGGGTGGAGATGTTTCTGCTTTCGAGTCGTTCACCTTGGACGACGCAGGCGGTGAAGCACCCAAAAAAGAAGCTCCCAAGAAAGAATCATCATCAGAAGAATCCGGGTCCTCGAAAGACGAGACGGCCGAGTCTAGCGAGAGCGCTGGATCCGGCATCACAGCTCAAGAGTCCACCTCCACCGGCGCCCGCCTAGAAACCTCGCTCGACCGCGCACCTAAAATCTCACCTGCAGCCAAACGCCTCGCTCTCGAAAAGGGCGTCCCGATCGGCTCCCTCAAAGGCTCCGGTAAAGGCGGTCAAATTACCACCGAAGACATTGAGAAATTCAAGGGTGGTGATACCCAAGGCTCTGCTCCCGCTGGCGCGGCCGTCGCTTCATACGAAGATACACCCGCAACCTCCATGCGCAAGACCATCGCATCCCGTCTGACGGAAAGCACGCAGAAGAATCCACACTACTTTGTCCAGTCCACCGTATCCGTCAGCAAGTTGCTCAAACTTCGTGCTGCTCTCAACGCTTCCGCTGCTGGCGCATACAAACTCTCCGTCAACGATTTCCTTGTCAAAGCACTTGCGCTCGCTGCCCTCAAAGTCCCCGCCGCCAACTCCTCATGGATGGAGAAGGGCGGTGAAGTCATTATCCGCAAACACAACACCGTCGACGTCAGCGTCGCCGTCTCTACACCAATTGGTCTAATGACCCCAATCGTAAAGGGCGCACATGCAGCCGGTCTCGAAGCAATCAGCGCCAAAGTCAAAGATCTCGGTAAGCGTGCACGCGATGGCAAGCTTAAGCCGGAGGAGTACCAAGGAGGCACCATCACCATCAGCAACATGGGCATGAACGATGCCATCGATCGCTTCACGGCTGTCATCAACCCACCTCAAGCGGCCATCGTGGCTGTTGGCACAGTCAAGAAGGTTGCAGTGCCAGATACGAGTCTGGACGGCGAGGCGGGTGTAAAATGGGACGAGCAGATTGTGTTGAGTGGTAGCTTTGATCACAAGGTGGTGGATGGTGCTGTTGGTGGCGATTTCATGCGTGAGCTTAAGAAGATTGTGGAGGATCCATTGAAGATGCTGCTATAAGCACCATCTCATAGGTCCCCAAAGCGTCAGTAGAAGGGGTTGCGATACTACTTTAAAAAGAACGGATAGAGCGATTGGGCTTTTGTTTTCTCATGTATACTTGTTGTTGAAGGACGGCAGTGTAGTGCTAGCAGGCGTTTTTGTTGTTTGTGCTGGGTCGTAATATTTTCGGGGGAGTTGTTACAAGCGAACACACTTTGTCGTAACTTTTTTATAGTTGTTTTGTGAGGGTATGAGGCTGTATCATTCACAGAAGTAGGAGTAGAGTAGTAGTCAGTAGTAATGGGACTTGATTGTGGTTCCGTATCTTTCTCATATTGAACTGCAGACGCAAGGTGATAAACTATCAAATGCCGATAGAAGTGGGTTTCTACCATCGCGCTTGCTACAGAGGTATTGATTAATTCTTTATTCTCATACTAAGATGTCGAACTGCAGGCGCAAAGCCATTTTTCAACCAAATGCCTATCGATGCAAGTATTTACCATCGCGTTTACTAAAGGAATAGTGCTTGATCCTCTATTGTACTCTATACTACTGAGAACATGCTATGATTCCTAGTGCACTTGAAAACACCAAGCACAGTAGTATCAGTAGTAATGGGACTTGATTGTGGTTCTAACGATACATAGACTTGCAAAGTAGCAATGGGAGATTCAGCCAGCCAAGATGGTACTATTGAAATTCAGGACCCAATTCGGACTGTAATTTCTTCAGTTGCCTTGCCAATCTATCCTCTCCTTGGGTTTGCTGAGTAGTAGGCTGGGTACTGAGAGTGGGCTGGGTATTGAGAGTAGGCTGGGGATTGAGAGTAGGCTGGGGATTAGAAGTAGGCCGAAGAACAGGATTAGGCTGGGGATTGAGAGTAGGCTCGCGCTACGAGAATTGCTTAGGTTCCAGATGCTATTTACGTCAGCTGATGCTTCACACAGGGATGAACAATGTTACTCACCGACCACTCAGGGATCTCCTTGATCTTGGTCCACATGAACTTCTCAAGTCGAGTTGCCGCTTTACTGTAAGGGGTGGTTTCGTTGTTGTATTTCCGACAATTGTTGAAGATGAGCATGGCATCGCGAATAAAATCTTCGGGTGTTGGGTATTGGTCCTTTTCGTGCCTTTCCTCCATAGTACCGAGATCCATGGGATGCTTAATCACTTCGTAGTAATCGGCAACTTCGTCCTTGTTGACTGCTGTCTGGAATGGCCAGGCATTGGTGTTATTTTGCATATCATTGAGCAGATGGAGGAGTTGATTGTAGTTTGGCCCATGTTTGGGCGCTCGGGCTAGCTCATCCATATCTGGTGACCAGCCGGAGGCTTTGATGGCTGAGATGCTCTCGGGATCGATGGGGAAAGCTCCGTTCTTCCACTGCTTAGGGGGTTGATGGATGATGTGGCTTTTTGAAACTGATCTAATCTTGGCTTCAGCAACTTCTTTTTGTTTTCGAAGGAGTTTTTGAGCTTCGAGGTATTTGATCCTGGGAAGCATGGAGCACTGCATTATAGTACCGCCTTCGTAGTCTTTGATGTAGCCCATCCACTTGGATTTTTCCAGTGTAACCTCCTTAGTGAAGCCCTGCTTTTTGAAGTACCCGATGGCATAGTTGTCTGCATATGTGAGGAAATGCATAACGTCGGATGATGCGCGGACATAGTCCTTCAGGTGATTCATCATGTGGGCGCCATAGCCTTTGACTTGCTGGTCGCTACTAACGGCACAGAAGACAATTTCGGCAAACTGGCGTCCCTTGAAGGGCCGGTATGTGATGCCTCCAAGGATTTCCAGGTCAGGCATGTGAACTATGGCCAAGCTCAAGTGGGTACGGTCGTAGACAAGGCGGGCTATGTAGTCTTTTGGCATCTTTGGAAGCTGCTTCTGGAAGACATTCTTGAGCCCGGTGAGTACTATAGTGCTGTCTCTGTCGCCATCATTGTTGACTACCCAGAACTCAATTACTCCGCTTCTTTCTTCCAGTACAGCGCCCTTTTCCGGAAATGGTACAGCGTGTACAGAGGGCATGGGTGTGGTGGCGTTAGAGTTGGCAGCACTTATACTCAGACTCTTAAGACGTTTTGATGAACTGTTTGGAATGGCGTCCTCGGCTTGACGCTTGGAAAGATTGGTAGGACCCATGATGACACAACGTCTGAGGTGTTATGGATGAGGGAGTACCAACTATCAATATTGGGAGTGCTCAAGGTGAAATAGGCCAGATCAGGTCAGGTGATTGGTACCAGACTTGATAGCTGAGACGGAATCAGCCCAGTAAGATAATCAAACGTTGCTCATCTGCTGTCAAGTCGACCATGGATGTCGAGAGATATATTTGGGAGGATATGGCATGTTGCTTCATGGATCTGATGTCAAACAGGCAGCACCAAGGCAGCAAACAGGCAGGAGATATGTGTGCAATTTAACGCGAACTTTCTGTATGCGTGGCTTGGACAGGAAGAAAAGCTAGGTCGTGTATTTTGCGGACTTAAATGGCGATGTCTGCTTAGCAGTACCAAGTGAGGTTAAATGGTAAGTTAAGATAAGATAAGATCTGAGATTCACAATCCCTGTCGATTGCGCTTGCCTAGTTGGGAACGCGATACTTTTGGAAGCGTGTCCCAACTTCATCAATTTATTGTTGCCCGCTATCTCCATCTTCAACTCTCTTCCCAGCCCTCCTCTACACAATTCCAATCCCCTCTTTATACACAGTCGTTCCTTTGAACTTCTCTCCCGAATGTCTGCTGCAAGCTCCGAAAACCTCCTGCAGCTCTGGGAAGCTGCCAAATCGTCCCCTTTCCAACCTTTGGTCGCAAAAGACCTTCAGTTCTTCGTTGCCTTTACCCTCCTCATAGCTGGTAAGATCCTTTCTCGACCTTCATCCATCATACACTAACCGACATCTAGCTGTTCTACTCACTGGCGTATTTGGCCTTAGTAAGAGCACTCCCTTCCATAGCAAGTGCAACGCCAACAATAATACAGATCGGTCCATCCTCACTCTTCCAGCACTGGGAGTTCCCGCCTCATTAGCCTTTGGGTAAGCTGCCATCTCTTCTGTTCAGGAGGTGCTCATCTAACAACATATCAGGTTCGGCTCCGTTTTCATGATCTGTGCCGTCGGTGTTTACGTCTAAACTACGGCTTCCCTTTACCTGTAAAATACTTTGAGATACCCAATAGCAATTGGACTTTGCTAAGTTTTATGCCTGCCTAGTCGTGTCTCTCTGTCGCAAGAACATCATCGTTGACCATGTCAACCCAACCTGAATCACCTCCAATCTTGAGCGCTGTATCAAGCTCAGCACGCCAATTGTTTCTTCTTCTTCGTTGCATTGGGTTTGGGTCCAAAGCACAAGTCCAGCCTACAGAAGATGGTATACGATTCTCAGTGGAAGAATCAAGTGTCATGGAGGGTAAGCCAATGTCCGTTAATCCCGTGTAAATTTCGCTAAGGGATCAAGGCATGGCATTTCTAGGGAAGACGCTATTTTCCAGCTTCCAGTTCACTCCTCCTCAGGTCCAGCCTGATACTGTCGACACTACCCAGGAAAGTGGTGATGTGGATCCCTTCTCCATCTCTCTGGCCGCTTTACTTGAAACCTTACAAATTTTCGGCTTAAGTGAACTCTCAAAGCCCACTCCGTGGAATCGTGATCCATATAACAGAGATGCATTCTCCGCACAAGCATTAGGATTGTCCGGTATTTGCCGTCTCCGCTATGATTCTGTCGGTAGTCCACTTGTGATAATTCTTGAAGAGGCTGGCATATCAACAACATGCAAATTGGTCACATATGAGCCCGCATATGATTCCGATATTCCATTTGCACGGCTTGAACTAGGCATGAAGATCATTATGCAGGCGTCCTATCTAGCAGACGCCATTACCGAACTTTCAACATCCAATCCAGAGCACTTGACAATTCGAGCTACAGACACGTTCCTGATCCTTTCGGCCTCGGGTGATCACGGTTCCGCTGTTGTCCAATTCCATCGGGACAATAAAGCGGTGCAGGAGAACGATGCATTGGCCGCTGGTCCCAATGCTGTACCAAAGCGAAACCGTGGGATTCTGGAGACTTTTCAAGTCTCTGGTGAATCCTTCAGTCAATCATACAAATTCTCCCACATCTCTAATACCAAAAAGGCCTTGCAATCCGCTATCAAAGTCAGTATCAGAGGAGACAGTCAAGGTGTGCTGAGCCTCCAGTTCATGATCGAAAACCTGGAAGGGGGAGGGGTCAGCTTTGTAGACTATCGATTCATTCCACTTGTCAGGGATGAGGGCTATGAGGAAGATGAAGAGTTAGGAGATATCGGTGCCCCTGAAAGCTAGAATCACTCGAATTGTAGCAAAATATATGTGGAACAGAGTCTTTCTCTTGACATGGTCGACTCCGCCTTTTGTAACATATTCTCCGCATCTAAGTCCGATCGGGCTTTTGTTGGGGAGGACCCTTTTGCAATTCTGGTAGTTCTCGTCGATATACCTGGTACCAGACTTGTGAATGTCCACTGGTCATCCACTATTTCACAACAGCCTGGCCAATTGGACACCCAAGCAAGTCAATCAGGCGGCTCAACAATATACTTGGTCCTAGGTGCCATACTTCATATTACCCTCATGCTTTCAACCACCATTGGCTTTGCTTGATTCTTAGGTCGTTGGACCTGTGAAAGCTAGGTAAGCAGCGCATGAACAGTACCACATTCAATATGCATTTTTTCAGCAGAGATTTCAGTGGGTAAACAAAGGTGGTGCTCTCCTCCAGCTTACATACGGAGAATTTCTTGTTCCCTGGCCAAAGAGCTCCTTGATTTCCTCCTTTCTTTCTGTTTCGCCAGTCATTTGTTGTCAATATGAGGCATTCATGGTTGCTGGCCGTTGCCAATTTGGCACAGCGATGTCTTGCTGAGCCTATCCCAGCGCCATCGCCTACTCCTTCTCCCGACGTTGCGGGTTGCTACGATGATGAGCCTTACTATTACGACCACAGACCCGGGGGACATCGTCGTCCCTGCGGCGGTGATAGCCATCGTTACACCAAAACGATAAAATATCACCAAAAGCCTCCGGCAGTCCATACTGTATATCGGCCTTATGAAGAGCACTGCGAAGGCTGCCGCAGACCAACTCACAAGACTATATACAAGACAGTTCAAGTTACTCCAACCCATCGACCTCACCATTATGAGCCACCGCACCAACCGTACTATCATCAACCACCAGTGTATCATCAACCACCTCCACCACCACCACCACCACCGCAGCAACAATGCCCTTATCAAAATCAACCATGCTATCAGCAACCACCACCACCACCTCCTCCTCCACCTCCACCTCCACCACCACCACCGCCGCCGCCATTCCAGCCTTGTTGTAATGCAACTGTAGTAGTGCCTCCACCAACCAACACTACCGTCAACGCTACAATACCATGTGCTGCAGTACAGCCCATCGCCAACCAAGGCTTTGTGCAAGGAGGAGCTGGCTGGACAGTAAACAGCGCCGCCAACGTCGGCGGCGGCGTCGCATTCAGCGCTCTAATCGGTCTCCCTGACCCATCCAACGCAACTCTGGATTCAGCCATCTTCAGCCTGGCCACCAATGCTCCCAATGGCGCTGTAACCCTCTCACAGCCAGTCACTTTCTGTGCCAATGCCCAATACGTCCTCGACGTATTCCTATACACAGACCAATCGACCGCCCTGATCAACCTGAACGTCCCTCTCGTCAATCAAATCCTCACCACCATTGGCGTCACCAATCTGCCCGCCAACCTAGCCGCCTTCCCGCTCGCCACACTCGCTCAGTGCCAGGTAACAGTCAAGTTGAACAACCACATCAATACGTTCAATTTGGCCAACCAGACTGCTGCGAATGCTGGAATCGCTACCATTGTCATTGGTGCTGGTGGCAACCAGGGCTGGAACCGTCTGACGACATACTTTGTGTCAGGGCCAAATGAGACTGCTGGTGTGCTTGTTGCTGGAATTGCCTGCCCATTGTTCGGCACTGCCATTCCTGCTGATCTGCTCACTGCACTTATTGCTCAGGTAGGCGCGGTTATTGGTAACCCGACTACTTTGACTTTTGGTGGTCTTCTGGGTCTCACTGGCGTGCCATTGTTGAATATTGCACTCGATCAGTTCTCATTGGACTACAGCAATGCTCACGCATAGGTTCGTTGTCGATTTCGCAGTTGCTTTGATGGAAAGTTTGTTAATGGAGGTCAAAATTACTTTGTAGCTCAGCCGTGGTTTGGTGAGAATCAATCCTGTTCAAAATAATCAAAGATGCTCAAAACTCAATTAAAAAATGCTTGATAGAGGTGGGTGGGGTCTTTTGGCGTGATCGAAAGGGATTTGGGGTTTGTAGTCAAATTCAGCTTCTCCAGATAATTTTTCTTCTCTCTTAGCTAACAGAACTTCAATCACTCGTCTTGCCGGTTCATTTTTGAGTAGTCTTCTTCTTAGCGCATGATAGTTTGCACAGCAGAAACGTGGCCCGCGACTACTTCCATTGAACATGAAGCAACCTTGTGGTCTAGCACAAGCCAATCACATCTTGAAGCAAAAGATGCTCGTGATAGTCTACCAGACTTGCCCTTCAATCCTTCACAGCACAGAGTAACAACACCAACACCATCTCTGCCTTAGGTACATACACAGATACTGTACACATCACATCCCAATAAACACAAGTATCAAACAAATCAACGACTGTATTTTTATAGCGAATGATAAACCTCACTCTACCTAGCATTCCACCCATATATCCCTCCCACAACCACACACCCACAACCACACACTTCCCCATCACCACCCTACAAAGGCTGCAAATTGAACGCATCATAATAAACCGCACTCGCCACCGCCGCCCCCGCCGCATTCGCACAAACCAACGTAACCGTAAACGGCGCCGTCGTAGCCCCCGCAACCGCACCCACACTAACATTCCGCACTGCGCCCGCCGGCACCAGCGGCGCCACAAGCGGAGCATTCACAATCGCTACGCCGCCCAACGAGATGTTTAGAACGCAGCCTGCGGTTACAGCGTTTTGATCGTAGGCTTCAAAATAGCTGAGCGTGTAGCCGCGGTTGGTGGCGCAGATGGCGACGTTTTGGGTCAGTGAGATGCCGGCTGGTGCGGTGGCGGCGGTGATTAGGAAGGAGACGGACATGGAGCCGGCGGTGCCTTCGGAGGTTGGGGCGAGCGGGGCTAGGGCGGGTGTTACGGCTGCGGCGTTGCTGGCGGTCTGGAAGGAAGGACGGTTAGTCGTGCTGTTGTTTGGTGTAGATGGTGGAAGTGTGTGTGTGGATGGTGTTTTGTGGGAGGCCGCGAACCCTCCTCTTAGTCCTCGGATTCCGCCGAGGAAGAGGTGGAGTCCGAGGAAGGTGAGGGGAGGGCTCTACGTACAAAGCCTGCGAGCCCATTTTGGTTGAAGTTGCCGTTTTGGAGCGGGTTCGCGGGACAGCGTCCGCCGTTCTGCTGGCAGGTTTGGCATGGCATTTGGTAGATTGGCGGCTGCTGTGGTGGTGGTGGGTAGTACGGTGGTGGTGGAGGTGGTTGTTGATAAGGAGGATGACCTGTAAGGAAGAATGTGAGTTATGGATTGAGTGTGAGAGTGTTGAAGACATTTACCTGCTTCTCCGTGGCATCCAATTGGTACCCAAGTAACGGTGGTAGGTGGGGGAGTTGGAACTTGGATTATTGGCTCGTAGCAGTATGTCTAGAAGCGTCAATTGGATTCATACGATAATCAGAAGCGGAGTTCTTACTGGTGGCTTGCAGTACGGCTTAGGATGGCATGCATTGCCATGAGAACAAGTTGGTTGATGTTCTTGAACTCTAAATAAGGAGTCAGCTCTCTTCCATCAATATCAAAGCGCTCGAGCTTCGACATTGTAGAAGCTGTCAAGCTACAGCTTGCTAGCATGGACAACATCCCGCCCAGGGTCAATCGTTCTCAGAAACTGAGGAGCAGAAACACAAACGCAAGAGCAACTTACTCCACAACCGTAATCTGATCCTGACAACCACAAGGCTCCCGATGATGGTCACGTTGATGCTCACGATGATGCTCACGCTGATGCTCATGGTGATGCCCATGATCATTCTCATGCTCATACTCATGCTCATGCTCATGCTCATGCTCATGCTCAAACGGACCAAAAAGATGTTCCGGCGCCCTCACAAACTCAGTCACATACTCAGGCTCCTCCTCATAGAGCTCAACAAACTCATCGTAATGAGCAGGTTTCTCGGCACAAGGACAAACTCGCTGCTGCCTCGACGGCCCATCAGCAGGACGAGGTCCATACCAAGCGGGCGATGCCAAAGCACCACCAAGCAGGACAGCAACAACAACTGAACGACTGAACGAGAACATCGTTTTTGAACCACGGGAATGGAGAAGAACGCGAAAAGGCAACGAAGAATGTCGAAAGATGGTTACAGAGCCAGATACAAGGTCGAAAATGGCCCCCTCTCAGGCAAGTTGTGGTGGAGATCTTTGTTGACATGAGAGGGTGTGGGTTGTTGGTACGCGGCTGGGTGAGATGCTAAGAATTATTGGTTTTTGACCACAGCTTTTGAGGTTGTATCCATAGCTGTTCGGCGCTACATTGTTGGAAAGATGGACTCTTTGCTTGCTATTGTTTGGGTGTTTCAGCTGAGTTGCGAATCTACGAGCGCAGGACATATTCATCCTGATTGGTATTTCTTCACAGGCCATTGAACAGTATGTAAATCGATATCTTTTTGCACGGAGCACTTGGATGGAGCTGGTTGCTCTAGCAGTGGCCGCTCCAAAGTGAGCCACGTTACGAGATTCGAGAAGGGCACTAATTTTACCCTGTGCCTGGACAGGTAGAGTATTATTAGCCTTCCACTTAGTTACAGGGTCCCAGACTTACCATGAAGACTTTTTTCAAGCTAAATGGGTTAGAGAAGCTGAGAACGCATGCTGAATTCACATGAGAGCGCGACAAGTCATTGTGTGACAATCTCATGGGAGATGTCCATTATATTAGCTGATTAAAGGCAAGCAATAGCTGACCGGATATCTATATACATTTGACAGTGGATCTGGTGCACTGTTAGCCATAATGTGGGTATTCGACTCGCAGTATGGATGGTTTCGAATATCAATCGGTAACCAACAGAAAACTCCTTTTGCCTCGGACATCATGAAAAGTATCGTGAATGAATGCTCGGCGCCGAATGCAGTCGAAAGGCCAAAATTTGAAAGAGTCGATGTCTGTATTGATTATAACCGCTTTCCAGGAACGAGGATGAAAAGGACGCACAGAGCAACGTCAATTATAAGGAATGTGAGAAAGGCAATGGCTGCTCGCTTGAGAAGTAGTTGGCGAACATATGGCTCGTGAATTCGGGTAAAGCTCATGAAGGTGTATTCCGAGAGGCCGATGAATGCAAGAAGTGGATCAAGCATCCACTCATACGAGTTGAGTGTATAAGTTCCAATGGTAAAAGGCAATATAAGCTAATGATAATTAGTGACGAATGCAAATAATGATGAGGCAAGTGACTTACCCAGCATCGGGTTGAACTTGACTTGTCAAGAAATATGAGAATGAATCCCGCCCAGAATGCGGCAAAGAGGCCCAATAGGCCGAGTATAAGGCGAAGCATGAGACTGCCAGACACCAAGTTTCCTAACGCTTTGCTCTGGAGAAATCCTGGGAACGCATCACGATCCATAGCTTGAAAGACGTAGTCCTTGGCTGCATCAAAGACTTCAGGATCATCTCGACCATTCTGTTCAATCTCTTCCGTGATCTCATTCACAATTGATTGTGGGAGAATGATTTCACGCTCAGCACCAGGGAGCAAATAGGTGTACAAAATACGTTCTGCCGACGCGCGTACATCTGCTCTATTGACGTTGGTCTGTGGCGTGCTTGAGCTTCCGGATCGTTCATGGCCAGTACCTGGAGTCGCTGAGGATGACGAAAGATGTCGAGCGGAGCGTGCTGAACGTAGTGATCGCGCAGAGCGTCCAGATCGTGCTGATGGAGAATGCGATGGCCGACGTGGCACCGAAGGGGCTGAAGTGTTGTTGCTGTTCTGACTGTTGGATTTGGAATGTTGACTTCGGTTATCGCGAAGGACTTGGGAAATTCTATTATCCGATGCCGATCGCTTCTCCGATGGTCCAGCAGCTGAATCGTATGCCTCGGCAACGTCCATTCCACCAGCAGTATTTCCAGATGATCGTTTACTAGCGCCTTCTGGTGTATCAGCCAGGACGGATCGCCGAAGGTCGCGCACATAATGTCGACAGAGAGTCATATGTTGCGATACATCAAGCCTATATTATGGTCAGTAACTAGTTCAGAAAATCTTACTGGTCGCATACCAAAAGTCCAAATAATCGACGGATCGTTGCTGGTCGCGCATGTAAATGTAAAAGGAGAAAAGGTCGATAGGGGCGCGAGTCCTTCGATTGAGTACATCGTTAAGAGTCGGGTGCCGTTCTGGCGTCGTGAAGAGAGCTCCAGTCAAGCCGCGTCGGCGACGAGGACCCTTTTCAGCGTCCATTTTGATTATTGAAGTTGTTGTTCAGAAAGGCCACGATAAGCTCTGAAGAGAGTCGAGGAATGGCCCTAGGCGCAGCGCTCTCGAGGCGAAGAAGCGTGGTGGCTGGCCGTTGGTGATACAAGCGTCGTTGGACAGGGCTGTATCCGGGTGGCCGCGTTGTAGGGAAATCGGAAGCGGATGTTGTGCAAAGATGAGGTTGCGCAACGTGAAAACTGGAGGTGAGGCTCGAATGGGGGTTGGAAGTTGAAACAGACTCGGCAGGAGCACTGGAGCGGTCGAGTTGCGCTTTCCAGATGATTTGCCCAGGGTTTATGGTGCGGAAGGAGCGCTTGGAGAACAGAGAAGGAGCGGAACGGGACTGCAACGCGACCGAACTGGGAAGGCTCGACTTTTCGAGGATTACAGTTGCTCAAGAGGGCTTGGATGTTCAGGTACTCGAAACAATCGAAACAATCGGGCCGCGTGAAGCTGTTGCTGGATGTTCAAATGTTGATGGTGTTCCGGATATAGTGCGCTGCGCAAGGAAAGGCGATTATTAGACGGTGATACTGTATTAAAAGGGGAATAGCTGGACAAGGAAGAAGATCAATGATATGAAGAGACGAGACAGAAAAAGGAAGAGCAACAACCCGGTCCCCAGCACTTAGATACAACAAGTCAATTCACGAGAGTTGAGCTTTGCCAACGAGTTGAAGAGAGACAGGCAAGACAGGCCCAGGGGCAGAAACCAGAAGCGAGGGAAGGAGCAACTGGCAATCGGCGAATCGCGCAGGAGCCACACAGTCGTCGCTACCGTCGCCTAGCATCAGAATGCATTGGTCCTGCCTCAGCAACGCGTTGGACTGGCCAATCTAGGCCGATCCTCGGAAAGTTATTCCATTGGCTGAACTTCATCTACTGTTCATATCCTGATCCAAGCGCTCTTTTAACCTTCCAAGGTCAGCCGCTATTTTCAACGCCTGCGAGCTCTTTTGCCTGGTTTGATTCGCTGTCTTCTAGAAGATTTGCTCATTATAATTGTGGTGAGCTGGGTCTTGGCGATTGCAATCGGCCTTTTAGACGCCTTTTAGAACGCTCCAAATGTGGAGTTCGTCGAGATCCATTGGACCAAGCTTTTGGCGTCAACAACGTTGAGGTTCCAACGTGTCTGTAGGTATCGTGGGGAAGGCTGAAGCGTGTTCTTTGTTTGAAGATTTTCCAAAAAGTTTCACAGAATGATCATTATACTTGTATGATTGGAAGGCGTGTAACTTCTATATGCGGCGATCTATGAATGCCTGTCAGAAATGTATGAACAAGGAACACCGCCTTGAAATGCGCATGGCTTTTTCACTGCTGCCTACAATGGAAGGCTGAGGTAAGTTAATATTCATTCAGGTTCATTTGGTCACCTCAAATCAACAAAGGTCGTCTAGTACCGTGGTTGTCGAGACTCATGTTACAGCACGGACACAAAAAGTTAGGCATTAAGCGGTGCACCGACGAATTTTGTACGAGCTTTTTCTTTTTGCCTTCTACGTAAGGCGGCGAAAGCCTGAGTTTATGCCTCGCAAGCCTGAAAAGTCTCTCTTTGGACCTAAAAACGCCTCTCCCGCGACCATTTACTAGTAATTTGAAAAACGTCCGTGCTGTAACATGAGTCCCGACAACCACGGTAGTCAGACTCGAGTTCAACTCAAAGGTGTTCTCATCGCATATTCACAAAACCTGTTTGTTCTTTTGTATCTAGTCTCCACCATCTCGTTCCAGCCTTGGATACCGGGTTGACTCCTCTACTTCCAACTCAATACCGAAAAAACCACAATGCCATTTACTAAAGCTTCAAGTAAAACAGGCTACACCTTACCAGACGACTATCTCTCCGGCCCAGCTCCAAATCCCACAGCTACTCCAATCGACTTCAAAAAAGGCGGCCTCCCACAATATGCCAACTGCTACGCCGTAAGCCTCGATGGTATTCTTACTGTCGAAGAGTGCAACCAGCTACTCATGGCCGCCGAATCGCACAATGAAGGTACATGGGATCGAGCATTGATCAATACTGGCGGCGGCACGCAAAAACTTATGGAAGATGTTCGCCGATGCGGTCGCATCATCTGGGACGACCAGACTCTCATGGACAAGCTCTGGGCTCGATGCGCTCCATTGGTTCCCGAAGTCCAAGAGCTGAGTCAGAAGTCGTGGCCGCTGTTGGTGGGCAAAAGATCGTGGAAAGCGACTCGGGTGAATCCACGTATGCGATTTCTCAAATATGTTGGTGGTACGGCGGGCGCAGAATACTTTAGACGTAAGTGTTTGAGAATATGATTGATGTAACGTGAATCTGTTGCTAACTGTTTTGGTGTATAGCGCATTACGATGGTTCTTATACCGATCCAAAGACTAAAGAACGAACCTGGTTTACATTGCATCTCTATCTCAATGATGCCGAGCACCAGGCAAAGGGCGACAAGCTTCTTGGTGGTGCGACTACTTTCATGGACCACATGGAAAAGAACAGACTTGACTATGATCCCAAAATTGGCTCCGTACTCTTCTTCCAACATGCAGAGCTCTACCATAGTGGTGAGCCAGTGCTTTCGGGCATCAAGTACACGATGCGAAGCGATTTGCTGTTCGCCATAGAGCCGCTCGAGAAAAAGTAGACGACTCCCGTTGCACTCGATAAATGGCGCATCACACGATAGTCATCGTATTTGATGGGAGGCACGTAATGGATGGTAAATACGAGAATGATAGGAATTGAGTCTGAGGTCTTGTCGACACTAAAGATGCATTTGTGGCTGGCCTACTGGATTCCACCAAAGTTCTTCTAACCACGCAACCAAGAAATCGCAACATTGTATATACACAAGAAAATTAGTAGTATCCTAAACTGAATGATGCAAAGCAGTAGATAGCACATACCTGAGAATGAAAAAAATTGAAGCACCGTCCTCGCCAGTATAATCGGAATCGAATTATGCCATCAATCCTCGCCCACAAGTGAGCAAGAAATATCCAACATGCTGCGTATTGCACTCAAGTATTTATGCCGTAGCACATACAATCTTCGCAGCAGCTTCCATGGTTGCAAAAAACACGCCAAGAACTCAACTCTCCACCAACATAAAAATGAAGGCGTTGGTATTGTATGAAACGTATTGCCCCGAGTTTTCTGATGCCGCATGCAGACGCTCTCGCGCCAGACCCTCGCGGGCAGTTGCCAGAGCTCACGTCCTAAAAAGATGGGTCGGAGTATAGCGGTGTTTTGAAGATTTCTCCGAATTTACTCATTTGCGATGTATAGGACTGACTTGACCGAAGTCAGGTTGTCTGTTTGGAAGCAAAGAAACGCAGCGATGGTGAGGACGGTGCTTGGGAGGAGAAAGAGAAGATGGTTGAGTCAAAAGAATCTTTAAAGGTAGTGGGAGATTTCGATATCACGTGATAACGCTATCATTGATGGGAGAGGCTACGGTAGCCAATCACACATGGGCTCTCATATGCTCTTCAAACAACTACCTTGGGGCAGTCACCCTGCATGATTGTAATCCAGGATCCTGCTGTTAACTTTTGTGCCCAGTTTCTGGTATTACTTCCCTCTTAATTTTCTGGGAAATGACCGCAGAGCTGCTTGTCATGGGCTGTGAAAGTATTCCTATGATTCCGCTTGGGTAGGGTGGATATGTTGACTTCACAGCTTTATCTATCCTCAACCGCGCTTCCTACGACAAGACATACTAATCTACTCGTCATTCGCTCCCTCTATCTTGTTGATGATCTCTATCTCTTGCCTGGTTACCGCTGACATCAACGACATCCCGCCATGCCTAAGCTTCAGAAGAGCCAAAAGAGCCAAAAGAGCCAAAAGGGCCGGTCCGGCGCTACTCAGCCTCCAATCAAACTCAACAGTACTCAAGTTGATACTTCTACCATTCCTACACCAAGCGTCGACTTGAGGAGGCAATCCTCTGAGACAGAGCCACGGGAAACACGCTTTTACGGAAATGCGCCTGTCTCGCCAGTCCAGGAATCTAGCCATGCAGACACGAGCTTCAAAATCAACAGAGTCAGCGCGCCGCCAGATATCGCCTATGAATCTTCACGGATGTCCATGTATGGATCTCCTTCACATCGTCAACCCAAGTTACCCCAGATCAATGAAATGCGTGAAGAACCAATCCCATCCTCGTTAATACCCGGATTCCCACCTTATCAGCCTACTACTACTCGCAGCGCTGTTGGCAGCCAGTGGAGTCCAGTTCAGTCGAATGGCTTCTCAGTCACCAATTCCACTACCTCAAGTGTCAGAGCATCCGTGATGTCCGAGAACGGGGCCGTCGTGCCTCTACCTGTAAGGAGACCAGGGCAAAGACCTCACTCTATGGCACTTCCTTCAAGGACAAGCGTTACTACATCACAAGGTCCGAGGCACCCAGGCACATTTGAAAGAAATGGCCAGCCGCAAGCGGGGTTCAATGCGCCTAGGTCAATGGTAGAGTTTCCGACATCAAAACCACCGCAATATTCTACACCAACTCCACCACCATCGTATCCACCATCGTATCCAGAACGGCGAAGTAGTCTGTTACGACACGAGCAACTCGACCAACAAAAGCAGAACCACCAGGAGGAGACCAACGATCTAAAACGCCAACTTGCTGAAATGGTATCGGCGCATCAACATGAGCTTGAATGTAAGGACCGAGAACTGCTGCAATCTGGACGGGTTTGCGCGGATCTGCAGAAAGCGCTAGAAGATAAAGCTAAAGAGCTGCAGCAGGTGCTTGAAGAGAAGGACCAAAAGCTGCAGCAAGCGCTCGTAGAGAAAGACAACGAGCTCCGACAACTGAATGCAAAAACTCTTCAGTCCAAAGATACGCTTCGCCGGGAACTAGATGAGAAGGACGCGAAGCTTAGAGAGTCTGCGAAGAGTACCGCAAGATTGCAGGAATCACTTGATAAAGCTGCCAAGCGTGTTGAAGAGCTTGAAGGAATTCTCCGAGTGCCTACTCGTAGACCTTTACCCTCCTCGTGAGGTGGAAGGAACACGAAGGCATTTATCTAGACCCGCGAGGTCGAAGAAATCTGGCCTGGTTCCTTGTTTTCCCAATACGCTGCATCTGATGATGTGAGTTACGCAGGCAACACCCTTTTTGATTTCCAAGAAAGTATGGTAGACGCAATGTCAGCGAATTTCCTCAGCATCCTCGAACGCGCAAGGCAGTATGCTGCACCGGGGTAAGCTGAAGGAATAGTAGGCTCTCCAATTCAAAAAGAATCATCAGCAATGGCTGAAAGCGTAAGTGCAGTCCTGCTCCTAGGTGCAGCGAGTCTGAGATCATGAATCGTGAATGTACATATCCAGTGCCTGGAGCCTCTGGACTTAAGTAGTCTTGTGTAGAGTTCCCCGCCATCGGAAGACAACACATCAAACATTTGATCATAGAGCTTTGAACTTGTACTTCTTCGTATCAACCTTATTTTGAAAACAATATCATTCCACCTCCACGCTTTCAGACATTAAACGATGGCTACTAAAGTCACAATCGAAAAGCCAAACATCGGCGTCTATACCAATCCAGCGCATGACCTCTGGATTGCCCCCGCAGAACCAAGCATTGAATCCCTTCAGAATGGAGATACTCTCAAGCCTGGCGAAGTGACAATTGCAATCAAGAGCACAGGGATTTGTGGGTTGGTTTATCATCAATTTCACTGAACTACAGTCACTAACAAAGAGAAGCTCTGATGTGCACTTTTGGCATGCTGGATGCATTGGGCCTATGATAGTCGAGGCCGACCATATTCTAGGCCATGAATCAGCTGGACAGATCATCGCAGTTCACTCCTCCGTCAAGGACCTCAGTGTTGGCGATCGCGTAGCCATTGAGCCAAACATTCCCTGCTTTGCCTGCGAGCCCTGCCTCGTCGGCCGCTACAACGGTTGCCCAAACGTTGACTTCCTGAGCACTCCGCCTGTGCCTGGTTTGTTACGACGCTATGTCAACCATCCAGCTGTTTGGTGCCATAAGCTCCCCGAGAACCTCACTTACGAGGATGGAGCAATGCTGGAGCCACTCAGCGTGGCACTGGCGGGCATCCATCGTGCCAATCTCCAACTAGGCGATCCCGTCATCGTGTGCGGAGCAGGTCCAATTGGTCTTGTGACGGCGCTATGTGCGCGGGCGGCGGGATGCGAGCCATTAGTGATTACGGACATTGACGAAGGAAGACTTGCGTTTGCAAAAGAGACGATAGCAGGGGTTCGGCCCATCAAGGTCAACATCGGAGAATCAGCAGAGGACTTTGCTGCACGTGTAGTGGAGGCCATGGATGGACAAGAGCCTGCTATTGCTATGGAGTGTACTGGCGTCGAGTCGAGCATCGCTGGAGCTATCCAAGCAGTCAAGTTTGGAGGTACAGTGTTTGTCATTGGTGTTGGGAAGAATGAGATCAAGATCCCGTTTATGCGGCTGAGTACTAGAGAAGTCGATTTGAAATTTCAATATCGATATAGCAACACTTGGCCTAGAGCTATTCGGTTGCTGAGCAGTGGGCTGGTGGACTTGAAGAAATTGGTAACTCACAGATTCCAGTTGGAGGATGCGGTGGAGGCTTTCAAGACGGCGGCGGATGCAAAGACTGGAGCTATCAAGGTTCAGATTCAAAGCTTGTGAATGGGCATACAGAGACATAAATGTTTTCATTGCCAGTGGCTCTCTTGAGTACTCAATTTCATCTTCTGGCCTTGACAGCTCCCAACGCAATAACCAAATAAGTGGCGTGCTCCTATCAGCCTCGCTGGCTTCCATGTGCTACGTTCCTACATCGCGTGCTTTGCGTTTCACTGTTAAATTGTTATGAGACACGATCGATGAAAAATCCGGCATCTCTTCTTTAACAGCGTTGGGGGAGCGATCGGCGCCGGTGGAAACGTGCCGTCCATTTTATCAGTCGATTCACTCAGGAATCATTTCATTCGTAAATCTGGTGAGCATCACCCTGGTGCTCCGATGTCTTCATGGTCATCGCATACATACTTGGAGATTTGAAAATGCACTATATGAAAGCCTGAGGCAGCAGTTAATAGTGCCTTGCCCACATGTCGTGCGTGCACCTCAGGAGCAACTTCACTCCCAACATTGCTTAACTCCACAACACCAAAACTTTCTGGTTCCAACCATCTCTACTTTTAAACACATACTTCCCACTATCACCGTCATCTGCTACGTTGCTCCTGACCATCGTCCCTTATCTCGACTCCTACTACACGTCCAACGCGTTAAATACTTACCACGACATCGTTGCGCATGATCTGCACCTAGCCGTCGCGACGAGTTTGCATCGAGTTATCGACATCTGTTGGCCTCGGCCTTGACCTTGGGTACTCTGGTGCTAGAACTGGTGTCCAATTGTCTTCGACATGTCGAAACGCTCGGCGGATGTTCAGTTGATCAAGGACGGTCCTGAGGACTCCCGAACCATGAACAACGACACTCCTTCGCGTGCCACGGCAGCGCAACTAGCCAAGCGGAAGTGAGTACCTTCCTATCCTGATGATGGCGCATATGCGCTACTAAAGTTATCAATTACTGACTCGTTCACAGAATCAAATCTCTACCGCGAGGTCGTCAACACTCCCCATCGGCGCAGTAAGCATCCTTGAATGCAAAAAGTTGCTCAACTAATGTATATAGATCACCATCCCTTTCGAGCGCCGCGTCTACATTTAACCTTACCCCATCCTTTGGATTCAATTCCACGAATGCGAACGGCCAGCAAGCGCAGACAGCACCTTCCACGGGATTTGGGTCAGGCTTTGGTTTTAGCGCGCCAAACCACGAAAACCAGCCAGCGCAAGCAACCCCTTCACTGGGCTTTTCCTTTGGTGGTTCACAGCAAGCAGGTCAGCCGGCTCCCTCAGCTCCCTCAATGGGCTTTTCATTTGGCGGCGCAAAGCAAGAAAATCAGTCTGCGCAAGCAGCTCCATCGACGGGCTTTAATCTCATGGGCTCTAAACAGGATAATCAGCAAGCGCAAGCTACGACGTCGAATGGTTTCGGCAACCCATTCGGATTTGGATCTTCGACAACGGCATCGCAGCCTGCGGCGACGAACCCGTTCAATTTTGCTTCCTCCTCAAGCTTTCCGCCAACCAACAATAGCAACTTGAATGCTCAACCTTCGACCTCGCCATTCAATTTTGGTGCCCCAGCGCAAGCAAAGGAGCAAACCCAGCAGGATCAAGGTACGTCTTTACCGCAATTCTTTGCCCAGTTGAGTGGTTAGATCACATGCTCAGCGTGCTTCTATTGACTGCTGCTCTATTTTCGCTTATCGTAATGACATAAACTGACATTATATACATGACTTTTATCCAAGTCACTGCATATAATTGCAAACAAGTCATCTTGGATATGTCGAAGTTATTTTGCAGCTGATAGAAGCATGCTTGCATGGCAACAAGTTATTGGTCACCACAATTGGCTGCGAGATGTTTGAGTTTTCTTTAGAATATTATGCTAATAAGTTCAAGCTGCGCCAGCAATTAACTCTCCGTTCACATTTGGATCGAAGCCTGCTGCCTCGACCAGTACCAACATGTTCAGCTCATCGAAAGAGACTCCTCCGTTGTTTGGCGCAAAGAGTGATGCCATTGTCCCACCGGCTACAAACATATTCGGCTCAATGGCCAAGCCAGCTACCAATGGTAATTCATTCAACTTTGGCTCAACCACTGCTACAGATTCTACCACTCCTGCCAAGACTGCAACAACTCAAGCGGCACCCTCCCTTTTCAACTTTGCTCCTTCCTCAACAACTACAATTCCTCCAACCACCTCTACTGCTCCTTCCACAAGCATCTTCAATACATCGTCGTCCGATTCAGCGCACAAAGCATCAACCCCAACTCAAAATATCTTCAAATTCGCTCCATCGTCCCCGTCTTCTCAACCTCCGCAGTCCATACAGAGTTCGGCGCCAACGTCTCAAGTCTCGGGATCGCAAGACACCCAGTCAAGCAAGCCTTTACAACCACAGAGTATCAATTTTACAGCTCAACCAACTCCATCAAAGTCGACACCCTCATTCTCGTTTCCACCGCCCACTCCACCAAAGACATTTTATTTTGCTCCACCACCAGCAACTCCTTCATCAACTGCAGGACCAGCCACTCTATTTTCTGCAGCGGCATCACCTGCCCCTTTTCAACCGTTTTCTAAGACGGCCTCACAATCAGCCGCTCCGCTAGCATCTCCGGTGGCACTTTCAGCGCCGAAATCAGCAGCAGCAGCATCTGAAAGCACTTCTCCTCCGGGAAGCCCAAAGGGTTTTACGATGGGCAGTGCGACGAAGTCTGTTACCCTTGATCCATCTGCACCTCATGCCTTCCTCAATATCTCCGGATATGCCACTCCTTCACAACGTGAGTGCATCTTTGCTCCACTTGTGCCACCGGCCAATCCAGGCGCGCTGAATCTGGAGCACATCAATAATCCCTGGGTTGAGATGAAGGTCCGAACGAAGAGGCTCAACAAGTCTTTCTTGGCTAGTGCCCAATCAGTCGATACGTCCAAGTCCGGTGTATGCGACTTTAGTTTTGTCAAAAGTTGTGCTAGCTACATCGAATTGTGGGAGACTATTTTGCGCGAATACGAGGCGAAGACAGGCTCATTGCCGAATGGGAAAGCATCCCATAATGAAGGTCTGCGCCCAGCTAAACGCCCAGCAGTCGAGGCGCCTTCAGACTCACAAGTCGCATCAAAGAAGACGAAAGCTGATCTATTCCTACCTGCGTCTGAGACACCAAAATTCTCTTTCGGGGCGTCTTCCGGGACGCCGAAATCCTCTGTGGAGACACCCACGAAGGCAGCTTCGGCAACTGCTAGAATGGTTAAAGATTTATTGGACCAACCCATTGCACCATCACCTCCCAGCATCTCGCCTGCTGGTTCTCCCACCGCTGCCGCCTCGCCTGCAGAGTCTGATGTTTCAGTACTAAGCGGCCCTCGACCTACCGCAAAACCGTTCTTCTCCTTTTCTCAGCAGCCAGTCGAACAAGAGGAGGAAAAGAATGATGAGGAGGCGGAAGATGATGCAGAAGGAGGTCAGCCTGTTTCAATCGAAAACTCTCAGGCAGTGATGGACCGACTGGTCGCCAAAAATTTCCCGACGTGGAAAACTCCTGTGCAGCAGGTCTCTGAAACTCCGACATCTCAAGGTAGTCCAGGCAATGAAGACAGCGCCGCCGACAGTGCAGCCGATAGTGCGGCTGAGAGTGCAGTCAGCGAAGCTGAGAACACGGATCTTGCCAATTTCAAACTCGACTTAGTCGGCCACAGCCAGATAGAGCTATTTGGAAAGGTTAAAGCGCGGCGCTTTGAGCCCGATGCTGCCAAACGAGTTGCCCCAGCTGGAGCATGGCCTTCTGTTGGCCAAGGCCCCTTACTAATTCGGCAAAACGAGAGTTCTGGGGAATGTAGTATCCTTATGAAGGTATCGCCGTCGGGAAGAATTGCCATAAATTGTAATCTGTTTGCCGGTGTCGAGTACAAGCAGGTTGCTGCACAAGATAAGCGCGTTCAGTTCGCGGTACCACAACAGGGAGGTGGACTCGAGACTTATATGGTTACGTTCCCTAGTCCTTCAGAAGCAGCACACTTTGCCAGTGTCTGTAACCAGAACAAGTAAGATCAATATACTCTCTCTTTTCTCTTAGCTTTCTAATGTCTATTCTAGGAATGGACGAACCTCATCTGATAATAGCTCGGCAACTGAAAGCGACTAGCGGTCGCCTCGGTTTGGTCACAGCTCTTTTCTCCGAAACTGAGATCCTCTCCAATTTACTATTTCTACCATTGTCTGTACTATAAATGTATACACACATTCAGGAGCATTGCGATTGCATTGGGTAGGATGAACGGAAAATCAAGTCAAATTTAGCGAACCACTGGTCTATAAATAATGCATCCTGTTTTATAGGACTCCCATCGGTCACGATGTCTGCCACGACAGCTGCTAAATGTGAACGGCTCTAGTACTCATCGAGTGCGTTAGATTCTTGCGGAATCATCGAGTGCGATATAAATTGATGTTTTCGACCTGAAATCGAGTTTTCGCTTCAGGTCATAACCCATTTTTCGGTCACTGGCCGTTGAACCACTCGAGTCATGTTTCGAAGTTTACTCCCACCAGCTATGATGTCCACCATATAATGCGCGATTGATCGAGTGCATTATTTGCCATGATATGCGTAAACTCAAATAAGGATATTGAATGCGATGGAATACAGTGGTCACTCTTTAAGAAGTGTTGTGGTAGACGATGGGAGTACGGTACTCATGCAAACTGCTAATACATTTTAACATCAGAGACCCTATTCTAACCTTTTGGTTGCCATGAGGTAGCCCATATTCCAACGGCCAGTGGAGGTGTTCAATCGCCAGTCAACTGAAAATTATTGGCCGAGTGCCCAGTCATGGGGTGGAGGCGACATTAATCGCCCAGTACACGGCTACAAGCGGGACACGCAAACATGTGTATAGATCCACCAAACAGGGACCCAAGTATAAATAATAGACAAGCGGGGCTTTGTGTGTTTGTTATTGTTCATTCTCTTGACTCGCTGAATTCGTCACTGCCTGGACTATTTGACTTCAATTACAACTCGTTGTGATTGGTAGAGCATATCGCAATGTGAGTTCCTTGGTATCCCTTGAGAGACAATAATCAAAACTAAGTATACACAGGTCATATACAGCTTCATATGCGTTCTATGAAGCTCTTTGGGAGGCTGGGATTACCCATTGCTTCGGTAATATAATGTCGAACTCTTACCACTGTTGTGAAACTCATCATTCATCTAGTCAATCTCGGCTCAGACCATCCTAGTATAATCGAGGCCATGGTTAAGGGCCAAAGTGAGAAAAAAGGCGAGTTCCCAGAAATCATCACTTGTCCAAATGAGGTAGGCGGTACGTTCGTTTTCATGATGTATGCTGAAGTTAGTCTAGATGGTTGCTATGTCCATGGCCGACGGATATGCTCGAGTCACTGGCAAGCCACAGTGTGTGATAGTTCACGTCGATGTCGGTACTCAAGGCTTGGGAGCAGCCATGCATAACGCTTCTTGTGGCAGGGCACCAGTCCTCGTATTTGCTGGGCTGTCACCTTTCACGATCGAGGGTGAGATGCGTGGTAGTCGAACAGAGTTCATTCACTGGATTCAAGATGTTCCCGATC
This sequence comes from Microthyrium microscopicum, assembly GCA_010405405.1. Classification (NCBI taxonomy): domain Eukaryota; kingdom Fungi; phylum Ascomycota; class Dothideomycetes; order Microthyriales; family Microthyriaceae; genus Microthyrium; species Microthyrium microscopicum. The sequence goes on along the minus strand of MU004243.1, from coordinate 431,497 downwards.
AAAAGCAGATAGTCGCTCAGTATTGCAGATATACTGGAGAGATCAAGAGTGGAAAGAATGTCAAGGTAAGTCTGGCCTTGTACTTATTCACAGATCACCATAATGATCGTGCTAGCAAATGGTGAATCGGGCGCTGAGCTTTGCCATGAGCGATCCTAAAGGTCCAGTATATTTGTATGGCGCTCGAGAGCCGATGGAAGAGGACATTAAGCCATACAAACTTGATCAACGGTACTGGACACCAGTTGTATCTGGTGCTTTACCCATATCTGCAGTGAAGATGATTGCGGAGGCTTTGGTGAATGCAAAAGAGCCATTGATTGTAACTGGCTATTCTGGTCGAGATCAGTCCTGCCCTTGCGAGCTAGTCAAACTCGCCGATACTATATCAGGACTTCGAGTCCTGGATACTGGTGGCTGCGATATGTGTTTCCCAGCTGATCACCCGTAAGTCCACTGGCCATCAACCCACATCATCACTAACATTTACTCGCAGGGGCTGGCTCAGTACACGATTCAGTGTAGACAAGTCTATCACCACAGCCGATGTCATCCTCGTCCTTGACTGCGACGTCCCCTGGATCAATACCCAAAATATACCAAACAGCGATGCAAAAATCTACCACATCGACGTCGATCCGCTGAAACAGCAACAGCCAGTCTTCTATATCAACGCACTCGCTCGCTACAAGGCCGATGCCGCCGCTTCCATCAACCAAATCACCTCCTACATCAAATCCGAGAGCTCCTTCACTACCACCCTATCATCCTCCGCTTACTCGGAGCGTCGTCAAGCCCGCGACAATTCTTACAAAGCTCTGTTGACCAGCATATCCGACGTCGCCAAACCTACTGACAATGACACCTACGACACACCTTTCTTAGTCGCCCAGCTACGCCAACATCTTCCAAAGGACACAATATGGGTCATCGAAGCCGTCACCCAAACTCTTGTCTGCGCCGACCAACTCCAATGCACCCTCCCCGGCACTTGGCTCAACTGTGGCGGCGGCGGTCTTGGCTGGAGCGGCGGCGCAGCTCTCGGTATCAAACTTGCCTCTATGAAGGCATCTGAGCGTCCTCGCTTTGTGTGCCAGATCGTTGGCGATGGCTCGTATTTGTTCAGTGTGCCCGGCAGCGTCTACTGGATTGCAAGAAGGTACAAAATTCCTGTGCTGACGGTGGTATTGAACAACAAGGGCTGGCATGCACCAAGGCGCTCGTTGTTGTTGGTACATCCAGAAGGCATGGCGAGTAAGGCTTCGAGGAAGGATATGAATCTTGATTTCGATCCAAGCCCAGATTATGGAGGCATTGCGAAGGCTGCTGCGGGAGGTGAGCTATGGGCTGTGAGGACAGGAAGTGCGAAGGAGTTGACAGAGATGTTGCCCGAAGTGGTTAAGAAGGTGGAGAGTGGTATGCCGGCTGTCTTGGATGCATTGTTGAACTCGGCTTGATTGCTGCGCCCTGTAGTTTTCGAGAAGTTTTCAGCTGCTGTCTGCAAAGTAGCCCGAACAATGATAAGAGTGACACTGCATTGCCAAGCATATGAAAGCTGTTATAACTGAACTCTAGCTCTAAATAGGGAAATTACTTCTTACAAAGTCGCACACGATGAGATTATTACCTTAGCTCAAACCGGAACCATGTCTTGAACAGTAGGAATGGTCTTTAGCAGCTCTTCAATAGATCGCAAACCAGATTCGTCCTCAAAGGTGCTCACGAAACCGCAATGCCCACGAACATACTTGAATTCCTCTGCCGAGATTTGAGGTGCCTCAAGTTAACGATCAGATAACAACGAGTCTGCTAAAAGGAGCCACGATTTCACATTGTATTCGACAGGCTGCGGTGACTTGCTTGGTTGGAACGACCGACCATAATGAATATGAAAGGGTTGCAAGAAACTGGCTGGCTGAAGCAATCAAGTATACTGTGTGCCACGACCACAAAGCAGGTCTCAGTTTTAAAGAAAAAGGGTAGCGTGCAACTCAACGGCGGGTGGGCCAACTTGCTATTCGTAAATAGGCTGAAAGTCCAACGCTTTGGCTGATAGGCACCAGTGATTGATAAAAAAGTTGATTGACCAAAATGAGCATCAGCATAACTGCTCATACAGCTAGATCAGCGAGATTGATTGTCTGCCCAAAAAAATGTATTGCGAACAAGTGCCAATAGTACATGTATCGGGGGCTATTGCAACCTCAGTGCTTCGACCAAGTTCTTCACCGGACAAACTTATTACTGTAGGTCTGTCTACCCCTCTTTCTTGCTTCATGTCTCTCTATCCATGGCTATAATGAGTCATGAAAAGGTATCTCCCAAAGAACAACATCCAATAAGTCAAGGGTGGGATATCTCAAGACCTGTCACTGCTCTATCCTATAGGGCTATAAGCAATGTCAGTCAACGGCAAAACCTCGAAACTCAGAATTGTATGCGTTTCGGACACCCACAATCAAACGCCATCTCTCCCGGCTGGCGACATTCTAATCCATGCTGGTGACCTCACAAACCAAGGCACGAAAGCAGAGCTGCGAAAACAACTTGACTGGCTTCAATCACGGAAAGGTTTCGTCGCAAAGATCCTCGTGGCTGGAAACCATGATGTTACGCTAGATAAGGAATTCTACTCGACGCACGGAGTGCGAATGCACAATCAAAACCCACAGGATGTTGATGAGATACAAGACATGGTCACAAAAGCTGACTCGGTCACTTACTTATGCCATGAGTCCAAGAGCTTGGAGGTGCCTGTTGGCGACCACAAAGTGACACTCAATATCTTTGGGAGCCCATGGTCACTGGCCAATGGAACATGGGCGTTCGGCTACCAACCATCAGAAGCAGAAGCCCTGTGGTCGGAAGTTCCACTGGATACTGATATCCTCATAACTCATGGTCCACCGCAGGGAATTTGCGACATCACGAAAGAGGGGCAGAGTGATGGATGCACTGATCTGCTGAAGACACTACAGCGAGTCAGACCTCGACTACACGTTTGTGGACATCGGCATGAAGGTCGAGGAGCATATTCAATAGCCTGGAGTGAAAATGATGGCCAAGTTGAGAGACTCTGTAGGTGGAACGATCCTGGAGTAGCAAGTCGACAGAAGCTGAGCCTCGTAGATCTGACTGGAAAGAAAGGACAGGATTCTTGGATTCGAGAAGACGTTACCTCAATTAACAAACTCCTTGAGATGGAATTGAGCCGGGAAAATTCTACTGGAAACAGTACTTGCGTGGTCAACGCAGCAATTATGGCTAAGAGCTTTTCCAGGGGCACACAAAAGGTGATGAACAAGCCTATTGTAGTTGACATAGAATTTCAAAAGGATTGAAACCCGAATGACGCTCAATAAAGACTTTGAATTGCTGGAAATGGAGACTGGGAGTTAGAGACTGGTTGCTTCTGTCTTGATCTATCAAAAAATCAACACCCGATTTAAGAGCAGTTTTCAAGGAGGAACGGGAGGTACTCAATGGCAGTACGCCTTCATTGATTCTGAAATAATGTCCAGCTTGGAACATTTTCGAGTCGTGCTTATCCAAATCTTCAAAGCCATGCTCTTCTCCAAATTGTCATCATAAGCCAGCACAAAACAAAGCATTGTACCACAACCGGCCCAAGCAGCCTTTCAATAATCACCACTACTGAGACACCTCATGATGTACCTAAAACTACAGTAATTATTGGCAGTAGCACCGGGAGCCAACGCAGAAAACCCGCCAATCTTAGCGATAAATTGCCTATCCAAAGTATGGAGAAAGACCGCTGCATCCTACCTGCACTCTGCAAGCACTAATTTGTGTCTCTCCTGCATGGCAGACATATCGTCAAATTGGCTAATGCAAACTCCTTTGCTGAGCATTGACGAACAAACTCAAAAAAAGGTACCATGCATGCCATGCAGTCACCAAGGGACAATAACACTGATTTTCCGATACGTAGGGAAAATCAAACGATATCCCTGGGAAGATTGCGAAGGTTTGTGCTGGGGACGAGGCATGGTATTTGATGGTCATGGAAGTGACAAAATTGAATTCAAAAGGAGCCGCTTCACGAGGAGAAAAAGAAAAGAGATGGTTCGTGTCAGTTTGAAAGTCAGCCTCATAACGTTTTTTAAGCTTCCCGTGTTCCCGACGCGATGGCGGGATGAGGACTTGAGAGCTGCTGGTTGGTTCGTTAGACACGTTTTTCTGCCCAGACAAGGCGTCAATATTTGGCGAGGAGGAGCACTGCTAAACGTGCGAGGTAATTGTAGATCGTTTTTGTTGATGGGACGCCGTGTTTGTGATGGAAGTCTCACGATCTTTCGGCGAAGAATGCTGGGTATTTGGCGAGAAGCTGGAGTGTCAGATGGACGGCTCATGCCAGGGATGGTTTGGAAGGAACCTTGTGCGCAAGACTTGGAGTTTTGTTTTTGATATTGAACCTAGAGATTGCCCACATGGAAGTTGGAAGTTAGGAATATTCGGAGACATCAAGACATGGGAGTTAGGCGCGTTGAAAAGGGGCATATGAATCATGATATACGCGATTTCGGTACCAAGCCTTGCAACGTCCAGCGCACTTTCGAATGAATTGGAAGACATTGACTTCATTTTTCGACAACAAACACGATGAAGACTTGGTACAACAGGAATATGGAAAACACGCTCTCCTTTCAAGTCGCGTCTGGCGTCGTACAGGTTATATGCAGGCTTTACGCAGCTAAATCTGGGGCCTGCAGCGGGAAGGCACATTTCAGTAAAAATATGAAACCTGCCACAATCGACCATTCAGAATTGGGGAATATGTTTATATTTTGTTGATTGCTGGAACCTTGCATAATCTTGGATAGGCATTGAATTTCCCGTGATTGAGGTGGGTGAATTGCAGTAGTTGCGCATGAGATATCTACACAGGTAGGTAATCTTCGCGGAACATGATATCTCGCGTTCGCGGCTCTACAAAATGATAGATTTAATGTGGGGAATGGGATGGAGACTTGCAGGTGGTCGTAAAGAAGGTCCGAAACTCAGAGCCGCTCAGCAGTTCAAGAGTTTGTGATTGCTGTGGCTTGATGGCTTGCATGGATAACGATAGCTTGGGGAAGCCAGACCAGGATAGAAAATTGATGTTCTGAATTGGGTGAGAAAAGAAGGAATCCTTCAAAGCCTCAAAAGAGATTCGAGTCCAGAATGATTTGAAGCAATATGCTCATCGTTCTTCTTCTGTCATTCTTCTCTAGTCTGTCATTTTCGTCTTTTCAACAACTCAACCAATATCAAAATTAGCCAGCTCTCGCAAGGCTCAGTCAGCCAATCGCGGTGGATACCATGATATAATCGATTCTTCGGATAACCTTTGTTGCACCGCGCAGTCCTTGTGTAATTACAGATCTCGCGAAAGAAGACATTCCCGCGCGACAAGAGTCAAGGAGTCAATTGAGCTTATTCTACGCGACTGAAAGCAGTAAGCGATTGGTGGTCTTCAGCAGCTCGCCTGGTTCCAGTCTCCGAAATCCCCTGGAGCGCAAGTGTCGCAAGAAGCAAGGCTCCGTGGGAGTAGGTGTGACAGACGAGAAAAAGACTGTGAAAAGACAGGCCTGCGGTCCCGACGTGGATGAACCTCAGCTATCACAACATCGTCAGCATCTTGGAAGTTGGGCCAGGTATTTTTTTCGGGATCGTATGCCAGCATTTGCAGTGCCTTTCCTATCAATTCCCTTGGGACCTTGACTTGGACTTGAGCGCGAGCCTGCAGTAGTACGGTATAGTGGGTCTGCAAGGTGCACCTGCCCTGCCTTATGCCCCAAAGCAAGCAAAGGAAAGCGCGACCACCGACTTCGACTGAAGCATGACTTCCATTTCCAGACAACATCCCGGTCCATTCACTGACCACATGCATGCTGCAAACACTAAACACTATCTTGTGCCTCCACACTTCCCCCAAGAAACATCGCGACATGTCTCTTCTTCTTCCTCCCGCCAACTCCAACTCCCTTATTCTCCCCCTCCGCTGCCCTCGCCTTCTTCTCCACTACTCTCTCCGTCCAACCTAGACAAGCGCCCCTCTACAGCGCCAGGACCTCAAGGCTCGCAAGCCAATTCCGACCTCTCCGCATCTACTAAGGCACCCAGATCTTCGCGACCCGCTGCCATACGAAAGTCGCCCACTGTCTCTGATCTTCACGTCTCCAAGCGACCCTCTTCAAGTCGAGCCACTGTCAATCCCTCTCCATCCTTATCCGGCCTTCTTTCACCCACATCCGCCAATCCTGCGCAATCGCGAGCGCAATCACGATCCTCTTCTACATCTGAAAGGCGAGGCTCTTCAGCACGACGTCCTCCCGCTTCTTTTAGTGCGAATGGCATTGAGACATCCTACGGTCCTCCTCCCGCTCTAATAACCAGAGGTTCCTATCATTCTGAACTTGCAAGGCTTGCTCAAAATCCTGCTGCATCGACCTTTGCAGCGCAAAAGCAAAAACCATATAACTCGGGAACCTTGCCTCTAACCGTCAACACTTCTGCTGCTCGATCGGATTTCTCGTCGAGACCGCGCTCGAGAGACCAATCCTCTGACTCGGCACAGCAGCAGGCACAAGGTCTGCTTTCTCCCACAACCTTTGAACATAACGAAATGGAATCACTAGACGCAATAATGAGGAAAAATCAGTCGCAATGGAGACAAGCTGCTCCATCGGAATCGGCGTTTGACATTGTACATCGTAAAATGCAACGAGCGCAGCGGCAACCCTCGGAAGAAGGCATCGAGTCAAGTCAAAGCAGTGAAGATTTATTCTTAAAATTGGGCGATGAGGGAACATTGCAAGAAGAAGAGACGCATAGACAGGAGGAAGAAGAGATTGCAGATGTGACGAGCCAATTAGACCATCTTCAGGTATGTTTTAGGTCCCATCACATCGTTCCTTCCCCATTGGGTCATTGGCACCAAGAACTCGAGCACCTCCAAATGATAGTGACAATATGATTGAGGCAACCTCAAGTCATTTATTGACAACCGCGATTGTTCTTTTGTACCCCTCCACGACAAACCTCTCCCTCAAATTTTCATACTCCTGAGCCTTTCGTCTGACTCCATCCAGATTCGCGGCCGCCGTCCTACTGAACGGAATTTGTTACAAAACGACCTTCAATTATCTCGCCGACGAAACTCAAGTCCACTGGATACTGGAGATAGTGGTCGATATTCTGCCATGCAAAATATGACTGCCTACCGAAGGCCTTCTGGTGCCGCATCCGTTATTGGTGTCTCCACACGTACGTCAACAACTCTTCAGGATAGACAAAATATCGCCTCTTATCGACCTCGGTATTCTGGACCTCAAACCCCTTCTGTTGTTTCTAGAGCCTCGGAATACACATCAACAAATCAGCGTCGCGCTTCTGTTGCTGACCAATTTCCCGGACGATCCTACCAGCGGATATCCAGGTTGAATTATTCCACAACTCCAACTGAACAGTCACCCAAGGCGACGCGGAGCAGCTATCAGCAGGATCCTCGTACAGACGGTGAATCTGTCGTTTCCACTGTTCAGTCGAATGTTTGGGACGAAATGGCTGAACGAAAATCACATGTGCATAGAATAGACCACGGCAGAGGCTATTCAGGAGCGGCAGGATCCAATGGCTCCGGGGAACGACCACGAACCGCGACAACTACCATAACGACAGTCTCATCATCCCCAAAGCTTCCAATGGGCTTCAAGTCTACTGCGAATGGAAATCAGGGAGGGCAAGAAGCCTCCAATATACATCCCAATCTACACCAATCGCTAGCACGATGCAAGACTACTCTCAGCCCAGCAGTCTATCGAGCTCTAGAAACTTCTGCATCTGGAGCACTAGAAATGGCAATGGCAGCACGAGGAGTTATTCCCAGCGGTTCTGTCTATTCATCGGCTACAGGAACCAATTCGCTCGCAGGCGATCGTCAGATGAAGCGAAAAGCCGACAACCTCTGTCGTAATATAACAGATTTATGTGTGGCACTCCTTGATGATCACCCACGACCTGTATCTCCCGAGGCTACAAAACGGCTTTCAATACAGACTCTTGGACAGAACCGCGCGAGTCGAGATTCAGCACAAAACACCCCCCAAACGCCCGGCGAATCTGCCCCTAGAACTTATAGTAGGCATATGAGTCTTGAACCCGAAGAACGAGAGGCACGACCTGCATCTAGCCGGGCGCTAGAACGTCTCGAAGCTCGTCGAGCTTCTAATCTGGGGTCTAATTCGGCTGCGAGTAGTCCACGTGAGTCGTTACAAACAGCTCAACAACGACTTGGCCAACAAGAACATCCTAAATCCTCGCCCATACCTTCCGCATTGATGCGCGCTGGCACGTCTCTTAGAGCGCGGCGAGCTCAGGCTGACGATGACGACGAAGTTGTAAGCTTTCGGGCGCCTTCTCGTGCCGTGACAGAAGTTGGTTCAATGCTTCGCAAACGAAGTGACCGACTCTCTTCTAATCTTGGAGTTCCACGCAACTCTGAGGGCCACTATACTCCTCAACATTCCACACAACAAAGCAGTGCGCTGCGACGAGTAGTCACCAATGGCGGACTACCATCTCCTACCAATTCGACAGCGTCTTTTGCCCGCGCCTCGAGTCGTCTATTTGGCAACGATCGACTTGCTCCTGATGACGCCGAAGCCGAGGAAAAGAAAACAAAGCGACGCAGCCTTAATCTTTACTCGGGCTCATCGTCGAACACTGCCTTGGGTCGCAGCGCGTCTCTCCGACCCGCAAGCCTCAGCACTAATCGGCAAAGCTTAACGACTGCTGATTGATGAACCCCATTTCTCCGACGAACAACCATGTTTCGTCAATTGTAATACTAATTGTCCTCAACACTCGGCTGCTACGACACGATATACCCTACTTTGAAACTTTTTACGACCCACTTTTGGGATTGCTTTCTTCTTGCATTAGCGACGGGCAAACGTCATTCTGGGCCATGTTCTTGATCCGCCCATTTTGCGCCTACATATTTTATTCCATCTTCATGCCTGTGGCAATTGGCAGGCTACTGAGCTCGCTACGGAGGAGCGTGCGGATTTTGATGTTGCACCAGTGGGGAAAACGGTTTTTTATATCAGTGTTCAACTGGATGGGTGGCATCATTTGAGATCGATTGCGCTAGTGTCTTTATAGATACCAATATAAGAACCCCTTCTGCTCCCAATCAAGGCGAGACAGACTTTTCTTACTGTGATCTGATATTTTCTAGCTGCTTCGCTGTGATGATGATACCACGAAATCTGACCTCCAACACATCTTCAATTCACATACGCCCTAGTCCTGTTCGAAGCAATCGGCTCCTACGCTCCTTCTAGTGTATGATGACATACTCCAGCCGTACTAGTTTCATCCAATGGATATGATGGTCACATTGAGGCTCAACGGGAGGAGCTATGACAATCCCACCCGCGGGGTTTTGCGGGGCTTCCATGTCAGATTGCGTACGATCCGCAGTTCTGACAGCTTAGAATCGACCTAAACACCAATCCCGTCCACAGCTCCGGCGATCATTAACGTCAATTGATCGATTGATCAACATCTGACGCCAACAAAGTCCCAAAAGGTCCTCCTGTCCGCCTCCTAGAACTTCATACACCACTTCCTCTCCACCAACTTTAACAAGCATCTCAATCAGCCATCATGCCATCCAACGACCTCAAATACACCCTTCTCTACCACGGCGGTGTCCCCGGCCGTGGCGAATTCATCCGTCTCCTCCTGGAAGCTTCCTCCACACCCTACACCGACCCCGCCAACGCTGGCGACCCTTCTCCCGTCTACGCATCCTGCAAACCCGAGTGCACAGGCATCGATGGCAACCCACCCGCCTTTTCACCGCCCATGCTGAAAGTTGCTGGCGCAGGCAAAGATGGCAAAGACCTGATTCTTACGCAAACTTCCAATATCCTCTTATATCTCAGTAAAACGCTCGGTTTCAACGGCGATGATGAAGTGGATGCATACTACGTCAATGCGCTGACGTTAACGGCACTGGATTTGAATAATGAGGTTCATGATACGCATCATCCGGTTGGTACTACGTTGTATTATGAGGATCAGAAGGAGGAGGCGTTACGTGCCGCGGGTAATTTTAGAGAGATGAGGATTCCGAAGTTCTGCTCGCTTTTTGAGAGGACGTTGAAGGGAAATGAGGGGAAGGGCAAAGGAAAGTATATGGTTGGCAAGAGTTTGAGTTATGCGGATACGACGGTGTGGCAGGTGTTGAATGGGCTGAAGTTTGCATTTCCAAAGGAGATGAAGGCACGGGAGGGCGATTATCCACTGTTATTTGGCACGTTTTATCCGAGTGTGGAGGGTGAGAAGGGGATTAAGGAGTATTTGGGGAGTGAGAGACGGTTGAAGTATGGGATGGGAATATTTAGGGATTATCCAGAGTTGGATAGGCAGTGATGGAAGGGGATAGGGATGAGTAATCATGAATGATACGTATACAATGTTTTGATCATTTATCATCTGGTTTTGGGCCCTCTGTTTTGCCTTCTAAGACGTCTTTTATGCTGACCATGCCGCTTCCTCGTGGTAATGGTTTTTGTTGTCCTTTGCCTTCTTTCCAGCCAATCATGTATATGAGTCGAAATGTAGCTGGTACACTCCCGTCTTCGTTCCCGTGGAGTTCCTTGTATATACTACTCGCAGCAGCTAACACGTCTCTGCGTATTCCTGACCCTTCGCGGCCTAGAACAGCATTGGACTCGCCCATTGCCTGCAAGTCTTGCATAAGTGCAAATATATCAGGATAATCAATCACGATATCATCAACATCCACGGTAAGAAGCTTGAAGCCAGCCGACTGTAACAGGCCTCCAATATCCCTCACATCAGCCAGTGGAGAAGTATGTGTGCTGACGCCTCCTCGTCGATCCTGCTCAGCCAGCTGGAGGGATGTTCTCAGCTCGTAGAGACTATCTCCTCCAAACATGACGCCAATGAAGGGAGCATCCTGTTTGAGAACAGAATTAATTTGCGCCAGCACGGATGGCAAATCGTTGATCCAGTGCAACGATAGCGAGCTCAAAACTGCGTCGAACGTGCCTGCATCATAAGGCAGCGTTTCAGGTGATTTCAGCACATCCCTCGTTATCTCCATTTTGTTATTGAAGTCGAGGTCAGCATCACGGTACAAGAGGGAGCGCGAGTTTTCAGCGGCGGTTATGCGGCCGATGCGTGAGGCGAGTGGCTCGGCGACTGGTTGTGCGGAGTAGTCGTCGGGATTCGTTTTGGTCAGCATTCGAGCGACGTGACAGGCATTTGCGCCAAGATCGAGAACGTGGTCGAAGTCGCGTTTTATATCCTGTTCCTATTAGTTTCTGGATGGAGATGAGGCATGTTGAGCTTACGAGAAGACGCTCAGATAGTCGTGACGCAACCTCATCTCGGAGGTAGTCGACCTGTCGGCTTAGCTCGACGTTCTGAGCGGCGCGCTCCTTCTGTGCCCATTTCGTCTGTGATTGTAATGTTTAGCAGAGCTCCCTCTATTATTTATGTCGAAGAATCGCGTACGGCATTGTTGAAGACCTCGACAATTGGCGCGCCGGGGGTCTGGACTGCGTAGAATCGCAACCCAATTACATTCCGGTGCGGCAGTTGAAGAGATCTTGCTAGGTGCCGGAGGGACGACCTATACATATGGAAAGGACAAATGTTGCAAAGGTATTCACATTTTGTGAGCTTCGAACAATGATGCTCTGATGTCGAAGTTAGTATTTGGAGAGCCAATCAGAAGCAGATCTAGAAATAGTGCTAGATTTGGCTCGTGCACAAGGCTGACTCTCAGCCTTGTTCTAACTACATCTCGTTCTGCCTTGGTACAAGTGACCGCGTGGGATTTTAGACTTGTAAACTGTACGTTGAGCTTTTAAGTTTGGACTTGCAAAAATCTCAGACTTTATCCCCGCTAAATAATGTATGTGTGATGCTAAGCCTACACATTCGTTCTAAGAAGCATTATGCATTTGACAAGAGCGCCGTGAAGTCAACTGGAAGTCGTGAACTACCTAATTTGAAGGAGCCGAGCAGTGAGATTAGAGCCCTCAAAGAAGAGCCCAGTCTATTCCCTATCAAAGATCGAGCTTCTTCTTGGCCACGAGCCATAGAAACTTGACACCATAATCTGGATCATCTTCTTCCAGCTTCCCATCCCCTGCCTCTAGCAACTCCGTCTCGACCAAATCTAGCCCCGAATCCGTCACCATTTTCTTATTGTCCTCAACATCAAAACTGCTCCAAAACATGCCGTAGCCCATCATCTCTCCATGAATCTCTTCCTCGTCCATAGTTGCGAGGTTCATCACAAACATGCCGCCAGGTTTAAGCCAGGAGTTGATCTTGGAGAGCATTGTCTTTTGCTCCTCTCGTGGAAGGTGGAAGATCGTGAAGAAACTAGTAATGCCGTGGAAGCTCGCAGGCTCGAAATCCAGAGCCATCATGTCGCCTGGCAGAAATGTCGCTTCCGGGCATCGTTCCTTCGCCATGTTGATGAATTTAGTGGAGATGTCGTTGGCCGTGACTTGAGCTCCGCGATCGAGAAGCATGCGCGTTATGGGGATGCCAGGGCCGCAGCCGAGTTCGAGAATGCGGGGCGCTGCAGGCGCATTTTTTAAGACTTTGTCGGTGTATCTTTCTCGTGGAGAATCCTGGTCTTTGACCCAGTTTAGATACCAATCTGCTATATGGTCGTAGGCCTGCTCGACTATGATCTTTGGTTCATCGGACATCCTTTGAGTCAATGATAGTGCAGGGAATAGATGTCATGCAGTTTCGTCGAACGGGTCGATCTTTGGTAGCAGTCAACTACCGACTAGCAGATGTTTCCAACACTACAAAGGCAGACAGAAAAGGTTTGCTCAAGGGACGTTAGCATGGCCAATATAAGGTAAAAACTCAAACGTGATTCAGAGGCGCCCGGCCTCGTCTAGGTAAGCTCTTCACCCCGCACGAACGACTGTTTTTCATCTCTATTGGCTTACGTAGGTAAATGACAGACAACAATGAAGCTGAGCTGATGCTTTACATTTGCTTCGTCTCTCCGTCCATTGATGGACTCGCCAAGGTTCTGCTTGATCGCCGGTCCAAGATACACTTATTTCTACTCCGTGGTGATTTGGGACTTTCAGCTTGAGCCGAATCTGAATGGTATTACCAATGGTATGGCTCCATTTCCTCCAGTGACATTGACACTTTCGAGAGCCTCAAGCAGCCAGAGGCTAGATCCTTCATGTCTAAGCATCAGTCTCATAGCCTAGATATTTTTTGTTATATAGTCACAAAATCGTAGAATTTTCACGGAATTAAACTGAGCGGACAAGAAGATATGAGAATTTCATATCGCACTTCTCATTAGCCATAATTTCCTGGCAGAGTTGCCTTGAGATCCCGTCCTTAGGAGCTTCACACGAGCTGCGAGGTATGCTGATGAGCTTCCATCGATCTACCTGCGATCAGATCCATCCAGTGAAAAGTTGCCGACGCCAGTGGTGGTCCTCATGTCGAGCTAAAGCCCACGATAAGCATAGGGTAGTCGCGATGAATACAATTACTACTTGTACCTCAGCGAAATGAAGTACTATTACCACTCTCCCCCTTCCTCACCTCCCTCGCCGTGCCCTTCTCATTCGTCAGCCTAATAGCCACATTATCCGTCATCTTATGCGAAATATCCTTCACAAAAAAGCTCGCCACCAACGCCAGCGCCGAAAACGCACACGCCGAATAATAAATCCTCCTAAACGCCAACGTCCCCGTCCACTTCAACGCCTCATTCCCCGCGTCCACAATATCTTGCGTAATCTCTGGCAACTTCAACGCCGCTGAATCCTTACCAGCGGTCAATAGGGGGATGAGTTTTGGTAGCGAGGAGCGTGGTGCGCCCATGGGGATCACGCGGTTGCCGACGCGTCGACCGGCGTCTTCTTGGATGGTGTTCATTAGGATGCTGGAGTAGATGGTGACGGCGACGGAACCGCCGATTGCGCGGATTGAGCCGAGGACGAGGGTGGCGAGGCCGAGGTGGTGGTCTTCGGAGGCGAGTTGGACGCAGACTATCAGGGCGACTAGGGAGAAGCCCATGCCGAACATTGCTAGGAAACCCATTCCGAGTGCAAGTTGGAATTTGTAGGGGGTGAGTGTGCTGTGGGTAGGTTTAGTATACTTTAGATCAGGGGAAAGTGAGAGGAATGACATACGTGAAGACTATATCGCTGACTAGTTTCATGGCGGAGCTGTATATGAGGATATTGTTGGAACCAAGACCGGGCCCCTTTCCAATGAGTATGCCTCCTAGGAAACCGCCGATTGCTCCACCTACTCCGCCGGGTATTGCAGATACACCTATCTTGATGGGATCGCGAAAGAACATGTACTGGCACTGTTGAGTCCCTATAATATGTTAGTGTCAAGCCGCGCATAACATATATGCTCAAGGCTTACAGAATGCGGCTGCTGTATACAAGGACATTCCGCCAACAAATGTGAGAAGTAGTAGAATCGTAAATGTCCTAGCCTTTCCAATGAATAGTTCGTGCGCAAAGAATGGTTCCTTTGCAAACTTCCACTCCCAAATTCCAAGCGCTATAAGGGACATAATCCCAAGAACGACCGGGGCTATCGTGCCAGGAGAAGACCAAGGGAATTGAACGCCGCCAAAAGCGAGTCCCATCAAAGTCAACACGATTCCAAAAGCCATGAAAAGGACTCCAATCCAATCCAGAGCAGCCAAACGCTGCTTCTTCGTAACTCCCGGCACCAACCTTGCCGGCGGCTACATCAATCGTTAGCGAAAACCCACGCGTCGAACCTCCTCATGGACATACCGGATGATACCAAAATTGTATAGCAACCAACGTCAAAACATTCAACCCGATCCCCACAATAAAATTAATCCTAAAACTCAACTTCTGATACTTAACCATCGCATTCCCCGTCAACGGTCCGAAAATACTCCACGGCAACGTCACAATATCCAACGCCGCCTGTGCATTTCCCCGCTGCCGATTCTCCACCAACTCCCCAATCGCTGCCAAGGCTAATTGCTGAGATCCTGCGCCGATACCTTTGAGGACCATGGCGGCGATGATCATGGGGACGTTTTGTGCGGCGAGCGCGACGACGGTGCCGACGAGTGCGATTAGCGTGCCGACGAGGAAGAAGGGTTTGCGGCCGAATATGTCGGAGAGACCGCCGGCGAGGGGAAGGGCGACGGAGACGGAGATTGAGTAGGCGGAGAGGATCCAGTTGTAGTAGTTTGTTGGGCCTGAGGCAAGTGTTAGTTTTGATGTGACATTGTAGGGTGATAGACGGACCTAGTTCAGCATCGATGTGTTTGACGATGGCAGCAGTGCATGCATTTTGCTGTACTGTGGTTGTGTATGAGAGACAGAGGGCGATGATGGCGAGCCATTTTGCTCTGCTGATGCCGCCGATACCATTCGAGTCTTCTTGCACGCCATTGCTGTCGCTGCTGCTCGCGTGTTCTAGTTGTGTAGCTCTAGCCTTGTTGCCGTCGCCAATGACTGATAGCCCGCGGTATGGTGGTTCCAAGGTCCTCCCATTTACTTCTGCCATTCTTGGCTCAATTGGAGTACATAGGGCTCGCCCTCATGAGTCTATCGTCGATTTCTGAGAAAAATAGGCCCAGAGCGATTTAAAAACATAAAGTTTGTGTAAGAGGGGCTTTTCGGAAATGGGAAATAATGTGAGATCTTGTCGAATTAAACTATAGCACGACCCAAGGCTAGTACTAGAAGTAGGTTTTACTACTAGACATGTAATCACTAGGAGACTTCCCTGGCATGCTAGGAACCATGGCGATCGGTACTGCCAATGGCAAGGAGCGTATTAAGATCTAGTGCGTAAGTACTGGTTACCGAACGACTGCAATTCAAATGGATATTGGATGGTATAGTGTTAGATATACAGCCAGCTGGGGCGATCTACGTACCCAATACTATGATCCAAGCCCTGAGTTAATTTGCTCTTCAATAAACCTCCGCTTACCCTTGATGGCAATCCCAGTAAAACAACATGTTCCAGGGATGTAGACCTAAAGTGCGTTCTCAGCGTCGTTGATCGAAGCTTGATGTCTGTCATACAAGCAGATTGGCGATCGTCCCCACACAGCTGCTGTAATTCCACGGGATCTGTAAATGGCCTGAGCCAATACGGTTACCGTAAAGGGACTTATTCGGCGAGCCGCTTCGCAGACAGCCGAATACTTTAATTTTGATCCTAGCAATTTAGGGTAAATCCCTAAGGATGGAAAATTTGGTTCCGCATTCTTCGCATTCTTGGTTCGTTGTGGTGCCAAGCATTTCATGTGTTTGACTTTCAGAATTCAGGAAGTCGAATCGAAGACAAATAGAGTGCTATTATCAGCTGTAGGTAGGCTGGTGGACGGCGGGTTGTAGATAAAAGAGATGAGTGAGCCTCAACTAGCATGGATCAAATGATGGTCAATTCATTTACGATGTGATCGGAACGAACGTTCGGTCAATCGGCACACGTAACCAGTCATATGCTTGCGTCGCTCCTGTAAGATCTGTTGAATCTATGCAGGACGAGCGCTGACCTTCGTCTCTCCCATATCATTGACGTTTGGCCGCGGAAGCTCTCCGGTTTGCTGTCAGGTCCTCGCTATCAGAAATTATGCTGATAAATGGCATGGCAAATTGCCCAAATAGGTCTAGAGTCCAGTTCGTGTAGAATTCAAGCGTTGACCAGCTTTTTGACCTTCTCCAAAAGCACCACGCTCTCACGGCCAAGCTTACGTTGACCATTTTTGCCAGGTTGTCTAGCTTTTGCCATGGCTTTTTGCAATCTCTGCCGATCTTGAATCTTTTGTCTTCTTTGGGCTTCAGCTTCCTTGTACTCTTGTTGCCTTTTCTCAATCTCTGCTTGCTTCTTTTGTGCCAGATCGGCCTCTTTAGAAAATGGATTCGTCTTGGCCCAGCGGCCACGCTCTGTATCCCGTTGTGTATTCCGTTGTGTGTTTCGTTGGCGGAAAAGAGCTGGCTCTGGC
Source organism: Microthyrium microscopicum (assembly GCA_010405405.1). NCBI lineage: Eukaryota > Fungi > Ascomycota > Dothideomycetes > Microthyriales > Microthyriaceae > Microthyrium > Microthyrium microscopicum. The sequence continues at coordinate 414,429 of MU004243.1, read as the reverse complement.
TCTGGTTCATCATTGTCCAGCATGGCTTGTCTGTCGGGATGAAGTTCCAAGGATGCTGGTTCCTCGATTGGGGCATTGGATTCTTCTTGTGGAGGCTTTGGGCGGGATATATCATCTTGATCGTGATGTGCTTTGATTTTCGCAAATTCGCGCTTTATTTTTGCTTTCTTAATCAAGCTCGTCTTGATCTTCTTGACTAGTCGGCGTTAGTTGCCAGCTTATAGCCAGATAATAGAGTGATCTCATACCTTTGCGGCGGTAGGTTCCATCTGGGAGGTTCTCAGGTCCAACTCGGAAACCAGTTCGAATGTTCTTCTTCTTAGGAGGCTCATCAGCCGAGCCATCGTGAGGTCGTTTAGTTGCCATATTGGAGTCGAGATGGTGTTGAGATTTTGCTGCTGTTGGATTAATCTAAGACTTTTTTTTGGTGGGGGAGAGGTGGAAGTTAGCGCGTCGCGGCAAAAACGTGGGCACTTAGCCAAGTTAGGGAAAGTGCAAGCGAGAGGCTCCTTCTCTATCCATTTGTCCATTTACGGAACCGCCGCCTTACTGTACCCAGGGACAATTAATCGCGACTCCAAGTTCAACAGCAAGCAACACGGTACCGTCAGGGTGTCAACGACAATTTGTAGGATTTCTCATATTCCTCTTTCCCTCGGTCGTGTCATTGTATTGTCTACCCATCACCCCACCTATTAATCAAGATCTGGGTAACCCGCCAAGGCGAAAGGAAGCGATCGCTAGCCCGTGAGACTATGAATCGCGTTGTACCCGCTGTTAGTACAGTATGTACTGCATATTACAGGGAGACATGTACGCGGTACGAGGCGTCTGGCCAGATTTAGAACAAAGTAGCTCTAAATGTTCAATGGTATAGCCAATAGTATCTCAGGGACATCTTGATATTCAGGCCCTGCGCCCCTTTTTTTCACCAATCCAGCTTGAGCAGTTGTGCCACTGCCCACTGCCCAGCTCCCACCAACAAGTACAGTAACACAACCTTCTTTCATACCACATTCCCTCCCTTGCTTTAACTTTGTTAACCTCCACCTCTGTCCCACCCTCATTCCTTCTCTCATTCTCTTCTTTACCCTCTCCTTCACTAAGTTTATTATGTTGTAGCGCCATCATGTCTGCCGCTTCAATCCATGCTTTATTGCGACGCGGCGGAGTACTCCAGGGTCCCCGTCTAATCGCCGCTATCCTGGTTGGAGTTTTATTAATTTTCTATTTGAGCGCGCCTAGCCCTGCCGCTGCTGATTATAAAAATCCAGTCGGCCATCAGCAGCCAGTCCACGACCTTGGCGGGAAGGATATCGTTCAGGAGGCCACTACCAGCCAAATTCGCGAGAAGGATGCTGACACTGTGAGCGACAAATTCTTCAATTACCTAGGCCACCATCGCGATCCTGCCGCACCAGAAACAACCGAAGCTGCCATTATCGAAGCTCCTCCCGTTCCCGTTTCCTCTATTCCACTCGAATTCGATTCTGATTCTCTTGGAGATCCAGTATGCGCCGTCTTTTCCAAAGGAACCAAAGACCTTTTGGTCGTCATCAAGACACCAGCATCCGAATTATACAATCAACTTCCTACTAGGTTCTTAACCAATCTGCGATGTGCGCCCATGATACTTTGGTCATATGTCTCTCATAAAATTGGTTCATACGTGATACACGACGCTTTGGCCAATGTCACCGTTAAAGCTCGTCAAGCAAACAGAGACTTTGATTTGTATCATCGCCTACAGACTGCTCAAAATGCATTCCAGGACTTCTCAACCATTGTTGAGGACACCGATCACAACTTGGACCGATGGTCTATCATCCCATCTCTTGTCGAATCTTATCGGATGAACCCCGAAAAGAAATGGTTCGTCTATATTGAGGGAGATACCTATCTTTCACTACCAAATCTTCTCGCCTGGATCGGTCAGTTGGATCATACCATTCCGTTTTATGCTGGCGCGCAAACAATGCTTGGAGATGTGGAGCTGGGAAGCAGCTCTTCAGGGATAGTCCTTTCCAATGCGGCGATGAAAAATCTTGCCACGCTTTTCGAGAAGCGTAAAGCCGCATGGGAAATTCTCTCTGGCAAACGATGCTGTGGAGATCAGATATTGGCCGAGGCTCTTAATGAAGCCAACGTTACACTCACTCGCAGCTGGCCAAATACACAAGGCGAATCTCCACTTTCAATTGACTGGAGCAGTCGACATTGGTGCAAGGCAGCTGTAACATGGCACCGTATCACCCCTCCATTGATGGATATGCTCTGGCAATTCGAGCGCAACTGGACAATTCACCACAATAACGAGGCTGTCGCAGCTAATGAAGCTGCGATTCCGTTATCTACAAGCACTACCCGGGGATGGTTCAAGCGCGAAGCAACGGCGACATCCTCTGCATCTAGTACCACCTCTGCGTCACCTTCTCCCACTGCTGTAAAAATGGAAGACTTTACAAAGTCAATTGGAATTCCACCAATTCTGTACAAGGACTATTTTGAAGGCTTCATCGTCTCACTCGTCGCTAAGTCACAAAACCGGACTGATTGGGACAACCTCTCTCAATCGCACGTTTATACCGACACGTCACGAACATCCTCATATGCGCATTCGTCGCCCGAGACATGCCGAGCTGCCTGCGATATCCGCTCCAAGTGCGTTCAGTACGTTCATGAGCCCAATAAGTGCCGAATTGGCACGACTTTCCGCATGGGAGAAGCAGTACCCGCTGATCGTAGAATGAAGAGTGGCTGGCTTCCTCATCGCGTAAAGAAATTCGGACAGAGCCTTGGAACCTGCGAGAAGGAGTTCCCTTTTGCAATGCCAGAGCCTATAAAGCCCGAGTCTGAGAGAAAGCCCGAACCAGCACCTCCCGTTGAGCAGCCTAAGGAAGTCGTTGAGGAGGACGAGTTCGATGAGTCGACAGAGACACCTGCGCCGGGTTCAGAGGCCGCATCTCAAGCTGAAGCAGCAAAATCTCAAACTGAACAAGCTCAATCAGCACAACCGCCCGCTGCTGAAGGTGCCAAAGGGGAAGCAAATATGCCTGAGGAAGCACAGCAACAACCCCCATCAGAACCACCACCGGTCCCTCAACCTGAGCAGGAGCTTACCTAAGTCGCTCTCCTTTATTACTATCCCCAACTGCAAAAGATATCCAAGCATACTATGGCGTTCGGTTTGGTCTGGGATTCTACTTATAAATTACGTTCTACACTTGTTAAATCAGCACTTTGAGGATTATTTTGGGATAATGCAGTTTGATAGGATAATGTGATAATGATCTTACAATCGCTTGTTTCGAACAAGTGCATGTCTGCTAATAATCTGGGAAGTCTACATCCACATCTCGTCTCCATGCTCGCAAACCTCCTCTTATATCCCCTATCCACCGCTCTTTATCTATGCCCAACTCTTGGAAACGTCTCACAGCTACCTGTGAGTCGTTCCCCAGTCGACACACCACATACAATGGGGTATCAGATCCAGTATTCTCCATCAGCTCCTCCAATTGCACTCTTAGCCGTTCTCCCTGCTCGCCATCCACGCGACCAGGAATCTCAGAGAATGGCAAATTTACACTCCCTTCCACAGCGCAAAGCTCAAACTGCACCTTCTCCCTAACATCCACCAACAAATGTTTCTCTCCCCTCTCCACCACCTTCCCATACGTCCTCGCATCTACCCTCTCCAGCTCGCCCAGCCCATCAGCCACCCCATCACCACCGCAAAACCGCACATAATCCACACTTCCATCCCCAATCCTCTCCCTTAACGCATCTCTTTCTACCCCCTCCCCACAAGCCACACACGTCTTCCTCTTGCCCTTCATCCGTATACTACGAAACCCCATTCCCCACCCAGCAAACAACAACATCTCCGCGCGGTCCGGCATCTGCCCAACCAATACTTTAATCGCCTCCAATGCTTGAAGCACGCCCATAACGCCCACCACAGGTCCCAGCACACCGGCTTCCCCACACGTCGGCACACTATCCGCTGGCGGCGGCACAGGGAACACACAGCGGTAGCAGGGCCCGATATTAGGCGGCGCGTTGAGAACAAGTAACTGCCCATCCGTCCGTAACGCCGCGCCAGAAACAAGCGGTTTGCCCGACGCAACGCACACATCACTAACGAGATATCGTGTTGCTGGATTATCGCTACAATCTAGCACAATATCATATCCGCTGACTAAATCTATCGCATTCTCCGCCGTCAGCGCTTCTTCATGCGCTGTATATTTCACCAACGGATTTAGCTTCCTCATAGCCTCCACCGCGCTCACTGCTTTGTTTACACCAACATTCCCACCATGCAATATCTGGCGGTGCAAGTTACTCTCGTCAACGGTATCGCCATCCACGATGCCAATGTGGCCTAAACCCGCACCAGCAAGGTAAATTGCGGCGGGACAGCCAAGACCGCCGGCGCCGATTAGGAGGACGGAGGAGGTTTTCAGTTTTAGGTGGCCGTGGAGGGATATTTCGGGCAGGATTAGTTGGCGGCCGTAGCGGGTGTATTCGCTGTGAAGGAGGGGGTATTTTTTGGGTTGAGTCGGGTTTGTGGTTGGGGGATGTGTATCGGGCTTTGAGTTAGTCGTAGATGAGCCATTTGGAGATGAGTTGGATGTGTCTTTTTGATGTTGAGGTTGGTGATCTTGTGGTTGTTGATCTTGGGTTGCGCGGAGTTGAGATAGCTCGCTTTCCAATTTTGTTATTGCTGCCCGATGGTTTCCTAGCTCTTGCTCGATTTGAGTTATTCTGGAAATGGTCTCCATGAATCCTATCTACTAAATTTGTTTCATTCAAATTGATGATGAGCTCTGTCTTTAGAATCGGTGGGTGGAAGGCATGAAGTTGAGTCAGATCAAAGTTGAAGCTTCAAGCTCCCTCTACGGAGTAGGTACCAAACAATCAGCTGTGAAGTGGGCAAAGTGGCGACCACAAAAAAATATGTTCACCAGCGACATTTTCGTATGATGTGAAGAATACTTATGCCTCAAGTTTTGCAGAAAGCAATCAAACACTCAATAGTTACTCTATTTGAATACGATATAGTGGTCGATGAACTCTCAATATTTACTCCAGAATAGTCTCAAAAAGCATAAATTCTAGTTACAAGACACAAAATTGTTCCCCTTCGCACCAGTATGCGTTACCACCGCTGACAGCTGACAAGCACTATTAAAGACAACTCGATCTGCCCCAGGAGCACCTTGAAGTACAGTAATTAGCCATAAGGTCAACAACATTCCAAGGTACTTCTTACCTCCATTGTAGTCTCCCTTCTTCATAATAGGAAACTCCTCCCACGGACCGTTGCTAGACATTGGAATGTGCTCGTAGTCCTTGAACGCATGAGGGTATGTCGAACCACCAGCGCCAGTACCTGAGTGGTAGAACTTGCAACCGGTCGATACCGCAGACGAGATCTGGGCTGATGTATAGTGGTTGTTGCCGCAAGTCGCTGCTGATTGACCTGGGTCGAGAATTATGGGACTGGCGAAGCTGGTTGTGAATAGAAGCGCGAGGCTAAAGATAGTCTTGTGGGTTGTCAGTATTTGGTTTTGAGTGATACTCTAGCATGGCGAACGAACTTGGAAAGAATGCATGGTGTTGTGAATGAATGTACCACAAATCTTAGGTGACTTATGAACAATAGTATAAAACTTGGAAGAATGAAGTTGTTGGAATTGCTGACTGACAATACCAGTTAAGGTGCGCCGACAGCCTATATAGTCCAGCTAGTCATTTGTGCACACCAGCTGTTGAGTATGAGCATAGGGTATATCCGTAGGAAGTACAGAGCCAACCGTTGTTCCTTGTGACCACTGACAGGAACAAACTAGACAGGTCCTTTAGTCAGTGTAAGAGCGACGAAAGCTGCATATTGTATGTTACATCCAAGTCCAGGGTCAGTTTTCGGACATCGCCTTGTAGTACGAATGTACAAGGCTAGATCCTATAAAGAAAGGGTTCGTAGCAACTGGATGTTTGGCCTAGTTACGTGATACACTTGAGAGCGTACAAGCCGATGCCATTACTAGATTGACACTGGGGAGTATCAAGTCCACCACTGAAGCCTTCCTTGGTTATTCTGAGACTTTCAAAATGCTAAAGTCCTGTTATAACTTTTGTAAGCCAATCAAAGCTTAAGATTGGACTGTCTGGATCGATGCTGGAAATAGATTTAATATGATCTTCGAGGGCAATGGATGTATAGTGGTCAGGGCGGCCCTTCCAGCATCTGAAATGCTACGATGCTGGGCTCGAGCCCTTTGCCTCCTTCAGACGGCCAGTTGTACTCATCTTCCTAGTTCTTCCTTCATTCTGAGCAAATGGTAAGTAGGAACAAGAGTGAAACAGATAGTGCAAAATGGCAATACAATCAACACGCGAAAGCCAGCGGACCATGTTGTTGCAAGATTGGGATTACATGGGGCGCTGGAAAATCTGGTAACATGACTGCAAAAACGCTTAGACAAATGTAGAAGACTCGAGAAGCTATATGACCCCAAGAATCGAGCCCGAGACAATTGATAAGATTCGATGCGTAGGAACATTCATTAAGAAGCATAATTCAAACGTTGATGATATAGCCTCATGGACCAGATTGTATTCATTTGCTACGCCTGTGCTGTAAGCACCCCTAGACGCCTTTCATGCATGACTGAAGCTTTTATGTAATGACTCTCCCTGGTGGACAACGCTGGGCGATAACACCACATTTACATGTAGTAAGCCTGGGGTTGAGGTACAGGAAATTCGAAGCGGACGTTGGTGCCAGTCAAGCGCTTGTAGACCTCCTCGTAAGTTTGGACGCGGTATTCCATTGTTGCCTTCTCCTTCTCATCCAAGACAATCTTAAGAATCTGGCTTCCATCCTCACGCTGAAGAATGCGACGACCGACAATTTCGACGGGGTAGACGAGATCGGTCATGACGGCCTCATGGACAGCCTTGAGAGTGCGGGAACGTGGGCGCTTCTGCTTTTGGCTGTTGCGGCTGCGGTTGGAACGCTTTGGGCGAGGCAAGATACGGCGAGAAGCGACTACAATGACGTGACGGTCTGAGAATTTCTTCTCGAGCTCACGGGTGAGACTGAAGGGATTTAGTTTGGCACGATAGAAATGGTGAGCTAACATAAACTTACCGCTGCTGGATCTTGTGCCATTGAGGAAGCAGAGGAACGGGGACAAAGATCACAATTGCCTTGCGACCGTGACCAACATCAATCTAAGAATCCTGGTGTCAGCATAATGCCGCCCAGTGCCCAACTCCTCTTCATGATTGATGGTATTGTACAATTCTCGATGCGATGCGAAGGTCGAGGAGTATACGATAGATATCGTGCGATGAAAAGGATCTATTGTTATCTTACCTCGCGAGCAGTAACGAACGACAAGGGACGGAGCGCCGAGCGCATATCGGGGATGTTTGTCTCGAGATCGTGGAGAGCAGTAGCAATGCTGGTCTCAATCTCCGAAGGAGAGGCCCGCGATGGGCTGTTGTGAGCAATCTTGTTCAAGGCTGCGTTCGACATGGTTGCTTGTGATTGACGGGATGAACCTGAATAAGTCGACGTGAACTTTTCTTGGTGTTGAGGGAGCTTCAGCTGGGTGTGGGCAGCGGATTAAAGTATCGCCGACCAACTAATGGCCGAGAGTGCGGACCGACCCGAAGTAGCGAAAGAGCCGATCGGGCCGAGTCCGTCATAACTTCAGTCTCATCCCTGCAGTTGGATGCACAACCATGGTCCATAAATGCGACGACCAAATATGTGCTCAGCCTGTCAGTGACTCACGGACTGAACACTAAATCCCTCTGTTCCGCTGATGATCCTTTGCGGTTATAAATGGTCGCCGGCTAGACTCATTCCTGTCACCAAGCGGTATAATATTTCAATACGCTCTTCTTCTTCATTCTCGCTAACTCGAGCCCATAGCTTGCAATGCGGACAATACTTGCGCAATACTCCCAATAGAGACCTAGATTTCCTTCCGAATCGCAATACTCATTTCACCATGGCATCAAAAACAGCTCGTCAGCAGCCACCATGGGCGCCTCCAAAAGCACCCGCAGCTGGCATCCAAATCCCGGCCCTCAAGGTGTACAACAGTTTGACAAGAAGGAAGGATGATTTTGTTCCACTTGACCCTCAAGGAGATGTGGTCACTTGGTACACTTGCGGACCAACTGTCTACGACGATGCACACTTAGGCCATGCGAGGAATTATGTCTCAACCGATATCCTTCGTCGAATCATGAAAGACTACTTCGGCTTTCAAGTCAAGTTTGTTATGAACATAACGGACGTCGACGACAAAATCATCCTTAGAGGCCGTCAGCAATACCTGCTTGAAAAATACAAAATGGAACATGACCGCATCGATGACTCGTTAGTCGCAGACACAAACCACGCATTCACACAATACATCCAAAAGAACCTTCCTCTACTACCTTCCGACACCACGCCTGAAAACCTTGAGGCGGAAGTCATCCACTATTACAAGAGAGTGCTCGATGGCAAGGCCCTTGAGAGCGATACAGAGTCTCCTGCAGACAAGGAAGCCAAGATCAGAATGCACATCAACACTGCTCGCACAGCTGCAGGAGGGCTCTTAGCCTCTTCGAACGGCCTACAGCCCGCTCAAGAAGAGTTTTATATTAAAGCTGAGGATGTTCTTCTCCCATATCTAGACTCGTTGCATGGGTCAACCATTGACTCTAAAGACCATACCGTTTTCACCAAGCTTACCCAAAAGTTCGAAAAACGTTTCCTCGACGATATGCATAACCTAAATGTCTTGGATGCTGATGTTGTGACTCGAGTCACAGAGTTTGGACCCCAGATTGTCAAGTTTATCGAAAGGATTATAGCGAATGACTTTGCCTACGCTACGAGCGACGGATCAGTCTACTTCGACATCGAAGCCTTTGAAAAGGCGGGAAATCCATATGCCAGACTAGAACCTTGGAATCGAAATGACACCAGTCTGGTGGCTGATGGTGAAGGCTCGCTGTCCAATAAAGCTGCAGCCAAACGCAATCAAAGCGATTTTGCTCTGTGGAAAGCAAGCAAGCCAGGCGAGCCGTCATGGGATAGTCCTTGGGGTAATGGACGACCAGGCTGGCATATTGAATGCTCTGTTATGGCGTCGGAAGTCCTCGGCAAAACAATCGACATTCATTCCGGGGGTGTAGATCTTCGATTTCCTCATCATGACAACGAACTCGCCCAATCAGAGGCATACTGGTCCTCAGAGGGCTCGAAAGAGCAGTGGTCAAATTACTTCATCCACATGGGGCACCTCAGCATTCAAGGCATGAAAATGAGCAAGAGCCTCAAGAACTTTACTACCATCAAACAAGCTCTTCAATCAGGAGAATGGAACTCTCGATCATTACGCATTTGCTTACTGATGAGCCCTTGGCAGGATGGTGTAGAAATCACCGATGCTCTCCTTATGACAACAGCAGGCTGGGAAGACAAGCTAAACAACTTCTTCCTCAAAGCTATCGACACTACCAGAAATCCATCACCAGCTAGTGCAAAGAATACCGACGTAGACAAACAGCTTCTTGGAAAATTAGAAAAGGCGAAATCGGACATAGACGAGGCTCTGCGTGACTCGTTCAACACAGCAGGGGCTATGAGAATAATATCCGAATTAGTCACTGACTTCAACTCAACAAAAGGCGTAGCTGATGAAACTACACTATCGATTGCGCGTTTCATAACGCGAATTGTCACAATATTTGGTCTAGATGAGAAAGGCGACCTCAAAGACACGAATCGCGTCGGCTGGTCCGGTGTCGACATTCCAGCGCCCGCGGTGCCATTCGTATACCCGGTAGCCCAGCTTCGGGATCATGTCCGGCAAGCAGCTCGCTCTGGAGTGCTTGACTACGCATCCATAGCACAGCTAACTGAAAACGTTTCGGTGCCATCATCAGCCCATAGCAATGATTCTAAGGCTTACGAAGATGTGCTCGTCCAATTCCGTGCCGATGTTAAAAAGCTCGCAGACGAAAAGGCTGCGGCGAAGGACCTACTTGCACTATGCGACAAGCTGCGCGACTCCCATCTTTGGAAGCTCAAGATCTACCTCGAAGATCGAGATACACAGCCAGCTATGGTGAGACCATTGAACAAGGCGCTCGAAGATGCACTTGCAAAGAAAGACTCGGCTGCTAAAGACAAGCTGGCTGCCAAGGCTAGAAGAGAGGCGGAAGAGGCCGAGAAGAAGAAGTTACTGGAAGAAAAGGCAAAACTGAGCCATTTGACGATGTTTAAGACAGATGAATACAAAGAGTGGGACGCAGATGGCATTCCAACCAAGGATGCCAAGGGTCAGGAAGTGGCGAAAAACAAGCGGAAGAAGCTGCTCAAGGAGTGGGAAAAGCAGAAGAAGCTTCATGAGGAGTGGATCGCTAGACAGCAAGCTTGAATGCAGCCTATATTTTGATATCTATTGCTGTCCAGCAGATGAACTAAAGACCAACATGACTTCTTAGAGCCTTTGAAATCCCCACCTCCGTCGTGCTTTGGTCGAAGCATGCCAATATGTGCTGATCTGGTCTGATCAGATATGCCCGTCCATCACGTAGCCCAGACTCTCGGGCCCACTGCACATCAGACGAAGTGCTGAGCTCAAAATCTTCATCCAAACAGAATATTCGTACCTTTGGGGCGACCTTTGGCAGTACACGGTGCAACGCCCTAATTTTCCTCTTCCAATCTATGCCCGGACCTGCGATCATCGTAAAGCTATCCAATGCCAGTAGGTCCAAGGTTGAGAACTTCCTTGATTGAATGTCGGGCTCAGAGAACTCGTCCACATAGGAAACATCAACAGGATCTTTGGGAAAGTGACAGGAATACTGCCGAAGAGAGATCCATGTGTGAGGGAATACTGCTCCCTTGACCCATTTCCTAGTGTAATTAGAGGCGTGAGGTGGAATTGTTTTACTATCATAGACGTAGCCAATATGAAGTTCGAGCTGGAAGAAATGTTAGATTGAGCTTTCAAGAAGTAAGAGCAATGCCTACATTGTCAAAATGCTCTCTTTGGGCTTCGATCTGCTCCTGTATCTCTTGTTGTTTAGTGGGATCATGTATGGTCTTCATCAAGTTTGCCCGCGCATCAACTGGGTTTTTGATTCCTGCAGTCCCTATCGACTTCAGAAGTCCGAATATCCGCTTACCATTCTCCACGCTTTGTTGGGCATTCACGTTCGCAACCATTTGGCGATCTGACTGATAAGAATCAAGAATGAACTCTGATGCCCAGCCTTTATGTACACCCGCCAGTTTGTATGCAAGATTATGAACGTCGCCGAGCCCTGAGTTCAGCCCGAGTCCACCTGTTGGTGGAAAAGCATGGGCAGCATCTCCAGCCAGAAGTACATTGCCTTTTCGGTAATCCTTAGCAACCTTTCGGCTGAGAGTCCAGGGTCTGAAGCCAAGAATATCGTAAGTGATCTGCTTTCCTATGGCCTTATCTACTATTTGACGACATCGTTGCTCATTCCAATCTTCTAACGGTATTGTCCTTGGATCAAAATTACAGATAAGAACTTGATTGCCAGATAGATCGTATCCAATCACAAATCCCGACACTTCGGGATCCATAACCCAATGGAGCATACCAACTCTGTCTCCTAGTATGTGTCGCAGATCGGCATTGAAATGTATAGTCATCATGGTGTCGTAGGTCTCTTCTCCTTCGCTCTCAATGCCTAGGAAGGCTCTGACTTTACTCCGAGCTCCGTCGCAGGCGATAACATGGCGCGATTGTATTTGATACTGTCTTCCAGTCTTGCGCTCTTCAACCGTGGTCATAACTGTCTTTGATCCAGGTGACTGGTTCAATGCAACGAAGGAGGCGCCTTTCCGGATTTCCGCATACTCGCTGTGGGTCAGGTTCTCGCTCAAGAACTCTTCAAAGTCTGGTTGTGGTATATTGTGAATCATTTCAGGAGTAACTTCCAAGACCTTAGTGTCCATTCGTTCGTAGGGAAGAACACCAATTCTCTCTCCGCTGAGACTGGTGACAAAATTGACCCAGAAAGCATCTTTTCTGGATGTTCCCAAGGTTCTTATCTTTCTAACGTCTAGATTTGACTGACGGCAAATCTCCAGTGACCTCGGCGATAGTGCATGTGCTTTGGGAGCTCCAAGTCTATGCGGATATCTTTCGACGACCAGAGATTTTACTAACTTTGCGTTAATGTCTCAGGAGCTAATGAGCTGACTAGGTAGGTATATCATACTTTTCAACTCTGACAGGAGATGTGCGAGCAACAGCCCAGTCGGGCCACCACCGATGATTAAGATAGGGATGTCCTGAACTGGCTTATTCTTCTCGGCCTCTTCGTGATTCAGTCCCAGCCAACCTGAAAGCCATTTGCTTCCAGTGTTTCCCATTTCATTCTTCATCTAACATTCGTCAATCGTAAATTATCATAGGAGAAAAGGTACTTCAAAACTTGCTGCTAGTCAAATACATGGACAAGGCTCTATTATCTACCCTACTCATTAGAAATATCGTTCGCAATACCATATATCCACCATATCACCCGAGACCCATATCGAATATGACATCTGAAAAGTTAAAAACAGACTACAACGAAGTCCATGCTCCAATCCGAATGAGCCGATTTTGGTCCAGACATGGATACAACCTATTCCAACTTGACCTAAGCTCAAAAAGAGCCTCATGAGGTGAACCGTCCGTGGGGCATTGTGGAGATTGTGGGGCAATGAAGAATATAGAAAGGAATATCTCGGGAAAGCCTTGACGATTCCTTAGCCCATAAACTGATCGGCTCTGGCGGAAGTGCCGACTCAAGCTGGAAAAAAATGTTACAAAGCCCAAGGTAGAATACGTTGACTTGAAACTGGTTTTCTCCACACATTGTACGTTCTGTCGTTATGACGATCTCCAAACCTCTTGGACCCTTCCGCCTTGTTACGGTAAATACAGCCCCGGAAAGAGCAAAAAGACTTATTGGGAGGGTGGTTGAGGATCTAAAAGAAAGCTATACGATTATCCATGCAGGAAATGCCGACAGTATGCAAGCAGTAAGTTTCTCCGCAAGAATATTTACATTTGATGTACAAGCAGAGTGTGTGTCATTTGCTATAGGTCATTTGAGCGGCCGATACAATCATGGCCACATACTAATACTCTAAGGTTCGTGGAATAATTCAGAAGGAGAAGCCTGAACTTCTAGTCAGTGTCCTAAAATGCCTCATCAAGATCCTAGACTATTACTGAACGCATGTAGTTCACTGCATCAATGTGGACACCCGAGCAGGCTCAGTCAATCATTGCGGAAGCGAAGAGCATCGTGCCGAATATCAAAACCCACTCTATTCCTCAAGGGTTGCAAGTAGGTTGTGAATACTCGTAGTGCAACTATTGTTGACAGGTACATACAGGTTGAAAAGGGCCCGGATGCTGTTGTAGAATATCTCAAGGATAACATACCACTTTTGCTAGAGCATACTAGATCCAAATTATAAGGCAATTGTACCCAGAAAATCCGGTCAGACGTATAATTAGTAGTCTTTTCTTTTCAATGTTCTAATCAATACTTTTCTGATACCGCCATCGAGATGTTCTCCACATGGAGTCTTTCTCTTGTAATTCGACTAACGTCAAGACAGGCTCTCTTGAGTCGCCTTCCGCTATGAAGAGAATATTGTATCTCGGAGTCGTTTACAACAGCTGATACAAGTATGCTCGACAGAGCCATTGCTACGCTCCATTCATCACGATAGTTGCCTTAGCATCCCTACTGTACTTGGTTGGCAATCTTTTGTGACTTTCCACTCTATTAGACGTGCTTTTAAGAATTTGTTTCGTCTGCTTATGTGCGAGGGATTAATCTTACAGTGTTCGACACAAAGTAGATTCTTTGCTCGTCAGACTGCGGCGTAGATAGTATCACACTAAATTAAAGCCATTATTCAAAAAAGTAGAGAACAGTGATTCTTTCTACGAGGTAGCCGACGCTAAGTAACTATTCAATGAATTGATACGAACGGGCGCCGTTCCGATTTGCCCTATTCTTAAGAACGTAAGGACGCCATTGGATGGCAGGCATGAGAGCGGCATGTGCTTGTGTACGTTGTTCGGTATCGCATACGTCTGTTTGGCCTTTATAATATACATCCGTCCCTGTCACTGGTTCATCTCGCCGGACTAAACTTCACATTAAATCCAAATTCAACCTCACTTGTTCTACAGTATGGCTACCAACTATGAACCTTTGGGCCAGGCCCACCCAATCCTCCTCAGAGACGCCAATTTACTACTGTCCAATGATTACTTGCCCTTCGAAGCGGGTTATGCCGTCACTTCTGATGGGATGCACCATGTTGCGGCGCACACATACATGAAAGGCGCCTCCGGCAAAATGATCGATTGGTGGTTTGGCTTCATCCACACAACAGAACAATACAAGTGGTGGCATCCAAGAGATCACTTCTTTAGCGATTGGGATGGCCCAAGGGATAACAACTCGACCTACATTGGAGGAACACATCTTGTGAAAGAACAAATTGGACCTCAGACGTCGAGTTTGGCAATCTCATTTCTAGATCCTGGATCCTATTTTGGTGCTAACTGGAAAGAAGAGTTCAAGATCAACAATTACTCCACCGCTGTTTGCGGTACTGTCAATGCATGGGACGATGAATCTGGGGGGAGGATGCGGCTCGGACATCTTATACATCTCGTGCAGGATACTGCTGATGGCTGCCGAATGCGTTCAAGGTTCTGGCTAGGTGATCTCGAGCCTATTGACGGCCAACCGCTCTGGACAACGGTAGAAGAGCGTGCAAAGCTAATTGATCCCTCCCTTGCCCGCGGTTTGCTACAGCATGCATCTGAAGAAATGTCAATCTTGGGAAGCCAGTTACCAGAATTATATAAGAAGTACTCAAAAGCTGGTGCAGCCAACATCTAGCTTCTAATCTCACGGAGAAATTGTACATACCACATTTCGATGCGTATTATTTAATATGCCAAGCAGTGAAAGAGATTTTTCCACAAGCTAATAATATCTAAAATTCTTGGTGCTACCTGTGGGTAGTACCTGTAGGTAAACCGGTTGACAATAAGAAGTACTTACCTATGTATTGTTACCCTACTACACACAATGATGTTAGAATGGCGATCTTAAAAGCCAATAAATTCAAGGGGTTCTGCGCCTTTCTCCTTTATGAGGACGCATAACCTTACTGATCAAAAAACATAGCCTGAACAAGAGGCTGGCATCTGCCCGAGGGCTTCAATTGTTGACCTGACGTATCAATACTAATATCGAATTCACAGCATATCGAGAGCTTGAACATATATTCAACCCAACGGTGCATCAAGGCCTAAATATATCCACCGTATGTACTGGTAATCATCATTAGCTTGTTGTGGAGATTGTGGGGATTGGAGATTTTGTTTTAATCGCTCTTCTCCTTTTGCACCAAATGCGAGAGAGTATCCCCAGACTCCCAGAGTAGCTCGGGTGTTCCGTGTCTAACTGTTTCTACGCCTATAAACGCTTGTATGATTTGGGTAGGGAAAGCCAAGCTGGCTTTATTTGATTGTTTGACAGGATCTGAAATATTTATACACAGGCTACTTGAGTAACCTACCGAAAAGTCGCGACCCACCGGTCCACGATTGCTGCCATCTCATAGGCAATTCCCCACTGCTCCGCGATGCACCGCAACATCTTTGGTACAAAGCCTAATTCGTATAGCAGGTTTTTTCTCCGAGTGAGAATACTATTGGTCAGAGGAAGCTGATTAAGATACTTGTCCAAGGTATGTATGCTGTCGTGCAGCGGCTGTTCCATGCTTTCTGTACCATTCCCCACAGAATCCACATCTCTCCAAGGAATGATTGTAGGAAGAACGACGGTAGATTCCCCTCCAAGAGAAAACGCCGTATAAACCGTTGCAGCTGCAAATAAGGATGCGGGAAGGTGTATATCATTAGAACGCCCTTGAGGTAATTGTTCGATAATCTCCACCATTGTTATTGCGTGGAGAAGCGCCTTGCGTGCACTCTTGGTCCGCGCCCATGTTCTCAGATCTGTCTGGAAATACCTAAGAGGGACACCCCCATGGAATATATTTTGCGGAACGCCGTATTGGGCACACAAGGCTCGACACATTGCGGCTGCATCCACCTCAAAATCCAAACAGATCCCGTGCCACCTCACGATTGCTTCCAGTCTATCAATTTCTGGAACTTGTGGACTTGTTGTGATTATATCAAATGTCTTACTCAAGGCAAACTTGATATCTTCAGCAGAAGGAACACCCAGAATAGAGGTTGGTGAACCTCGAGACTCTTGTGCAATGGACTGTATGCCCTCTAAAATAACTCTCAGTGATATCGGAGTGGCTTGCTGAGTGATGGCCGTATAATCGGCATTCGGCGAGAATAGCCTGACGAACAACGCGCTGAAGCTGTTGTCACGTCCTAGCTCGTCTACTTTCATTTTTGACAGCCACTCTTCCACTGTTTCTGCTGCGAATGCATCCTCGTCAATGGGAAACGTAAGCTTGTTGGACGCATGTCTTTCGGTTGTTGGATTGCAGGCTAAAGTCGCAATTTGCCCGTCAAGTATGTAGTGACCTAGAATGGCTCGTCTCTGTATCTCGTTGGCAGCCCATATTTGCCATCGATGTGTTTTTTCAGCTCTTGGGGCATCTTTCGAAGGTACCTCTTGAAGGATTATCGGCGGTACGTCCAACATTCCTGTATGTCTCGCCCAGAAAAAGCCAAGGGAGTGGAAAACATGACCAGTAGTTCTGAGGGCACGATTCTGGAGCAGTCAGTATGGTCTCAATAGTAGCCAATACCAGTACTTACTCGGGACAAATAGGCATAAGTTTGCCCAAGAAGTGCTGTCAGCACCAACTGAATGCCACTGCACGAATCGTACTGCCCACGATGTTGAATCAAGCTTTGCCAGGATGTTGCAACGGCCGTGTGTGCCAGTCGCCATAATGCTTCGCCCTAATATTATCGTTAAAATCTATTTATATGATCGAGGAACAGTTGCTCAAACGCACTTTCGCGACAGCATCGGGAGTTCCGAGATATAGTGAGCCTAATGCAATTGCATTCAATAAGAGTGGGTGTGTGCAGTCATTTAGTACAAAGGTTGGCTGATGAAGAATTGGGAATGTTCGATTAAAGCGTGTAAAGTACATATGTAAGCACTCATCGAAGAATCTGGAAGTTATTGAAGAAGCGTTGATTTCTTCGTTGACTTGTTCTGACTGCGAAGTTTTAGTAATCGATCACAAATCTATCCTACGAGAGCAACTTAGACATACTGCGGCCGATACCATACGGCTAACATAATGTACAGCCTGCGGTCTTTGTTGAGTGATGAGTCCACCGTTCTGGTCTAAAATTCCTGCGGATGAATGGAATCCATGCAAGGCAACTCCAAAATGGCCCGGCTCAGTCGTAGGAAACTGTAACGGATCTAACTCTGGTTGAGGTTGTGTTGGAGTATCATAGCTTATCACACTTTGATACAGGTGTTCCAAGTCGGGCCACATCAGCTGTGGATCTGGAATTGGAGTTCTGTTCAATCCGATATTTCCACCTTCGGAGGAGATCGAATTGAAGTCTGTAGTAGCTGAAGGCGTGCTACGAATCTGCTTATTCAAAGGATTTTGAGCAACTGAAGGCTGAGGGAGATCCCTCTCACGCGTCGTCCTTTCCTGGGAAGATTTGCTTGGGGCTCGACCAGGCCGCTGGCGTTGATGCAGACCTTTGTGTCGTGCCAAAGAGTCCTGACGGCTAAAGGCTCGTCCGCATATCGAACAAGAAAATGGCTTATCACCAGTATCTGCGATGGGCATAACATGGTAAGCATTGGCGTCACCTTAAATCATGGGCCGAGTCTTACGTATTCGGGTGTGCCTCTGGTGACCAGTTAACACTGATATGGCTTGAAAATGTTGCTTGAAAATGACTTGCCTCTAAATGTTCTTTTTTGGCGTAAACAGTGCCACAAACTTGACAAGCAAGCTTCCTGTGGGGCATGCCCTCTGCATGCGTGCGCGTCGGCGTCATGTCAAATTTCACCAAAAGTCTCCTTGATTAATGGTTTGCGCAGGCTAAAAAGCCGCGGATCATCTTGAAACCTTGAGAAACGTTATCTCTTGTCCCACAATCCGGCAAGACTCAAGAGTGTTCGAAAGTGGAGAAAAAGTTGGAGGTGGAGATGCTGCGAACCACCCCTTTGCGGTTGCAGGGCGTTAGTCAGCAATTCGGAATCCTTAAAACCAGGGGTTGGAATTCCATTTAACCCGTCATGGTCTCTAGATAGGAGCCAAGGTCGTAGGTTATTAATCTGTTGCAGTTGCCTTTCGAAGTATCTACTGGTAAGTAGGTCAATCCGGCCGAGTCTCTTTTTCATTAATTGTACGCGACCAATTGGGGCTTCCACATGTTGTAGAAGACGACTGTTGATTCGCTGAGAATATTCATGAACCATGGAGTAAACAACAAACTGTTTGAAGCAGCTGTTTAGCGAGTCTCAAGAGCTGTTTTTGAGACTATTCGGCCAGTTTCTCGGAGGTACTGAATTGTTTCTATAGGTTGATCTAGAAGCTTTGATTGAATATGGCAAGGTAATAAGTTTGAAACACGTTTATTGAGACAGAACAAATTTATATCCTTGCTATTCTAAAGCACGCAAAACGTGACTGTTCATGTCGAAATATGCTTCAATGGTTTACAAGGTACGAGTTCAACAACGTGCAAAAGAAACAAAAACATTAAGATTAATACTTTTCATGGTATTGTTCTTTCATTCAATTGTAGCAATGGGGTAGACATGTTAGTGTATTGCTCGTATTCGTTCTATTCCTTCCGGCTCTCCTCCTGGCAGGACTACATTTGTAGTTTCTGAACGATCGAGCATAGACTGATCCCCATGAGCAGGTACAACTGTATGGCGCAAACGGTTATGAGCCACTGTCCAAGATGCGGTTGCAATTGGTATGAGAAGTCCTCTGCAAGATATGTATCTGGTTAACCGATCGCGTTTTTGAGAGTTTGAATTGCGCCCATACAACGCAACAAGTACCGTGGCATATCCTCCCTGCAGTATTACGCATGCGGAGCTGAACGTCTGAACCATGTCCGCGGGCGATGGCCCGCAAGAGTTATAACTTTTGCCCACTCTGTGCAGGATAGAATACCCCCATAAATCCGCCACAGTCAGTGAAGTTAAGGGATCGTGTAGTCACGCTTCGCTTGCCATGATGCTCCGAATCATCGTAGTACATAACCTTTTGACAAGAGACAGGAAGTCCCTCAAGGCCGAAGAGGACAACAAGTGCCAAGTACATTGGAAACAATATAACTATGTCTTGTATACCAGTGAGATAACCTCTCTCGTCTACTCGATTCCTACATTTCACACCGCACAGACAGCAACAAGAACCGCAAGCATAGACAAGTACCACGGTGATCTAGTCGTCGCGTTAGCATTGTCACAAAGGATCAAGGACTTTGTATGATAGGAGCAAGCCATGATCGCAGCTATCCCTGTCAAGTGCGCATTCTGCCATCCACGATGGAAAAGGCGGAATAAGAGCATATCCAAACCTAGTGTGAAAAATATAGCAAGCAAACAGATGAAAAGTAGAACATTCAACCAAAGATGAACATGGTCTATTACTCGCAGTTCTCGATTAGATAGATGCTGCATTCGAGCTCGAAGACTCTGAAATGCCATTGTAAATAGAGGAAGAAGATGAAACTATGAGACAGTTATTAAGCCAGACACAGTCCAAGTTATATATTTACGTCATCGATAGCTGCTGAACTTTCAATGACTGAATAGCTAGGAGAAGATCTAAGGATGAGATGCAACCTGACAAGGCTGTTACCATCGGATCTTGCGCTCTAAGTTTAGTAGATTTCACAAGATTATTTTACCAAGACCTCGTACGCCCGGAATCTTGCCTCTTCATTCTCGCTTCAAGGCAGATTACTACGCATAAAGCACGCTTTTGATTTATGTCAATCATTTTCAATCATACTCAACCTAGGTATACAAGCTGCTAGAAGTTGTATGAGACTCATGGCTCACCATGTGCACTTCAAGCGCATGTATAGGACGATTGCATAAACAAAGTTGGAGCAAGGGATCAGAAAGAGTGTAATACGAGCAAAATAATGGTATGTGCTCTGCTCAAAGCACAGCCTGATGGAGAAGTAATCATGAAGTATGGGAAAGCAAAGGAAAAGGGGCTTCGCGATACCAAGTTTGGTGTTGGGGGAAAAGTCAACAGTCCGTGCACCAAGTGCCAAGACAATGACGCAGGCGAATTTTGCAGCAGGAATAACGACCAACCTCCACCAAGGTCTGTCTTGGCATGTGTCTCATGATCTTGTCTTGATAGTCTAAGGCTTCTACGATAACAGATTCTTCCTCCTCACCTTCTTCGCCCACATACCCTCTCACAATTATCTCAATTCCCGCCCAACATGTCGTACGCTGATATTGCCGCCAAGAATTCTGAGCAGACTCCTGAAGAGGTAAGTCTTCTCCCATGCCAGCTTTGGCACATTCCGTCGGTTCCTCTCAAGAGCTTCGTCTAACCCGCTACAGGCTCGGGCCAACCCAGTTCCTGAACTCGTGAACACCGAATCCACTTCCACCAGCTCGCTTGTTGACGTGGACTCCCCGCACATCTCGTCAGTCCCCAGCAACTTTGAGTCGCAAGACATCAAGACCAGCACGCAAGCCGATCGCATTGAGCGCGAAACCGAAGACAAGGCCCGACAAGCAGAAGCAAAGGCTAAGGCAAAGGCCAAGTCGCTCCGAGACCAGGCCCGGACCGGCGGCAATCGTGTGCGCGACAATGCAGACAACCCCGTCGTCATCGGAAATACCTTGTTGTCTGTAGCTCTTTTTGGAGCATTGGGATACGGCGCGTACACCAAGTATCGCGTAGGCGAATTGACATGGAAGGTTGTCGGATTTGGTGCCGCAATCTTGGGTGTATTTGGCGTTGCGGACTTTTATGCTACCCAGTAAGTAACGGTGATTTCTAGAGGTTAAAGCTTTACTAACTCAAAGCAGATATCTGTTCCAGAAATACCCACCAAAGAAGTAATCGTTCAGCGAAGTTGATAGGCGACGATGAGCGGTCGGCACATGTCTTTTGTTTGCATCGGTATTATGGTACATTGGCGCTTTGATTGAAGCATACCGTTTAAGCTCATGGCAGTTTCACGGTATTATGTAGTAATCAACTTTCCACTCTAGGAATATACCCTGCCTCATGTTTCACATGATAGAGTAGAGATCTTTCGAGGATCCTGCTATTCGTCTTCCCTTGGATCCAGTCTATATCTTGCAATTACACTAAATGTACATAATTTACAGCCATGCCATCATTTCTCAGGCCTGGCAATACATAAGCTCGAGAATTAAGCCAGCTCCAGACTCATTTCATGGATTTATCGGACGACTTTTGCGCAAAATCTCTCGCTTCGGCCTTTGCGCTGTCAGTAACTGATGTGACAGACTCCTTGGCGCTTTTCAATGCATCATTTAAACCATCCTTGGCTACCGTTTGAATAGATCGATCTTCAGATGATTCTGGGGTAGTTTTACTTGGTCTTTCAAGTGGAGCCGGCGCGGCCGCTGGTTTATCCACTACACTTTTTGTATCTTTCGACTTTGAATTTTCGTCTCCCTCAGTCTTTTTATCTTTTTCATGATCAACGGATGCATCTGCTGCTTCCTCATCATCCTCTAATTCCGCGCCATACACGTCTGGGTGCGCTCTAAAACAATCCTGCATACCCCTATGTCATGTTAGCTTTGCTCTTGACAATCGAGATTGAAAACGTACTTGAATTTGTCTACACACTCCATGCCTTTTGGTTCGTTTTCACTGTACACAAAACAGCTAAACGCAGCCTTGAACTCTTCGCCACAAGGCCCATGTGCCATACCTCCCAGGCATGGGCAGTCCCAGTTGATTTCGCCAGTCTCTGGATTAAACGCGCCCTGTTGCCCAGCCTCATCCTCAAGCGCACTAGGATCTCCTATCGGTGTTTCGCTACCCAAAGGCGGGCCGCCATCGGAGATGCCACTGGCTGATTCAGGCTGTGCAAGTGCAGAAGAAGAGGCGGTCTGCGCCTGGCGAGTTTGTTGGCGCTTTTTTGCAGCGATGGATTCTAGAGTGGGAAGGGAAGATTCTGATGACTCGGGGCCCATATGGAGCACTAAAGTGGGATTAGTAAACTGGAGTTTTGTGATGTATGATGAGACAAAGAGACAACATACTGGCTGGCTCATTGGAGAATACCGGGCTGGTGTTGTAGTAGTATATCACACCACCAGCTAGGCCGAGTCGTACGAAAAAGGAACGCCATGAGCTTGGTGCTGAAGCTGGAGATGTAGATGCGAATCGTCTAGGAGCTGGTGCATGGGAAACGCGAAAGGAGCTTCGGGGTGATTGATGGCGTAGAGCGGACAGGAGGCGGGTGGTCGTAGGCGAAGAGCGGATCATGATGGAAGACTTGAGGAAGGAAAGTTTCAAGAGAAAAAGGTCATCGCATAATTAACGAATATAATGCTTGATTGAAGCGATGATCAAGCTGGAAATAGGTCTGGTGTAGATGTTTTTGTAAGTCATCAATTTTTCTCGGGGTTAAAGTCCTGGCCACGCTAATCTCCACTTTCATCGTCGTTACTACGTACTCTACTCCTCGTCATTTTCGACTTCCCATTCAACTTCGTCACCAACTTCATTACCTACAGGCTCTCGCACAACTAGTATCTAAGCCCGGCACCAAATCTTACCTTATTCCAAGAGTATGAGTGCCGCCTCTTGTCTTCAGCGCTCCCTCGCTCTTGATACCTCATATGGAAACACGCTGTGTTCCTCACGGTCCAATGCCCCAATGGCATGAATCAAGGTATTTAAGTTGTGCTTTTTGTCCAGATCTTCAAAGAATTCCATTTCGAATGTGCATACTTCTGTTAGGAGACTAAATGATCATCGTCGACCGAAGAATCAAATCCTGCAGACTTATCTGCCAGCATAAAAGCACATTGTAGTATTACTTCATTTCCCTGTTCTAATGCGAAGTGGCGTCCAAAGAAAATGAGTTCTCATGCCGATCGCTGCAATACCACCGAACTGTTGTATGAACATTCGACGAGAAAAGATGCTGATAAGAATTCTAAGAAAAAGAAAATCGTAGAGATACAGTACTATAAAAGAGTTTATTGATAAATCTTTGAAGTATACGATTCACAAAGTGAACATCATACAAATCCAATAAACCTACCTAGCAACCATTCACTCTGTCACTTGAAGGCACCCCAGGATCAAACACCTCAAACTACAATCAATCCATCATGCGTTACTCAATCATTTCCCTCCTTGTACTTATTTCCAGCGTATTGGCTATGCCAGCTGCCGAGGTGAAGGTAAGCCGTGTCTTGCTAAATGCTAGCATACTTTTAACTAAAACAACAAAATAGCGAGACGGCATGTCCAAGAGATACAACGTGGCACATGAGATGTTGAAGAAGCGGGCGGAATGCTCTACTATTCCATGTTATGCTGATGACACCTGTGTTGACGAAGGATGTGTAACATGCAGTTATGCTGGTGGAGCTTTACAGGGCGTTTGTCAAGACTATTGATCGTGAGAAAACGGCAAGATTTCTCATAAGCAATAGCTGACGCTTTCAAGTAGTGGCTATTGTTCAACCCTCTCTGAAGATCTCAACCCGAGATGCTGATGTATCTTCAACATCTTAAAAAGGAGCAGGACTTCCACGTAAAATTTATGAATGAATGGAATTGTATGCTGGAAAATACTTCAGATTTGAGATAACAGTCTTCATTTGCCTCTGCATTACAATAGTCGATTTCAATGCAAACTCTTGAACACTTTTGTTCTTAAAAGCTTCATGTTCAAACATAACTGTGTTTGGTCTCATATCTTTTTGAGACTAGCCATTGAGTGACCTAATCTGCGTACGGAGTAGCATGGACTCAGATAAGTACCATAAAAGGCTAAGTGGAATGCAGCTGTAGCATCCCTCAGAAGTAGTATTACGTTTTGTTTCTGTTACGTTGACCGTATCCGGTTACCGCTTGTGATTGAATTGCCAGTCCTGCGATGATATAACCGAGGACTATTTACAAGGATCATTGCTCAGTACCAGCTGCTCCTCTTGTTCTGGCTTCAGCTATCTCGTACTTTAAGCCGCCTCAAAACGCGAACTATTTTACACAATTAAACTTCAATGAATTCTACCACACCTCCCACTATGGCTTCATCGGCTGAGACTCCCGTGGATGTCAAAAGCCGCCTCAAGGATTCTTACGACATTATAGCCAATGATTATAACTCATGGACGAACAAACATCATGACACAATCAGGCTCAAATTTCTGGACAGCTTATTGTCCAAATTGAATACCAAGGAGCCTACTGCGGTCCTCGAGCTTGGATGTGGTGGTGGAAAGCCAGTCACGACAACTCTCCTCACTCATCCGAAAATGACCGTCACAGCAAATGACATGTCCAGCACGCAGATCTCCATAGCAAAAAGCAACATTGACCCAGGGACTGCTGACCGTGTCACTTTCGTTGAAGGCGACATGATGGCTCTTTCCTTTCCTGATGGCTCTCTTGACGCTGTCCTTGGCTTTTACAGTATCATCCATCTTCCTCGCGAGGAACAACCGAAGCTACTCGAGAATATCATCAAATGGCTTAAACCTGGAGGATATTTGCTTGCCAACTTCTCTGCTGTAGACATGCCCGCAGCCTCGATTCCCAACTGGCTCCACGAAAAGGGGTGGATGTTTTGGAGTGGATGGGGTGAAGCAGGAACTCTTCAAAAGCTGAAAGATGCCAAGTTCGAAATTGTTGAGCAAGAAGTTCAAAAGGACACGGCAGATTCAGGTGTGTTTCTGTGGGTTATAGCGAGAACGCCAGCGAATTAGAAATGATGGTAAGATTCACGAACTAAATAAAGTCAATTAGAGCTAATTTTACGATGATAGTATCTTTCAAATATCCTTCACTCTTTTCTTTCCCATCATAAGAAGGGACAGCATAATAAACCTAAGATCAACGATCAAGAACATAAAGTCGAGCACCGTAGAAAAGTCGCTTGCGCGTTACAAGAAGTGTAAGTTAGATTTCGCAAATTGTTCAAAAACACTATGACCATCAGTCCTTTCAACGACGTTTCATACTCACAGCTAAGCATGCTGGATTTGCAGGAGTGAGTAAACAATTAATAACCCGCGGCTGTCCGTACACAGCTTGCACAGTGGCAGCCAACAGTGGCTCTGACGCAGGAGGACCCCAAAATGATACTCCACCAAATCCTACTACGGAAGAAATGGATGTCAGTGTTCCCAGGAGAGAGCTCAGTTCGTTTGTAACACTACCAGAAGAGATTTGTGACTTCAAGGAAGACGGAAGCCCGATAAGGAAGCTCGGCATTGAGTTGGAGAGAGAAAGCGCGGCCGGAATGTCCGTAGGCAGAGCTACAGGCAGTGGTAGGTTGGGCACGATATTTGAAGGCAGAGACGGCGTTGGAAGACCGCTTGGAATAGGAATTCCGCTTGGAATTGGTAGGCCGCCTGGCACAGCAAGACCGCTTGGAATTGGTAGGCCGCCTGCGATAGGTAGACCACTTGCGAGAGGGAGTGCTGGAGCTAGCAGTGGGAGTGCTGAAGCCGCTACTGGGAGTGCTGGAGCAGCGACTGGCAGTGCTGGAGCCGCTACTGGCAGTGCTGGAGCCGCTACTGGCAGTGCTGGAGCCGCTACTGGCAGTGCTGGAGCCGCTACTGGCAGTGCTGGAGCAGCGACTGGGAGTGCTGGAGCAGCGACGGGAAGGGCTGGAGCGGCTACTGGGAGTGCTCCAGGTCGAAGAGCTGCTGGGGCAGCAATAGGAAGCACTGGGGCAGCAACGGGAAGTGGTGCTGGCGGCAGCGGTAGTGGTGGTGGTGCTTGGGGCACTGGAACTTTCGGGATCTGGCGTTTTCCTTTACCTCCCTGAGGTAGACCAGGTATTGGAACTCCAGTCAACGGGGCAGTGGGAACTAAGTTACCCGGTACACTTGGAATGGGCAACAGGCCCGAAGCAAAGCCATTCAAGAAGCTCCCGAATGCAAAGCCTTGAAGTTCACAAGCAGGCTGGTTCCAGAAGGAAAGTGTGAGGCTGTTAAAGACTGGCGCTGTCTGGCCAGGCAGCATTGCTTTCGCATCGGCTGGCAGAATGTCTGGGTTGGACTAAAATCGTTAGTATATTTCCAACAACCTGGAGTACAACACGGCATGTGTAATTGGACGAAGAGTAAATCATAATATGAACCAACTGGGTCTGGGATATGCTTCATGCAAACTTACGCAAGGTACAGTTCCTGCTACTGCAAAAGGAAGAGCATCAGACGCAAATAGCGACTTGAGCTTGGAAATGAATGCCGTTAAACCAGAAGTAACGGCGGCACTGCTGGCATCGGTCGCCGCATCTGCTCTTGCGCCTTTGACCACAGACATGACAACCTGAACACCATCGGGCACGAAAGAACCCAAGAGCCTAGTACTGGATGATGTGATCCCAGGAGCCTGACTAGTCAATGGGCCAAAGGTCTGGTAGAAGGTCTGAGCAAAGTTGGAGCTCAGGAGATTGCCTTTGCTATCAACGAAACCCGAGCTAGTGCTGAAAGCATTCAACGTCAAGTGAACTTTCTTTCCCAGCTGTTGGCATTTAACGAGGGCAGCTCCAAGGGCCGAACAATCTGTGGTCGTGCAGCCAGGTCCACTGCTCACGGTGGAAGTGAGTGAAGAAAGTGCAACAGCATTGATGATGCCGAGCTCTGGGCTGGCGCATTCTGTTTGGAGGTCCGTGAGGCTAGCAAGCGGGTCCACACCCTTCCCAAAGAAATGGACTAAATTTGTTGTGGGATTGTTCGCAAGGCCTGGGATAGCCAAGCCCGAAACTGGCAAATTGGGAAGAGACTGTACATTAGGTAACGCTGGTAGAGCAGGAGCAGCTACTGGTAGACCTGAGACAGCAGCAATGGCAGATGGGAGAGATGCATCTGTACCATCAGCACCAGCGACTCTAGCATTACTTCCAGCGCTTAGCCCTTGAAGCGTGCTACCTGCACTGTATTAGCTAAAGGAAATCAGACTCGACGCGGGATTGCGAGTGAAAGACAGGAGGTGGAGGGAAAGGGGTGTGATGCTCGATCACTTGCTGCTAAACAACTATCGGTGATGCCATGTTTTCAGTTCGCGTAACTACCGAAATTTATATTTGGGTATTCAGGCAGGGTGTGAGACACCGAGTAGATGGAGCTACTCACCAAGGTCAGGTAGTGGAGGAGTTGTAGGAAGATCTCCAAGAACATCAAGGGGAAGGTTGTCGGTCATTCCAGCAACAGGAGCAGCAGGCAGAGCAGGAATAGGCAGTGAATCAAGTCCAGGAACTGTTCCGAGGGCAGCAGGAACGCCGCCAGTCAGTCCAGTAGCAGGACTAGCAACGCCTGGCACAGGAAGTGGTAACGAACCAGCTCCGGGAACAGAACCAAGAACTCCAGTCACTACACCGAGACCTCCAAGGCCACCGGTAGGAAGAGCACTTGTCAATCCATTAGCAACTGGGAGGTTGCTCAATACAGGTCCAGGTGTCTGGAGGAGACCTGAGTATGTCAGTAAGGATCAATGTAAATCACCAATAGCATGAATGTGAGCGTGTTATTGATAGTAGAACAGAAGCCTGGACATAGCATTCCTTGATCAATCAACACTGTCAAAGAAGGGTTGGACATGAGAAAGTGGTACCTGGAATGTATCCTGGAATACTCTGCAACACATTGCTTATGGTAGGACCAAGTAGATTGGCAGGAACAAGCGCCGCGATAACTTTGATGATTGATTGAAGTTCTCCAACAAGGCCAGGCAAGAGGGAGCTAACTCCGTTGACAACCCCTTGCTGAATGCCCTGCAGCGGCCCGGCGGGACTCTGCCCGCTCAGCCCTGGGCCAACATTCGCTAGACCTGCAGAAAGGCCACCTACTAGGCCGGGAATTGCTTGACTTCCTATGCCTACGAGTCCGGTCACAGGTGCAGTCAAGACTCCAACGTTGGGTACCGCAGGACCAGCAGGAAGTGGAGCTCCAGCAAGAGGAAGAGCTGAGCCTGAGAGGCCAGATATAGGACCGCCTTTGACGATTCCAGTATTTATGCCATTAGTTGAGCCGATGGGGAGAGCGCCTGTCAGACCCGCAAGCTGGCGCTTTTCGTGATCGTGTACAGCATCAGGAGTTACTGGAACAGCAGAGACTGAAGAAAGATAGTAGA
Source organism: Microthyrium microscopicum (assembly GCA_010405405.1). Classification (NCBI taxonomy): domain Eukaryota; kingdom Fungi; phylum Ascomycota; class Dothideomycetes; order Microthyriales; family Microthyriaceae; genus Microthyrium; species Microthyrium microscopicum. Next base: position 386,006 of record MU004243.1, on the reverse strand, counting down.
GAATGACAAGCCCAGCGGTATATCGATCCACTGGAGGCATTTTGCTGGCAAAGATAGTTAATGTAAAATATGCTTGAAAATACTTCATTATTCAACGGTTTATTCGTTCCTGATATACATACATGGCATGGCTTTCGAACCTTGCCCGGAGTACTCTCCGTTACACTGGAACCTCTGAAATGTTTGATGTTGCATCTCTTGAAGGAATGGCACCACAAAGTTGGCACATACATGGAATGTGAAGCTGGACCCGAGATGATTGGACCTATCTATTCAGGTGCTCTTCATACGGCTCTTAATGACGTCGATCATTGAGTAATGGTTATTGCGCAGTCGTTCATGAGATCGTAAAGTGGATTGGGCCAAAACTCTCTGTTGGTGTATTCCTTTTGCAGTGGTTTTGTCTTTTCCAGGTACAATATAACCGATAACAGGACTATTCCACGATATAATGGACACCGAAAGGGCGATATAAAACAAACAAGACGTGGTAATGATGTCTTTTACTTCTTTCCTCTTTCCTTCGGCGAGCTCTCAGGTGATCCCAATCCAGCGGAGCCATTGTTTTGCGAGTCACTCCTTGCTCGAGGAGTTGATATCATGCTGTCTCCTTCCAATTCAACAATTTCTACGGTGGTGTCATGTTTACTCCCAGGTATTGCGGGACTTCCCATCAACTCTGACATGGGAATAGAATACGCAGTGTCGGGCGAGATTGGAGAAACGTTGTTATGGTATCCGCTCGCGTACGTCGGAGCAGGTGAAGAGCCGTAGTTTACTGCAGGATAATCAAGATCTTGGTGGTGGCTTGTGCCTGGTCGACTTGACAAGGCTTTGAATTGTTCCTGTTGTATCGTTTTCTGGATGAGCTCTTCGTCGTGCTGCAGTCTTCTGCGTCGTCGTGTGCGAATACATAGCCATACGCCAACACAGATTAGTATTAGGATGACAACGACGCCGACCGCGCCGCCTGCGATATAGCCTGGCGATTTGAAGTTGTTCTGTTTGGTGTCTGAGCACTTTGCATCGAGGCACGTCCAATCTGTCGCATATATTAGAAACAATACAAAGATCTAGTGCTTTGAAGGCCTGCTTACTTCCAGAGCAATCGAAATCCCAGGTACAAGCATCCCCCAACTGACAATGACCGGGTGTGTCGCAAGTAGCCATGACAGGAACTGGTGCTGAATTGATGGTATAAAGAACCGTACTGTTGTATAAAGACCGTGATGATTTAGAGAGCGTTTCGTGGTTTAAAAGAACGACATCAGTCCGTGTCAACAGAGCGTATATCAGGAATCGCGTTTCGTCGTTCGGCTGAAGAAAATAGTGAGTTGCAAGCACTTTCAAGAGCCAAGCAAGCTTGTCGGGAATCACTCCGATTAATGCTCTTGACTCTGCCCGCCATGGGCGCTTGAGGCGCTGGCAGTGCAGAGACTCGATTACCCCTTTGATGCAAACTCATGGGGGACCTCAGCTGAGAATAGCATCGCACCAATCACAATGCAAAAAACACACTTCCCAGCTATGTCGTGTGTGTTTTAAAACAAATATACCAAGCCACCAAAACAAAATTCGCCTACTTGGGCAGAATATTGATTCTTATTTTGGGTCGTTGACAACCCCGCGAGACAGTGATTTGTCCCACTGGTGGTCTAGGCCACGTCCAAGAATGTTTTCGAGTGAACTGTCGCTGTGGAGCTCGATTTTTGGTGTCAAATCAAAGTCAAGTAATGACAGCCTTTTCATAATCTACTTCATAATATGGGCCAGAATTATTATGGCACGCTTCGCAACTGAGGTTTTATATCCTTAAGCCGATCCGTTAATCCTCTATTTTCTGGAGATGGAATGATGTCTCGGTTGGATCCCATCTGCTCATCAAAGGGCAGGTCTGGGCATTCATACAAAGGTTCCATATGCACTCCGCATCTGTTCTTGTGAATGTTCCGCAAAATAGTGAATACGTGCCTGATCTTCCGCGGTCCATGGCGTTCCAGTACTCATGTTGATCCAGGACGGGGATGTTAACAGTGGCAATGATTTACATATATTCATCTTGAAGCTTCTCCAAAAATGCTCTGACATCTCGCGCATTCGTCCGAATGTTTTTTGGATCTTTAGCCAGTCCATCTGGGCCAAGAGTCAGGCCAAGAATCTCCAAACTCCTGGCTTCGTCCCACTGGTTCAACATTCTCAAAACCAAGCCACCCTTCTCTGCATCTTGTGGACCGATAACAATGATGAAATTGAACCCTTCATTTTTTGCCTCACGGATCTTTTTGCCCAGCGGACGAGCTGAAGTGTCTATTTCGACTTGGATATTTGGTCTTCGGCTCGGGATTTTCCGTGCTTTGCCTGCCTGTACGCCAGCAAGTTCTGCAGCAACATTTTCAATATGCTGCAGTTCCTCTGGCTTTTGAGACACGCTGAGTATCTTTAGCGGACGCGGTGATATCCAGAACGGATATCGACCGTTGTAATGTTCAATAATAAGAGCCAAGAAGCGCTCTAAAGAGCCCAATACCGCACGATGAATGAGAACCGGAGTCTCCCGACTCAAGTCTTCGCCATCTTTGCCTGGGGCATCATACTTCAGCTCAAATCTTTGAGGCAATTGGAAATCGAGCTGGACTGTCGCAGTTTGGTGTTCCTTGCCATGGGCATCCTTCAGGATTATATCTATCTTGGGGCCGTAGAAAGCTCCATCGCCTTCGTTCAAAGTCCAGTCTCTTTCACTCGAGTCCAACGCAGATTTGAGTTGCCGTTCAGCACGGTCCCAATCCTCGACGGAACCAATATATTTCTCCGCAGGTCTAGTCGATAGAACTAGTCTATACTCGCGCATGCCAAAGATATCCCCATAGACCAAGTCGATGAAATCCATCGTCTTTTTGATCTCCGCTTCAATCTGATCCGGTCGACAAAAAATATGACCATCGTCCTGATGAAATCGCCGAACCCGGGTCAAGCCCGTCAAAGCACCAGAAATTTCGTTGCGATGCAACGAGCTGAAATCCGCATATCGAATGGGAAGATCTCGATAGCTATGATTTTGGCTAGCAAACAGCAAGCAATGGCCAGGACAGTTCATAGGCTTCAACCCAAAAACCTCATCCTCGCCAATATCTGCGTTCTCTTTTACACCCGTAGCCCCACGACCTCGTACTTCAAACATGTCGTTCGCATAATTGTCCCAGTGACCAGATTTCTCCCATAGTGATCGTTTATAGATGTTTGGTGTGATGACTTCGCGGAAGCCAAAGAGTGGATAGTGTGCACGAAGACAAGCGGTCAGCTTGTTCATCATATCAGCGCCATTGGGTAGGAAAAGGGGCGAGCCAGGACTGTAGATGGAGCCTGTGAGGAGTTGTTGAGAATGGGCAAGCTCGCGGTGGTCAGCACTGCAGCGGCGAAGGAAGAGCTTTGGAGTGCTGGAGACATGGTTTCTTGATAAGCGAGCGACGGCGAACGGGCGCGATAGGATCATTTGAGGCTCATTGCTAGGGCGGGTCGAATTGAGTGTTCTTGAGTTGAGATGGCCAAGTGCAGATGAACTTTTCCCTTGGTCATATATGGGAGGGGAGCTAGTGTCAATGGTTCTGTTACAATGCGAATGCAGGGATATGGAGGAAATCCGAAATGCTACAGGGATACAGGGATATAGGCGCGTGGGAACTGGTCTCGCATCGCGTGTGTTGCCTAGTGTGATGTCATGTTTCAACCTCACGCGTGGGGAGCACGAGGTGGTTGGGTTCAACACCAACAGTGAGGCAAATCAAGATCAAGATTCATGTCTTAATCTGCGACAACAATCACCTTCCAAGCGATGGATCTTACCTTGTGTTATAATCACAACTACAGGTAACACCTGCCTGTAGCTCAAAAGCCGCCTCTCGTCCCCTAATGTATACGATTTCCATGGTTAATCCACTTCTACACCAACAGTCTTCAAAATGTCTACCTCCAAAATGAGGCAATCCCTCACAGAATCATGGGCCCAAATTGAACAACCATCAGAAGACTCCTCATTCTCTGATGCCTCTTTATCAGAATCTCCCGAGCCGGAGCCATCTCCGCGTCGTCGAAGCGCACGGAAACTGCATTCCTCACAGCTAACGACCCCTAGGCGCAATGGTCTCCGTGTCTCCTCGCGGTCATCCATTTCACCCAACCAATACTACTCCCCTATGATGTCCGAGCCCATCTTCATCATGCCATCACCCGACGCTACCCCAATAGCCACAAGGCGAAGAAGACATCCGTCTTCGTCTACAACTAGCACACCCAAATCTCGACCAGTTTCGCGCCGAACTAGAAAGCAACCGTCCCAAGTTCAGGACAGCGCATCTATTTGGAACGATGTCATATTTCCTCCTCTGCTTTTCTTCTTCAAATGTTTTCTGGACGCTTTATCACTTTTGCGAATGCCGATATCGATCGTTATAGCGCTTGCCATTGTTTCTGTGTTCCTGACCACACTTGTACCCCAATGGATCCTATCAAATGTCCCCGGTCTTCCCAGCTTATCAACGAATATGAGGATCCCTTCAGCATGCTCGTTACCAGGAGCACAGCATTTCGTTCCGTTTTGCCGCCCTTCGTCTTCTCTACCAAAACCGCTGTCCCGTGAGCAGCAAATCGAAAACGAAAAGCTGCTATTCAAGAAATTCGGAGAAATCGACCATTCGGCTGAACGAATGCTCGAAGCAAAACCCGTTCTGTCGGCACTTTCTGCACAATTACTTCATGACCAGATGTCCATTGCCGATACCATGAATTTGATCCGGTACCAATCACAACTTCCCAGTAAAGCTGAACTAGTTCAGGAGTTTACTCAATACCATCAGCTCTTGAAACAACTCACCTACCAACTCACGGATTACTCACAGCATGTCGGACGTTCTGTAGACAAGATCATATCCGCCAAACGCTTCACATTACATTCATTGGAGGAACTGAAGAGTCGAGCAGGTCTAGACGGAATGTTGGACGGTGTCTGGAACGCTATCCTCCCGGCTTCGTACAGCAAAATCACCAAAGACCAAATCATGGATCGGTACCTTAGGCATGCAAAGGAAGTCGAAGCAGTTGTAAAGACATTGATCAGCGAGGGAACGACAGTTGATCTTCACCTACAAACCATGGACGATCATGTGGATATGATGCGAAGCACAATCAGTAAGGACTCTGCAACGATGGAGGTCCGGAAAGAAGAGCTATTCTCTCAGCTTTGGACAAAGCTAGGCGGAAACTTGAAGGACAGGAAGTTTGTGGAAAAGAACATTAAGATTGGAGACCGAGTGGATACTACTACGCGAGAGTCAGCGCGGCACGTCAAATTGACTTTGTTGGAGCTGAGAAGAATTCAGGCAAGCATGGCGGATATTCAGACCAGATTAAATGAGCCCCGAACACGAGAGGCCATGACTGTTCAGGAACTCAAGGAACACCTAGAGTTTGTTGAAGGTGGGCTCAATCGTTTGACAGGGAAGCGGGAAGAACAGAAGACTAGAGACTTTGAGGCTCTTTCGGCTCTTCAGACGTTTCGAGAGAAAGACGAATAGGTTGTTAAAGAGAGTAACTCAAAGCTCTTGAGGCTTTCTATGGCGTTTGGATAGGGAATGATTTGGATATAGATACCCATAACGATGAACGAGCACACTTGGATTAGTTAGTACCTACATGCAACTAAAATTATCATGCCTTGTGACGTCCATCGATCATAATTACATGAAAGGTGCGATATCCAATTCAATAAGCAAAAAATCTGCGTGCATGATAATTATTATCTCGCCTTCGCGCTTCCGTCTCAATCAAATCAAACGCCATCGCCTTGTATCGGCTCTCCTGGTAGCTCGTACTCATGATCATCACCAAGTTCATGGACTGGAGGTGGGCCGTGCAGCTCATACACTACAGGTGGACTATCCATCTCTTGCGCTGCCTTCTCACGGGCATACGGTGGAGCTTCGTCAATCGCATCTTTCTTCATAGTTTGCTCAGTTAGATCTTTGTTACGACGCCTCGAACGCAGCAGAGCAAAACCCGCAACGGCGGCTAGAATAGGTATGCCCAGACCAATACCGATACCTGCCCCGATTTTTGCAGCACGACCAGAAGGGCTTGAATTTGCGGGCCCGGACGCGGACGCGGAGGGTCTGGTCGTTGCATTTGAGATCGCGGTCCCGTCTAAGTTGGTGAAGACTGTACTTGCCGCGCGCCAATTCCCACTATCTTTAACGGCTTGGATTAGACTTCCTCCAGAAATGTAGAAGAAGCTGGTCGTTGTGCCAGTGTTATCTGTGCTCGCAGCTGCAAATCTAGCGTTGGGCTCGTCAGCCAAGGGGAAACTGCCAGTGCTCGGAGAAGCAGCGACGGTCCATGTTAGGCCAGTATCGTTGGAAGCGATTTCGTGGAGGACGCGGTCAGTGCCAATGTAGTATACGTATCTTAGTGAACTGTTTGCAGAATCTGCGGCTGCGAGGCTGACATTTGCGGGCGACCAAGCGGGAAGATCCTTTGGCGATCCTACTGCATTCTTGTGAGCTTGCAATCCGTTCAAACCCAAGCGTTATAACCTACAGGCTTGCCATGTGTTATCCGACCTGAGTGTCGCAGCGAACATTGAGCCGTTGTTGACAACCGCATATGTAGTAATATTGTTGCCGCCATCTGTTGCCAGCGCCAATGGACTCTTCGTCGTTGAGTCAATGACAGACGCTCCATCACCCCAAGTGATATTCTTAGGGCCGCTATAGTTCAACATCCGTGTTCTTCCAAGAGTATCATGATAGAAGACCCTGTACCCATCACTCGCGGATCGGATCGATGCGGACAGCCCAGTAGAGTTGTCAATCCCGGTCGTTACAGCGTTGGAGATGACATATATCCCTTGTAAATTACAAACGCCAGTCGAAAGAACGCACTCTGTTGCAGCCTCAACTATCCTTCCCGATGCGGAAAAGTAGAAGAGTTGTCCCTAGTTCATTGAGTCAGACAAAAAGAGCCAAGTGAAAAGGCTGACATAATGAATGGAGCCCTCCCATCAACGGCAATGGTTCTCACCATCGCTACTAATCAAGAGATGCTATGATTTCCATTGCGATCGATGAAACGTTCAGATCGGAACGTCTTCTGCAGACATAAAACACTCAATGATAGGATGTAACTGACGGGATCAAATAGAGCTGATAGGGCCACGCCAGTGTATCTTGTCCATCGGTGGTGAGGCTGATGTGAAATTCACTTACATATAAGTTTCCATTTCCTCCTGTAAAACCAGTAGAGGCAAGAGCAGTTCCGTTTTTGGGTGGAAAGGTCAACGGAAGTTTAGCCCATTGTGTGAACCCGCCTGCAGTACCACTGCCTATATTGGTGGAATAGAGTATATCTCCCGATGATGCATTTTGCCAGATAATCTGCGGTCCAATACTGGTATACCAGGCTGTAAGGGCCTGAGATGATACTCGCTGTACCAGCCTCGCGAAGACAACCAGAAAGCCGATGGAACGCATTTTGCTGACTGGAAAAATGGAAAGCAGATTCGAAGAGATGGGGGGAAATATTTGACAAGCTATTAGACTGCTTGCCTTTCACTTAGGCTTAGCCATGTATTACATTCTGTGCCCACTGTCCAAGTCAACGAACTTACTCAACTGCTCTGCATGGTGGTGCACGCTAAATGATTGCCTTTGTAAAAGTGATTCTTTCGTTACCAGCTGAATCCGGGTTTCTTGCACATCCTGGCATGTTCATTAAGCCTCGCACCGCTTTTCCTAGTCCGCTAGGAGGATAGGTATTCACGAGACATTACTGGTCTCTCGCAATTGGTGGTTCAAACCACCAACAGACTAATATGTGTCGATTGGGTACTATAGCTGACGATAATCGAAATTGGCCGGCCTCTCTGCAAAGAAGCTCGGATACTGCGTCCGTTTTCTGCTAACATTGGTACAGGTTTGATCATGCAAGCTGTTTCTCTCAGCTTTGTGCTTCACCTTGTAACGTTACCTCTAATGGGCGTCCTGCAGTCATCAAGGGTGCAGCTGAACCTTCAGATGATGACGTTCAGATTATAGGTCGATTTAATATTCCATTTTCTCTACCGAGTGTGGGCTTCTCATAATTCGGTGCTAATTGGCCGCTCAAGAAAATAGTTGAAGATAGGTACCTAACATAGCTGTTGAAGAGTTGAGAGAGATCTTGATGTCAGCCGCAGAGGCTCAGCCTGGTGGTAGCCTGCAGGTGTAGATATGGCAGTGCGACACGTGCGTGATTGGCTAGACTGGACTGGCGATTTTGATGGAACGTACACCAGAGGTACCTTACTACCTGGAAATGGGCAGTGTAGACATTAAATGTATCTTTATTGAATTGGCGTCTTTGAATATGAAGGCCTCCCCTTTCCTCTTGTCAACCACATGGCCCATGAGAAAGTCGACCATGCTGCGGACTGGTGGCAGTATTGATCCAACTCGTTACATCAAATGCTGAGTACAACCTATCATCGACATGTAAAGGAAGCGGTCATGGATCGCCAATAGAAGTCCTTTGGTACCTGTTGGTAAAAGAGGGAGTTATGGTAGCCGATTGCACTCAAAACTAGTAGCCAGAGGACGATAAAAAGGTAATGTGGTCCACGATACTTGCCAATGGCTCAGGATAAAGTACCTGCGATACCGTACCGTACCTACCCAGGCACGCCAGGTAGTAAAAGGGGTGGGTCGAGGGTCACCCAAGGTGGTGGTACAGTTGGTGATCATGGATCATATAAGGGGTAAGACCTGCCTTCTTGGCAACACCACAAAAAGGCAACAAACGTTGTCGCCAAGGCTGAGATGCAGAAGCTTTGCCCATCCATCCCGCCATCCCACCAACTCTCCTTCAATTCTCCCCTCCTACACCTAAAACAAGCTATATTTTTGGTTCAAAACCTTCTTGACTCGATACTTGACTACTTTGATATCCTGTTCAGCTCCTACCTCTCCGCCTTCACCCAAGATTTTGTAAGCAGACGCCAATATCAGAAGGACCCGCTGATGAAGCACTGACGTTTTGTAGCACTTTGAAGAAATTTACCCCTCCATTATCAGAATCCGAAGTGAGCCTCGTATCATGGCTTCAGAGAGGAGCTCTACTCTGTTCTGGCTATGTGCCGTTGTCGTATGCCTCGTCCTCATCAACCCCGTTGACGCCTTTGGTGCTGGAAACATTGCATCCACTGCCCGCATTGAAGGTTCCAATTGGCGTCATGGCGACATTGAAGATACACTACTTGGTCTCTTCATCACTCGCATTGGTGGTGGCCGCAAGTTCAGCAAAACAGATGTCAAACGCGTCTATTTCGGTAATTGGCTCCGCGACTACTCCCAGGCCGTCGACGTGGGTACCGTCAAATATGTCAGCGCGGAAGCCATCCGCCTTCTACTTTGGGTTCTTGGCTTCATGAGCTTTGGTTACGGTACCCGCGAGTTCGAAGTCACCTCTGAACGCCTGGGTTGCTACCGCCCGGAGGAGCACATCGACAATCCCAAGGACTATGCTGACAATCTCGACGCTCGCCAATATGATACCCGCCTGCGTGGCCCCGTGGATGAGCGCCGCGAACTTGCCATCGACGAGCGAACTGGCCTAAAGGTGTACATCGCTTCTGAAGACCGTGGCATCACCACATCGGCTGGTATGGTTCGGAACTTGCTCCACCGCTGCATCGACCTTGCTCGACGATCACGAAACAAGGATGATTCCCAGTTCTTTGAGGCCTTGCGTCTACTTGGTACTGCTACTCATTGTATGGAAGATTATGCCGCGCATTCCAACTACGTCGAGCTCTGCTTGATTGAAATGGGCGAGCGCGATGTTTTCCCACATGTCGGTACGTATTTTGCCATTTTTACTTTCATAATCATACCCCTTGATTTCCGCTTTAGACATTTGAATTCATTACCAGACGTACATTTGAGCTGATTATCGGTAGGAAGACGTACGCAGTTACAAGTTCGAGGAGCCCGAAATGCAATCTTTCCTATCATCACGGGAACATTCGGCGGCGTTGACTTTTTGCACTCCGTTTGCGGTGAACTCTCAGACAAGGCCACCCAAAGCGAGATTGATGAGCTTGAGGGCTCTATCAATGAGGCCCAACGTAACCAAAATGTTAGCAAGATCAAGGAACTTCTGGACCAGCTACCTCCAGGTCTATTTGGTGGTGATGATTCAAAATCCAAAGTTGATGAGATCCAAATGAATGCTGCCTCTTCTCAAATGCAGAATGTCCGAATAAGTTAGTCGAATCTCCCATAACTAGAAAAAGTACTAACCAGGTGTTGTAGCACCAAAACAACCAGAAGAGTTTACTCGTCAAATGGACATGATTACACAACAAGTTCGCCCAGTCCTGGAATTCCATGACGAGCTTATGCGTAATATCACCGAGATGATTGAGAAAATACCTGTTCTGCCCGATCTGATCGAAGAATTGCAGAACCAGATCAGCATCTTCTGTTTCTCCGTTATTGCTCCCTTTATCCTACCTATCATTGGCCAAATCAAAGCTGAGCTCTCCACCGGCTCTTCAGAAATTATCGAGAGTAGTCAAAAGGCTCAGCACATTGTCTTCAACGACGACAACTGCAGCGATCCAACACATTCCATGCTCTCCAAGGATCATTTCAGCAACATTCTCAACGAGCCTGCGGGAAAGACAGCTAGCCAGATCTTGAAATGGGCCATTCCGCAAATCGTCGAATGCTGGGACGACCCTCGCGCTGATGCTGATCGCACAATCAATCGTATCATCAACGGTGTCTTCCATCACCCAGCTCTTCGCGAGCAAGGCGATGATGGCGCTCGTGACTGCCGCACGCAGATGTTTGACGTCGTCGGTAAATGGTGGCAAGAAAAGGACGACCGCGAAAAGCAAGACTTCCGCCAGAAACTCAGCCGCGATGGTGTTCTCCAAGGCCGCAATCACAAAGAAGGCGTGCATGACAAGGGTCACGGCTGTGGCAAGCCACTCAGCTTTGCTGGTATGGGCGGAGGCAGTGGTGGCAACAACGCCCTGGCTGGCGCTCTTTATAGTGGTCTTCAGCAAGGTCTTAGTGAGGCTGTCGGTGGTAGCAGTGGAGGAGGACAGGGGTTCGGTGGTGGACGTACCGGTAGTTCCTCCAACGATATTGGCAAGTTCGCTAGTGAAGCGGTTGGTGGTGGAGCTCTCGGTGGAATCCTCGGCGGCGTCTTGGGTGGTGTAGGTGGCTCATTGCTTGGTGGACTCGGTGGTGGCGACGACGATGACGATAATGTCCAGAAACAAAGCTATCAGAACCAGAGCTACGATTCAAGTACTGGTGGCCGCACGACAACCTATGCCGAAACAGGCCGCACTCAAGGTGCTTATGGCCAGGCTGAGTACAAGAAAACCGAGTATCCAGACGGTGGACAGCGAACTGAGTTCAGTCGCTACGAGCAAGATGGCAACTCTGGCCAGTCCGGTGGTTATGGCTACACCCATACCACCAATACGCGCCCCACGCAGAGTGGATATCAGACGACGGAGCAAACACAGTACCAAACTGGTGGACAGTATCAGACAGAAACACGGACGGAGCAGCACGGTGGCCTGTAAGTGTTCAGTGCAATCACATGGAATGCAGCAAGCTAACATATTGTAGACACCACGGCCGTCGCGATGACGATGATAATCAGGGCGGCAATTACGGTCGTCAACAGGAATCAAGCTACGGTCGCGAGCAAGAATCAGGCTACGGTCAAGAAAGCTACGGTCGCCAAGAACGCCAGCAGGAGTCTTACGGTCGTGAGGAAAGCGGTGGCTATGGTGGAAACTCTGGCTACGGCCGCCAACAAGAATCAAGCTATGGTCGCCAGGAACGTCAGCAGGAGTCTTACGGTCAAGAAAGCAGTGGCTACGGTCGTCAAGAACGCCAGCAGGAGTCTTACGGTCGTGAAGAAAGCGGTGGCTATGGTGGCAATTCCGGCTATGGACGTGAATCTGAGCGTGAGGAACATCATGGTCGTCGAGAGCATCACCAACGGCGTGATTCTGACAATGATGATTCTGATGAGGAGAAGAGACGCCGTCATCATGGGCGTCGTCGCAGCGGTGAATATGAATGAGGCGTGGGTATTGCTGTACTTCCTCTCTCTGTTTGATGACTATAAATGTTTCTGACAACGATAAATGGCTCTCTTACCTAAGATCAGTATCACTAAATAAAAGCCATTGAGTCTAGTGCTCCTCGCTCCTGTAGCCTGCTTTGATGGGATTGTTTTGAGACATGGTATTTGATTCTAATGCAACCTTGCAACTACTGCTGAGCTACATGGAGTCTATTATCCTTGATACCAATCATCCACCAAACCACAGATGATTCGACCACAGCTTGGAGACCGCAATGCTTAAACATGCAACACCAGTACCAAGCGACCACGAGCCTAGACACGACGACACTACATGCTTTTGTTAGTCGCATTCCAAAACAATGATCTCAAACAAACATACACATGACTGAATCGGACGACCGAAGCAGGTATAGGCACGCTCTGCGCGATGACACTCGTAGTTCGTGTTCCAAAGCTGATTGTGGTAGTGGTTGATGAAGACCGGAGGAGGTGAACAGCCGAAGATGACGGATTGGGTGCACACGTTGCTAGTAGGGCCACTGCCAAAGCCAGCCCAGTCGTTGCTATAGTAGTCGACCTGACCGCAATTGTTGTCGTAGACATACCCTGTTATACGTTAGCTACTTCTCTAGGTCCATGGGAAGAAGTGTTGACGTACAGTGGCGGGCAGAGTTTCCGTCCTGGAATGGGATGGCTTCAGTCACAGCCAGATCGAAACGTGGATCGGTACAGGCGTTGTCGGCGCTGGCGAGCATGAAGAGAGGAGCGAGCAGGAGGATGGTGAGTTGTTTAAACATCTTGGATTTGGGATGGGTTGTGTTCTTTTGGATTCAGGCTTGATGTTGTTGCAGTTGTGTAGAATCTGCAATAGAACGATGAGCGCGATGGTATATTAACAATTTTACAACTTCACCTGTCACTTGAAAGGCCTCCTGATATTGAGCGTAGTCACTTCCAAGGCTCCAGAGGTGTTTTTAAGGCGGTTATGTCGTCGGTTGCTTTGCACGTAGGTCGCCTTTGGGTAAAACTCCATGAGGAAGTCACGTAGGTATATGACTCCACGTGGAAGGCGCAAAGACCGGTATTAACTTCACTCCAAAATTCCGTTTTAGGAGACGGTTTGATGGTCTATACAATGTAGCTACTGGTCTGCTGTTCATGACTACGAAGAAATTGATTCATTCATTATCAGATTAAGCTCTCTGATGTTTCTCTATGCGAATGCGTTCTCGTGCATATTAGAGCGATACCTCTTAGTATTCAACCCGCACAGAACAATAGCTTTTCATACATCTTCATAAGCAACACAACTTACCATCACCTTGATCGCGTAGTCGCTACTGTTGGTTTCTGTAACCGGGGCAATCCTCATTGCATCACGTTAGCTACTTCTACATCTGGTAGCTACTCCAAGAACAATCCGCACATGCTATTGAGAAATCGGGCTCAATGAAAGCTCATAGAGCAACACAACTCATTCAATACTTCTATTCAGCGTAATTCAGACCCGCTCTTCAGAACTCCGCAAAGCTCTACTGCTCTTCTGTCAGCATATCCAGGCTCGCCATGCTCCAGACAATGATGAATTTCCAACAACAGCGCCAGTTGCATCAACCACGCAAGCACCATCACAACCAGATGAACAAAATGGTATTACCAGGCCGCCGCAAGAAGGCACCCGCGGCAACCTTCAACACTTCGGTCAGTGCTCACTCTCCCTTGGTGGGCCGTTTGTAGCATACTGACCCATTACAGTCCCGTCCAATTCAGCTTCCTGATTACCTCGCAGAAAGCGCGCAAGATATAGTATTGGAAATTCAACAAGAAATGCAACAGAGCAGTCAACAGCAGGCTGCTGGAACTTCTCGTCGCCAGAACATTGGCCAAACTTATCAAGTAGGCCGAGGACTTCCATTCGGACTCCAGGATGCCTATTCGCAGCCTTTCACACAACCAACAGCTTCCCTGGACCAGCTTGTTATGCATGGCGGACCAGTCACTCAACCGCATATGTACCAAATGCATCACGAAGTACAAAGCTATCGTGGATTGTTTGCACCACCAGGCTTCAGTCCATATCATCGCGACTATACTGCTCATTCAGCAGCCATGATGCCTACCCTCACCGAAGGTCTTACCTTGTCTGACTCTTCTTCGATTTCCAGCGGTCCCACGAGCACCAACGACTACTCTTTACTCCGCTCTCAAGGCCGTTCACGTTACCAGCCTTCAGTCAACCAGCACCATCCCGACAACCCCACCGAGAATCCCAACTACGATTCGATCGAGTACAACATATACGGTCAGCCCATCGTCCCATGCTTCGCGGGCTACAAATTTGGCAACGAAAACAGCATCGCCAATCCTATCAATCGCTCCGCCGTGCTTTGTCAAGAGACCATTTGGTGTGTCCAGCCAGAAGTTCCATGGTATCCGCAAGCCAACTGGCCATGTCACAACGAACAAGTCTGGGAGGGCGATTCGCGGCTATCTACGGAAGGGGGTCGTTTCCGTCGCATGCCACCTATTCCTCGTCTACCACCGGGCTGGCCAGGCTACAACGTCGATTACAAAGAGAATGGCCACGTGGAGGCATTTCCGTTTGACAAGACTTGGATAGTGCCTACTGAGGAAGATATTATTGCCCCAGTCGACGAGATTGAAGATGAAGATATCATCAATCATCTCCTGGGTGAAAGCTTGGTAGAAGCAATGTCCTAGGTTCGCCATGTCTCTCATGTTGTTACAGTGCTATTGAGGATGGCACTATATTTGGGTTATTCTTTGAATTATTGACGATTCAAGGTTTTTCATCCTCCTGCGGTTGGAATACTTCATGAAGTTAGACCCTTCCATTAGCCACTGGTTGGCTTGCCATGATGTTCCATATTTGTATGGTTTGTTCGCGGAAGCCAGTTTTGTTGATTTACTATTTCACCACTTTTTTTTTCGCTTCTCACTTGTCGAAGATGTCTTATCTTCACCAGTCTTCGATTCGGCTTACACAATCCTTCACAAATTCACGAGTTCACGGTATAATGATTATGACCTTTTGCTTGAGAAGCGAGGTGTTGGGCGGTTTCGTTGCCTTTTTTTTGCTTACTGCTACTCCATGTTCTAGCTAAAAGTTAGTTCTTTTGAAAATACAAAATTTCCGTTATAAATCCTGTTCTGGTTGTGAACGTGTACTGAAATTGGAATGAGGAGAAGAGCTGCGCATTTCTATCCATGAACAAGGCTGAGACTGGACAATGAGGCTGCGCTAGCAAGGATTAATTAGCACAACTCAATGCTAAAAACAATACATGCTGCAAGGCACAATGGATATTGCTCTCTATGGCTCTTTAGAAATAATGAACTGAAGGCCAGAATTGGCAATACAAGACAAATTACAAGAAGTCTCGTCTTAACACAATACATGAACATGTTCAATCGAGCTTCAATCAAAAATACGCTGCCAATTCCTGCTCCGTCCAATCATACAATTTTTTTGCCAAAGTCTTGTCTTTAGCCAGTGCCGTTGTAGGTTCCACTTTTACACCAATCGGTTCATAGTAAGCTCCATTCTCGAGATTTGTCTTGACTGTGGTTGCCGCCCATGTTTGTGTGTATGGCCCTTTTTGGACTGGGGTCCAATTGCCTCCTGAAACCATGCTGACAAGACAACGATCCATGAAGTTCTCATGACTATGCAGTTCCGTTCTGATAAATCCGGGATGGACGGCAACAGATGTGATGCTTGGATGTCTACGAGCCAGCTCAATCGGATAGAGCAGGTTGGCAAGCTTGCTTTGACCATACCGCATAAACTTGCTAGGTACATAGAACGGACCGAGGCTGGCTTGGGTTGTCTTTAGTGTATCAAACTCGATACCACTACCTGGGGTGGCCGTATATGCTGTAGACGACAAGTTAATGATGCGCACATCCGAGTCCGGGCTTTGCGAGGCGGTTTTCAGCATTGCTGGAAGGAGTAGCTTGATCAGCAGAGCGTGTCCAAGGTGATTTGTCGCAAATTGAATCTCGTAGCCATCCACACTGAGGGCTGGATCCAGAACCATGACTCCTGCATTGCACATCAGGACATCGAGTCGATCCGATTTTGATAGAAAGTGCTTGGCCGCTTGCTGAACAGTGCTAAGATTTGAGAGATCACACTCGATGAAAACGACCTTCGTGGAAGGAGATATGACCTTGACGTCGGAGATTAGTTTCTCGGCTCTGGCCTTATTTCGGCCACTGAAGAAAATCTTGGCTGGGTTTTGAGCTGCAATGAAGGATATGAATCCAGCACCAAGCCCTGTTGTTCCTATATTGTCATGTTAATCATATATTTACATCTCAGTGAGAGAGCACCAACCTCCGGTAACAAAGTAAACACGCCCAGTTAGATCTGGAATGGATCGGACGGGCTCAAAAGTCGTATCCGTCATAATTTTGGGCAGAAAGTGGTAAAAAGTGAAGTTGTGGGTGGACAAGGCTGAACAATATTGAAATGTGATTGGTTGGTGAGGAATGAGGCCTGGAATACAATTGGTTCGCAATAAATAAAGACCAGCAGTGGAATTAACAATGAATCAAATGGTATACTTGCAAGCTGGACTGGTGCAATGAGGAATTAGATGGTGGGATATTATGATCAAATCAGTATTCGAGTGGGCTTCCCTGGCAATAAATACAAAGAAAAGCGGTAGCAATCATACATTCTACTATCGACGCCCTCAGCTCATAATGTCCCGTTTGATGGAGTTCACCCGGTTCCCTGCAGCCTACTGCTCGTAGGGTTGATTGATACGTCCGAAGTGCATTGGCGGAGTGACTTCCGGTGGGCACCAAAAGCTTAGGGGGCCTGTAATCGGATGAACTTCTCAACTTCAAGGCGTCATGAACTCAATCAACGGATTCTCGATAAATCAACCTCGCTTATTTACTTCAAGAAACTGTGCGATACGAAACACCAAATCGTACTACAAACTTGAACTACTTACCTGACTTCACCAAAACCCTGATGTTCTAAGTCGAGTGTTGAGGCCAAAGTAGTATTCTAGTTCATATTGTATTTGAAATCTGGCGAAACCCATTGTCCAGGTTGTATTACTTAGTACAGAAGAACTTGAAACTAATACGTAGAGTTCAACTATCAGCGACATAGCAAGTTGAATACCTACCTACCTAGGTGTGTTATTACAAGAAAAGGTCACGGGCAGCATATGTTCCTTCCTTTATTGCCTCTTATTGGAACCTTGACCAATGACTGAAGAGGTCTTCAAAAAAGATTCCTAGCAAGAACATTTCATGGAGAGCAGAAATATGTGCAAAGAGACTGTTTCTTCTGAATTGAATCTGACGAACGCGCTAGCCTGAGCTATGGTTGTAATTTCTTGAGCTTGAAGATCACAATAGCATCCAATGAAGGAGTAGTACCCACGAATTGCATGACATTTTTAAGCTATAAATAACGAAGTGACAGAAGGAATCAAATTTAACTTCCGTCAAGCTATTAATGCCATGCCATGTGCCCCTTGATATATTGGCGCGTTTTCAACTTTGCCAGCTCCAGCATCTACAAGGAAAGTCTTCAAAGTCTTCTTACCGTTCATATCTATGATATCTACGGTCCCAGAAGCCATATTAGCAACAAACAGAGTGTCCCCGTCTAGACTCGCTAACATTGTCAACGGAAATAAACCCACTGTCACTTCGCCCTCTGCCTCTAGACTCTGCGAGTCATAAATCGTCACTTTTCCATTGAACGGAACAAGCTGTTGGGAAATCGCATCGATTTTAGTTGCGTATTGTCCAACTGCGAGCTTTCCTTTTGAGGTGCATTTGATCGACATGACTGGTAGATCTGTCAGCATTGTCCGAGTGACTTCGTCTGTTTTAGTGTCGATGACTTTGAAACCGAATTCTCCCAGCGGCATTGTCAATTTCAGGTCCAAAGTTGGGAAAGGATAATAAACAAAGCGGCCATCGGAAGAAATATCCCCGTCCTCGCTGCCAGGGATTGGAATCTGCTTGGCTAGCTTTTCATCAGCCAAGTCCAGTACAGAGATGTATTCCCGTTCCTTGTTGGTGGTATATGCTTTCTTTCCGTCTTCAGAGACAACAAGCCAGTGAGAACGAGCTACGCTGGCTACAGCTTTAACGAGCTGGTAATCTCCACTCGAAAGTTCGATACCGATAACGCCACCAGGACCAAAAGTGCCGTCAAAACCGCCTTCAACGCTGATGAACAGAATGTCTGCGTTGCATGACAAATGCAGACCATGCGGACCGCGATATGGTGAGATGTCAATGGTGCCGGATACAATCTGCTGCTCAATGTCGAAGACACTAATTGTATTACCATAGTCCCCATGTCTGTTGTAAAAGCCATACTCATATGTGTGGGATATGTAGAGTTTCTTGGTCTTTGAGTCGTAGGCGACTTCGTGTGGTTCAGCAGTAAGATTGGAAACATGTAAAACTCGTTCGCCTGAGGCTAGATCAAAGAAAGAAAGACTACGTCCAGCCTGACTGATGACGGCTAGAGTATTTTGTAGTGACATTGTGTGGAGGCTACCTTTGGAGATTTGGTAAAACTCATGGGTTGATGGTGTTCGTGAATTGTGTTGATGTCGCCTACCTGCTCCATCACTGACCTTTTATACAACTCATTCAATACCTGCCCGAATACAGCCATTGTCACTCAGCTGTAAATTGAGGACTACCCCGGCTGGGATTTCGAGTCATATGCTACCGGCTTCAAAAGTATTGGCAAGACGGAGGCCTTCCAAGCTCGGTCGGCTTTGTCGGCTTTGTCGGCCTAACCTCTATCTCCGAAGCTCAACTCTGCTAGTCAGCATTTGATTATTGTCTCCTTTCTGCTTCTTTCGTTCGGCCTTGATGTCGCTCTAGCAGCATTTGATTCACGCATAGCTGACTCTCTCATGAAATTGCCGATATCATCGACTAACAACATAGAGACCCGAACGTCGTACCTATGGAAAAATGGATCCACAACATGAATCTCAATCCGACAACGGGAAATTACTCAAGTCTACGACTCGCAAGCGTAAAAGAAGAACACTTGCTTGCGATACTTGCCATCAACGTAAGCTGAAGTGCGACCAGGGAGTGCCAGCTTGCGGACGTTGCATAAAGTCCAAAACAAGTTGTAGTTATTCCAATGGCCAAGATATCCAAGCTGAGAAGAGTAGTCACAATAGCTGGACAGCAAATGACGCTAGATCGCAGATCGAAGCGGTGTCTCGATTGAAGTTCAATAAAACAAAAAGTTCCGCGGATTCATTATCTGCGCGGTCCATGACCTCCGTGTCCAATGGTATCCCCATTGTTGGTGGCCAAAGGCCTATTGATCATGTCCCGAGAAGTAATGAACAAATGGTCCATTCGCTACATGAAAATTCTGGTTCGGATCCTCGTCGACCTGAAACTATGCTCTTCAAAGGTAAAGAGTTCGCAACGCAATACTTTGGTGCTACGAACCCGACCAGTCCTCTCTTACAGGTACGTATGACCTGAGTAGGAGCACCATCAAGATAATTTTTTCCTGACTGTTTGAAAGTTCCCTGCCCTGCGAAGCTTTATTGGGAAGGAAATAAGAACAGCTTATAAAACCTATCCACATTTGAGCGATGACCTCAAAACTCTTCAGGATAGCATACGGAAGAGCAATGAGAAAAATGTTGCTAGTCCAGGATTATCTGTTATTGATATGCTCCCAAACCAACAGGTAGCCAAACTGCTATCGGACTTGTATTTTGAGCGAGTAGAGATTATGTATCGAATCTTGCATGGTCCCAAGTTCTGGAAAGACTTTGACTGCTTCTGGGAATCCTGTTCTACGCCTGAACAAAACGACACTTTTGGTGTAATATTGATCCTTGTTGTTGTTATTACTAGAGTCCTTGCACCCACTGATCAACTGCAGGCTTCTGAAATGAACATGGTTTCATTGGAGCCATCATCAGTCGTTATCGAATCTTGCGAAGCATGGCTTTCGACGCAGACCCGAAAGCACCTGACAGTCGAGCTCTTCCAAATTCGAATATTGATACACATGGCAAAACAAGTCAATTGCATTCAGCTGAAGCAGACTTGGACTTCTGCTGGATGCCTACTGAGATTTGCCATGGCTGCGGGCCTGCACAGAGAATCGTCTGCTTTAGGTAGCAAAATCTCCCCATACAACCAGGAAATGCGAAGAAGACTGTGGGCCACCGTCGCAGAGATTGATCTCCAAGCCTCTCTGGATCGTGGCATGTCATCCTTGTTGGGTAACCAGCAATGGGACTGCAATCCGCCAAAAAACCTCAGCGATGACACATACGGCGATGATTCGGAAACTATACCACATGCGAATTCAGTCCACGAATTATCGAGTACTTCGTTCTTGTCCCTCTCTCAACAATCAGTTCGACTACGATCTGAGCTATGTTCCATACTCAATGATCCCATGTTCAATCTTTCACACGATGTGGTCCTGGAATACGACGGCCGCATCACGGCGCTCCGTGAAGAGCTACCACTGTGGGATGTTCAAAAAGGCGATGCAGTTCGGACTATGCTTGAGATACAGCTTCAACAATATTTGCTATTAGTACACTTCCGCTTCCTTCAAATATCCACAAGCCGATCTAAAATGAGTTACTCGACTTTTGTTTGCGCTGAGACAGCGATCTCTATCCTTCAAAGCTTTAAAAGTTTACAAAGACTAGGCTTTTCGATCTACTCTTTGCTCAGCGTTGGAGGCCTTCTGCGTCCTGCTCTTACACTCTGCCAAATTATGTTCGGGTCTGATTCACCTGGTAAGCTTCGCCACATCTACTAGTCACGCCAATTTAATCGTCTTTAGGAGGCCATATTCTTGCCCAATGTACAGTCTCAGCGGAAAAGAACATTGAGGACGCGCTTTCAGTAATCCAAGAGAATGTCATGAGTACTGGTCGTGGTTTCAAAGAATACTGGTATGTATCTGCAGCGTATGGCTTCATGCAAGCTCGTGCTGCTCCAGACGAACAGACCAAAAATGAGCGCGAGCAGCAGGCCTGGGAGCGTGTAGCAGCCCTCTGCTATCGTGTCATAGCTGCTCGTAAACGTAGCTTTAAAGAAAAGTCCACCATCATGGCAACACATCCATTGGTATGTAGTATGCCACTTTGTTGTACCCATAAAACCATTAATTTTTCGGCGTGTAATCAGGCTACTACCGTGGAGAGTCGTTCTAGTGACGTGAAAACTACTCCAAGCTTATCAGGTCATCGGCAAACTGCAGGCTCAAACGAAGCAAGTGTAAGTTGATACTGATAACTTTCTGCCGCGCACTACTGACTGTTTTAGACGCTTCCAAATGTTGATGGAGATAGACCTTTGATCTTTCCTGGATCTCAGGAAGAATGGCTAGAAGCTTCTGACTTCTCACAGTGGACCTTCGATGGGTTTTGGGACACATATATCTTCCAACCAGTCTAAGGAATATCTGGAACATCCAAACATTTATTGTAACATGAAGAGCGAGGTTATTTGATCTGTCCATATTCTTGAGAATCATCGGAATAATTAGGTGGTTATAGTACTGACCTAAGCATGGTTAAATTTGAATAGATTAAACGCCCACTCTATACACTCAAACCCGGGTATAGGCCAGTGTCCATTCTTTGAGAGAAAATATGGCATAGCAGATCCCAAGAGCAAGCTTTGGCAACATTTTTAGTCCTCGTTGAACGCCATGGATCCCGGCACAGGTTCCTATCGAACACAATGCCTTTTCCTGGTTACGTTTTGGTTTTCTGTGGCCTTTTTGCCACTTTCTGTTCCTCACTGAATCTTCCGGGCTACGCTTTGCAAGCAAACGGCCGCCTTTTTGAAACTGAAGATGGCAAGAGATTTTTCTGGCAAGCGGATACAGCTTGGGGACTTTTCCATAAGTTCTCGCTGGAAGATGCTGATAGATATCTGACCGATCGAGCATCTAAGAAATTCAACGTGATTCTAGCTACTGCACTCACGCAATGGGGGTAAGTTCTCATCAAATACTACTCATGATTAAACCAACATATATCGCCCTTTTTGCTGAGATTCTTGTCTAAGTTCAATATAGACCAAAAGACAAGAATCGTAATGGCGACCTTCCATTGATCAGCCAAGATCCAACTCGTCCTAATGAGCCCTATTGGAAGCATGTGGACCGAATCGTGGAAATGGCATTCCAGAAGCGTATTCGAATTGCTATGGTTCCAGCTTGGGGTGGCACTTATTTCTTTTCGAGCTGTAAGTTTTCACTAGACTGCTGATCCAGAGTATCTCCTTTGTCAAATGCCAAGTCTAACATCAACAGCCAATAAACCCGGAATCCTAAATGGAACGAATGTCAAAGAATTTGGTCATTGGATTGGAAAACGCTATCCTGGCCTACCAAAGCTTCTTGTAGCTGACATCAATCCTATATGGACCAACAAGTCTGCAGTCGTCGATGATTACAGGAATAGGCGCAGTAAAACTCACAAAATGACAGATTATAGTCCAGTTTACGATAAGCTCGCGGAGGGTTTAATTAGTGGTGAAGTTGAAGCAGGCATTGACCAGGAAACAACACCTGCTATGATTACAATTCATCCAACCAATCAGTGGTTTACGCCTGGTCCTATTGCTATTTCCTCGGCTTTCTTTGACAACCGCCCTTGGCTCACTTTCGATGCCAGTCAGACTGGGCATACGAATTATCAGCCAAATCCGCCGATGGCGTGGTGGAATGCGGAGAAGCCGTATGAGGCGATTGAAGCGATGTACAAAAATCCGAAGCCCAGGCCACTAATCGACAATGAAGCACATTATGAGAATCGATACATCAATGGAAAGAATAGAGACGGGAAAAATACAGTCTGGACGGCCAAAGATGTAAGGATAGGGAACATGCAGAGTGTGAGTGGAAGAGGATTATCTGTTAATTTCAACGCTGACCCAGGCAGGTCTTCTCTGGTGCTTCTGGTCTCACCTATGGCTCTGACAATGTAATGCAAGGTTACATTCCTGATGTCTACAAGCACGATCCTAGCGGTCCAGCGGTTAGTGTTTGGTCAGAGTTGAGTCTAGCGGGCGCAGGACAGATGCAATGGATCCAAAAGGTTATCACCGATCGTGCTGCGTTTTACAGCCGTATCCCTGATCAGTCAGTTATCATTGGCGACGTCGGAGCTGGAGAGGAGCACATCACAGCCACCCGAGACTCTACAGGATCCTTCATCATGGTGTATAGCCCAACTGGTAAACCAGTCACAGTTGAAACTAAGTCTCTATCAATTGGTCAAGTCAAGGCGTCTTGGTATGATCCAACGAATGGAACATATTCAAGTTTCGAATACTTAACTGGTGGGTCCAGTCAGAGGCTGTTCAGTCCACCGAAAAGTACCACACACCCAGACTGGGTATTGATTTTGGAGGTTGTTTGAATCTGCGCTTTGTCTATAACAGAATCATGAAAAGCCATAAAAATCAAGGTCGTAGACTTATTAATTCCCACGAAACTTTTCATAGCATGTCGTCAGCGAACAAGGCTGAATACTCCGTATGCATCACAAGGCTACGCTAGCAGGGGTATTAAATCTTCCAACTCTCCACCAATCCCTTTCTCTCTTTTCCAGCCATTCGAACAATACTTACGTTCATATTACAACATTATTAAATCCTCTACAGAACATATACGATATACAATTCTTATTCTTCAAGTGACATCACCACTCCTCGCTTCTAAATTTCACCCAATATGACGGTACAGCAGGCAATAAAGCAGTATTAACAACGCCACAAACACCCATGCCTCCCCAATCCCTACCGGCCATCTCTACAACAAATCCTGGGTCTGGGCCTAGATTTTCCCACCACGCTACGCTGTCACTCGCGCCCCGCGACTCGCCCAGCATACCCCCGTCGCGAAGCCAACATCATCTTAGATTCAACTCCCAACCACAGCTCTCCTATGCCAATTTAATTTCCTTGTTAGCAAATCGCCGAGTGTTACCACCCAACCCCTGCGCCACCTGCTCAGATGCTGAGACTGAGCGACGGGGATTTGGCGATCGGGAAACGCATGCCCAAAAGACCGTGAAATGAAGTTTGCGCATCTTAGGTAGTACTACTCCAGCCCGTCATCGCGCGCCTAGAGGTTACACCACTGCTTGCGCGTGGGTGACAAGCCGCGCTGTGTCGCGTTTGAAGATATGTCACTGGAGAGAGCAAGCTGAAATTGAATAACTGGGTCTTTGGAGAAGTTAATTTTTCGGGTAACGCGACGGTGGCGCAGAGCATGCGAATTAGCCACTGAATAGGCAAATTATCCATACCACAGAGAGAATACATATCCACGCCAATGCCGATGCGAAAAGAGCGAAAAGCACAATTGTTGCAGTCCCGTGGTTCGGTAAGTCTAGTGTGGAGTCTAGTAGATTGGGGTGCTGTCGCAGGGCACGGGGCTTTGTACTGGGCAGGCAATGTACGAGGTTAGATAACTCCGTAGGTCTCTTGCAGCATTGTTCGCGACGACAGGGCAGAGAGAAGAGAGGCAGGGCGGAACGGGCAGATGGTAGAACTATATTGGAATTTATGCGGTTACAATAATCCAGGGACTTTTGGTAGAGTGGCAGTAACAACGTGGCCGACTAGAAGCCCTCTTGGGCTGTGAGGGTAATATGGTAATAGTTGAGTATAAGTTAAGAAAGCGAAAATACATTGAAACGCAATGCTGGGTTGAGCGGACGGGCGTTCAGAACCGTATATAGCATGGTTTTCAGTGGCTGGTAATACAAGGCGGTATATAGGGCAGAATTCAACTTCAACATGTGTCGATCAATTCCAATTTCTGGCGCACGATGGGGGTTAACAGACTACGTAGCGGCCGTGAATTAGGCTAAGTTGGATATATACAGATATTAGGTTCCTTACAAGGACAATGCCCCAAGGCAAAGCCGTGAGCACAAGTTTAGACACCATTAGAGCCAGTAATAACAACGAGAGACAGGAGAGAGCATTTCCATGGTTTGGGTAATCATCTTCAATTAACTTCATAAGACCATTGCATCATCAATCAGTGATGGGTATTATCAAACAACGTCCCTCGTCGTAGTATATCCTCTACAACAAGAATGGTTGCCCGATGCAAACGAGAGGCATCCACCGCTTCGGGTTTCGAAAGGTAGCGTCCAGAAAATGCATGGAGCATAGCATTAAGGGTAAGAGGATCATGAGGGTTCTTTTTTTCGAGTTTCATGTTTACACCGAATCGACAGAGCTGAATGCTTAGATGAGAAGCATGGCAGCGAGACCAAGAGCACCAGCACCAACGAGAGGAGCTTGAGTCTTCATGGCGAAAGATCCGGAGGAAGTGGCAGAACCGGCGGCGCCAGTTGCGCTAGTGGCCTTGCTTGAAGCGGATGCGGCAGCGCTGGAGTTGTTAGCACAATTTTCTTAGATATCAATCACGAAATGACGTACCCTGAGGCAGCAGAGCTGATGGAAGATGAGACTGAGGCGACGGCACCGGAAGCAGAGCTCTTAGCACTGGACAGGGCAGATGCGCCTGAAGAAGAGGCAGAGGAAGCGGCGGAAGAAGCAGAGGCTCCTGCACCTGAAGCAGCAGCAGTTGTGGCAGAGCCAGTAGCGCTACCACTTGTGCCAGCGCCAGCGTCTAGAACATAGTTAGCGAGGTTTGGATTTCAAAAATGAGGTTTTGACATACTGGCGCAGTAAGCTTGGCCATAAGCGACGACCTGGGCCTGTACAGCGGCACCGCAAGCCTGGACTGAGCAGTCACTCAAACCCTTGGCAAACTCTGTGTTGGCGCAGTAGCACTTAACATCGCCATTCGCGCAGCCGAATTGGGTATTGGCGATTTGGACCATGTTGGTGATGCACATTTGCTAGAGATGGGTCAATTTTGGTCCGCTAAAGCACTTGAAGAGTGGCTGAACTTACACCACATGCTGTGACGGTGCTAATGTCCTGAGCAGCGACGACAGCGACGAGCGCGGAGATGGAGATGAGGAACTTCATGGTGATGGATTGAGAGATGGAAGACTGTTTGAAGCTGAGTGGAGTGTGATGTAGATGCTGGTGGATGTTTTGTTGATGTTTGGAAACGGATGGACTGGGATGCAGAAAACTGGAGGAAGAGGTCAATTGAGCAGCTGAGCGGCTTCGGTATGATTATATAGGGAAAGTAGGGAAAGAGCAACACGTCCCGGGGGTGGGGGCAGGGTCAAGAAGGAAAGCACGACTCAATTGGGCAACAGCGATCCAGTGTTGTGCAGGTTGGTCTTTCCTAAAACCTTGATTCAGAATCAGAGCGCGGAAAGGCTAGACGTGCTAGAGTCTAGAGACGAGGCTAGCATCAAGCTTTGGTGGTGCAGGTGCCAGGCGCAGGTGCGGAAAGAGCAAGAGCTACCCCGTGCCTGGGCAATGGTTCCCAGACCAAGAATTCAAGGAAGCTGCACTTTGAGCTTTGCAAGCTTTTAGCACGCTTGTGAGCTGCATGGACGGGAAGCATGCGCTAATGCTCTAAAGTACAGAGCTAGACTCAATATAGAGCGAGTCGCTGGCTTCATGCAATCAAACTGCCTAAAGACCCATATTATCGTGATTGAGCAGCATCCTGAGTGGATGCTCGCGATGAGGCTGTCTGACATCCATGTCTTTAATCCAGCGCGGTATTCGGTGACACAGATGCACTCACAGCACTCTTTTTTCCTCCAGTGCTCCTGGTAGATACCGGGGCTTTACACAGTCTACAAAGCAGTTATGATACCATCAGATCTTATATGTCTGTGCTGGAGACATGCCCGCGTTCACTTATTTGCCTACTACCACCTGCCATGCCCAAGGGTTGTTGGGCGACAAGCCCGCTTTAATTTGCCTTCAATTGCTGCTCATTTCAACATGCCCCGGTATGTACCAGTCCGGTATCTCTAGCCAATGCTGCAAACGCTTCCATTGATTTTTGTACGCGCTGTCATGGGCCAGTGAAGTCATCGACGCATGTGCTGGTCAGTAGCGTCATCGGGCCCAAACTATTTGTCCATTGGCTGGAATTGCCCATCAAATCTCTGCAGCCACACAGATCTACTCATGGGCCTTTTTCATCTGAACAACAGCTGCCAGCGTTGCAAGCCACCTTCGCTTCAGTAGTGCGGACTCGCGGAGCACTACTCACCCCATAGCAGGCGATTTTATCGTCCCTATGACTATAAAGAAATAAAAAGGGCACGGGGAAAACGACACACTCCGAGCCCAGACCACGAGGTTTTTTCCCACGCCGCTACCCTGGCGTCATACCTATAGCAACGAGGGCTGGCGGGCGGGCTGGGCCAAGCAAACGACTGATCCAAATGGCTGGGAACTGGGAAGACCACAACGTGCTGTGCCACACTGGCAACTCCAGACGATCTTGCACGGGACGAAAATCAGGATCTTGATCGCTGCGTAACGAGGCATTTGAACAGGGGGGCCATGGATAGGATCAACTCAAATCCAACCTTGTTTCCACCCATCAGAGCTATGCGGTGACCGTCGACGTGTACGCTTCACGGTACAAACTATCTCTGCAATTCCTGCACCAATGCAAAGTATCAATCCGTCTTGCGCATCCGTAGCGAACAAAAGAGGAGAAAAAGAGGTCTTCTTGCATACGCCGCTTGCCCCTTTTGAGCAGCACGCCCGGATCGTCCGATACACAATCAAGAAAGTGTCGTCGAGCGGTGCTGGTAGGTAGGTCAATATGCTTCTGGCGAGCAGCTGAACATGAGAAGGGTCTTCGCCGTCCGCATTGCCGTCTAGCCTACGATAGTACGAAAGAGGTGGTGATTAACTCTTGGGCAAAAACCCACCATGACAAGCAAATGCTCTGCATGGCTGCCAGCCAGCGCAGCGACGTTACGAAGTTCATTGATTGGTGATATTTAAACTAACTTTTGAGAAGCTTTTGAACTGAAAGCAACCACCAATATACAATTGTATCGGAGCTCTAGGTATTTCCAGAGCCCAACCATGCCAGTGTACGAGGCTGAAAGCCTGCCTCAATCTGCCCTAGCGAGCCCAGTTCAGTACTTACCACTGCTAAGATACCAACCTCAAATATGATCCACGGGTTACTTTTAGGTCAAAAGGGCATCGTTGATTGTACAGGAACTCGGTCGTTAATCAAGACTTGCTATGAAGCATCGCTGTGAGGATAGACCTTTGCACAACTTACTCTACTTATCCAATCACACATTTGTCAACGGTATCATTAAAAATGTGCGATGGAGTTGATTGAACTCTTCAAGCAATCTAATACGCCAGTACTGATTGGCAAATTCCTTAGGTTCCAAGCTTCGCAAATTTTCTAAACTTGGCACAGCTATCGATTATTTGCACCTTGCAGCTTGTTGCATTGCTGGCCATGCATGATTCACCCCAGACGAGGGTTCCAAGCAGGCAAGCTCGCGCCACAAACTCCCAGCTCATATCTATTCAGCCACGCCGCTCTATTAGATGTGGTTGGCTGTCTCTAGAGGTTTGAAGCTTCAAATGACAGCTACCCTTTCGTCATCGGCGAAATGTCATGATAGCTAAAGGAAACAATGTTTCGCTATCGGTCTCACATGCTGATTTGACAAGAATGACATTTTGACAAACATTTGTGTCTTTTAGAACTTTCCATACGATGAGCCATTAGAATGTCCTTCTTCGCTACCCGACTACTTTTCGGCTAGAGCAAACAGTGCTTCCGCGCTATCTATGCAAGCCCGATTGGCCTTTGGCAAGTTAGTAAAGAAAAGTTGTGGCCCAGTAGATTGTTTCACTTACGCGAAGTTTATTCAGTGTTTCAACCTGTATATCGAGTCAGTTTATATGTTTCAAAACATGCGGTCCCGCCATCCTGTCAACAATCGAAGGCGGGGAGAAGGTCTTTTGGAAAAAGTGTTTAGATCAACTCACATATTCGTCGTTCTCGTCGCTATCGAATACGATTCCACCGCCAGCCTGCAAGTAGACGATGCCGTCCTTCATGACCATCGTCCGCAATGTAATGCAACTTTGAAACAGTCAGTCTTGAGCAACAACTTGCATATATGCAGTTGCCCGCGGCGATCCTAGTCTGTGCGACAACTATCATCAGAGGGTTGGCCAAACTTACGTATCCATAGCACCTTCCTCAACGGTGCCGTCAAGCAAACAGATGTCGTAGCCAAAATATCCCACAGCTCCAGCATAGACGCCTCGTTTTTCGCCTTCAAGTTCGGCAATGAGCTCCATGGCACGAACCTGACCTGTCAGAATATGCTGCGTCAAGAAGTTTGTAGACTTGCCTTTGGTGCTCCACTGACGGTTCCTGCAGGAAAGATGGATCGGAACGCATCGAATCTCGTTTTTCCCGGTCGCAAGACACCAGATACTTCAGAGGTTAGATGCTGGACGTGACTAAACCGCTGGACTATCATCAAGCGATCGACTCTAGTGCTCAGGGGATCGCACACGCGATTAACATCGTTCCCTACAAGACAGTGAGCAAGCTTTTTAGGATATAATCTGAGGACATACGGGCAAGGTCCACGAGCATGACATGTTCTGCGCGATCCTTGAGAGAGTTTTTGAGTTCTTCTGCGAGGGCATCATCCTCTTGTGCCGTTGCTCCTCTTTTGACGGTTCCTGCGATCGGGTGGCTGAGACCTGTTAGCCTCGAAAATGGATATCTGCCACGCCCAAGACTTACGTTATAATGCGGCCTTGTTCACTTTTTACGAGCACCTCTGGACTGGCCCCAATGATTTGGAAATCTTCGCAGTCAATGAAAAACAGGTATGGTGAAGGGTTGACTGTTCGAAGTCGCCGATATACGTTGAATGGATGTAAGGATGTTGGTCGAGCAACTCGTTGCGAGGGAACCGCTTGTATGATATCACCGCGATTGATGTGTTCCTTCAACTTGGTGACATGCGACTCGTAACCCGCCTGGCCGATATTCGAGGTATATTCTTGATCAGGCTTAATGGGGCCTTGAGGAGGGATTGGGACTCGTGCCTAGTTAGCATTTGCAACATCTTCAAGTTATTGGAAGTGGTACCTTTGTCTACTGTAATGGCTGCCAGCGTCTCGGACAATATCTGTCTTGCCAGTTCATAGCCTGCTTCTACATTGTTTTCCGCACCTGGTGTACCAGGTACCTTAAGGTAGGTAAATATCTTGATTTGCTGAAAGAACGAATCGACTGCGACAATGGTATGGAAGAACATGAACAAGCTCTCGGGAACTCGCACTATATCTTTGAGGTCGCGCCGAGTGCGCGGTTCAAAGTATTTTACGCAGTCATATCCAACATATCCAATTGCTCCTCCTATGAGTGGTGGTAATTTGACACCAGGTACTTGTGCGACACGGAATTGGGCGAGCTCGTCGGCGAGGGTAGGAAGGGGATCTTGTTCGCCAAGGGAGTAGCCAGGACCTGAAGTTATGACTTTATGCGGATCTATTGATTTACGGTAAGATAGTGATTCAATAAAGCTCTACTGCTTTAGATTTCTTGCGACAATGCAGCATTAGGATGACTCTTACCAACACCTACGAAGCTATATCTTCCAATTGTTTCTGTTGTAGCAGCGCTCTCGAAAAGAAAAGATCTGGCATTCGATCTAGGCTCAAACTGTCAGATCCGAGCCCAGCTATATGTGTACATTCCTTCTCACTTTGCTGTCAACTTCAGGTAGAGACTGGCTGGTGTTTGGAACTCGGAAGAGAGGCTGATCGAGAGAGGGATGAGATTGGGGGGTGTCGGCAGAGCTGAAGTCGCTTTAATGACTTGGCGTACCGTCTCAATGGATGGCTCTATGCTGAGATTCGTCATTGTGGTCGTGTGTAATGTGTAAGGGATGGTAGGATGGTGTCTTGTGGTGTCTTGGAATTCAAACAATGGCAACTGGAACTTTGGCGGGGACAAAATCCATATCTAAAGTCCGAGGCGCTTGTGCCGATGTCGGCTTTGGGTCAGTAATTCAATGTGCATTTTACGTTGTGTCTTTCGCCCAGTTATAACAAACATATGGCGCTTGAGTTAATGAAGTTGGATTATTATGATGATGAGAGATTATTTCTCAATTGCGCTTGATATCGTAATTCACTCCTTCGACAAATCTGACCGACCTTCAGCAAATCTGTAGGTCGAAGCTCACGAGTCACAGAACAATTAACCTCATGGCTTGTCTGGATGCGAAGAGGACACAATGCTCTCAGGCTTCAAGATTACGCGAGTGTTTAAGGCAACTGACAAGAACTACTGTCTTCTCTCTTTAGAGTGCGAGATAGCAGATGTTGTATCTGCCAGCAACTGTAGCAACCTGGTGCGATTTGTCTCTGACCCCTATAGCATCGGAAGTTTGGTATCCGTATAACAGGACTAAATAGATATATGTGGGTGCTCGTCCAACAAAAGCTAAATTGCTGGACCTGTGTACTGGATACTGGAAGACTTTTGTGGACTCCGAGAGACACTACTGTTAGCAGTACTTTTCGATTGTACGAAGTAGAGACGATTTGAGGACTCGGGTTGCAGCCTCGCCATTTCGTTTGTGTCTTCGGCTTTGGAGAAGATTGAGGACAGGATATCACCAACAACTGATAGATGTAAGAGATGCAAGTTGTTGCTTACTAGGTACTGAGCAGAAATGATTGTAAACCTCAACATAGGGATTTAGGTGGCTCTTAGCGTGGTATTCGCCCTGTTCGAGGTGGCGCTCCAAACTACTCTATGAAAGTGACTGCGACCCCTACTAGGCTGTTGTTTTCACTGTCATCAACCAACAATGTTCATCTTGCATGCTTGTTGTCGAAATGATCCTATCCTCACCGTCTTCAAACCCGCATTCTACTCCACACCACAACTTGAGATTTCCAAGTACCTTAGCTCAAGCATCAAGAGTTTCTATATATACTAGGAACTTGAACCCGTCCGACCTGAAAACACTTTCCCAAAAACGAAACGCAGACAACCTCCCCACGTCTTCTAAGGTCTTCTCAATGGCTTACAACAACTCCCCTGCCGTCGGGCTTGCACCAGTAGATGCGTCAATCACATTCTCTGCGAATGACGCCAATACTGCCATCACTAAACAGAACCACGACTCGTCGCGCCTACTCAGACTACCTGCCGAGCTCCGACTCATGATCTGGGCGTTCGTTTGCGAGGCTCCAGAAGAAGAAGACACCAGCAGACTTATTGGCCAAAAACATGCGCTTCTTCAGGGTCGACGGAGCCCCTACTGTATACAACAAACATCTAAGCGGCTGCGATTCCTACTCACCTGTCGAAACCTATACCAAGACGCCTACGAAATGGCCTTCTCGAAGATGCCGTTCTTAGTTTCTAGTAAATGGCACGACCATCTTCCAGCGCTAGGCGCGCTCATGGCTCGTGTCACACCTCGTTCTGCCCAATTGATCAGCAACATGTGGGTCGTTGTACCCAACGTCATGGATATGAACTCTATTGTCCCAGATCTCATGAAGTACTTCCCGAATCTGACGAACCTCAAAGTGATCGCCATCAACACGCTTTGGGAAAAATGGTTGGCTAGACAGATCATGAGTGTCGAGAAAGACTTTAGCATTGGACCCCATCTGGACCATCCTTTTTCAGGCAAATATGCCGTTGGGCAGATCTACAAGGTGCAGGACTTCCATTATGAGGCCAAGCTCTTTGGACATCCAGACATCTTTGGCTGGATACAATGCGAGACATGCGAGCAGACCATCGACTTTGATCGAGTTCTGAAGATTGAGCTCATAATTGCTGCACATGAGAACGAGCTCTGAGCGACGGTTGCCATGGATCCTACTCCGTCGTTATGCATCAAACCCTGGATTTTGGGCTGAATAGGTTGTTTTGAGTTGGCACAGCACTGGTGGATGAATGAAAGACGAGAGTAAGGAACATTATTTACTTCTTGAAAGTTGAAGGCTCTTCGGCTGCATGAAGCTTTCAGGTCCACGAAGTTATGATATTTAGCATGGAAAATATCAAGATGTTGTTTGCAGGTTGACCTCTCCTAGCTTTTCCTAATACTGTGATAGTTACTGCTTTGAGTGCCTAACCTGCTTGGAATCTTTATTGTTACTGAGCGTCCTATCTCGCAAGAAGCTAGAGAGATCTCCTTAGTCTGCCTCCCCAGTCTCTCTCTTCAAGTCCATGAAGATCTAGAACATACCTATCTGTGCAAAAGCCCATTTGCACTCGCCACATCGAGGAGACTACTGCGCCACAAAAGGATGCACACCAGCCACTGCCAAGGGGGATCGCCGAAGCTTCCAAGGCCTTAGCGCAGCCTGATGATTGGTCCACTGCCTCTATCCATATCCAATGACGTCCAGCAATTCTCACTGAAAGAAGCGCCGTGATGAAGACCTTGGCTGAGCTGTATTCAAGGTTTTACTCCTTAAAACTGATATCCTGCCCAAAATCTCTCTGGTCTTCTCTCCCACCATCAATCCTACTCTCTAAACGCATTACACGACAATGGCAGCTCAACATGACCCTCGCTTGCTCTTCTCCATCCCGGGCATTACAGCCTTCCATATTCAGGATGGAGAGCAGACTTCGCTGAATCCTTCGGGCCCCCAGACGCTTTCTTTGCTCATGGTGCCCACACGTACCCCTTCAGAAGGTTATGGTGATTCCAAGCGTCCAGCTTCACCCGAGGACGACTTCTATCTCCATCTCATTCTTCCTCCTGAGCTCGAACTTCCTCTCCCCGCGACTACACAAATATACCATCAACCACCAAATAGCTACCTGATACCCCGCTGGGACTTGGCGCCAGACAGCGGAGCTTTCACTCGTATCGATTTCCCTCCACTTGGCCGTGGAGTACGACAGGAGGATATTGACACGTTCGAGACCATTCTGGCACAATGCACTTCGTTCTTAGAGCGCGAGCCTGCGCCGCAGAAGGGTCTCGTTGCATATAACCCCGGAGATTATAAGCCTGGCGAGGCATATGCAGTGGGCACGGCGCGACCGAATCAAGGCCAGATTGTATTGGTCGACGAGGACGACGGAAGTGTTGTTGGCGAATTAGCAGAAGATGATTCTACATTGATTGTTGAACATCCAACCCTCAAACCAGGCCGAAAGGGTAAGTTTTCTCACTGAAGCCATCATAGTCAAGCTAACCATTTCCCAGACCCCGTCGAGATCTCAGTCTCCGCAGACGGTAAACGTATCGAAGTCAAACCCCTCTCAGAAGAATACCTCGATCTCGCCCGCCATCCTGCCTACGCCACCTCATCCATCGTCCAAAATGCCGCTGCAGCCTCACGTCTCATCGTAACTGGTTCCACGTACATCGCAAACGCCATGACCAGCGGCGCCGAGACCTTCTCTACCAAGACGAAACCCGTCAACAAACCTCTCACCTTCTCTGCCGGCACCCACGCCAATGTGCGCCGCATCAATGGCGCCACACAATCTGCTGCTTCACTCTCGTCCAAGACTGTTGGACGCGCAACCCAGCTTGCTCAAAACGTAGGCGCTAGTCTCACCCGGCGTGGCGAGCGCAAGGATAAGAAAGAGGTGGCTGATGCGGATGGTTATAAGCCAGGTTTACTAAACAAGAGCATGATTGCATTCAGTACGTTGGCTGATGGCATTGCGACTGGAGGCAAGCATGTGCTTAATAGCGGTGCATCTTCTGCTACACATATTGTCGGCCATCGCTACGGCGAAGATGCACGCCAGGTAGCCAAGGAATTGGCGCAGGGTGTCACGAATGTGGGACTTGTGTACGTTGATGTGACTGGTGTGAGTCGCCGAGCGGTCATCAAGAGTGTGGCGAAGGGCATGATCGTTGGACGCGTGAAGGATGGCCGCCAGGTCATGGTTGGGGGTGAGGATGATCTTACAGTGGTTGATGAGAAGGGTGGCAATTCAGCAAAGGGTTCGGCGTCCATACCGGGCGTGCAGACGATGCCTGGACTTCAAAGAGACAACTCATGGACTGGAGCACCGCCGCAGTATGACAAAGGTGACTACCGAGGGTCTAAGGGCGAGAAGTATTCCTAGTTGGGTCTGAACAGGCTCGATAAAGAATCTTTATCTCTGCCATTGCTGGGCTCATTGACGACGTAATGCTAGGAAGGGATATGGATGCTTCGTGCTGATCATGGCTATACAAAGTAGTGTAGCTGTGGGTAGAAAAGGGAATATTGCAAGCGACTTATGAAATGTTTGTAGCATGGATTTAGAGAACGAAAATAGCACCGTTTTATGTCATAGTATTTAATGTTGAACTTGGGATATAAGTCACCCACATCTTGTAGTAGTTCTCGTACAAGATCATCTCTTCGTACCATACTGCTATCTAGCTAGCTCAATTGCGTTTGCCTCGTGGGCCAGTGATTTTCTATTCTAAGCGATCTTTCAACACAGGGTGCTAATGTGGCTAGTGAAGATTTATGTTTAGGCTTTACTTCTGTACACAATTTACGCAAGGCTTGAGTACATAACACCTACAATACGATCCAAGTTCCAAGCAGACTCGACAGCTATCGTGTTGTGCTGGCCCAGAATTCCTAGAGCTCGAACTCTTAATCTATTTCCTGTTTATACAGGGCCACCGTAGGTCATAGAATGCGTCAACCTCGCACCTTATATCCAACATGATCGGAAGATCGGAAGGGATACGAGAACATGGGAGACTTGGCACCTCGAGGCTCTGCTATGGCGTTGATCCATGCATGCGCTCTTGAAACCCGGCCAATGAAGTACCAAACTTCAAAAGAATCTCGATCGATAGAGAGAAGAGAGACACCGATAATCTCCTCAAATCTACAAAATCATTGGTTGCACCAAGCCTATCAGCACAAGTACTACTCAAGACTTTGCATGGCGTTACTGTACGATCTAGAAAGTGCGGAGCCAAATATATCTGGTTCGATTACGCTTGTAGGTACTTCTTGTGCCAAGTAGTGCATGAGCCACTTAGATTTCCAGCTCAGACGCCGCGTAGTATGCTTGTTGTACTCATACATGTATATAGATACTTTGATCCGAGTTGATTTCTGTATGCTACCTGTTAGCTAAGTTCTGTAGGTAAAACTATTGCGAATAGCATGGTTACTTGCGGGTCAGCCGGATGATAGTCTCATCGTTGGACTCACATATCTGATGTCCCCGTTTAGTGAGCTCATCATCGCTGTGAATAACAAGTTTCATACACGTGCGATTCCTATTTCTTACCATACTGTTGAGCCGCGGTATGGAATGCATCATCCAGAGGGCGATAGGTTGTAAGTTGCAAAAAGTCGGGACGCGACTATGAGCGTGTCAAACGTGTAACTGCAACTTCATCTCCGCATCGGGACATCACAGCTTACACTGGTGACTGTACAGTGGCAACGGGTGCAGCGTGGCGCTCATAAGACTCAAAACAATTCCCGATCCATCATCATTGACGTCCCAATCAGAAATCTGGCCTTATCTGCAAAGGCGTCCAATCAGCACAGTACTGAGTAACCTGATTGAGAACCTGCAGACTGATGTGCGCGTCCCATTGGGGACGATTAGCAGATCAAACTGTGCCAATTTGATTTGCAGATCTTCACCCAAAATCGTTAGATAATCAAATCGAGGTCGAGCCGCTAGAGCTCAGGTCTAGCGGCTTGACCTCAATTTGATTTGACCAAATAGGTATAGCACCTACATTCATAGCTTATTATTGGTTGAGCGATCATAAGCTGCTCAGGCTAAATAATTTATGGAGATATTAAGGTTATGTGCTAGAGCAATAAAGGCCTAGTAGACCTGCTTTTGGTTAGAAAACACCCAAATCAAATTGGCACGATTTGGTTTGCTAATCGTCCCCATTGAACAAATTCTCGTCAAGTTGACTCAATGAGTATCCATATTCACATTCTTGCAAAATTTTGAGTTTCCTGCTATCTTGTTTCTGTTTCGCCTCAATTCGTCCCTTTTTGCTTAACCTGCCGTTCGTTCTCCTTGTGTTATAGCTTTGCCATCTTTTGCTTTGTTCTTTCTTCTCGTTTAGTCCTTATCGTCCTTTTCGTCCTTCCGCAACATCAGCTATCCAAATTCAAGGTGCGACTACCCGAGAGAGACGCGCCCCGTCGTAGAATGGAAGCTAACAAAGAAGTCGAATAGTTCATCACGATCTTTGCGCGTGCCATACGCTCATTACCCCGGCCGTCAAGCCTTCCCATTCATCGATCCTCCACCATACTGAACAGGGCAAGCGCTAGTTGTACCCTTCGTATCACTCAGCGAATTTCTTCAATCGCATCGTCGTCGTCCTACCTGGCAATTTTGTGCCCATGACATTCCACAAGGCTGAATATAAGGGTGAAAGAAGATTGTCGCTGGCCAGAAGTACCTGGGGGGTTGGAGTATCGTCCTGTTCTTGATTGCAACACTGTTGGGAATCTATGCAGTCTGTGCTCAACGAGGAAAAATCAAAATGTTCAACGACTGCAAATGTCCGAATGATCCCATTAAACATCTTCAAGGAACCTTCAGCAAGTTCCCGGTACTATCTGTAGATATGATGAGCCTTGATGAATCTCAGCTCGTTGGTCGTAATTCTGTTTACGAAACCTTGCAACAATTCGAACTCAGAACACCACCACCTCCAAACCTGTCCTTCTTTTCGAACCCATTAGAAAACATAAGAGAATGCGTTAGTTATAAAGTACGGCTGTTGTGGCATTGCTGATTATAAGCAGAAGAAGAAGTTCGCGTTTTACTGGTCATGTGTTGGTTCCCATGACTATTATCGACTTCACAAAAGAATTGCTAACACTTTTCATAGTGTGCTTGTGGGCATAATTCAATTAGCGTTCAGGTCAACCCATGTCCAGCATGTGGCACGTCTCGATGCGCTCGCTGCCCTACACAAAAAGTGATTGTTAAAAGTCCTTTTCTCAGCGATTTCGTTTAATTTGCTTGGAGTTGTTGGTGTCCCTTGCTCTCCATAAGAATTTGTACCTTTATTTTCGTATACTATGTATAATACAATCCCGTTTTCGTCGCAGTGTTTCTAACAGAACAATGACTTGAAATATTGACGGTCAAGGTCCTAGAAAAGTAACACACTCAATTCCAATTTCACATCCTCTGCGAGTCTTGAGCGAAGAAACAGGTGCATATACCACGAAGCAATCTACCTTGCGCAAAGTCCCGTTGCCATCAGGCTGAAATGCAGCTAAGACTACTACGCATATAGGCAATCCTTACATTCTTCCCAACTTCGGGGACCTCCGGAGACATGTACTTCGGTCAATATTGACGTGAGGCGGATTTCAAGGCAGAACCGGTTGGGTTGAAAGACTTACCTCACTTCATCGATACTATGTGGCTTAGGCTTCCGTTACATTCATCTCATCTTTTCTGTTACATATTTTCCAGCTTACGGTACAGTTTCAAGAAATCCCACTCTAATATGAAACGCAATGTCTGTTATAGACTACGGCAAATTTATTTCCCATGCCGGCGTCATATGATCTTAAACTCGCAAGTCGCGATGTTTCCACTTCAAGAGAAGTGAGGGCACCTTTAAGTATAAATTCAATCCTCCCATACTACCATCAAAGAAGAGATAAGCGATATTGGAGCATGGGGCAGAATGCTAAATCCCCTAGCTCGGGGCGTAGTCAGTTGACCTTATTTACACATTCCCATGGCTCCAATACGCTTTCTTGTTGTTTTGCTCACCAGTTATTGCCATCAACGTGGACAGATCTAGCAGAAGTGATGCGAGAGCCTGCAAATGAAAGGGCTACGATTGCTAGGTATCAGTTGCAATATGATCTTTGTCGTTACTTAAACACTTGTACTCCCAGCTACGACCTTCCTAGGCTGAAATTCGACATCCTCTGATCTCTGGAAAGATCGTGAACACAGCGCGGTTTTGCAATGAAACAACACACAATCACTCTCAAAAGGATCGACTCGGATGGAACATCATGGGTTTCCTGAAACCTAAATGGCCCAAAATCTTTTCTGAAAGGCGAAAGCTGGAAGGAAATGTCTTAAGTCCACACGTAACGAATCGAGAGATTATTGACCCTATGGAAAACAATTTTCAAAGATTTTTTGAGGAGCGAATTTGCAGTGACATACAACCTTGGAGAGGTAGCATTTTCCAGGAGAAATTTCAGAATTGTAAAATTCCCTGTGTTACCTGTCATGTGAAATCTGCGTGGTTACATGAGAAGAACATATGTGAGCCAGACGGCCTATCAAATCCTTCCATAAACTCGGTCAATGAAGGAAAATTCTCACCAATAGAGCTAAAGAAACGATTGTCTAAGCTAGTAAGTTCTCTTCACGGCCATATGGTGCTCATCCGCATGAAGCTAATATTATCTGTTTGGCTAGCACGTCCCATATGGACGGCGCACTTTGGTGTAAGTATTATAACTACCACATATAAGGTCTTCGCTACCAAGAACCACAAATCTAACGATAACACTCAAGTTATATTCCGAATGCAGGTGGATGTTTTTGTCAGGCAATAACAGACACGGCTCCAGCCTATCAAAGACCCGCGTTGAAGGAAGCCTTGTGGAATTATTACCAAGACCTTGACCCGTTTCTCAAGTTCAATGTACAGCCGGTAAGTTGGCATCTACTCAGAGGTGAATAGGATTCAAGGTGTGAAGTTTGACATGTTGCTAATGCTTCACACCTAGACAGCAGGAGTTGCGAACTTTCATTTTCATATTGCGCTGCCTTATCATAGAGTGAGGATATATACTCCAGAGGAATACGAGAAACGCGATGAACGGCAACAGTTTGTCAGAAAAGGAAAAAGGTCATGGACTAGGCTCTCACCCTCGCACACATGGAATGACAGATCCAAGTATTTGGAAATGCAAAAAGCGATCTTTTCACTCACTGTGAGCGGAACCGACTGCTTCAGATGGTGTGCTTATTGCTTAAATGATGAGGTGCCCGAGATAGAAGAAATCGAGAACTTGGATGAGTCTGTATTATCAGAGGATCCAATTGCTGCAGGGGGTGAACACGCCGATGCTGATAAGTCCACCAACGATCCAAGAGAATACTGTCTCTGCATCTGGGAAATACGGATCGACGAAGTCTTCCAGGAATCTTCGCACTCGTATTTTTACCTTGAGCAAGGCGTCGAGAAACTGGTGCGTTACGATACAAATTTGTTGCGGCAGACAACTCGCTAACAAACAATGAAGCTTGAGGAGGCTTCACACGACACAGCACGCTTGTTGTTACACCATCGGGCTCACATGAAGGAACATTTCGCTCGTAGGCTTTATGACAGGAGCAACCAGCTTCTTCCCCGTTTGAAGGAGCTAGCCAAATCTACATCCAAACTTCTTGACGACTGGAAGAAATTTGAGGCTCCAAATGGCAGTATCAATTTGTTTGACCCAGATTCTTTTCCTGAAGACTTGCGGCCTATCATCCAAAATTTACTGACAAAGCTACAAAGTACGTATGAGCTATTGGAGAAGCTCAGGGATAAAGTCATAGATTCTGAGAATCGTTGCTCGAATGTATTGAAATCTGTAAGTGGTTGCTCAGTCTTCAGAAATCTATACTAAGCTAATAACGAGTTTCAGCTTCGTCATGACTTTGATATGGAAGAGAACGAGACAACCAGACATACCTACAACGTAGCTACCTTTTCCATCTGGGTTAGTATCTGCTCTAATTGAGCGAAGAAATCAGCTTACACAATTAGATCATCTCTCCATTGACGCTAGCAACTTCATTCTACTCCATGCATGATCTAATAATGCCCTATCCCCTCAATATTTGGACTTTCTGTGCTACAGTCCTAGCTGTTGTAATTCTGTTTCTTATCTTCAGCTCGATTTGTGTACTATTTGGCGTACTGAAGATTTACTTTCTTAGCATGTTCTCCAGGAAAACACAAGCCAATGATGTGAAGAAAGCCAAAAAGCGGGCTAATGCCGGGCATAGTTCTACATTCAGCAGCTGTGTTGACCGTTTATGGCGTAGAAATAAAGGCACCCCGAGGAAGCCGATGGCACCTTGATAACTTGAACTCATTTTGACAAACTTCATCTCTGGCACTATGGCAATTTTTCACCCAGAGAAGTGGTAGATTTGCCCTGGGGCCTACGATGTAGCATGGAGAAGGGTTTCTTTGAAGCCAGTGTATTCTCTAGGCGGCATACAATCTGAAAATGTTAGAGGTCTGTTGAGTTGACGTATATTCATTATCTAATACGTTTTGCAAACCGCATTTCCGCTGCGCCAACATCGAAAACTGCCACAAAGCTTTTCAGAAAAGGAGAGCCAATGATATGAACTCCGGCTGCCAATAGTCCCGATGCCTGAACGGTACTTAGACATTTCCCGGCTCTGACTCGAGGCAAATTGTTCACTCCCCCTTTGACAGCCATGTCCTCTGGGCTCATGAATAGTTTCGTACCGTTGATTATGAAAGCGAACGGGGGCGGTACCGCATCACAATTGATTGACCACTGACCGCTCATCTGATCCCTCGAAGCGGCTGGTGTCCAAGCCTTATTGAACGCAGTTGCAACGTCTTCAGGTACGTAGGTGATTGGAGAACCAGTATCCACAATAGCGTCTACTGATTCTTTCAACTCTCGTCCAGCAACGCTGAATCCTTGTGGTTTGATCATGTATAAGCTGTACTCCTTATTCGTATTTCCAGCTCTGCCATATGAACCATCCTCGAATATCAAGTATTCGAACTTGGCACTGGTGAACTTGTCTTCGTACCTAATTGGAGTGGCCGGTAGACCCCCTAACGCAAGAGCTCCAGGGCCCTCATTTTGACGATTCAAAGCAACACTGAAGTACGGATCAACAAGACCTTGCTTGTACATGGAGGTAAATACTGGGTCGTATGGAGTATTCTTTAGCATCGTCGCTGTGTCCACGTTGAAATCTTTATCGAAGGCACGAGTGTCCCCAGGGAAAGCCATTCCAATGGTACCAGGAACACTGCCTTGCCATCCTCCTTTCTGAGCAATTCCTATGGTCACATTGGCTGTGACTCCTCCTAAAGTGACAGTCTCTTTCCCGAAAATGCCCTGAAGTCTCTCAAATGTGGCGTAACTAGCATCGAGCTTTATTTCTGGCATTAACTTGAAGGTAGAGCTTTGCTTGTAACCCTTCGCCCTTAAAGAATTACACTCCGGATTGCTGCTACATTTGAATTCGTTGCTGAGGACCCAAGTATCAGCACTTCCAGTGTCCAGTAATCCAAGAAATGATTGATCACCAATCTTGATGGGCGCTACGTGTGAAGCATCCTTGAGATTGTTGATGGCAGAGTTGTTGTCCCTGAATTCTCTGTCTACTAGAAGATCTATATATCTTCCACTGGGAGACCCGGTATATTCAGTATAGAGTGGTATCGTATGAGGTGCGACTGAGTTACAGTGTCAGAAATGTGCTGCAGATTTACTTAGCCACACCTACCTTTGTTTTGCCTTACTTCTCTGAAGGCCACAGCTTGCTGACGAAACACAGAAAATCCGGCTGATTCTGCTTTTGCTACTCTGAATTCTGACCTAGCTAGAGATCGACGTCCTATCGCTGCTGAATTCGCCAACGTCGTATCCTCCAGGCTCCGGAGCGGGCTGGCAACAACAAATTCGTTTGCAGTAAGTAAAGCCAATAAAATAACTGACATGACTTTAAAGCTCATGGCGAGTTTTTTAGTAGCCTTTCGAGTGAATGATGAACTCGTGGCCACTGATCATCCCCTACTGCATCACAGAAGTCTTTCTAACCTACTGCTTATTGCCTTCCCCGATAAAAAAGAATGTATTAAAGCGGGAGGAGTGATTTATTGTAATATGAAGCGGACATGACCTTCGTGCAGTCCGGAATTACTGGGCTAATATAAATATCAAATTGAGTTGGTGCAAGCATATCTACCTAGTCACAATAGGGCAATA
Source organism: Microthyrium microscopicum (assembly GCA_010405405.1). NCBI lineage: Eukaryota > Fungi > Ascomycota > Dothideomycetes > Microthyriales > Microthyriaceae > Microthyrium > Microthyrium microscopicum. Next base: position 342,887 of record MU004243.1, on the reverse strand, counting down.
TTATATCAGTCTTATTAGGCAAGGTTATATTAGTGCCTATAGTGCGATAGTACAAAGCAATCAAAGCCTATGCAGCAGCTGTCGTAGTCGCAGCGGACTCTGCGGACGTTGTAGCAGTTGCCGATGCAGTAGACTCTGCGGCCGTCGCAGAAGCTGTCGTTGCAGATGTAGCACCTGGGAATCCGCCCGGGAACCCACCTGGGAATCCTCCTGGGAATCCACCTGGGAATCCACCTGGTATCTTTGGCATACCGCCTTGGTTCTTTGGCATGCCGCCTTGGTTCTTTGGCATGCCGCCTTGGTTCTTTGGCATGCCGCCTTGGTTCTTGGGCATACCCCCTTGATTCTTGGGCATACCACCTTGATTCTTGGGCATACCGCCTTGATTCTTGGGCATACCACCTTGATTCTTGGGCATACCGCCTTGATTCTTGGGCATGGCGGGAGGTTCAGCAGCAGGTCCAGCAGCAGGTCCAGAAGGTGCTCCACCACCCGATGCAATTCCTACAGTGATGTCTGATGATCCAGAGCTCTGATATCCTTCAGTGGCAACAATCTGATAGTCGTGGTTCCCAAGTTTCATTCCAGACTTTTGCCATGCCGCGAAATGGTTGGCAACGTTGACGGTACCAGATGAACGCTGTTGTCTTCGAACTGACCAGAACTGTGTGAATGTCGCTATGCCTTGGATAGAATCTTTGTGGTCACGCACGCTAGTAGCAATGTCGTAGGTTCCACCATCCGACGTGACAGTTCTTTTACTGTCCTTGGCATTTTTAATTGGGTTGTAGGTGCCATAGTTTTCCACGATATAGTACTCGATGAGAGGGTTCTTGGTCCAGCCATACACAGCAAGATAAGAGTTACCCCCAGTGCTAAATGTTCCGTTAAAGCTGATTGACCTTTGAAAATGTGAGCTTGCGTATTGAAATACAAATCTTGGATCCCATACCTTGAGCTTCCAATTTTCCAGCCTTTGCCGGCCACAAAGTTTCCAACACCATTCCATTTGGCAGTGTAACGGCCACCTCCCATGTTGTTAAATTGGACATACCCGCCGTTGCCGTCCTTGCCGCCCTTATTTTCCTTCCAGTAAGAATACCATAGTCCACCACCATCTTTACCAGTTCCTGGGGCAGTGAGCTCTGTAAACTGGGTAAAGTCGACGTCTGGAAGTGGGCCAGCAGCGACACTGGCAACGATTAAAGCCGCAGCTAGAAGGTTCTTGACGAAAACCATAATGAATGAAGGTGACGCGAATCAATAGAGGAAAATACTGCGAGGACACTCAGAAACGCGCAAACCATCGAGAAGAAAATGGCGAGACGGCTTCATGATAAGTTGATCAGCAAGCCATGCAAACAACACGCCAATGTACGAAACTGCTATCTCCCTAATGCCAGGCTATAGAAGCCGGCCGAAAGTTGCATCATTGATGGATTAAGCCGCTTGTTAACGAGAGACAAAACGGAAGAATGTACCCTCATTTCAAAGGACAGACAAGCGAACCCTCGTTCCATTGGTGTTAAGATGACAACCGGACGTTTGCGCAATCATACTACTACCAGGTAATTACGCCTGGCAGTCAGATGAGCTGTTGTCAAAAGTCAATAAATCCCGGTACAAGGAGCGTTTAATAAAGAGAACCCAGCACATGGAGCTCGTAGCAGATGCTGAATAGGCAGGTAGGTTTGCATTTCGACCCTTTATAATAAGGAATAATAATCTGTTACGGAAGCTTTAATCCTTATAGTAAATCATCGCATATATCAAATATACTTAATCTGTTCACCTCGATGATTTCCACTTTGCCACACCAAGTGGCGGGATCGTTGTATGACAAGTGTATTCATCGTTCATTCGGAGAATAGTTGTCAAATCTTCTAGCTTGTTTCGGCAAACGCTATAGGTGGAAAGTACCTGAGCGTCTGGGTAGCTTGAAACCTACAGTATTAGGCGCCACAGGTCCATACCCTAAACTCAGCGTAAGTCAACTAGCATTCGAAGACTATACCTTATTGATTGAAGACGTAGAAGGTATTGAGGTATTCGAGAGTACTGCTCGGGGAATGTCGTTTCTATCCTTTCACGATGTTTAGCTCCCCTTTTCCAAGACAGTAAAGTTTTTGGAGCAAAACTGTGCTGAGACAACAGAAGTTGACGTGCGTGTACGACATGATGATTCAGTGATTGCACGCAAGCTTGTCAATTGCGCTCTGGTGAAAGTCACCAACATGAGCAGCATAGGAAAATAGGTAGCTACGGTAGCCTACGCCTCGTTCGAAGGCTGCCTCATCATAACATGGTGATCAAGATATCCGGATAAGCATAGTGAGAGTATGAACAGCCAAGGCTAGCCTGGGCACTGGGACAGCGCAACGACACTCCGATGTCCCTGTGTACCGCAGAGCGACGATCCGTAAGATCGTCTACTTAAGATTCTGACCCATGTGTATCGGCCAGTATATAGACCACTATCGGTCTGAATAGTGTTTGAAGATGTTGTTCAACATCAAGGGAATGCTGACTCAGCACAAATTATATAAATAGTAGATACTTCGCACACCTCAGATTAAGGAGTCGTCCATTTCAATATTATCTTCTACCACCTAAAAGTTTGTCCCTTTTGGATTACCTTTTAATAGGTTATAAGCCTAAAGTACGCTCACTACTACCGCTCTCCTTATAGCTTTATTCTCTTTCTACTAAACAAACCTCTATAATAATACTATTAATAAGTAGTAGCATCATTACTATTTATTTACCTTATAATAGTAAGTATTAATTCACCTTAGCAGACTATAATACTTTGCTATCTCCTAAAAGCAGTTTAACTACTTACTAAGGTAGTTATAACTAAAGATTAGTTACTAAGAGTAGCTAAAGCTATAGTAAGACTACTAAGTTCTAAGTCCTATTATAGAACAGTGCTAACTAATTACTTTATAAGAAAAGTTATATTACTACTATCTAACTAGTTTTACTCCTTAAATAAGGCGAAAAGATAAGTAAAGATTCTAAATTACTAAAAACTTACTACAAAATTGTAAAATTATTACTATTTTATTCTACTATATAATAATAATAGAAGATAATAGCCTTATAAATTCTATTAGTCTATAGAGACCTAAACCTAACAAAACTTAAGTATAAAAGTCTTACTAAAAGTAAATAGAGATTATATTAGAAAGTATAAATCCTATTTTTACTATCTTTATATATAGATATATAATTCCCTTTAATAGAAATTAAGTCTTAGTAAGAATATTATCTAGATATAGCTATTAAAATAACTTAACACTATAATAAGAAACTAGCTAATACCTAATTAAGTAAAGCTATAATAAATAAGACTAAAACTAAGGTTAAAACTAAGGCTAAATAAAACGCTAGAGTCTAAAAGAATATTAATAAGACTTATACTTATAACAATACTAAACTTTACTATTAATCTAAGCTTTATAAAAAGCAAGAGTATTATAAATTAAATAAAGGTAAAAAAGCTCTAGCTAACAAAGCTACTATTAATACTAAAACTACTAAAGACGCTACTAAATATTATTATTAGGCTAAACTTAAAGCCTTACTAAATTAAACCTTAACTAATAGTTATACTATTAAGATATAACTACTAGATAAGTACTTTAACGCAAATAGCTCTATTAATAGCTTAGATTCTAATAGCAAAGTAAATTATAATACTCCTACTTAATCTTTATAATAATAAGATAGTATTAATATTAAGATATCTAAAGCTCTTCTAGTAGTTATAAAGACTACTACTCTAAATAGAAATCTAGGAGATTTATTAGACTCTAACTTAATCCTATCCTTATTATTATCCTTAGTATAATCTTCTTTATCTTTAGACTTATCTTTAGACTCTAGAATTTAGGAAATTACTCCTCTAAAAGATCTTCTATCTTTTACTATACTTCTAAAAACTACTTATAAGTATAAGGCTACTACTATCCCTATAGTAATTTAACTAAAACGTACTACTATTATTTCTACTAAAAAGGCTACTATTAAAGTTACTATATAAGAAGCTATAGCTAATACTATAAGAGTAAAGCTAATAACTACTAAGGCTTAAAGAACTACTAAAGTTAACTAACTAGTAAACCCTAACTCTTTAATATTAGACGCTACTACTTAGTAAATTATTTAGCAAGCTATTACCTTATAAATAAAAGCATTTTATAAATCTCTTACTAAAATATATAGCCTACTAATAAATAAGATTATAAAGAAGTCTCTAATAGAGAAAATAGCTCTTACTACTACTACTATCTTCCTATCTAGATTATTATTAAACCCTATTATTTTCTCTAATTCCTTAAAAGAACTCTCTACTAATAAGCTAAAGCTTAAGCTAGATAATATTCTTAAGGCTATCTACTTTACTAACTATAAGCGCCTTTAAGGCTTAGCTAACTAAAGACTCTAAAAACTATAGTTTAAGCACTTAATAAAATCTAATAAGCTATAGAGCTTCTTCTCTAATAATAAAGCATATCTTCTTACTAAGACTCCTAACAATTAGGCCTACTAGTACTATTATAATACTAAAGCCTATAAAATTCTTTATATTACTATAAAACTAAATATAAAAGTAATAATTATTAATAAGTTTAACGCATCTAAGGCCTTATCTATTCTCTTAATCTAATATAAGCTAGCTAGCTTCTTTTATATTAAGAGAGTCTTTAATAGACTTTAAGACTATATATAGTAACTAAATAGATCTACTATTATCCTTTAAGACTCTATCCTTAAGATTAAGACTAAGTTCTATAAGCTTAAAAAAGGCTAAGAAATTCCTAAATACTTCTAGAATATCTAATTTCTAAAGAATATTCTAGCTATTATAAATAATATTATTACTCCTCTATACTAGAATACTAAATACTAGGATTTAGCTACTAATAAACCCTTTATAGAATTTAATAAGCTAGTAGCTATTATCTATACTAAAAAAGAGTTAAAAAAGAATAATAATATAGCCCTTACTATAGTTAACTCTAATACTAAAAGCTAATCTTATCTAAATTATCCCTATTCATAATATAGTAACTTTAACAAACTTAGTAGCTACTTTAATCAACTAGCTAATACTAAACTTAAGAAGGCCTTCTTTAAGTCTTAAAAGAAACTTAATAAACGCGTTAAGGAAGCTACTAAACGTCTAGTTAACTAGTAAGCTAAAAAGGACTAAGGTATTTAGATTAAGAGTAGAGCTTAAGAACGTCCTTAATAATGCTATCCTTAATAATAATAAAAGCAATCTTACTAGGGCTATCCCTCTTAATTATAAGGCCGCCCCTATTAACCCTTATAAGGTTAACCTAATATTAATAAGCATAATTTCTATAACTAAGGTTAGGTTAACTATATTAAAGATAACTTTAATAAGAATAACTATAAATATAACTAAGTTTAGATTATAGTTAACATTATTAACCTAATTACCCTCTCTATAATTAATATAAACAAAAAGTTTTAGAGTAACTTAGTCTTTACTATAAAAGCTTAGAAAGATTAGGTTCTAAACTTAGATACTTCTTACTATATTATTAGCAACTTAAGTTATTTTACTAAAAGATTTATTAATAATAGTAATAATTAATAACTATTAGAACTTAATAGAAATATAAATATTAAAGGAATAGAAACTACTTATATTCCTACCTATATTACTAACTTAAATAGTAATAAGATCTATAAGACGTTTATCCTTAGTAACGTAGCCTATATCTCTAGCCTATTTTTTAATATTATCTTACTAAAGAAGCTTCTCTTAACCCTTAATAATCTTAAGACTAACGTTAGAGTTTAGTTTAAGGGCTCTAAGGCCTAAATTCTTTATAATAATAGTTCCCTTATTAGTATAGCAAGCTACCTTACTTAGTAGCTCTATACTCTTTAATAGCCCCCTTTAAATATTATTCTTATATCTAAATAGCAAGTATAGCTCTATATTTACTAAATATAACTACTAATAAATACTATCTTTATATTTAGAAAACGTATAGTATCTACTAAATTTTAGTATTAACGCCTTAGATATATAAGTAAGATATATCTATAACGTACTTTAAAGAGCTAAATTAAGCTTACTTACTCTTATATTACTAGCTATACTACTTATAATAAAGCAATAGGAGTTTAGTTTAATTACTTAAAAGCTATATAGAATTAAGTAACTTAAAGGCTTAAGTAAGTATATATAAATCTTAGTAGTCTCTTTACTAACTTTACTACTATAAGTAGTAAAAAGAGGCAAAAGCTATACTAGCTTATTATTATAAATAACTATTCTTAATTTTATTAGGTCCGCTTTATATTATTAAAAGCTAACATACTATTTTTTATTAAAGAATAGTAACTTTAGGTTAAGAATAAATATAGTAATAGAGTTAAAATTATAAGATATAATAATAGTTTAGAATTCTAAAACGTTAATATAGACGCTATATAATAAAAAAATAAAATCTATCCTAAACTAATAGCTTTATATAATCCTAAATAAAATAAAGTTTCTAAAAAAAGTATATAATCCCTAGGTAATATAGCCTATTTACTACTATACTACGTATACCTCTTACTAATACTATATACTAAAATAATTAGTACTACTACTATCTTTATTAATATTATAGTAATCTTAATTAATTACTAAGATAAATCTCTATATAAGATATTCTATAATAAAGAACCTAATCTCTTAAATCTCTACGTTATTAGCTCTCTCTACTAGAAACCTATTCTATAAGATAACCTAAAGAAAACTAATACTAAAATAGAATAATATTTTTTTCTTAGCTATAGCAGATCTAGCTATAGTATTTAAATTAAAACTAACTAGTATTACGTCTAAAATACTAATAAAGACCTTATTAAGATTATTAGAGATCTTTAATTTAAAGAAGGCACTTTTCCTAAGTAATTAAAATTTCTACTATATATATTTAACGTTCTTTAAATAAACTATCTTATACTCTTTATAAGTCTTTATTTATATATTACCCTTACCTCTATTAAGAAGAAGCACTCTTATAAACGTAAAGCTACTAATTACTTTAAGGGAGAGTATAATAAACTAAATTAGTCTTTAACTTCACTCTATAATAATATAGTTATACCTAATAAAGAACTTATTTATTACGTTCTAGATAATAATAAGAATACCTACTTTACTATATTTATTAATAAGAAGAAAACTAATTTCTTATTACTACTTACTAAAGAATAAATTACTAAGAGGAATAATATTAACAAAATCTTAATAGTTTATAAAGAATAAAGAAGAGAGGCATAGGCTATTATTAAATCTAAGCCTAAAAAAGATATCCTTAAAAAAATTATTAAGCGCATTAGGATTCTCTTAATTACTAAAAAGCATTAAACTATTAGACTCTCCCTTATAGTAATACTACCTAACTTCTACCTCCTTAGAAAGAATAGAAACGACCTTAAACTAAAGAACTACGCTTAAATACTTAAATCTCCTTTTATTTATAACTAGATAGATACTATTAAAGATAAGTATTTATTCTTATTAAATAATAGTATATAAGACGTAGTTTTTTGCCCTTTAAAAGATACTTATATTATATCTAATAAATATATTCTTAAGATTAAATAGAACTTAGAAGGCAACATTACTTATTATAAAGTATACTAAGTTACTTATAACTTTAAGCAAATATATAGAATTAATTACTTTAAAACCTTTACCTTTATAATTAAATTAATAAGTTAGAGACTACTCTTTATACTAGCTATCCTTCATAACTAGTACGTCTATTAAATAAATATAAAGACTATATTCCTTTATAATAATATAAACCTAGAAGAAAACGTTCTAATAGTCTATATAAAACTACTACTAAACTATGCCTATAAAAGTATAGTTACTAAACTTAACAAAGCTATTTATAGACTTAAGTAAGCTCCTTAGATCTAGTCTCTTATACTTTAAAAAGTACTTATAGATTTTAGTTTTAAACCCTATCCTTATAACGAGAGTATCTTTATTAACTATAAGATAAAAGTTATTATTACTATCTATATTAATAACCTCTTAATATTTAGTAAGAACCTTAAGGTAATTAAGTCTTTTAAAAAGAGACTTACTAAATGTTTTAAGATAATAAACTTTAGCAAAGTATCCTATTACCTAGGAATTAAGATTACTTACAAAAAGCTTAATAGAGGATTAAAACTTATAATATTATAAAGCACTTACTACTAAAAGATTCTTAATAACTTTAAGTTTAATAGTATTAATAAAGGAGTTAAGACTCTAATACTTAATAATCTTAAGCTTATTATTAATACTAATAAAGCTAAAGAGCAGAATATTAAGTAGTACTAATCCTTTATTAGCTTAGTAATATATTTTATACTAGGTATAAAACCTAATCTCTATTACTTAATATTAGTCCTTAGTTATTTCTTCTTAAATCTATTAAAAGAGTATATAATAGCTACTTAATATCTTCTTAAATATCTTTATAGGATTAAGAACTTTAGACTAATTATTAAAAATAATAATATAAAAATAAATCTAGTAAGCTAGACTAACTCTAATTAGGGAGAAGATAAAAAGAAGAGAAAGTTAATAGGAGACTATGTCTTTAAGATTAGTAGCATAGCAATTAGCTAGAGCTCTAAATAATAAGCTATAGTAGCTTTATCTAGCTATAAAGCTAAATATATTACTAAATCTAAAACTACTAAAGAAGCAATCTAGCTTAAAGGACTAATATCTAACTTCTAATATAAGAGCCCTTTAACTATTACTATTTATAGTAATAACCTTAGAGCGCTAGTACTAGCTAAGAATTTAATATTTTATAAAAAGTTAAAGTATATTAATATTTACTATTACTTTATTTATAATTAAGTTGCTAAAAATAAGATTAATATAGATTAGGTTCTAATAGTAGAGAACATTATAGATAGCCTTACAAAGCCTCTAGTCTCTATAAAGTTTAAAATATATATAAAAAAGCTTAGTTTAGTAGATTTAGGAGATTACGCCTAAATAGTATATAATTCCTTAATTTATATAAAAGCTATATCTATATTAACTTACCTTAATATAGTAGCGCGTAGCCTTATAGCCTTTAGCTAAGTACTAACTTATACTATATATTAATATTATATAATTCAAAAGAAATAAGTATTTTAGGTAATATAAATAGGATTTATAATTTTAATTTATACTACTATTAAGAGGAAGTATTTAAAGATATTATTTAATATTAAGGGAATGCTAACTTAGTACAAATTATATAAGTAGTAGATACTTTGCACACCTTAGATTAAGGAGTTATCCGTTTTAATATTATCTTCTACTACCCAAAAGTTTGTCCCTTTTGGATTACCTTCTAACAAATAGGGGCCACTTGATTGCTGGAATTGGTTCAGTACATGGGCATGGATCTGATTTATGGAGCAACTTGATAGGCCGTCGCAGGCGAAGAGGGCTAAAGTGTTTAATATACCCACGCTTTTGAATCCTGGAAACAGCCAGCCAGGCATTTTCTTCAAGGGATCCGAGCGCTGTAAGCTACTAGCAGGTCTTGATAGTGAAAACGAAGCAGTCTTTTGGCCGCAAATGGCTCGAATGGTACAAAACGTGCAGTAATAGGAATAACATAGTTAAGGTCAGACATTGGAAGTCCAAGAATCCATGCCACACAGAAGAACCCTTCTCAAATCATGAAGCCACATTTTTCATGTATAAACTCAAATATTTACGGTTTGGCATTGTTGCTTGTTGCTTGTTGGACGTTAGCCAATGGCCACCCACGTGTGGGGCGATAATATTCCGTCATAATCAAATACCACAGGCCGTACTGAAGTACACAGCGGAAGGAAATTCCAACTCGAATTTTCTTTTGGGTCCCAAGGGGACTCGAAGTTCATAACATATGTAGGTGAATAGTGGAAGAATAATACCCACGAGCTCAAGGAATCAGAACAGGGAGCCACGAAGAGTCGCAACACGAAGCAGCAAACCAAGAATTACAATGCCTTCAGCTGGAACCATCTACTTTGCTTTCGGAAGTAACTTAGCCTTCCAGCAAATGGCAGACCGTTGCCCACAAAGTCGCTTTCTCGGTCACGCTCGCCTGCTGAGCTTCCAGTTCCAGATCAACGAGCGAGGATACGCAAACGTGGTCGAAGTGACAGATCCTGATACATCGGTCTATGGCTTATGTTACCGGCTAAATTCGGACGACGAGGCGGCCCTGGATCGCTATGAAGGTGTCCCACATGCCTACAAGAAAGAATACCTAGATGTAGAGTTCTTTGCCGCTGCACCAGAGCTATTTGACATGAAAGTGATGGATATCCTCGCTGATCGAGAAATCGATCAGATCGAAATATTACCAGTACCAGAGAGCAAGGAGTCGGTGGTCGGCACACAGCTTGTGTACATTAGCCGGGAGTACGTCCAGCCTGGAAGCCCGTGGGATGAGTATATCGTTCGAATGGAGAATGGCATTAAGGAGGCTCTGCGGCAAGGTATTCCGGAATCATATGTTGAAGAGTCGATTCGTCCATGGTTGCAATAGACATTAGCTGTCGGGAGTTTGGCAGTCCAAGCAGACGGAAAATAACATATATAGGGGTCATACTCCGGGGCTCGCTTTATAACCACCACAACATAGCATGCCCACCTAACAAGGCTACGTACACAAATGCCATCTTGAGTGGCAAGCGAACTGTCTTTTCTGCTCTACTCTTGGTTGAAGTTGGGGTGACCTGGATAAGTGGACCTTGTGCCGGCAAGCTGCTGTGGATGATACCAACGAAACCACTAAATTCAGCAATATTTGCCCCCATATCAGCAACCGAACTATCCGGAAGCAAAGAGGGTTGAGCCAGTTGCCCATTGACACGCAATTGGCCGCTTTCTTCCACAGACACGACAGTGCCGCTTGGTAGTGTGATGGAGCCGGCGCCAGGGTTCAAAGTCGCTCCCATAATGCTGTACTTGCCGTCCTTATTCAAGGTGGCCATTATCGTTGGTGACTTATTGCTATGTTCTTGAACCATGAGCCCTATGCTGCCTATCTTCGATTCCAGGAACGAAACAGCTTGTCCATTAGCAACGAGACCAGATTTTTGATTCAATGACACGATCGTGCCATCCTGAAGTGTCACGGGCGGGTTACCATGCGTAACAAAGTGTCCATCAACCATATAAATACCCGCTTCAAGACTGATGGCTGTATAAGCAGCCCCCGACTTTCCAGTCAAGGTAGTAATTCTTAGTCCTGGTGACACGCCTTGGGGATTGGTTGGTATTTGTTGCAAGTTGGTCGCATCATCGCGGACTGAGCTACTCTGAACAGTTGGCATTGGCCGCCGGGTTGGCCGTGGTAGAGCCAGTGGCCCAGCATTAATCCCCTGAGCTGGCATTGCAGGCTCAGTGAAGGAGCAGCCTATAGCAGCTTCAGTTGCAGACTGAGTCATCGCCATAGCTGAGCCAGCAGATCTTGCGGCCGATGACAGTTCAGGTTTTTGAATTGGACCTGGTAAATCGTCAGGGTCGTTAAAATCATCCGTTGGGAGGGTTTTTGGTGGATCTTCCATGCCTTACGTACTCTACTTAGTGGCAATACTGTTTTAGCAAGCATTGGGAGCTTACCATAATGATGAAACTTGCATTTAGACCATTCGGGGAACATCTTGAGCAGTGTAGAAGAAGGAAAGTTGATTCTTGGTTTTAGAGCGTCCTTCACAATATATTGGCATCGGGTTCCAAAGTTTGGTGCCCCTAGACCACACCATTGCGAGGAGTAAGCATCGGCTAGATTTCGTTAATGTTATGGCCACTGGCTGCGGTTCGGGATCATATTGGTTATGAATCATTGAGATATCACCCCTCAAGATCCATCTCAGGTACTCATCGAGTGAGAAAACTAGGACCAAGGTAATTTCAGAAACACTCACCTGGATATGGCCAATTTAGCGCCGCGTAGTTCAGTGCCGATGTCGTCTTAAACTGTTTTTGCTATAACACAATCAGCACTAGAAATCCATTGCTATAGATCCAATGTGTTCTTTTCAGCACGTTTTTTCTTCAGTGTAGTCCTGAGCTGACAGTAGTAAAACTCAAAAACAAACTTACTCCGTGTAGCGTTATAACCGACACGTCTTCACTTTTGAGTTCCAACAAGAGATCTTCAACGCAGTATGGGTTCTTGTTTAGAACACTTGGCCTAGGCATCTTTGTACCGTTATCGAATCGTATGAAATCTGATTCCATCCTCTCCGAGCTATTGGATTTTGGTATTACGTCGCGAAGGCAGGGCAATTCATTCAAATGCGTATAATTAAGACTGGGATAGTGGGACTGCCAGTGCGTAGTTTCCCATGACGCGGTAAGTTCGGGAATATAATAGTAGACTCTGTCTGTTCTCATGATCGTTGGCCTCGGAATCGTGGCGGCTGCAAATTAAGTTAGAATTGTCTCGTCAAACTTATTTCTAGATACTTCTAGTACAATGATGCTCGAATCGGAGAAGCAGGGAGAGAGACGGTAGTCACATACCTGAATCCTCGTCTGCTGAAACTATCGACGCGAGTAAAGGGGCGCATAAATCGTCGACTGGAGGTACCGGTTTGTAATAGAAATCGACGGTCTGTCGCCTGGTCAGCAAGTGATGAGATAGGAGTGATAAGATAGCCTGCGGTGTGCAGAAACATACCCCAGTGAATATTATACAGGTAGCATTCTGATAAGCAAACTCATCGAAGTATTGTGCGCTAGCTTCATTATCAGCAGGACCACCACATTGGGGTGGTCCAAATGCTCCATATGATAGCTCATCCTCTTCATTGAACGGTTTGCTTGCAAGATATTTGTTCTCCCAGCTTTTGAAAGTTTGTCGATAGTCGTCCCAAAGTCCTGGGCAATCCTCCTCGTTATACTCACATGTTATCCTTGTTTGTAGTTGTGGACTATGCGGTTTTGGAGTATCGGAATAGCTTCTGGTTGCGAAATCTATTTTTTCTGAACTGATTGGCTCCAGATAGGTGTATTTGCCTCCACAAGTAACAGCAACTGTGGAATATACTACGTTTGTAAATGACATGGAGCCATCGTCGAGATCCAGGTTCTCGAAAGCAGAATATAATATCTTCCGATTTCTGGTCTGAATCGCATTACAGCACGATGCATATTGCTTTCCTAGCAATAGTCAGAGGACATCTGGGGAACTTTGCGCATGACTTACCTGTTCCTGACGGTAGGGGAAAGCTACAGTTACCTGGCGATACATTGATGATTGTTGTGACAACTGGTGCCTCCAGCGGATAGCCCAATTCTACGGTGACATTATACAGTCCCTCAGTCAACATCGTAGGCGAGGGCGTAATAGTTGGAGGGTATAACAAGGATTGACTGCTCTGGTTCGATTCAGTAGTCGATGTAGCAACGTTTGCTTGAGATTCGGATACCTCGAGTGTCGTGTCTACGTATCTTTACGTTAGCCGCGAGCAATGGTCATGACTTAAGCATATCTTACCATTATTCAAGATCTTCCCCTGAACCACAACGCCAGTCCACAGTATCAAATAAAAAGGATACCTCATGATGTCTCCACGATCGCGTGTAGGTAACAACGGTGCCTCAATTCGCGCCTACATCATCAAGAGACGAAGTTGACGCCAATTCTATCTTTTAATCTTGCACCGCTGTTTATATTAGAAGGATTCGCGAGTTCCATCCAGGGCAAGATCGTCTATTTTTCGTGCCAATCACCAACCTGCCGGGAGTTTTGAGGGATTTTTGTTGGGGTCTGGATCCTTCGTAAAGAATATATTAAACCAGGAATAGTGTTGGCCGGTAGAAGCCAATATCCAAATTGGACAAGACCTGCTTCTAGCGATCTGTAAAGTGTTAATAACCTCCACGAACATCGAAGAACTACTTCATATATCATCTTGGACGTGATCTTCCCAGAAAAGTTGTTTTCTATTCAAATCTGACCACCAGCGTATAAGATATCATAAAATATCGAGCCCAAAGCCCATCAGACCGCTTTCCCTCTTTGGAGAAACGCTCTCCCATGCGTTGAGCCAGGTTCAATCCAATTTCACACCATCTCTTTATCTCTTTAAATCATACATTTCTCTCATTTGGTCATCTCCTGTAGAAAACAAATGACGCATCGTTGTTGGTGTGTAATGTAATAAATGCGCAAAAATGCTAACAGAATCGGTTGGTGGCATGTCGACATGGTGGTTGGGTATAAAAAGAAGAAGTATTTGCTTGGTTTTAGCGAACGACTTGTTTGCAGAGCGAAATCAATCTTTCCAGTCCCATACAGTCTTGAGGAAACTTTCCATGTTGACGCGTTTGGTCTTGATTTCGAGCATCCAGGGATGATCGAGCATTTGCCATGGCATAGCTCTTTCTTTCGGATTCTTCTCTAGACTACAAAGAGGTTAGATTTTGTGCTCACGAAAAGAATTTTGATACTTACCAGCATGAAATGAAGAACTTCATGTTCTCAGGCCAGAAAATGTTCTTGTGAGGTTCATCCTTAAGCTTTGGGGGAGGTTGACGGACGATATATGTGAGCAAATCGATGAGATTGGCGCGCGGTTGAGCTTCAGTGCCATCGGCTGGGAATGGAAATCTGTGCTGCGCAACTTCGAGTAAAGTAACTCCCAGACTCCAGACATCACTATTGATGTTATAACTTTGACCAGTAATGCGTTCCGGTGCCATGTAGTAGGAAGTACCGATAAAAGTGTTCGCATCGCCCTTTGTACCGAATTCTCCTGAAACACCAAAATCGCAGAGCTTGACCTGGCCATTCCGGCAGAGAAGAATATTGGATGGTTTGATGTCGCGATGAATGATACGATGTTGATGTAGGTAGGTCAAGCCGTTTAGTACGCCATCAGCAACCTTTCCAAGGACTTTGTCACCAGCTCTTCCACTCAGTCGCATGCATTCCTTGTAAACGCTGTCGAGAGAGCCACCTTCGCAGAATTCCATTGCAATGCTTATAGTGCCTGTGCTATCATCGAGAAATGCACCGTAGTATCGACAGATGTGGTCAGAGGCGCATGTCTTGTTGAATTCCAGTTCTCGGACAATTTGTCTTTTGACATCGGGATCGGGATCTGTTGTTATAATCTACGACCGTTAGTTGATATCAAGGACGTCAAACATTGACTTTACCTTCATGGCAAAAACTGTCTTTCCGCCTTTGATCATGCACCTTGTCACTGCACCTCCTGCACCTTCTCCTAGACTACCCAATTCCTCGATCCTTCCAGATTTTGACATAGCCTTCCAGCCATCAACGTCCAAGTCTGCAACGTCAGGTTCTCGCCCATCTAGCGTTGCTTTTATCTCGTCAAGATGAGCCTCCAGTTCTCGCATGCTCATTGCATTGTCAGCCCCTGGACTCCCACCACCACCTGATGTGGTTGAGCCAACCGCCGATGAGGGATCTCCAACGCCAAAGCCAGATACTGAAGAAGCCGCTGATGATGAGATGTAGCCAGGATCAGCGAAACTGCCATTTCGTGAGTTGTCAGTTGCCTGACTGTTTACACTGACGGACGATCCACCAAGTTGTAACGGGGCGAGGCTAAGTTGTGGACGTCCAGGCCGACCTTGCGGTTGGGGAGTATTTAATCTTAAGCTGGGCGGTGTGTTTAGCTTCAGGCTGGGAGGGGTTGGTCTTGAAAGAGGAAGCTGTTCGGGAGCCGCTTGAGGCACAGGTGCGGTTACTGGTTTGACATTGGGTGAAGGAGGAATTGCGAGGCCAAGTTTGGGTGCACTGTTTATGAAAGTCAGTTTATGCCTCATGTCACATGAGATCGATAATTGTTCAAAGCGATAATCGGGATCTATCGCATGACGCCGAGCCTAGTACTAGGCTGAAGAGAATCAGAACACAAACTTACCGTGGGCCACTGCCTCTTTGGCCAGGCATAGGAGGCCTAAGAATTGGTACGGGGGCAGACATGGTCTTGCTGAGAGTCGAAGGGAATTGACCCGGGCAAGACGGGAATAGCTGAAGCAAAAACTGTGTATGATCGCGAGCAAGAAGCTATGGAACTTGCAGGCGGCAAGAAGTGGTGGCCCTGTTCTCAAAGCAGCAGAAGAGATGTCAGGAACTGGAATACAGATGTAAAGTAGAGAAAGGAAGATCTGGTGTAGAGTAGTTGTGGTTGGAGAAGTTGTGGTGATGAGGGCGGCGTGGTGGAGAGTTGAGATGTGAGGAGCGGATAGGAAGGAGCGATGGGCCAAGGGGGGTGGGGAAGGCAAGCGCAATGGGCTAAGCAACGTGGAAGGCAGCTGCAGGTGGGAGCAGTCGTAACTTCCCAGGTTAGTAAGAGCCAGTAAGAACTAGGAAGGATCGATCTGTCAAAGATCAACCCTTGAAGACTATAGAGTGAAGACTGACGAGTACATACAAGAGACGTATCTTTATAGATTATTACCATCTAGAACTGGAGCTTAGTATCAAGAATGTGAAATGACTCCAGCAGCACCTCTACTACTACACTCGGCTAAGCTTACGTTTCGTATGATTCTTGAACTGGCTGCAACCCAAAGATATCAGACGATATCAGATACCAGATACCAGATCGACTCACATACACATACATTGTATAGCACTTCAAGGGGGCCAACTTCATCCTTTCCATTATTCAACCCTTATTATCGTATGTAGCACCTTTTCAGGCCATAGATCTGGACCTCCTTGGCCACGGCCTCCCATTTGCTTGTCCGTTGATCATCATCCATCCCGCCATTTGCACCAAACAAAGTGCATGCTCGCTTGCTCACCCCAGCCAGGGCGCCTTTCCAGCCAACCACAGACAACTCCAGCTTATGCTCACAGTCTCCAATTTGCACTTTTTATATTCGCCATTTCTTCCTTCTCCGCATCCTGCAATAAAGAACAGCTTCCTGCTCAAAGCGTTGCCAAAGGCCGCAAAAGGCAGGTCCACCATCAAAAGACCACATCACCTATCACAATATCAAGCGCTGGCTCATATCCAACAAACAAGCAATGTGCTCAACTTGCTTCCTCGGACCATCTGAAACCAACACGTCTCCAGCTCTCTAATTGGCCCCGCACTCTCAAATTCCTCCTGTTCCTGCACAGCAAGCTGTTGGTTAGTACAGTATGCTGCTTCCGTAGCCCTGCCTTACCTGCCCGCAGTCTTGCCAGCGCAAATCATCCACTTCATCCCTTCAGTTTGCTCACTTTCCTTGAATTCCCATTCGACACATCACGCAGACCCCTGGTGTTGCACACGCATGCATACATCACTTTTGTTCCACCCACAGAGCACGTTGTGATGGAGCCTCTGCCCGCTTTGACCGCCCAATTTGTAGTGCCGCCTTGTTGCCGCTCACCTCTTTTGGCCAGCGCTTAGCGGTGTGGTTCGCAAGGCTTCCTGCGGGCGTATACCTGTGCTAACTGTACCTTTCGCATGATTTGACTACAAAAGGCTCGATGATGCCTGACACGCTGGCCAAAGTTCTAAACTGGTTCCATCGTCATGGTATGACGGCTCCGAGGCCCTAGTCAATCAGGCTCTGTGAAACTCATGCAGAATACATTCCTGAACTTCTCTCGAACTTCAGTATTTCTTAATCTTGTGGACATCAAGTGCATTCCCAAACTTAAGGCCAAATGGATAGTCGTTCTTGCATATTGGTGAGCGTATCAAAGGCATTCATCGACAGTACTATTGTACCTCAGCTGTTGGCATATAGTGAACCTAGCCTTATGAGCCATGCATATGAATTAGAGCCTGACAGTCTTCCGACAGATGAATGAATGTTTAATGCCTGGGAAATGGATAAGGTCATTCAATCGTTTACACATCTGACCCTTGCGAATCAGGCTTCAAAAAGACAGCCTATGAAGCACAGAGTAACAAGTGATCTAATTGTATGTAGTATACTACCGCCCATAAATTTATACCTAGACGCCACCTGTGAGTTACAGCATCGTTTTCTACAAATGTAGCAATTCGAGCAACTGGTAGTTTTAGTTTACCGTGCTGTGATCATTATAAGGCGTTGTTTTGTAGTCAGAGACAGGCCAATTGTACTCAATTATGAAGGAGAGATTTCCCGTCAGATTTGATGGCTATAAGGGTCAGTGACAAATGATGTTGGAAGGAAAATTTGATCTTACAACCAGGAGAATAATCGGCTTGATATGAAATGACTTCTTCCCTTTCGAAGGTCCTCCATAGTGTCATTCAGCATCCGAAATGCGCGTTGAATCTTGCTTTATCGTGAGGTCCAGCGCCCCGAAGAACCAACATTGAACATAAGCCGAACGCCAGGTGTGCTTTTTCGTACTCATGAATGCTTTGCTAACATGTACACTGAGTTTTCCGAAATGCTTGGAGTTATTGGGGCCATTTTGGACAATTCAGATCTCTCAAGCTCGTTAGGAGAAAGATTCTGTTCAAACGGATCTATGTAGGCCATGAATGGAGATATTGGCGATGGGTAAGCTGGGAATGGATTCCCAAACACAGTTCGATCCATGAAATTCAGTGGTTTATCAAGAAGCAGTAGTGTCTCAGGCTGAGTAATTTGAGCGTTGGGCATACTCATTTGGTATACTGTTTCTTCAGAAGTGACAGATAATGTAGGAGAAGAGGCATGGAAGCTGTTGGCCGCGGTGAGCTGGGCTATAATGGTTTCGTGACGTTGAATGGTCGCTCGCATTTGTTCTATTTCCCATTAGTATATATAATCAACATCATACTGAAGGAAGACTGACTCAAGAGAACTGCTTGTTCTGCTAGCTTTGCTTCTAGCTCTCTGCCATAACCAGCTCGAAGTCCAGGCTTTTTTCTTTCCTTGTATTCGCATACATGGCCGTTCTTCGTACACCAGGCACAGCTTGGCTTCTGGCGATTGCATTTGACTTTTCTTTGCTTGCAGGTGTCACAGGAAACAGACATGGGGCGGGATTTGGCCATTCTTTTGCGACGGTGTTGGTCTCTGTTGACTTTCCGTTCCTCTATATCAGATTCATCCAGACTCCAATGGTCCATGTCGGCAGCAGTGCTAAGCTCGTCTTCATATTTCCTCTTCATACCGTAGAAGGCGGTTGACTCTGGTGATGATTCGCAAGCCATTGGTATTGTAGGTGCTTGGAGAGATCCTTGGACTACTACTTCAGCATGGCGTACTTTGATCTACTCTTATTCCCTTCCATGATCAGGCATGTCAGCGCAGCCGATGCAGTACATCATACAAGAGAGAACTCGGAATGTTCCGAGCATGCTTATTCCAAGTCAAGATATGGAATTTCAGAGCTCATTTTCCCCCACCGCGTTCTAGAAGACTGCTCAGGTCGACACATTGGCTCGCTTGGTTGGTGGATTAATAGCTAGGATGAGAATCTGACAGGCCTTTGCAAATGGACGAACGGAAGCTATGTTCCCCAGGTCAATTCGTGGATGATAACCAGCTCAACGGCTGGACTATGTGGTGCGTTACAATTTTATGTACACGATGTTACCCCAGAATGAGCAGACCCTTGACTGGTCAGCCGCGTGCTGCTGGCATTGGATTCTCAGTGTAGAGAAGCATATAGGTTATCATCGACAGAGTGCTTTTTAGGCTTGATGGTTTAGTCAATGTCAACACATTGACGGTCCCGAAATCCCTCAAGATACAATATAATTGACGGTATCATCCAGTGATTGAGATGGTGCATTTTGAGTTGTGATTACACGGTAAGGTTAAGTGACATCCCCACATAACTGAGAACCGAAATCGATTGCATCGACCAGTGATATAAGTACGAGTCAGTACAAAAGGGATACTTGAGAACCTACTTGGAAACTGATCAATGGTCAAGTGCCTATATGCCTCTCAATCGCGCGAGAGAAGAGGAGCAACGTTCCTTGCAGACCTCCTCGAACTTGACCAGGCGAATATGCATGCGATGGTTTGTAAACAGATGCGGTTAGATTCCGTGCCCGGAGATGAGACCATATCAGGACAATTCCCGTGAATTCCCAATCCGGTCCGACACATGGCTTCTACATGGCACATCCCATTAACACCCGCCTGAAAGTCAACGTCCCTACCAGGTGACGATGATCTGAGCTGGGAGACAAGTCAACAGCCACTTTGGAGCAAGGCAAAGAGCGGTGTCCCTGCAAGAAGCAGAGATGAAGTCGTGGGGCTGCTGGCGGGCACGATGCATACAGCTACCTCCCTCATTGGATACAACCACGGGCAGTGCATAAGCAGGGATGGAGCTGAGAGCTTTGGAGTTGCTCAGCTCTTGCAGCTTTGCAGCCTTTTTTAAAATCTTCAGTCTCTGCAATATCTGAACCCTTCTCCTTGCTTCATATATTCACAAATCTCACTGCTTTTGGACAAATACATTGCGAATCATTGACCATGGCTGCTGCTCTCAAAGAAACCGTACAGAACCTGCTAGGTGGGGCATCTGCGAAAGGCCCCGCAGAACCAACCCCTGAAGACCTTCAAAACACCAAACAAAAGTACGAGAGCGCGGGACAAGGCCAGGTTTTTACATTCTGGGACTCACTAAGCTCTGCGGAAAAGGGCGCCTTGTACAACCAACTAAAAGACATTGATCCAGAACACGTCAACAAACTCGTCAAGAAGGTCCACGAACCCAAAGCAGACAGCGAAGGCGATTCCATCGAGCCTCTACCTACATCAGCCACATCCTCCATTCTCGATTCGAAACAGGAAGACTTGGACAAATGGTATGAAAGTGGCTTGAAATATGCCTCGGATAATCAAGTCGGCGTAGTCTTGATGGCAGGTGGCCAAGGGACCCGTCTGGGCAGCTCGGCCCCCAAGGGATGCTACGACATTGGATTGCCCAGCAAAAAGTCTCTGTTCCAACTTCAGGCAGAGCGAATTCACAAACTAGAGTTGTTGGCGGCCAAGAAATATGGCAAGTCTGAGGCTGTTATTCCCTGGTATGTCATGACCAGTGGCCCAACTCGTGGACCCACAGAGCAGTTCTTCAAAGAGAACAATTACTTTGGCCTGAAGGCTGAAAATGTCTTTGTCTTTGAGCAGGGCATCCTACCTTGCATCTCAAATGATGGCAAGATCATCATGGAAAGCAAGTCCAAGGTGAGATATTTTCCCCATATGCGTCCTCGGGTGTCAGCTAACTTGTGTTCTAGGTTGCTGTTGCACCCGACGGTAACGGTGGTCTCTACCAAGCGCTCATTACATCCGGAGCAGTCGCCGATATGACCAAGCGAGGAGTTAAGCATATTCATGCGTACTGCGTTGATAACTGCTTGGTTCGTGTAGCTGATCCAGTCTTTATCGGATTTGCCGCCTCCAAGATTGTGGATATTGCGACTAAGGTTGTGCGTAAGAGAAATGCTAAGGAATCCGTGGGCATGATTCTCTCGAGAAACGGTAAACCTGATGTTGTGGAATACTCTGAAATCTCGGACGAAATGGCTGAGGCCAAGGACTCTAGCAATTCGGATCTCCTCAAATACCGCGCAGGTAATATTGTCAACCACTACTACTCTATAGGATTCTTGGAGAGTATTCCAGAGTGGGCACACAAGCTCCCACATCACGTTGCCAAGAAGAAGATTCCCTACGTCGATCTCCAGAGCGGCAATTCTGTTAAGCCAGACAAGCCCAATGGCATCAAGTTGGAACAGTTTGTCTTTGACTGCTTCCCATTCTTGACCATGGACAAGTTTGCTGCACAAGAGGTTCGTCGCGAGGACGAGTTCTCGCCGCTCAAAAACGCTCGCGGTAAGTTGATTGCAAGCACAGGGAACTAGATACTGATATTTGGTTCTGTAGGTACTGGTGAAGATGACCCGGATACTAGCAAAGCGGATATCTTGGGACAAGGTCGCAGATGGCTTGAAGCAGCTGGCGCTATTGTTGAGGATGATGGCGGTAACCCTGGTTTCGAAGTGTCTCCATTGTTCAGCTATGTAAGCTTATCTTGCGTAAACTGGCTGATTGTTGCTAACCAATACTTTAGGGAGGCGAAGGCCTAGAGGAGTTCAAGGGAAAGTCGGTCAAGGCGCCAGGTGTACTTGAGATGGACAAATAGATGATATGTATTCTTTATTTGACTGATGTGTATGATGAGCGTATGCTCAGAAGTGATCTATCACTATGAGTTCGAAGGAGAATAAAGCATTAGACCCCCAAAAGTTAGAATTAGCGAAAAATCATCAGATGGATTTCATATGTTGGCATGGTACATAGAAAGACCATTCATCGATAGAGATCTTACCGTTCGTTCACCTCACTGCTTGGCCGTGATGAAGACGACGCAGATTGGATGTGGCAGAAGGAATGTCGACTCTTCATGCACATTCCATTTGAGGAAGGTGTGATGCTGAGATATGGTAGTGTCGAAGAACCTGATATTGGCAAACTTGTGTAGTTTGATTGCATTAGTCTCTTGAGTCTGGATCGTCGCATGATCGCATCTCTAGATTTCATGATCTTTGGTATTTGATTTCCATGTGCGTTGAAATCGACCGATAGCCAAAAGCAGGGATGTTGACGAAACTTCCATGAATTCATGTGGTTCCCTCAACATGCCATTGACTAAGATGTGTTAGCTGAGCTCCGAGCGTCCGAGGTTCCTCAATGCTTGGTTTCTTTGCACGATGCTTGGCTTGACCGGATCTTAGCGAACTTCAATTTCCACCAGTGCCCCATGAAGCTGTGATTATGAACAGGACACAGATAGGTCGTACAGAGGGTCTGCGGAGCGTTACGGACTGCAGAAACGCGTGGAGTAGCGCGGTGCAAGACGAACAAGTAATGCATGGGAGGTCCACCCAAGACCTGGTTGATTGGCCTCGTTTGGCTGCTTCTAAAATCCCCCCTAAGATCTGCTAAAATCCCCCTCGCTTGAAGTACCCATGTTTACTAGTTAACTACTTCCTTTATGCTAGGTTATGTAACTAGATTTTGATATTATTAGATAGCTATGCTTCTACTCTATATATCTATATAAAAAATATTAAAGGAAAGCATAGTTAATAGCTTTAAATTTAAGGTTAAAGTTAAAGAGTATCTTTAAGATCTCTAGATTAGATAGTAGATAAGGCTTATCTTATCTTAGAAAATTAATGCTTTTCAACTCTAGTTTTATTTACCTTAACTATAATCAAATATATTTATTTTTATATCGTTAAAAAGCTCTCTTCTTAAGCTATAATATATCACAATCTAGGAGCCTTATCTATTATAGTGGGCTCGTGGGTAGGCCTTGAATTTCGTAGGGGGATTTTAGTAGATCTTAGGGGGGATTTTAGAAGCAGCCCCTCGTTTCCCTGCTCAAGTTGGGGGATCATGGTCCACTGCACCTTTAAAAGCAGCTCCGACGGGTCTGGTGATTTGCATCACAGTCTTTCGGCAGTGCAGTGGAGTGCAGGAGAAGGTGTAACATGGCGAATGAGCATGTTGGTTTTACTGGAATTTGGAGAGGATGATGGCGCAGTTCTTGTGCATGTTGCTGCAGTGCGGTCGGCTCATACCGCTCAAAAGCCTGCTCAGTCGTGCCAGTATATCAAAATCCTTCGGTAGCACGCTCCTCAGAGGCTCAGAGGCTGAGGAAAACATGTAGCTACTCGAGTGAGCATATCCGTCATGCATTCAACGTACATGAAGTGTCGAAATAGCGCAAGCTGATCAAGACAAAGCAACCTTAGCTCTTCAAGGTGAGCGGAAGGGCCCAGCAAAGGCGTGAGCGTAAATCATCGAGGCCCCTGCACCCCCAAGTAGTATCTTAGTAGTAGCAACTATCAAAGGTTTTTTTTCTTTCGCTAGTGCTAAAAGCACTCAAGTCACTATCGTACTGGACCGTCAACTGGAACGTGAGGCGTCGTCTGGTTGGTTGTGCTTTTGCCTGCCCAAAAGTCTCAGTCTCTAAAACCTCGCGCCCCCCATCGCGCCCGCTTTCTCTCCCTTCCTTCTCCCTTATCAACCAGCTCCGTCTTTTCAAGACAACGTCTTTTTTTACCAACACTTTCTAGTCGAGTCGGTGTGCTTCGGTGGGGTCGCCGAGGGTTGGATAGGTCAGGTCTGGTGTCTTCAGTACGTTTCTTGCACATCCCCATCACCTCTTTTGCCTCAGTTACCGCGTTTGCCGCCACTAACAACCAACTTAGGAAAGTGAAGATTTTTATTGTTTAAAGGTATATTTCCGCCATCTACAACTTTTGCGCAAACCGCATCTTCCTGTACTCGGTCATATCGCTACCGCTTTTATTCTTCCGCTTCATCCGTTTGCGCCCGCTGCCCGAAAACGAAGATCAACCCTTTCTGATGGATCCTATAGCGGAACCTAGGAGGAATCGTACAACTGTCGCAATGTCGCGTAGAGCTTGCTTCAAGTGTGGAAACATCGGCCACTATGCCGGTAAGGAATCTATGATGGAGGCGCAAAATTCACTAGGCTGACGTTGAACTCCAGAGGTCTGCTCTTCATCAGAGAGACTGTGCTATAACTGTAAGTTGCGCTAAAGACTCTATCTTATAAAGAATGCGACTGACAATATATAGGCAAACAACCTGGTACACTTAATGCGCCTACCCGTCTCGCCGGAACCCTATGTTAACAATGATTAGGACATGAAAGCAACAGTTGCCCACATCCACGTACAACCGAGAGTAAGAATGAACCTGATGCGCTCTCGCGTTTCCAATAACTAACAAATTGTAGCCAAGCAATGCTATCACTGCCAGGGACTCGGTCATGTTCAGGCTGATTGCCCAACACTGCGGCTAAGCGGTGCCGCTAGTCGCTGCTACTCGTGCGGTCAGGCTGGACACATTGCCGTAAGCGTACCACTCTACAATCCAAGACTTTTGGCTAATAAAACGTAGCGGAATTGCCCAACTCCAGGATCTGCACCCACTGGACCCGGACGTGGTGGTTATGGAGGAGGTCGTGGTGGATTCCGAGGAGGTTATGGAGGAGGAGTTCCTCGCGCCGCTACTTGCTACAAATGCGGCGGTCCAAACCATTACGCTCGCGATTGCCAGGCTCAAGCCATGAAATGCTACGCTTGCGGTAAACTTGGGCACATCTCTCGAGACTGCACAGCTCCGAATGGCGGACCTTTGACGGATACCAGCGCCAAAACATGCTATCGATGCGGCGAAGTTGGACATATCTCAAAGAATTGCCCACAAGCGAATGAAGTCAACGGCACTCCAGCGGTTGCCGGCGAGGCTCCTGTTGCGGCTGCTCCAGTGGCTGCTCCTTCTGCCGTCGCATAAGTTGCTTAGCAAAGTAATATGGATCTTTTCCATCTGCCATGGAAGGTTGGCATATCATGTTTTTCATTAGTCTTCGGTTTTTTCGCTGTACTTTCTACTGGCACGAACATTACCCCAATTTCCCCATTTTTCACTCCCCTCTGTTTGAATCAGCCATATCTTTTATTTCGGACACATCCCATGTCACAGCATCCCGTTGTGTCACAACATTACCACGACTACCCATTTGCGATATCAACCAAAAGCTTTTCTACTTCACGAGACTCCGATACCCACGAACCGCATCCTTTGCAATTCTATGTTCGCCGACCGCTCGAGGGAATTTGGAGATCGAATGGAGATTTTTGCTTTCCATCAACCGCTTCATGAGCAATTCTTGGCTATGCGACGGCTTCATTCGATCTTCCAGGCAGTGAAGGATGGAAAAGAGACCTAGCTTGAACATAACTCCAAGCCGGGGGGAACTAATTGGCAACAAATCAAATACGACTCGCGGCTCAATGTGAGCTAAAAGGCACGACTTCTGTTGGTGGTTGTGGTGAGACTGAAGGTTGCATCTTGATTGTAGGGTTGTTAGGATTGGCGCAGTAGATCACTGGATTACTGCCGATTTCCTAATCTTATGTTTGAATTTATCTGTCGTTGCCCGAACTTACATCTCTCTTCTGTTCCAGTGTTTATCGTCTTATTGAGCGGTTTTGGTGTATGCCGGCGACAATGCTGCGGATGCCACCACTTGCAAATTCACGCATCCCACCGAGAGGATCTACTGACATGATTCAGACTGATTTCTGAGTTTTCAATTTATTGACAAGGAAATGAAAGGACAATTAACACCGTGTGGCGATGTCTCTCTGTCAGATGAGGTTAGATTCAGGGAGAGTCGCTCCTTCCTCTCGTCGAGCACCCATGTATCATGAGAAGGAAGGCACGCCATGAACCTTATTTCTACTCCATCCGACCCTCAATTTCCTCTCTCCAACTTCATTTCATCCTTCATCCTACTGAAAAATCACTCATTATCATCTGGACGTGTCACATTCGGTCTCTCTTCATTTCCTACCTCATTCATTCCATACTTTTCATCTCCACCATATATCGCACTCTTATCAAAAGCACCACCAATTGATCATCATGCCTCACTCAGTCTCTGACGAGGACGAGCCGGTGAGAAAGGTCACGTTGTGTGCGGCGCCGTCTGCTAACCTGTCCAGTCTCTTGCCAGCAAGGTCCAGGAGATCGACCAGATCCAGAACCATGGTAAGAGTGCTCAAGCTACCGTGCGGTGCGAAGGGTGCTGATACCTCCAGGAATCGGCGCCAGTGACATTCAGAAGCTAAAGACTGCCAAACTCTACACCATCGGCGTAAGTGACGCCGCTCTTGTATGGTTCGCTTAAGCTAACTACGGCGAAAGCTTGTCCACATGTGTTCCAAGCGCAAGCTCCTCGACATCAAAGGCTTCAGTGAGATCAAAGTCGAAAAGATCAAGGAAGCTGTGAACAAATGCATGCCTGGTAACTGTGGCTTCATCACTGCCTTTGAGCTCAAGGAACAGCGTCGCAGTGTCTTTCGCATATCGACTGGCAGCAAGAGCTTTGATACCCTGCTTGGTGGTAGGATGCCCAGCAGTTCTATCAATCAGGTGTATGGCGAATATCGTAAGTGGTTCTTCGCTGTTTTCGAGTTCTCCCGTGGCTAATATATTTAGGATGCGGCAAAACTCAACTGTCTCATACCATGTGTGTTACTTGTCAGCTTCCCAAGGATATGGGTGGAGCAGAGGGCAAGGCTGTGTTTCTAGACACTGAAGGCACCTTCCGTCCACATCGAATTGCTACCATTGCTGAACGATTTGGACTTGACCCAGATTCGGCTCTGGAGAACATCTCCTATGCTCGAGCATATGACACGGAGGTATGTCGAATCCAATGTGCCTAGTGACCATATTCTGATCCATCCCAGAGCCAGCAAGAGCTTCTTGACAGCATGGCCGAACTCTTTGTGTCCGGAGAGTATCGTCTTCTGGTCGTCGACAGTATTGTTGCTCTATATCGTGCTGAGTTCTGTGGTCGTGGTGAGCTTTCTGAGCGACAGCAGCTCATGGGCAAATTCCTGCATCAATGCAGCAAACTTGCAAGCGGTAAGCATCCCCCTGTTGCTGGTATCGTACGCATGCTAACTCTCATTGCTAGAATTCAATGTCACCGTCTTCATCGTAAGTGATTCAAGCAAGGCCACTGGCTTCCAGTCCCTAACCTTGATACAGACCAATCAAGTCATGAGCGACCCTGGCGCCAGCTCCTTCAGTATGTGCTCTATACTTTCCATTCAACCACCATTCTAATCATTCTCAGTGGCATCTGTTCCAAAAGCCAGCGGTGGTCATATTCTTAGCCACGCTAGTGCGACTATCATTGCGTTGCGAAAAGGCCGCGGTGAGGAACGCGTAGCCAAAGTCCTGGATTCTCCAGGTACATGTCTTCCATACCGTGTATTTGATCATGCTAACGATTGCTTAGATGTCCCTGAAGGCGACTGCACGTATGTCATCGGCGAAGGCGGAATCACAGATGCCGACGGCAAATAATCATATTCCACGGAGCGGTTGAGTCAATTGTCGCTCTCGACGGTGCATATTCTTTTGATCATCAAACTTTTTTTCTATTTCAACATCAACGGGTATTTCAGCATCTTCGAAAAAGAACGGGAGGAGGCGGCGAGGCACTGGCAGCACATTTCGGAACGCACAGCATAATATTTTCATGGTCAGAAGTAAGTATCAGATTAAGTGTTATGTCAAAATGGTTCTTGGGTTCGCAGGTGTAAGTAAACAGTACCAAACTTGTCAATGTCAATTATACTTTTTATTCTAAACCAGGATGCCTTGTGTTTCATGCCTGCCGTGGTTTGTTTTACCAGTTGCCGCTCTTCCTTCGTGTGACACTTTTGACCTTTAGGCGTCGATCATCTACCGTATTGTAAAGTCGGGGACGGCACATGCCAATAAGTTGATCTACGAACACTCATATTCAAGAAATAGGAGCCCACTGCAACAAAACCTTTCGCAGTCCGCACTCGATTACGCCTTCTTTTCCGCATTCGTCTGTCAAGAGTGCAAGTAAATGCGAGATACAGAATAATCATATGTTCATAGGTTCGGATATGATGGTCTCCCGCAACCGAGGAGATATAACGTGGCACTAGAAGTCGATATGCAGGTGCCCGAGTAGCTTTTTAAAGTTGAAAGAATGTCGCGGACTTGCATAAGCTTGACTACGGTCCGCTCGGAAACATATTCAAGCCGTGTTTAATGTTTGCGACGCGACCGAAAGGAGCCAACATATCTGAACTGATCTATCGAACCTCGCCGAAAACCTTGCACTTGCTCTTGGATGGTATATGGCGTACTCAATTGGTATCTTCTCATCCTCAATGAAGGATAGATCATCATGAACCCTGGTTCAAATGCTTATGAGGCTTCAACGAGGATGCCCTGGTGAGTAGTACCTGCATAAACTTGAGCTGACGTCGTAACAACATGGTGTATGGGAATGGTGAAAAGCATATCTTCGATCCCAGTGTTCAAGAGTTTGGCCTACTTATAATGGGAACGCCACATATCTTCAAACTCAGAAGGCTTTTACATTTTACTTGATTACTTCAGTCTTCAAATCGTTGTGATGAGGCTTCTTAGAGTCGCAGGCCCAGTGGTGGTCATCCTCTTTTCGTTTGTTTCCTTCATCTTATGCTTTTTGTGCATATTTGCTGGACATAAACCAGGATTTATGGAAGACTATTCAATATTAGCGGTCAGTTTTAATCACAACTCATCTTCATTAGAACATCCTACTAACTTGATAATAGCTGAACACGTCCAGAGTAGGCCAAGCTTATGTAGAGCAAACGATAAAAAATCTCACACAAAACGGCGGCTCTGAACTTTCTGGGATACTGAAGGAAGTTGATATCAAACCAACTCAAGTCCAAGAGAGAGGCCTTCTTCCAACACTGAGCATACCTGGACTTAGCTTGCCAACAAGTACCAGCAATCCCCTAACTTCAATCTTCCACAACATCACTTCAATCCTAGGAGACAATCCTTTGACCTCCCAATTCACGAATCCAAACAGTCCCCTCAACAACTTCCTGACCGGCACCACCGGCTTCAACCTCACGCAAGCAATCAACCAAACCCTCCAGCACGGCCTCGATGAATTCGCGGGTTCCATAGCCGACATCATCGGAATCAGCGACTTCTACTCCGTCCATCTATTGAACTACTGCCAAGGCAAGCTCCTCCCAGGTCCAATACCCAACGCAACATTCCCAGCTAGCAAAATCCACCGCCAAGTCACAAACTGCTCCAAACAGCTCGGTCTCGCCAACTTCTCCCCCAATGCCGCCTTTGCCAATTCTCTTCTGCAATCGAACACTGGGATATCTCTCTCTACGCTCAATTTGACGGGCGGTTCCTCCTCCAACTCCAGCACAGGCGCAGGCTTCAACTCAGCCTTCACATCTCTCAACGGCGCACTCAAAAGCACACTGGTCTTCTACATAATGGCCCTAATCTTCAACTTCTTCAGCATCTGTGCCGCCATCTGGTGGCTCATAGACCAAGAAGACCCACGCTTACGGCGACCACTTGTAACAAATATCTGTACGAGCACAGCGAATGGATTCTTGTTCACGCCATCACTGACAGCTACAATCATCGGCACCTTGGCTAAGAAGTACATTGTTCAAGCGGCCGGCTCGCTGAAGGTGGCGGCACTGCCGGGGACGGGGTTTTTAGGGTTGACGTGGAGTGCGTTTGTATGTTCGCTGATTGCGGCTGTGCCGCCGGCGGTGGCGACGATGAGGGCGGTTGGGAGGAAGTGGAAGGCGAGGAAAGAGAGGAGGAGACAGAGGAGACAGATGGTTGGTGTTGGGGAGGAAAAGGGGTCTGGTAGTGGGCCTGAGTATGCGTGATTAGAGATGTTGGTAGGTTAGTGAAGAAAGGTAGAGTGTCTTTTTGGGGGAGGCTTGGTATGTTTCTTTGGCAAGTCAATTGCTGAAAAATGTCTGCAAATGATGGCATGTACAGGTAAGATGGTACACTGCCTGCAATGACTGGAATGTTATTGATTGTATCAGCGACGGGAAACAAGGAGAACCGGAGAAAGAATGACAGTTTTGTTCCCAGTGCTAATGGCACTTTATGAAAGGGGAATGTGGTATTAATTATAAGAAGTAATTACAATCATTTATCGTATCCAGCCTTTATCTCGCTTTGACTCAAAATCACGCTTTACGCGTATTTTGGTGCACCATCAGTTCCCTTGATCTCAACAATTGCTGGGCCAGCAAGAGTGGTATCATCATTGACGGTGCTGTTGCTGCTGGTAAAGATAAGGTAGCTTTGACCATGTACACCAGCTGGGACAGTAACTTCGTAATCGCCATGTCCAGTGCATTGGATCTCTGCGAAGACTGGTCCAGTGACGGTAGCGAAAGAGGCATAAACAGTCGTGTCGTCAGGGATGTTGGCGTAAACGTCAAGGACGGTGTTGGTCTTGATCTTTGCGTCCTGGCTGGAGACAGTGAGGCCGGGGAACTCCTTGAGGGTCAAGAAGGTTGGGTTGCTTGATGGGCAGCTCACGATGAATGGAGCGGCGAGGGAGTAGACCTCATCGTAGTCGAGAGGGACATCGAAGGCCTGGGGGAATGGAGACTTGTTCAACGCATCACGGAGATAGGCCTGCTTTCTATTAGTTTGATGTAATGTGAGTTTCCAATGCTTCAACGTACGTTGTGGCGAGACTCGACAGTAAGGATACTGGCAGCTGCTGTTAGGTAGGCTGGGTTGGCGATATGTGCGGCAGCTCCTAGGTACGCTGTGATTCCGACGCCTTCGAGAACTGATGCGGTGGCAATGAATGTCTCTACTGAGTCAACACCGAATGCATAGGTGCACTCTGCAACGGCAGCAGCTCCAGCGGCTAGTAGTAAACTGTTAGTCATGTAATAAGACACCGATAAGTCATATGTACCTTGAAGTGCTGATGTCAAGAAGGAGACATGGGTCTTCTCATCGTATGCAACTTCCATGAGGTTCTTGTAGAAGTGGGAATCGTATCCAGCATCATTAAAGTCCGATTCAGTGAAGTTGGCAAGACCTTGACGATAGAAGGTGTCCTCAAGATGCTCGAGGGTGAGCGCATAGTTGAGGATATCAGCATCGCCGGATCGCTTCTTCAATATTGGGCCAGCGGCAGTCAAGCCGAAAATGGCACAGGCTGTGAGGATTTGAGAGTTGAACTTCATTTTGAATATTAAAGAATATGAGAATTAAGGAAGGATTGTGTTGAAAATTGGAAGTGATGTGAAAAAATCATATGTTTGGGACGTCCTCGACTAGACTTATATGGATCGTACCAAGTAGCAATGGATATCATACCTTCCACATTATTCTAACGGTATGTCAACAGCTAGCTTCTCCTTAACATGCTATTCACCTGGAATGTATGATGGCGCCAATTACCATGGGATCTTCCGCCGTTGCTCGTTGGATATCGTGGGTCTAGTGCCGGCTGGTGCTCAGCCGTCCAAAAACGACTCAGTCTGTCAAGCCTGTTCTCTCAACACTCCTGTTTTTGAGCATTATTTGTTATAGACTTTGCTTTTTAGCACAGGCTGATAATGGTATCCTTGAGATGTTCCCCTATTATTGATACTCAGCATGCCAGACAACTAAACTCTCAAGCATCAGGTTAAAACATAACAAACCTCTGGTTCTAGACAATAGGAGAGGCAATTTCCCTCGCAGACTTGTCGCCGTGATAGTCTACACTGCTTCCAAATACCAACAATAAAGTTCATAGCAATCCCATAACGGCTAGTTTCCTCATGCCCGACAAACTGCGGAAATTGGACTCTCCGGGCACGTTCCTGATTGCAAAGCTACTTTTGTGTACTTTGTAGTCACGAAGGTATATTCCATTTGATCCTGCAAAGTATGATGACGCCTTTTTCTGCATCCAGGCCCCTAAAGGCGGTAGTCTGAGGCCGCAAGAGGTTACCTCACAAAAGCCCCGGGTAGCTAGACGTCCGCTGAAAAAGGACAAACCCGTTTTAGGGAATCACGATCAACCGTGCGAATGGTGTGCGCAGGAATAGACCAGTCAAGAGGTGAGAATAGACTTCTAGGCTGGGACCTTGTCGTGCAGGTCTGGCCCAAAGCTGATCGAGCTTGGATAAATCGTGCGCTAATAAATCCGGGGCATCTGACAGCGTGCTTGCTCCAGGCAAAAGTGTGAAGAAAATCAAGATGAGGTTGGACTGACTTGGTTGGGCTGGATCGGCGCCTTCACCGGATGGGTTAGTATCCGAGCAAGAGTGGTTGTTGAGGGTTCTAGGTTCCATTTGTTGGCAATATTGTCTATTTTTGCAACTCTCATGGTAAATTGGATTGTTTAATTTATGTCTTTGGTGCAGATTCCGTTCAAAATACTTACTCGAATTGTTGCTCTGAGATCGTGTTTGCAGTACTCCTTAGTTCTTTGGTCTCAAGGCGATCGCAAGGCGACAGTTGAGTGATGTTGATAATTGATTCTATATATACATCTAGCTACTTGGATGAATGACATAAAGCGCATGCTAGTACACACCTGATAAATGTCCCGAGCCTCAGCTTTTCCCAGCTAGGTACCCCCATCATATGCCAAAGCTTAACCTTCCCGTAACTCCATGCTGATGCTTGTGCGACACAAATAAAATATTAATAGTACAAGTATATGATGCATCATGCATCGTCAATAATGAGGAGAAGGAGTCAAGTAATTGCGATACAAGCAACTACATAGATTGCCACCATCTTGAGTCGCCAGACCATTAGTAATTGGACTTGTAGTGCCCGCTTTATTGCAAGCTGGCACATTTTGTCCGCCGCCAACGACCTGTTCGAAGCGCGCTGCAAATGGCCAGTCTTGATTGGCTCCTTTAGGCACGGTTTGGCCCGCTGCAGGATAACTACTTGCGGTTTTGGTGTAGAGGTAGCCTTGGAAGGTGGTTGATGCGAACGTGCATGTAGCGGCGGAGTTGCCGAGGGTGGTGTTGACTATTTTGTCAGCTTCGATCTGGAAGCGGTAGCTTTCGGTTGTATTGCCGACATCGTAGAGTTTTAATGGTGTTGGGGAAAAGTTTATGTCTGCGAATAATGGGTTCCCACTTGTGGGTGCGATCTTATATGATCCTGGTGAGCCGGTGATGGTATAAGAAAATGTAGCGAGGGCGTTTTCGTGATTGCCGTTATATATCACATATGGAGCGCAGGTCCATGTTGATGCTATGGCGGTACAGTTGGTTAACACTGTGTCAAGGAATGTGTATATTGAGTATGAACCGAGAGGAAAGTTGTTGGGAACTGGGACAGTAGTTGAAGGAGTGGATGCCGTGGAAGTACCAGTAGTACTTCCAGCGGCATTTGTAGATGAACCAGACGTACCGGCGCCGGGCTGTGATGATGAGTTGCTTGTAGATCTAGAAAGTGGTCAGAGAGTTGTCAAGATTCTGTTGTTTGTATCTTACTTTGAGGATGGATGTTTCTTTGATAACCCTACGGCAAGTCCAATAATGGCTCCAAGTAGTAACAATATCACAAGGCCAAGGATGAGAAGAATCCTTTTCTGTATTATTCCGAGGCATCCTCTCTTATCTTTCTTGTTCTCCTTAGATCGGTCGACTCCTCTAGGTAGAACCGCCTTCTCCGAGTATAAACTTGTCGCATACCTTGGTGAAGGACTCGCAACACCTGTCGTAGGTCTCGATTGATGTGATGGTGCCGGGCTACTTTCAATGGATTCCTGGATCGGCTGGTGTTCCCGAGATCTTTCCAGTGGAAGATTTGCAAGCGGGCTCTCCACAATTCTTATACCGAATGCACTATCCAAATCACGGCCGAATGAAAGTCTGGGAGCAGCTCCCGGAGTAATCGGAGTAGCTGGTGTTCTTGGAGAAGTGGGCGCTTGTGAAGAAACTGGTGAAGCATTCCGGATATCATTCATGACGAAGGAAAGGCGCATTCCAGCAGGTGTCGATATTCGCTTTGGAGGACCTCCATCGTCGCTATCTGCTATCGAACCGCTCCATTTTCGGGTCGATAGAAGCCCAGACATTGTTGAAGTATGGATTAGCGATTGTAAGGAGCGTCGGGAATCGTATGCTATTGAGAGCCAGGCCTCTCGCCAGATGTCGATTTTAGATCATCTGTGATCTCTTTGGGGATGTTTCAGTAAGAGCAAGTTCCTGAAATAGGCGGGGATTTGCGTATGACTGTTTAATGTTGGCGAGATGTCAAATGTATGAAGTTAAAAAAGGAGGGAGATTTGGCGAACAGCCAGAATCCCCACGACATCTCACCACTGATTCGGCTCAAGAACAGTCAAATTGGCTTTAAAGTACGATATACAGCAAATCAGAAGCATCAATTACAGCCACCGTTGTCCGAGATGCAGAGCCACGCGAGGTCTTGGTCGGCTCCATTTGGCTTCTTTTGGACAGACTACTGAGCTCGATCTGGGTGCGGATTCGTTGAATTTGTAGAGCATGGACGATATCGTTGAAAATGGTGCTTGTGGCGTCGTTTAGGATGGTGGTTGCTCGCCTCAACTCACTAAATCTTCTTCAGGCGTTCGCACGTTCTGTCGCTTTTCCCTTTTCAGGGGCGGGTGGAGACCTGTCAGTTTCAGATTTTACACTTTATCAGGATTGAAATCCTTCAAAATGTAAAATGTAGCACTCTTTGACCTCGTCTTTCAAAGAATTTATATCCTAAAGCTTGCTTGCGACATCATGAGTGATGGAGAAAAGATACCGTACCTTATTCTTGGGGCCAGAAAAAGGCTATTTCTCATCACTAGCTCCAATAATTCGTACCGCTGGGATCGTTATCCGCTTCAAGTACAAGTACCTAGTGTTCACTGTTAGCCCGCGCTTTTGTCTAAAACGACGGCCAAGTATGAAGGAAATTAAGATTACAACCAGAGTTTCAAGAAGCAGTGGTTCGCTTGGTGTCATTCCACGCAAACCTATTTTGCAGAGTCGTGAGAACATCCCTGCCATCCTTGAAGGGCGTTAAGACCAGCATAATATCCATGTTTATCCCGAAGAATTGTGCCAGAAAAGCCCAAGGAAATTGTAGCTTGGAACGTGAGCCGTAATATGACCAAGACATTTCTAATCGTCGTTTTGACTCGGAATGCATGTTGTTGAGCTGAAAGGTTCAGGTTACACAGAGCATAATTTGACAAAGACCAAGGAGGCTCGCTATTGTTCAGGTATATAACATAGCCAACATAGCATTGTAGTATTTGAGAAGTTTGAGGGATTGATGTTTTCTGCCGCAGTAAAGGATGACTTCTGTCGATATACTGTATGTAAATGGGTTGGCACTGGGCTTTGGGTTTGACATTGCCAAAGATTTGTCATGTCAGGATTAATTCGATATCTCGATATCCTGCTGCGTTCAATATTTTCTCCAAGAGCACACTAGCGAATCTGAGAAATCGAGCTACAAACGGGCAATGTGGTTCGGACAATCGATTGCTCAGGAGGTCAGCCTTGTGGCTCTTGTCAGCCTGATAGTGTAACCTCACTTGGGAACCCGGAAAGGGCAATGACGCAACAAACGTTCCTTCCTCTTTTAGCCAATGCACCTTCCTCCTTTCCTCCCCACCAGCACTTCACCATTTGAGAGCTTGAGACCATCGCCAACTCAGAATCCTCCTCTGGTCTCCAACTCTCCTTCTCAACCATTACCGCGCACCCACGAACTACTACAAAACCCACTACGAAACCCACTACAAAACCCACCAACATCACAACCACCAAGATGCTGCGCTGGTCAGTCCGCCCATCCAATCTCTCTCAAGTCCTCTACTAACAACCCCCCGGGTATCAATCCGTCCTCAAACGACGCCCCCTCCTAACCCAATCCCTCACAACCGCAATCCTCTTCGGCACCGGCGACATCGCCGCCCAACAACTCGTCGAATCCACCGGCCCTTCCAACCACGCCTACTCCCGCACAGCCCGCATGGCCCTGTACGGCGGCACAATCTTCGGCCCCGCAGCAACAACGTGGTACCGCTTCCTGCAAGCGCGCGTAAACCTCAGCTCCAAAGCCACCACCGTCGCCGCGCGCGTTGGCTTGGATCAATTGGTGTTCACGCCGATCAATTTGACGTGTTTTTTGAGCTCCATGGCAGTTATGGAAGGCTGGAAGAGCAGTACTGGTGTGGGTGGGGGCGGCGTAAATGGGAGCAGTGTGAGTGCGGGAGAGAGGGTGAGGGAGAAGATGGGGAGTACGTTTGGACAGGCGTTTGGTAAGAATTTGTTGATTTGGCCGTGGGTGCAGATTGCGAATTTCAGTGTGGTTCCGTTGGAACATAGGGTGCTGTTGGTTAATGTTGTGGCGTTGGGTTGGAATTGCTATTTGAGCTATTTGAATAGCGGAGGCGGGAAGACGAAGACGGAGGCGACGAAGGAGAAGGTGGTGGAGACTGTTAAGAAGGCGTAGGGCCTAGTTGTCCATGGGCTGCGGATTGTGCAGCGGTCTTGGTCTCACGGTTCGTTGTTGAATTGCGCAGTTGATGGGCATTGTACAGGCGAGCTTGCGCGTTACTCATTATGCATTGAGCAGGCGTTTGGATAAACACTGGAAACGAAAGTGCTAAGATTTCAAGGACCCGCAGTCGTCTACTCGAATAAGATACCCCAGCACAGTTGATTTACGGAGCAATTTCACGATTCAACATGTATGTGACGCTAAATTGATTCTTTACGTTGGAGACATTATCTCTGATACATACAAATCGGCCCAATTGCCGCTATAAAACGCCGGAGTATCTCGCCCCAAACAACAGTAGCAAAACAGAGAGCAATTGTAAGTAGGTCGTTTCGTTAAAAATAGTAGTAAAGACAAATATTGGGGTGGTTATCACAAGCGTAAAGAACATATTCACGCATCATAGCAGCGAACAACACCTCGCCTAGTTGTCGCTGCTTTCTTCTCCGTCCAGAAATACTGCGTTTGCTCATGGCAAACAGTGCGTTCCATAAAGCAAACCGCTCGGTTAGGCCGGTTTGAACGCCGTCAGTACGCCAGAATCGTCAAAAAGGCTCCCAATAAGAATTATGCGCCACCAGTCGACGCTAAAGCCAGACCACGCGCAGAAGCCTATGTGCAAAAATGATCATGCATAGTGCAAAAATGATCATGCATAGTGCAAAACAGCAGCGCTCTAATCAATTTCCATGCGGCTTCCACCATATGGACGTGACTGATTGAAGCCTTGTTGGCCTCCTTGGTAGTCCAGCTCAATGTCTTGCTTGCCGGCCGGGGCATTAGATGAAGTTGGCCGGCGCTTGACGAGGTGGTCCTTGAGGCCCTTGTTATAGTTCATCATGCACCAAGACGCAATGACGATCGTTATTGTGACCAGTAATAGTGTGAATATGGCGAAGACTGTGAGCGTTCGGCGGGCCGGACGGTAGGCGTCGACGCGGTCGGAATCATACATGCGGATGAGCTTGAAGATGAAGTAGCCAGCCATTGCGAAGTAGACGAACTAGAAGAAAGGTTAGCAGGTTCGGGAGTAATGTTTGGGACAGATATGTACCATGACGCCTAATGAGCCATAAAAGTTTTCTCGTTGCGCGAACCAGGCGGCAAGTAATAGAACGAGAACAGTAATAGGAACTGCAGCCACTGTAACGTATCGTTCGCTATCCGATGTTCCGCTGACTAGGACCAAGAATTGAACTTCGAAACCGACGAATAGGAAGAAATCGAACTTGAGTAGAGCAATGTAAATCTATGGTTGTTAGCGATTCCAAAGAGAGTTGAAGGGTTTGATAGCGCATACCTGGTAAATCATATAACGATTCTTCATGCGGCGATCTGCACCAATTTGCTTGTAAATATTCCATCCAAATTCACCGTATAGTTTCCAGGCGATAAATCCAAGCAAAGCACTGCCCAGCGCGACCACGCATGGTAGCGCGGTAAGATAAGCATCGACTTGGTCCCAATATGACATGGGGAGGAAGTTCTGTCTGTTCAGGTTAAAAGCAGCTTGATAGACCTGCTCTTTCTGTAGGGCACAGTAAACTACAATCCCGAGGTTCATGACGACAAGACCAATGACTTGAATGGTGTTTTGACTGCGCAATGCATCGTAAACGAGGACTAGTTGATATACAAAGGCGAAAATGAGGAGGGATAGATCGGTAGGGATGGCTTTTGTGTAGTTGCCTTTGTCGGCTGATAGGGGATTGCGGGCTTCAGGGAGTAGTTGACTGTTGAAAAGACCAAATATGTAGCTAATCGCGACAAGTTAGTGCCAGGTCTCGATGACAAACGATTAGACTTACCCTTCAAGCGCAAGACCAATGATGGCTTGTAACAATGTGACAGCGAGAAAGCTCCACGTCCATTTTGATGTTGGCAGATACATCTTGAAACCCTTTCTTTTTGGTCTCCCGCCTACAGTATCTTGACGGTTATGATAGCCGCCGGCTCCAGTATAGGGTGGCGGCGCGTGAGGACCAGACTCCTCACCTAGAAGTGATGAACGGGACTCGTATGAAGTAATGGTTGCGGTGGTTGAGGCTGAAGCGAGGCACCCGCGATGCAGGCGCTGGCTTCAGAATAGGAGGGGGTCTGAGGTGCGATTGAGTGGTAGTTGTACAATGCCGAGCAGCACCAACGGGAACAGGAGAGTTGTGTTTCAATACAGGTGATGAGCACGAGGAACAGGCCGGGGTTTCGTTAAGGATAGAAGGCCCGAGTGTGTAGGAATATTTGATTGCTGACGTTGGTTCTAAGTTTTTTAGTGGAAGGATGTTTGAGCGGCAGCGTTGGGGCGCAGGCGGAGCAGGGCAGAGACTGGAGTGCCAAGCGCGACGTCAAGGAAAACGCGGATGTACTGTTTCGATGATGTGCAAAACAGATAGGCTGTGGGCGAAAGGGAAGGAGAGGATGTTCCTGGAAAAGTCTGCGACGTGTATTGTAGGAAATGAGGAAATGAGGAGAAGGACTGGATTGGCGCGATCCGGCCTTGGCGGGGAGACAGTTGACGGGACGGGAACTAGTACTGACACGCAGAAACGAGGGGTATTACTTGTAGTATAGGAGCAGAAGAAATGATTATAGGATGAGGAAGAAGAGAGAGAGAGAGAGTTAGTGGAGCAGCGATAGGAGGAAGGGAAAGATAGAAAGGGTAGAGGATGTGAAGTGGTGGTGGATGTGGATGTGGTTGGCGAAAGAATGATCTTGATGGCTTGCAGTGAGAATGATTCAGCCCCAACCAAAATCACTTGTACTTTGTTGTAAATTCTTAGACTCTTCAAGCCATGTCTTGAGAGAGGTACAAGGTATCTCAACTGTACATAGCGATTCTATCTTTCTCTACTACACTCTAAAGTACTCATATCCGGGAGTTCAGCGGCTGAGGTTGAGGCGCAGACGACAATGAGCAATTGAAGATAAACTCTTGGTACTCTAAGATACTCTAGAGTATCCAATCTCTCTTAGTTTTGCTGGATCTGAGCCTCTATTCTCCTGACCATGTGTTGTGCGGCTGAGGCTGAGCTTACCACTGTTTCCATGCATCTACCGAAAACTTCTGTTGAAACGCAACATGCTAGCGTGCCTATTTGGGTCGCGGTCCCACTAAATTTAGCGGGCGTCGCCCCTACCGGTGGCTGCAGCTTACCCCTGTAGAGGCTTATTTTAGGGCCCTTTAGTGGTCTTTTGTAAGGTATTTTGAAGTAGTAAAGACGGTAAGTAATCCACATTTAGAAGAGAATTATCCCTGTTGACACCCTTCCTGACCCCTTTTGCCCCATCTAGCGCAAGCCCAAAAGCCTTCTCTGATCCAAATAGGCACGCTAGCATGTTGCGTTTCAACAGAAGTTTTCGGTAAACGCCGCACACCGCGTTCCTCAGGAGGCTCACTGTATCCATCCTCTCATGTCTCTGGCCTCCCGAGACCTTCAACCAACATTTTATGACATCAATATACCATCTTGCTGTAACCCCAACCTATTGTCCCTAGCACACTGGAACTGAAAGACTGCAAATCGTCATAGGGTGATCTCATATTAGCCAGGTTGAAGGAGATATTCTCAAGGGGGGCCATAACGGCGCCTGCCCTACAAACATTAAAATTGGGTCCTATCAACGTATGAACATGTGGATAAAACCGCCAAGTCCTGATGGAGATGCGATGCATGTGGCTCACGGTTCATTATCAAAGTGCTTAAAGAAATACGCGCATGCTGTTTGCATAGAGTCTTAAGCAAAATAGCAAAAGATTCAGGTTGTTTCTAAATTTACTCTTCCTCATGATGGGCTTAGCGTTGATCTCCTCGCTTTGATTGGCTGAATAGCCTGGAGTCCGGAATTGGTTAGCGGCATCAAAGCAATATGTTCATCCTTCTATTCATTTGTCATGTCCATCATCGCTCTCTATCCTTGATATACTTGCTTATTATACCATCTTGTACCGTCGAAGAAGTCAAGGTATCAAATGACCAAAGATACAGATCTGCCGGAGCACTCCGTAGCCTCATCGGACGCATCACTTTGTCACAGATTGTACAATGACTATCACAATCTCTACCCCGGATTTTCTAATCATCGTGACAGCGAGGTATTCCTTAGGATAGAGTATATGTTTACGGTGTATGATGGAGCATACAGAGAGCTTTTTGAACATTAAGTACTAGGTGCTAGGTATGTTCTGTTCTCCTTACGATACTTCCATTCTGAGTACATCTTTGTTGCTGTACATCGTGAAGGCCACCTCTTGAATGTACCGTATAAGATAGATAAGATATTCTAATATCTCCATCATCAAATACATGTCTCTGCTATCTCAAGATCAGATGAAAGTAAAGGAAATCAATTCATAGATCAAGCATGTGCGGCTCTGAGGCGGAAATTGCATTCAACTAAACACCAACGGCCCTAACATTTCAAGCACCTCCTTAACGCCGCATCTCCAACTTCTCGTCCCCTGAAAGTAGTAAACAGCTCAGATTCAAATCAGACACAATGCCGTACTAATGTTGAATCTACCATTGAACCTTCAAAACACCCAATCCTAGGTTCCTTCAAGCTCCATCACAAAATGCTTCCTCCAGTTCCAACAACAACCCAAGAAAAGAACCCCCGCTTCGCCCGCCTGTACCAAGAAATCGTCCAAAGCCGCCTCAACCCCGACGGCACCACAAAAGTCATCAAGCAGCAACGCGCCGCCGCCGATGTCGAAAAAGCTTTATACGAACACCGCATCGACCTCGCGCGGCGACAGCTAGTACAGGGAGCACTCAGCGATGTCATTGCAGGGAATAGTCTGCCTGAAGAAGTAAATACACACTCCCTAATCACCACCATGTATAAGAGTGCTAATTCTATATATTAGTTACTCCAAGCCTCCCGCGTAGTCCTCGCCATGCTATCCCACCAAATTTCCCCCTCCGACGCCGAAATCCTACACGACGACCTTACCCGCTTCACGCAAAATTCACCCGCCATCGCCGCCGCAATCTCAACATCTTTGCTTACTTCTACCCATACTCTCGCACATATTGCGTCACCAAGCTCTCGGCTGCCAGTCAACCAATTACCTGCACATATCAACGCTCTACAAACAAGTATAGCACGCGACGCAACCTCCATCGACACCC
Organism: Microthyrium microscopicum; assembly: GCA_010405405.1. Taxonomy (NCBI): domain Eukaryota; kingdom Fungi; phylum Ascomycota; class Dothideomycetes; order Microthyriales; family Microthyriaceae; genus Microthyrium; species Microthyrium microscopicum. Next base: position 300,836 of record MU004243.1, on the reverse strand, counting down.
TACGAGCCCGTCTAGCAGACACACTAGCCCAAGTAGCATCCACCCACCGCGATGCCCTCGAACTGTCCGTGCGGATTCTCGAACAGACGATGCATGGTAGTGTGGCAAGAGGTGTACGTGCGCGCGCAGAGCATTTAGGTGTTGTGGCGAAGGGTGTTGATCTAAAGGTACGGATTCTTGGGAAGAGTGATAGCTTTATACAAGCTGGAGGTGAAGAAGATCCGACGCTTGGGGCAGCGATGAGGGGATATGGTGAGGAGTTGGGTGGTAAGATTGAGTTGTTGATGGGACAGGTGGGTGAGATGGAGGAGGAGGTGAAGGGGTATAAGAGGGAGAGGGGGATGACGCAGATTGCGGAGAGGTATGCGGTTGTTTTGAAGAGGAAAGGGGACTTGGAGAGGGAGGTTGAGAGGATCGAGGGGGAGATGTAGGGGATGGGGAGATGATGTTTGTATGATTATGGATTATAAAGACAAGATTAACGAAAGCATCACATGAATGTATCATGTGGCGAATTAATGATGATAGAAGGTCAAGGTATGCAAAGAAAAAAGTAATATTGTACTATCAACTTACAATCGGGCTCTAGGCACGAAACCAGACAACGCTTGGTCGAACCATGTTCGTGTTTCGAAGACACATCTAGCAGTCGCCTATGGCAAGTCTATCAGACGGTGACAATGATATGGACCAACATTATACCTCGAGTTTGTCATAACAGTGATAGTGAGCACGTCTCTCGCATTCCTCTCACTGTTTCCGACCCATACCGATTCCGTGAACATATGCAGCGGAAACTTGCCCTCAGGCCGTTTCACTGGATATGTTACGTGCACGCGAACATTCCGTCCCCCGTCAACCGTAGGCCCAAGAGCATACTCAATCCTCTCCGCAAACCTGTCCACCACGCGATGATGGTTATAAGCGCATAGCCCATCAACGGTGTCGCCAAGCTTTGCTGGTATCATCACGATTAGTTGCCGCAGCCTCGGGAGGAGCGTTACTAGAGCGAGGACTAGCACTGCTGCAACTGATTCTACGGGCTTGTAGCAGGGTTCTCCAATCTCTCGGTTTGGGCAGGCGCATAATTCGCCGAATGCGCGGTTTATGGCGCCGGGGACGTTCTTCTCGTGGATGAGACGGACGGTCAGGTGGGTTATGTCTGCGTGGACGTCTTCACCGCCTGGCAGGGCTTTGAGGCGGCTTATAGTCCTTGTGACTGTGCGCGCAGCTCTGATGGAATGGTCAAGTTGTCTCATGGGAACCTTGACGTCAACAATTGTCCGTCGTAGAGTGTAGGGACGAGTTTCAACATATAGGCTTCGACAGGTGGAGGCTAGCACCTTCAGGGGCTGTGACTTTATGGTCTTGGAGTTGTGGCGGGTGCTGAACCTTTCGACAAGAGCGTCGTAGATGCATAGACGGACGTCTGGAGGCAATTGGAGAAGTCCGGCGTTGCGGTGGTTGGATACTGTAATGTCACGAGTCTCTGGGATGACAGAGTCAATGTTGTATCCTCGAAGAGTGTATGCGTTAGACATGATGATTATATTTGTTTTCTACTGTCACTTGATAAGTCCGGGAATGTTGTCTATGTCTCCATTGACTGTACTCGACGACGTTTTATGATCGATCTACTATGGCATGCATAATGATTTTTTTAGCGAAGACGACAGCCCTCAATTTCATTGTTAAGGCTCATGTTGACTGCTTTATGCTACCTCACAGAAGCACCTTTGTAGTCCAAATACAATGAATGAACAAAACATCTGAACCGAACAGTAGACAAAGAAAGTGAGCAGACAACGAATCAGTCGACCACCTGCAACGTTTACTCAACCTATCTACTCTTTCATACAACTGACACTTGTCACTGTGAGGCTCGTAATGTCTGTAGCGATCGATGAGGCGCTCCGACCTTATCGTGTAATGTAACTAACAATGATCTAGAGCGAGGGGAAAGTATGGCTTCCTTTCAGCTGGAAAGGTATTGAACGAATCCACTCTCGCTCCGCCAACAAGCAAGTCAATCAGTGATAGGCCAGGACTGTTTGAGTTTCCGCAAGAAATCAATTGCTATTGCATTCAACACCATCTAGCACATATCATACCTTGAGCTTGCGTCTGCCAGAATGTGCTTGACGAGCTGTTCCTGCGGAAAGATCTGGCTTCCATTCATGGCGCGCAGCTTGGGGGGAGACTGTAGATAGCAAGAAGCCAGGTACCTACCTACCTAGGTATCTTTTGACTTTCGAACCTATCGCCGACGATTATGTGACCATGTTCTACAGTTGACAATTGCAGCTTTCAGGACGTTAACGTGAATGAATGGGGAGCGCACGGACTAGAAGTAAGTACCTATGGAAATGGGATCGGAGAGTCATTGCTCCGACTCTCCTCGCGCTCTTTTCGGTCCTGTCCTTTGTCAACCTCCGCCCAGGAGCGCTGTCATTAACCTCCTTGAGTAAGTTTGAGAACCAACTAACCTGTTGTGGTTTGATCCCCTGTACTCAGATGTGCAGTAACGGTCATGGCTCGCTCCAACTACCTACTGAGCCTCAATAATGCCAACTGCTCGGCTGGCTATCGGACACCTTTGACTTGCTTCTCCAACCACCAAACTATCCGGTTCCGTACCTTAATGCAACATCAGTCCCCAATGTTCAATAGATGTTGATCTGAATACGGTCTGATGCTCCGACGCGATGTCAATCATAGATTCTTTCCATAGATATAAATAATGCATCTCCTTCACAACTTCCTATGTCACTATCAAACCATCACAACTAAATTTCGCACACTTTCAACCTAGCTTTTGAACAACTCCCAGAACTAACAAAAACAAGATCTCAATCAATCTTCAACATGTCCATGAAACCAACAGTTGCTTTCTTCGGTGCTACCGGCGGTTGTGCCTTGAACACTCTCGTCCACGCACTCAATGCCGGATATCCATGCATTGCTTGTACGTTCATTCCAATGCTGCATCCTGACCATTCTTGCTGATACTATCAGTCGTACGAACACCAGCAAAGCTCAGCAAACTCCTCACAGAGGCCCCACATTCAATTTCCCAATCAACAATAGACCAATATCTCACCATTGTCACTGGAAACGTAACGGACCTCGCATCAATCAAACAAGTCCTCGTCTACGCACCAGCACTCGTCATATCCGGCGTGGGCGGCACACCAACAATACGGCCCAACCTCATCCGCCCATTCGGCCTCGATCAACCGACAATTTGTGAAGATACTGCCAAAAACATCATCACCGCTCTCCAAGAAGAAGGAGACAATCTAGCCGTCAAACCGCACATCGTGGTACTCGGCTCAACAGGTATGCCAAACACACCAAATCGCGACTTGCCATGGGCCATGTATCCGCTCTACAAAGTCATGCTCCACGATCCGCACGCGGACAAGGAGGCGATGGAAAAGATCGTCGTTACTGCTGCCAAGCAAAGCCCATCAGTGCTTGCTGGATATACAGTCATCCGACCGTCTCTTCTGATGGATGGAGAGGGAAAAGGATTGAATAAGGTGCGCATGGGCTGGGACAGACACGTTCTGGCTCCTGGGCCGGGTGGAATTGGTCCGGCGATTGGATATGGCGTGAGGCGGGCTGATGTTGGATTCTGGATGTTTGAGAATCTTGTCAAGGGCGATTTTAGGGAGTGGAATGATCGGTGTGTGAGTTTGACTTATTGAACTTGGGTTGGATTGCTGTTAAGCGTGGAGCATGGTTGGCCATCACTTTGATATGATATTCTTACTTCTCATTATTTTAGCTATCCTATACTTATACACAGTCTATCAGTTTGACAGAGTTCGCTCATACCATCATAAGCCTCTGTCGTTTGAAAACAAGTGGTTGACTCTCGGCCGACACGCTATGTCTTTAAATATGGTCTGTATATTCAATGGGAATATGTCCAAGGCTAGATTAAAGGTGCTGTTGTAGCCACTGTTGGTCTCATGCTGTCGCTGACGCGAGACCATGTAAATGATCATTGATAAGAGCAGGTTCGTTCGCTTTTGGAAGTCGTTAAAGAGTAAGGTTGTGAGCGTACCAGGTAGATCACACTCGGTGGTACATCAGGATGAGAGCCAGACTCAGCGCAAGCGAAGGCCAGACCAAGCCTTTTATCAATGGGTCAGCATAATGTTCTTCCAAGGTCAAATATATCACTAAGGTAGTATGTCGAAGATGATTTCATTTGACCTCTCGGCAATCGTGCATGAAGCAGGAAGTTGGAAGCTCGCGCTAGGATGTAACTTGGAGGTTGGCACAAGTGGGGAATTTGGCGTATTTCTTGACTTTGAACAATCAGTTTTTTCAGACTTTTACTTTCTTCAAACTTCATCAATTGAAACAATCCGATTCTTTGGTATCTGTTCAACGCGTACCTGGGTAGTCTGTGGACGATTGAAACTGTGCGGGGCCTACACCTTACCATACCATTACGTCACTGATCTTCAGCCGCCAGATCTGAAGATCTAGCTTTTCGAGCTCCCAGGTGAGGTCGCAGCGAGCTTGAGCTTTGCGAGCACAACAATCATGTCGATCAATTGGAGTTTTCTCAATCCATTCAAATCAGGCAATGGCCCCGAGTTGCGGGCGCAGATGCAGTCTCGTATGATCATGCTATTTTTATCGCTTCAAATCAGGAGCTGACCATCGTCTAGTGCTCCCTACACGCCGCGAACGAATTCCACCCTCTGCGATACCAGCCAAAGAGGTCACAATAATAGCTTTGCGACTAAAGCACCAAATCGAGGTCGTAATACCCTGCGAACTCGACGAAGAACGCGTTACCCAACCCCACAGCAATGTCATCACTGAAGGAGTTATTGAGACCGCCAAATCGGCCGGGGGAAGCGAGCACAAGGGAGCTGTCATCTTCTGTCTCATGATGGTCAAAAAATGGTTCAAGCGCCAGGCAATTCTCGAGCTCTGGGACGCTGATCTGCACCTCGTACGTGCAACGGCCTGCGAAGTTATAGCAAAGGAGATTATTGAGGCAGAAGAAGACCTGGACTATCTAATGGAAGAAGTTCTGCTTAAACGATACTCGATTATCATCGACATGGAAGAGACTGCACCAGCCAATGCGGTCGAGAAAGCAGTCGACTTACATGCGTTGCGTGTCATTGGTTCCTCTGGCTATCAGAAGTGCATTTCATACCTATATCGAGGCTGGATTATGCAAGACCCCGACGACCCAGCGCGGTTCATTCAGTACAAGGCACGATCTAATACATCGTACTGGAAACATCTGGACCCTGATCGCATGCGTGTTCCGGTATACCAAAATGCCATGCAGATCATAATATCGGTCTTGTACCTCGCATTTTACACCGGAGCCATCAACACCATCAATCCTAGTGGTGATTTGGATGCGATTGAAGGACTGCTCTACATCTTCACCCTCGGATTCATGTGCGACGAATTTGGAAAGTTGTTCAAGATTGGGTTGAATTACATACAATTCTGGTACGTACCAGTCAGACTGTTTTGCTGGCCACGATATTGACATATACAGGAATATCTTCAACTCCACATTATACCTGCTCCTGATGGTCTCATTTGTCCTTCGAATGGTCGCTCTCGGTAACGCAGCAGATTCAGACGATAGAGCCAAATTCAACGTCCTCAGCTACAACTTCTTAGCATGCTGTGCGCCACTCTTTTGGGGTCGATTGCTGCTATATCTCGACACGGTCCGTTTCATTGGCGCCATGATCATCGTCATATCTCGAATGATGCGAGAATCTCTCATCTTCTTCGCCTTGCTGGTTGTCATCTGCTTGGGTTTTCTCCAAGCATTTGTCGGGCTCGATCAGGTTGATAATGAGCTCACAGCCGTCAAGTTTGTGACAAAAGCCATGCTAAACGCCATCATGACTAGCCCGGAATTTGACGGATTTGACAGCTATGCACCACCTTTTGGCTTGATTTTGTATTATATCTATACATTTGTCGTCATGGTCATTTTGCTCAATATCCTTATTGCGCTCTACAACAGTGCCTACGAGGATATTACTGACAATGCTACTGATGAGTATCTGGCTCTGTTTGCTCAAAAGACACTACAGTTTGTCAGAGCACCAGATGAGAATGTGTTCATTCCTCGTAAGTTTTCTTAAATATGTCAAGTTATCATGCTAATCTTTATAGCTTTCAACCTCATTGAGATTTTCTTCTTGATCTTACCGTTGGAGTGGTGGATGTCGAAGAAAGCATATGAAAGATTGAATGACTACATCATGGCCACAGTACGTTACACCTATGTTCACTACATATTGTTCACTGACTCGTCGCAGATATACTCGCCACTTCTTTTCATTACTGCCGCAGTGGAAACCCGCGCAGCACATGTTGTCAAGTCAAATCGTCGTCGTAGTGCCGAAGACGACGACACTATTGAGGAGTGGGAGCAACTAGCAGGCGAATGCGACTTTGAAGAAGACGGTTGGGCCAAGAAGGTGGAAGCCACGAAACCGAATGTCGAAGTTGATGGTGCGATTATTGAGATGAGGAAATTAAAGAAGGAAGTTGATGAGCTCAAGGATATGATATCTCAACTCTTGAAAGAGAAGAAGTCACCCAAGAATGGAGGAAAAAGCTGAGTAATTGTTGTACATACTATTGCATCTGTATAAAATGGCTAAACGACATACATACTAGCATCAGATATTCTGATCGTTGGTTTTACATTTCCAACAAATGCTTCACCATTTGTGCGTCTCGGGGAATCACACTCTAACGATCTCCAGATCCAGGAACAACACTACGCAGAAATTTTCAGCCTTGCCATTATTCCAAAGTGCTCTGTCCAAGGTACAAGGGGATCTTCTCGCATCAAACTACAGCCAAGGAAAGCTTACGCGTCGATCTTTGCCTTAAACAACCTCTTGTATATTAATTTACCCCGTTGCAGTCATATTGCTCGACCCCAAATTCGTCGGCAAACTACATCGCCGCTCCTATCCCACGGCGCTATATATATCAAACTTTTGACCTATTTTGCTATAGTGTGGAGACTGCCATCAATCACAGTTAGCCCCTCGATCGATGCGTCAAGATCGATATATGCTTATATTGATCGTCAGTGCATACGCTGTATTCTATCCAATCGCCTATTAAAGTTATCCTGGAGAAGCTCAGGTAAACAGCGGATCGGTCACCCGAGTCTGGTGATGGACTACAAAACTTTGCTTCGAGAAAGAAAAACTTACATGGGCGGACCGCTCCTAGCGGACATTTTGAAAGGGGGATCTCGGTTTACCCTAGATTGAGATCGATATTGAGATCTATAGCAGATTTGACGTAATGGACACTATAAGGTATATTTTTTCTGCTCGGTTCACAGATGCTATAATTGTTTCATAAATGCGGTCGTGTGCCTGTTAAACTACACTACGCTCCTTTTTGTGTTGTTGACCCATATACTCTCGTTTTCCAAGACTTTTGAAGATGCGGAGTCTTTTGTTTTTGCAGGCCTGTTTGGCGGCTGTAGGTGTTTCGGCATCTAATGTGGATTTGGAGGAAAATATATATGATGCTCAGGCGTATAAGCCGCGACAGTTGATGACTCGCCAGATTCGACCGGCAGCACCTGTTTCTGGTCCGAGGATTGGTGGGCCGGTTTGGAAACCGCAGATTGGGCAGAAGGTTCAGGTTATTCTTGATCGACGGGTATGTTCACAATAATTACATCTCTAGGGCTGATCTGGCAGAATTGTCTTTCGTAACTCTGGCTAACAAACTCGTAGGTAGCTCAATTGACACAATTCTCAAGAGTTACTCCCGAGCAGGCTGATATCTGGGATTTGGATCTCTTTGATACCACAAAACAAACCATTGATGTTCTACACGCAAATGGAAAGAGAGTGATATGTTACCTCTCAGTCAGTTTCTCGTCACAAAAGAATGAACAAGTAACTGATCATAATCCCAGGTTGGCGGCTCCGAATCATGGCGTCCTGACTTCCTCACCATCCCCAAGTCCGACCTAGGCGATGTCATGCCAAAATGGAAAGGCGAACGCTATCTAAACCTCCGCAGTCCTACAGTCTGGAGATTGATGCAAGATCGCATCAAAATGGCCTACGACAAGGGCTGCGACGGCATTGACCCCGATAACGTCGGTACGTAAAACTCCAAACTTCCCAAGGGAAATCATACCATCTAACGCTATACTAGATCCTTTCAACGACGACTTTGAACGCGGCGGCGGCTTCACACCACCCCTAACCGAAGCAGACTCCGTCGACTACCTTCGCAACCTCTCCGCCGAAGCCCACTACTACGGCATGGCAGTCGGTATGAAAAACGCCGAGTCCATCCTCGCCAACGTCACCGACTTTATCGAATTCGCCGTCAACGAAGAATGCGCCACCTACTCCACCGACGAAGATGGATGTATGCTCTACGTACCTTTCCTCGCGAAAGGCAAGCCCGTATTCCATTTCGAGTACGTCAACGTCAACTCCCCCAGCCTGTTTAGCCGTGGAGCACCGAGCATTCAGAGCGTGTACAAGAACTGGGCAAATCTGAGCAGTGCGGATATTCTGAGCTATTATTGTTTGCAGAATAATTTTGGATTCCCGTATTTGCCGAATAGTACGGTTGGTGCGATGTTTAGTACTGCGGTTAAGAAGCTGGATTTGGGAGGCTGGGTGATGTACTGTGATGGGACGTATGCGGAGACTCCTACGGCGCAGACTGTGGGTGGGCCGGATAGGGAGCTGGATCCGGGCTGGAGAGGAAAGGAGAGTCAGCGTGGTGGAAAGGGAAAGAGTGGTGGATTGGAGATGACTAGTCCGACTGGACCTCAGGCTGGTGGTAGTCCCAGTGGTGGGCTCTTGGGCTGGCTCACTGGCGGAGGACGAGACTCTTGAGAGAGGAGTCATTGTATAAATGTAGGGAATTGTAAGGCGCGTAATCACGAAGATCACTCGTAGCTTTTATGTAAGCTGGAAGAGTATTTCACACGATGATGTTCATTGAAGCTTGGCAATTGTGTTGTAGTGACTGTGTTTCATTACAAAGTAAAGATAAGAATGAATGTTGGAGATAGTCTCGAACGATCGCACAGATACAAAAGAAAGTTAGGAGGTAGTGAGCGAAGAGACAAAGGGGACAGAAGAATAGAGCGCGAACTACGGGCCGCAGTTATTGGGTGAGCGGGCTTTCCCTTGTGGCTGTTGGCAAGGCTCTTTATGAACTCGTTGCAGGTGTCGTAACAAGTTATCTCGTCGACTGAAAAAGCCACCGTTGCCCTTTTTAGATCGTCGACAAGCCGAGTAAGGACAGAAACAATCCATTGGAAGTTCGTTGTTAGAACCAGCAGGTCCATGTCGAGTTTTCTCATGCCGATCACGATCTCGACGCACCGCAAAGCCCTTGGTATGGCTATCACAGTCCACATGTTTGCATTTATATGGACGGGAGTGGGTGTTGTAGTGCTTGCTGTATTGATGATGCTTGGCAAAGCTCTTAGAGCAATCCGGACATCCGTGCTTGATTTCGCCTTCTTCGTCGAAATCTATACTCGCAGGTGGAGGGGAAATGTAGTTGGGATTATTTCTGCCACGTCCTTGTCTAGTAGTGACAGGTTTTGGGTCTCTTGGGATTAGTGTCGGTCGAGCTACCGAACGCCTGGGCTTAGGATAGTTGTCCACGAAAGGTGTAGGCGATGAAGGCAAAGTGGCGGAGTCGTTCCACGTCGAGTTGGAGCATTCCGACCCAGGCGTCGACTGCTCTGGAAGCGATGATTGAAGCTGGATATCTTCCCAGGAGATATAGTCTTGTGGTGTGCCAGCATATGAGATCAGAGTCGAGCTGTCATCCATGCAGTCCATGGAGTCGTAGTCAACAGGGTTCTGATCGTTTGTTAGTCTCAGGTTCGTCCACGCATAGCTAAGTCCATCAGAACTCAATTGAACATATTGGAGACAATGAAGATTAACTTTTGACATACCTCATCATCTATATCAAGATCACCATTAGCATCGACATCTTGGGCCTTCGTTGAACACTGCTCTTCTAAAGGCTCGTCGAAGTTGTCATAATTGATATACGCTGAAAAATCAAATAAATCATCGCCATAGGCTAGTTCATAACAACCCTGTGAGATGCTGTGTTCGTCGCACGCTGGTGGACTTGATAGCAGAACATGAGGGCAAACGTTTGGCGGGCTAAAGGTAGGCTCAAAAGGGTAACCAGCCGAACCTACGCCTGATTGCGCGCTGTTGACAAAGGAAGTATGTCGCGATTGACGGCCTGAATGAGACGGCCGTCGCTTATAAAATTCATCGTGAAAATTGAAATAACCAGGACAAGTAAGCGAAATAGGAGGTTGCGAGTGCACAATAGGTGCTGAATGATCAAAAAGCGAGAAGTGATTTGGCGGAATAGAATTGGCTTGGTTGTTTTGAGAGAAATCAGAAATGCATGCGTATGGCGAGCTGTCCAAGGCTAGTTGACCAAAATGAGCGTTACTGGTATCATTGGATCGATCGTTGTATTCCAAGGATGAGTTGGGACTGCCTAGGATTTCGTCATTACCGGTCGTACGACAGGCCTCCAGGTCATAACGATATTCCTGGTCTGGAGGAAAGTAGTTTCTGATTTGAGGAGAGACAGCTCGGTCGTCGGCGATTTGTTGAATTGGCGGGTGGAACTTGTAGCAGTCTAGCTCTATTCCCCGCAACGGCAAGCTTGGGTGAGCCTGTGGCATCCACAGGTGGTAGACTCGAGGTACAGAGTCTATTCTCAATGCTATCTAGATTGGGTTTCAATCAGTCAAATTCTAGTTCGTCAGGTTGGGTATAACGTACGTGTTTTTGGGAATAAGCGGGTGCAATCGAAAAGGTTCAAGATCACCACGACGGGCGTAACTCCGTATGAAATACTATCAAGCTAATTCATGCCAGACGTGGTTGTAAGCCGCCATGCACACCTTTCCCGCAGCAAGGTGCAGGACTGGAAAAGAGCTCTAGACCTTCGAATGATTTGGTTTGCGGACAACTTTCCTTTACTTCAGCCATAATGCAGCACCAATGTTAGTTGAACCGGATGTGGTTTGGAGAAACAAGGCATCCGAAGAAAAGGCAAACGAAGTCCCCTCCCTGTCAGTGATAATCTCAAAAGAGTAGTTATCAGAGTCGTGTACGAGGCCATGTATGAGGCCAACAATGACCACCTGCAGCAAAGTACTTTTGGCACATCGACAGTCGATGAATCAAAAGCAAAGGAGTTTTCTGGTCTGCTTGAAGTTGGCCATTGATGACCCTTGCTCGCATATCGTATCTTCCGAAACGAACTACGGTCCTACTCCTAATGTGCTGGCAAAGTTGCTGGCCAAGACGTATATGCGGTCGATTCCAAGTCTCAATGTCTTGTTTGATTCCAAACGCATCCTGATCAGACCACTCTCGGAGCAGTTGGATGTATGGCAAAAGTGTCCAAGTTCCCCACTGTTCACAGTGATATGGGACTGATTTCGACAATACGACTCGACAAATACCGCATCATATATCCCAGGGTATGATGGAAACCGATAAAACGAGGATGAGAACAATGAAGTAGTAAAGAAGGCACTGGTAGTTAGAGGTAATTAGTCCTAGTTAGTGTTTTACATTGTAGATCGATCTAATCGTAAGCGCGACTCGCGAGCACCGCACCCAAGCGTTGGCCTGACTAAAGACGCCTAGCTCCTGTCACCAAAGCTTCCTTCTACATACTTCAACACCCCCAGACCCCCACGACGATTGTATCTCATCACCCTGGTTATTTTACGAAGAGACCAGTTTCGACTTTCACCATATACCATTCAAGCTATAGAAAGCACCTTATTACCTACCGAAGCCACGCCTCATATCCGCAGCCATGTCCGCTGCAAAGACAGCCCGGATTGGTGAAGAGTAAGCCCAACTACTTGTCCAGTTCACCGTTTTTCCATTCTAATTGTGTCTATAGGATATGGAAGTACGTAACTTGCCCGCCAGCATGCCCTCGCCCATCGATTATACCTTCAGCGACCCCGCTGACGAAACCACAGAACAAAAGTGGACAAAGTCAGCGCCGAACTCGTTACACTCACATACGGCACAATAGTCGCACAACTTTGCAAAGACTTTGATGGCAACTATGTGGAAGTCAATCGACAGCTAGACAAGATGGGCTACAATATCGGATTACGGCTGATAGAAGACTTTCTGGCTAAGGCGACAGTGCCAATGGGATGCAGCAATTTCCGAGAAACTGCTGAAGTCATATCAAAGGTACACAGCATAATTTCTTGGATGACATTAGAGTTGACTCAAGGGTACAGGTCGGGTTCAAGGTCTTTCTAAACATTACACCTATAGTGACCAACTGGACGAGCGACAGCAAACAATTCTCTCTGGTGTTTGAGGAGAACCCATTGGCGGATTTTGTCGAGTTGCCTGATGATGGAAGAGCGCAGGATGAGCTTTGGTACTCGAATATACTTTGTGGGGTGTTGCGTGGGGCCTTGGAAATGGTATGGTCGTCAAACTTGGAGAGAGGCTCTTACTAACTCGGGCAGGTCCACGTACAAGTGGAAGCGCATTTCGTCAGTGATGTGCTTCGAGGGAATGACACAACAGAGATGCGCATAACATTAGTGCGGCACCTGGAGGATGAGATGCCACCGGAGGACGACTAGCTGGTTACGCGAGGCAGTTTGATGAATGATGATAATTGGAACTTGTAGACCAAGCTCTAAAGTCTAAGGTCGTGGCAGTCGGCTTTCATGATGAAAAAGGTTCCTACCGGCAGCTGTGAGGCCTGATGACCAAGAGCCCATTGTAGGACATGTCTGGACAAACATTCAGGCTTAGTGTACGCTCGGAGGCAAAGCCTAACACTATCAGGAGTCAGGTCAGGTATATATCGCGATCGAGCGAGCTTGTCTTTGAGAGAGTGGTTCTAAGAGTATCACTGTATTACATGCAAGCTGATAGCAATGAAGTAGGCCTCTCTGACTAAGCAACGATATCATGCTCCACTACTAGGCAAACTTTATGAGGCCCTAGTCCATGCTTGTCTAAACGAATAGACCGTAGATTCTAAAGATATATGGCGGCTATTGTAGTAATTCAGGCTGATAAGCGCGTGGCTGCGGTAGGCATTCAGGCACAAATTTCAGGCATGTAACGGGGTTAGGGCTCGATATGCCAGGGATGATGTGGTACGCTAAGCTTTAATGAGAGATGGTGGCAGAATAGATTGGATTGATTGGACAGGTTGACTAGTTCCTGCCCTTCTCTTACTTCAGTCTTGGCATTTTGCAGTGGGAGTGCCTGGGACCTGCCCTCTCTTGATTCCCTCCCAGGCTCTCAACTCTCCTAATCTCTCAAACTCCTTCCCTCTCAAGTTCAGTCCACTCCCATCCAGTCTCCACAATCTCCCGGCCTGCAACTCGCCATCTCCTAACCACCTTCTTCTCCTTCACACCAACACTACACCTCAAAGTGGCCTCTTGTCAATTTTCTCCTACTATCACTCTCTTCTCCTTCGTTGCTGTGCCTGCACACTCGGTACAGCTAGCTACCTGTCTGATGCGCCGTTCCCTCGCGCCATCCCGTCTCTTCTGCTAGTAGTTAACCAGCCCTGCGCCCGAGCCTGCGCCGACGCCCATCGCCTCCCTAACTTTTGCTATTACTAGTCCTGCTAGTACTACTTACTACTTTCAATATACCACCACTACCAACCTTACGCAACTTCCAATTACTACCATATCTTCCTGTTTCGCTAGCTATCTCATTCTCTTTGCGCTTCGTTTCAGTATACGTCTACCTGCTCTTGCTGAGTACCCTCGCACTTGCCTGCGGCTTGCCTGCACGCATTTACCTTCGACACTACATAGCACCCACCACGCTGGCCTACATCAACTTGCATCATCATCCTCGTTCGACTCACCTCTTCGACTTCGCCTCGCGACCCGTCTTTTTGCTCGCGACTGAATATTTTCCCATTGCCAGGTCGCATCCTATCCTCCACAACGCATCCGCGCTCTCCCCACCCAGAATCTCCGATTACTGGTAGTTTGCTGCCCTAATCTTGTGCCCCGTCCGGCAATCCGCCTGACTGTCGCCAACTTCATCAACACCTCACTCTGGCATCACACCCTCTCAAGTCATGAACGGAATGACCATGCCGGTGGCCGGTGGCCCTGTTGGCATACCTCCTATGGGTGGACAACAGCAGATGGGAATGCAGCAAAGTTCCCAGGCCGAGGACCAACATGCTCAAATGCTCAACACATACATCTACGACCACCTTATGAAAAACAAGCAATGGGACACAGCACGCCTATTTAAGAGCCAAAATACCTTGAAGGTCAAAGATCCGAAAGTCAACGGCATGAATATGGATGGTGACAAGGGTGTAAAGCGGCCGGCCGATCTCCCTGATGCCGACACTGGGGTAAATTTCAGTGACAATTCTTTTCTCTATGAATGGTTTTGTATGTTTTGGGATACATTCAATTCCGCACGTACGGGAGGTCGACAACCACTTTTTCGCGCTATCACAAATGACTATGTCGTAAGTATAGCATGACTCCTCTAACTAACTCATGCTAACGCTCAACCAAGCAACAACAAAGGACGAAAGCCATGCTTTACAACCCTGCCAAGGCCGAATTTGCCAAGGTAAAAGGACAACAGCTAGACATGAATCAGATGAACCAGATACAGATGCGAAACTTATCCCAGACAAACCCGTAAGTCGTGATCTCTTCGTCTATTGTACAGCACTGACCATTATAGTGAGGATTACAAAAGAATAATGGAAGCTCGAAATGCTCAAATGCAGCGCAATCCATCCGGTATGGGTATGCCCGGTCAAGGCCAACGTCCCAACACTCCCGGAGGGACCATGGACAACGCTCCCTCACCATCGAAAAAGCCTAGGCTCGATAATGGCAACGGCTTTGAAGGTTCGGCAATGATGGCAGGTGGCCGACCTATGGGAACCCCTCAGATGGGCAATCCCATGTTACAAAATGGAATGAGTGAAGCTCAACTCAATGCCTTTGCCAATGGCCCAAACGGTCAACCGAAACTAGAAGGGATGAATGGTATGCCTACCGGCCCAATGGGCCAGTCCATTGACCTGGAGTACATGGCAAACGCGAGGGGCATGCCCAATAATGGCGGTGGAGATGGTAGACACGCTCTCCAAGATTACCAGATGCAGCTCATGCTGTTGGAGCAACAGAATAAGAAACGATTATTGCAAGCTAGACGCGAACAAGACCACATCACCCACAACCAGGGCCCCGGTCCCGGCGGCCCAGGTGGTCCAGGCGGTCCAGGCAGTGGTCCAGGAGGCAATACAATTTTCGCTCCTAACATGTCGCCTTCTGGTAGCAGAGGAGGTGGGCCATCACCTAATCCTGCTGATCAAATGAAACGAGGAACACCAAAGATGAGCCAAGGCGATTTACCTGGCTCTCCAATGCCTGGTCTGCCGCAACAACGGAACTCACCAGGAGCACCTGGTTTTGATGCTTCAAATGGCCAAATGCCTCAGCAGTATTATGCGCAAATGCCTAACATGAACAATCGGCCACCAAGTTCGCATCCGGCGTTCCCAATAGGCACAAATCCACAACAACAAATGGAAATGCTGCGTCAAGCTCAACAAAATGGTAGATTACCAAACGGCGTATCTTGGCCTCCTGGAGGCGCTGGTGTTGGCATGCAGAATCCAGGTAACCAACCAGGACCCGCATCTATCGGTACTCCTCAACCTCGTCCTGGCACTATGGCTCCACCGCCAGCCCCAGCCGAGAATCAGCCCACACCACAACAAAGAACTCAAGAATCGTCGCCTGCGCAGCCGCCAGCTCCACCAACCCCATCTCAAACTGCGAAAGGCAACCCGAAAAAGAAGGAAACTGGCAAGAAGGTAAGCAAGACAAAGCAATTCCAGCTCATGACCAATCTAACCAATGAACAGAAGGCCGCTGCTAAGAAAGGTGCTGCCGCTGCTGCCACACCCGTTGAAAGCTCAGAACCTGCAGTATCGGCTCCTTCAACACCAATAACGCCTATGCCTGGTCGTGAATCCTTCAGTAATAAAGGTGGCGCCAACCCTGCCGCTGGCAATGCAACGACACAGCCTCCAGCTCAAGTCCAACCGCTTGACAATGGCAACAATATGTTTAACAACAATGGGATGGCCGATGATGTAAGATTGGATGACCCACTTCGTTACCGGACGCTGCTAATTTTTTGATAGAATGGTGGATTTAGCCTCGACTTTGCCGGCATCGATAGCACCGATGTTCTTGGCGATTTTGATTTTGAGTCTTTCCTACAGACTGAGGACACGAGCTTCTCAATTAATGATATGGGATTCGACAATCCGGTAGAAGCTGGCACCAACGTCTAGAAGACAGAGCTTACAGACACCGATTTCAAAGACTATCTCAATTACCCTTGATAGCCCACAGGTCGCCCCACTGCCTGTGTAACTTGCTATCTTGCGAAATCCCCCACCCCTGACGATGCATATTCTGGAATCGATCATTCCTTTGGCGTTTTGTGGTTTGCCTGGTGGCCAGCTGTTTCCGGGTGTTCATTTCATTTATTTCATTGGTGGCCTTTTAACTGCTTTTTCAGTGATGGCTAGATATGGACCAAAAAGCAATCTGCTTCATGATTTGAACATATCTCTACAAACCCCGAGTTTCTTTGCGGTACGACTATTCGAACATGAGCCTCTAATCAGCTGGCTTGCAAGCGATCAATCTACTGCAGACTTTCTTCCAAACTAGTACCCGTTGAATAATGGCCTTTTGTTTCACCAAAACTCGATATCTTCTCTCCTATACCCCTTTCAATACCTGTTATTTTAACGGACCCGTTGCTGGTACCTCTGAATTTGGGATATTCTCTACGGCGTTGGAGAACTGTCTAGTGTCCCTTGGTTCTTGCACATCGTTCATTGTTTTGTTGGCATTTTCAAATCACTCTGATTTACTCTGGTCTGAGATATGAGACGCGTTGAAAATGAAAAGATGATTGTCTGCTCAAGGGTTTGGACAGGCGAAAGTGTACATGGACTCGAGGAGAAACGGTGCTTTTAAAGTGTTCGCAGGGTGCGGTGCATAATACTCTCTCACTTTTGTCTCTGCTTCTCCTTTCTGCAACAAAGAAAGTCAAATAAGGAAATATTACTTGCTTACTCTTCAGACCGTCCATCATATATTCCTGTTGATGATTGCTATTTAATGCCCTCTAACTTGGAGTTTGGGGATTATGGATATATCTCTGGGAATGGGAACGATAGGACTTTTTATATGACCTTGGTTGAACGTTATATTCTGGAGTATCTTGGACAGTTCTATAATCACTGAACTCTCTTGCCTGTTTACGCACTTCTTTCTTGGTAAATGTCCGTACCGTGGGAGAGAACGTATTGCTCCATGGTGTGACGAGATAGCAACCAGCCTGCAGAGTCTAGTCAAATGGTCAGTCATCAATGCAAATCAGTAACGAGACATCGCATTCTCATAGGAAGTCTACAAATTTGAATAGACATTAAGATACCCGAGAGTACTCCATCGGTCAGTCGGGATTTACTCACCACAAAGCTCAAATACCTTTCCACGCTAAACGCTGCATATTCGCAGTCATGGGTGTGGTTGCTGCGCAGCTTCTCATTATAATTGAGCAGCATGGCTTGGATTGCGGCATATTTTATGCATCTCGCTCGAGTACAGAATCCGAATATGGGTTAGTGAGGCTGAACTTCTGATAGCTTTATGATGTTCCGCACTAATGTTGTTGTTGGAGGCGGTATCTCTTCCGCATTGCTGGAAAGGGGTTCTGTCGGATTTGGCTCGGACACTCGAAATTCAGGAGGTCAGGATATTGCTCGCGATTCTGATTGGTCGGTCGTCTGGATGTCTTCACAACAATGATGATGTAGTGTCAATATTTAGGAAGAGACTCGGGATGAAGATTTGATGGTGGGGATATTGGAGAAAAGGATAAATATCGTCGCATGGAAGGTGTTTTGAGGGAGTTTGATATCATTCACATCTAGAAAACTTCAGTGACATTACCAACATCTAATACACTTGCACATTGTGCCTCCAATTCACACACTGTACCTATTATTTCCTCTCAGCTATAATCATACAAATTACAAACCAAAATGGATCAATTCGACGATAGCAGTTCAACATCCAGCAACGAAAAAGACGCCCACTACAACGGCATCCTCAACACCAAATCCAATGCCCTCAACCGCCTCCCCACAAACCGCACAACCCGCTCCGTCCGCTCCCAAGCACACGTTGACGAATCCGACCTAGTCAACCTCCCCTTTCGCACACTCACCAATGGTGCCGCCGACGCAGCTCTTGAAGAGTATACAGAGGAGACAGCGACTGGCCAGATTCTTAAGCAAGTCAGATCCCATAAGACAGGCAAAATCGAGCCATGGCAGTTGGTGACGTGGACAATCAACGATCCTGAGAATCCGAAGAATTGGAGCAAGGCGTATAAGTGGTGGTGTACGATGATGGTGGCCATTACGTGTTTTAGCGTTGCGTTCAATAGTGCGGTTATCACGGCGAATATTAGGGGGCCGGCGGAGGAGTTTGGGGTTAGTGAGGAGGTGGCGTTGTTGAGTATTACGGTGTTTGTGATGGGTTTCGGTCTTGGTACGTTGAGACGAGACGGAGGTTGATGGGGGAAATAGCAGTGCTAATTCTTCAATAGGGCCAATGGTGTTCGCGCCGTTGAGTGAGATTTTGGGCAGGAGAATCATTTATGCTACTACATTGCTGGTTGCTGTCATCTTTATTATTCCGGGCGCCGTGTCGAAGAATATCACAACACTGCTTGTCACCCGCGCCATTGATGGTATCGCCTTCAGCGCGCCGATGACTTTGGTTGGCGGTACATTGGCGGACCTGTGGAAGAATGAAGAGCGTGGAATACCTATGGCTGCGTTCTCTGCTGCTCCCTTCATTGGGCCGGCCATTGGACCACTTGTCGGTGGCTTTATCTCTGACAATCTCGGTTGGCGGTGGTTGTACTGGATTCAACTCATTTTATCTGCTGTGTGCTGGATCCTGATTACCTTTACTGTTCCCGAGACATATGCACCAACTCTTCTGGCTCGGCGGGCGAAGAAGTTGAGACAGACTACAGGCGACGAGACGTTTGTCACTGAGCTTGAACTGGATGAGCGTCCATTCACTCAGCGCCTCATGGTCTTTCTCGTCCGACCATTCCAACTGCTTTGCCTCGAGCCAATTGTGCTGCTCATATCGCTCTACATGAGTGTCTTGTATAGCCTGCTCTACATGTAAGTCATATTCACTCACCTCGTTAGCTGGGAGCAAATACTAACAGGACCAAACAGGTTCTTCATCGCCTTCCCAATCATATACCAAGAAGGCAAAGGCTACAGCGCATCCACCACTGGACTAATGTTCATTCCCCTTGCCGTCGGCGTCATTGCTTCCGCCATCTGCTCCCCCCTCGTCAACAAACACTACCTTTCCCTCATGAAAAAGTTCAATGGCAGACCACCACCAGAAGCCCGTCTGATCCCCATGATGATCTTCTGCTGGTTCATCCCCGTCGGCTTGTTCATCTTCGCCTGGTCTTCCTACCCAGCTCTCTCGTGGGCTGGTCCAGCTATTGGCGGCGGCTTCCCCGTGGGCTTCGGCTTCATCTTTCTTTACAATAGCGCCAACAACTACTTGGTCGATAGCTACCAACACCAGGCAGCATCAGCATTGGCAGCCAAGACATGCATTCGCAGCTTTTGGGGAGCAGCGACGGTACTGTTCACGGAGCAGATGTATGCACGCTTGGGATATCAGTGGGCGAGCTCTTTGTTGGGCTTCATTGCGCTGGCTTGTTGTGCGATTCCGTACGTGTTCTACTTCAAGGGCGAGAGCATCAGGCGCTTTTCGAGGTTCGCGTACAAAGGAGATGATGAAGAGACGGGAGTTGCATCTGATATGGCTCACTAAATACTTAGATATTGGTCGTCTCTTCGCTTTGAACTCTACTGAGTTAGTGAGAGATGTCTGATTAGGATGTCGAGATTAGGGAAAGAGGAAGATACTTTCGGTGTCGGATTGAATGTTTGTGATCGTTACGACTTGATGATGGAGCATTTTGATAAGTCAAAGACTTATCTGGGAGTTATTTTGAGCCTCTAAGCGGAAGGGCGTGTAATTTACAGAAGTCAAAGCAAATGCTATAATCTAATTCAATTCATGAGCTATGTCACAGGAACATGTCAAAGTAGTGAAATTATACGACAAATGTGATTGAACTCACTTAGCTTGAAAGATATTGAACACCAGTACTGTATAGTATAACAGAGATCCATCATCAAACAAGTGACTGTGCTAATTTGTTTACTTATCAGAAATCAGGAAACATGAGCATTCTTCATCATCACTAGCCATGGAACCCTCTCTATCGTCTATTCCAGGCATATCCAGTTCGTCATTGATCATTTCTGTCTCATCCATTTCTTCTCTCTCCTCTTCTCCTTCTTCTTCGTCTTGCTCTTCATCGCTCCAGATATCTTTTGCCCAAAATGTGGTCAACTTCTGCTGTTTATACCCGGGTTTCATCATCTCTAAGCGTTCACGCTCGTATTCACTCCTTGCGCCCTCCGAATCGCCTTCGTAGAGTAGATCGCCAACGGAACTCGTAGCCTCAAACTCAAATTCCTCGCCATCACTTGAAATGATCAGAGATTCTGTCTGCTCTAGGTCTCGATTATTAGTCGAGGTGGGGATACCAGATGCCCTTCCATGATTCTCCCAATTCCGCCAATACTTGTTTTCTTGGGGTAGCCACTTCAATACCGTCTTTGCAGAGCTGAAATTCTCTGCGAACTGAACCACCACAGGGTCCTCAGGTAGAGCCCTCACAGCAATGTAGTGCCACCAGCCCTTCTGTATGTATTCTGTCGCAAGCTCATTGTGCAGGACGGATTCACTACTAGGCGCCTCATAGACGAAGAACTTTCCCCTGGCAGTAAAAGGGCTCTGCATGCTGGTACGGTCTTTCCAGTTGACCAAAGAGGTTGGGTAGCCTTGGACTCGCCAGAAGGTTAGTGCCGGCTTATATGAGAGACTTTTGTAATGTTCGTCACTTTGGTCGACAAGAAAATCGTGCTGCCAGAGTCCCTGTTTGCTGTTTCTCTTTACATGATGCTCTCGCAGGGATTGAGACAATTGGTCTAACTTGAAATTCGTGATCCACAAGCTGTTTTGTGGGTTTTCTACCTTTGGTATCCGATATGTATGCTTCTCAGTGACACCCGTGAAAGCGATGTCGGTGCTGAGAAGTAACGCATCCATATCTGAGATGAGATTTGGGGGTATTTCGACAGCTCGAAGCAATCGATAACCCATTTGGCCTGGTTTGCACAAGGTGCGGAGACGCACTGGTGTCAGAGTACGTAGCGGATCAAGACCTAATGCAGGCCTCTTATTCCTTGCGTGTATTGTGTTCATGAGCTGTCGGTGCCTCGTATCTGGGATATCTGATTCTTTGAAATGGAAGATGTATGTGTTTTTGTAGACTTGATGTGGCCCATAAGGAAGAAATGCGGCATCGCTGGCTTGGGTTTGGGTGATTGCGAGATGATCTGTCACTAGGTAATCATCTCTGCTGGCCTTATCGCGAATGCGCTCAAGGAAGTGGGTTTCGACGCGTTTCAATGCTTCTGCAAGCTGGTTATAGCTTTTGTCCTCATCTTCACCTGAGAACTGGAAAGGAAAGACGCAATCTGGAGATATTTCTCCGTGTGATCCTCGAGTCCGAAATCTGGATCCTGTAAGCACCGCCCAACAGAGATAGCATGACAGTTTACTGCAACCAAAGTACATGTGTACATTTTTATTTGTCATGAACTTTCCCAACAGTTGAAGCTCACAGTGAAAAGACGTATGAATCTCTTGCGCTTCGCGTGGAAGTTTCCTTAGAACAAGCTTGGAATGCTGCTTGAAGGTTAAATTGGATCTGGCTCCATCCAATGCGAAGAGCTTCTGTCCGTCGACATTTTTGACTTTCTCACCATACCATGCCTTGATCGTGGAATGAATTCTCTCCGCTTTCAGCTTGTCCACATTTGTAACCGGAAGAAACCGGATGCTGATGCTTGTTGCATTCTGTTGTCTGTGTCGAAAATTGAGAAACTTCTCCAACACAGATTTTGGTGTTCTCAACAATTGTAAACAAATGATAGCTTCGCGGAACTCCTTCGCAATTTGGCTCTTCTCTCTGAGTTGATTTGTTGAAAGATTCGTCTTTGAATCTTCTTCCCCGTTCCCAGCCTGTGCCGACCTGGCGCCATATCTTGCATACTGAGACTCACGCCAGGTTTGGGTGTCTTCGAAGCAGATACAATTGACATAGTCGTTGATTGATTGCTTCCAATCATTGCTGTTGAACTTCAATTTCTCAATGAGGCTCCAGACATGCTCCCAGTCAGTCCTGACATTCGCTGGATTCATGGCCGAGAAGTATTCCAAAAGCTTAGGAGGAGGTTCAGTGGTGTACAGCGGATCCTTCGCTACCGGAAACCATTTACTGCGAAGTTTTTGAAGAATTTCAAAGTAATAGCAACTACGTCGCATCCAAAACTGCTGCACGTCTGACCAGATTTCATCTCCGACGTTCAAAATCAACGGCCCTTCAAAGTCGTTGTACCATCGTTCAAGTTTCTTAGCGAAAATATCATCATTCATGGCATCGAAATCCTGACTCCCACGGTTCTTTGCAATCCAAAATGTCCAATTGCATGACCTTTGTTTTATATGGCGGTCTGGCTCAGGGGGCATCTCAAGCGCTATAGCAGTGACATTCTCTGCAGTGGTCGATGGTCTTGTTTTGGTTTCGAATTCTGGCGGGCATCCATATCGATCCATCTTCTCAGAGTTTCGGTATCTGGCAAACAATAATGCCAGTTTATCAAGTAACTGATTTCTCGCATCTCCTGCCATGGCAACAGCAGCATTCTGAAGATAGTCTGTCGGCTGTGTAGATTTCGAGTAGGTGAAGAAGTAGAGAGCAGCGTAAAATTGATCTTTCTGGAGATTCTGGTACGCCCAGATGGGCTCATCACTAATCACTTTCGTCTCAGTCTTCAGTTCAGGTTCCTTATCTTGTCGCTTTGACAAGCCCTTTTCACGTCGGCTCTTGCCATTCCTGTCTTTTCCCATAATGAATGGGGTCAATTTGGGGTTTATCGGCGGGTCTAATTGAGAAGTTTGATCGGTAAGTACTAAGTACTCATGTTTGAATGCAAGTTAGGAGGATTGAGGCGATGTGCTTATCCAAGAATGAATCATAGCCTCGACCTCTCCTGTAGCAGGCTTGCAGATGAGGGGCATGAATGGATTCGTCTGTGAAATTTGTAAGCTGCAGTCCATCAGGCTGAACGATTGACGCCATATAGAGCTTTTTAGGTCGTGTTTGGTACCTCCTCATTCTGTTACAAGCGACCATCCATGGTGGTACACCGAACATCGAAACACTTGAGCTCTAGATGAGATCATAGTCAAATAAACGATACACGAGCAGATCGTACAAAGGTAGTTCTCCGGTCATGGACAGGTTGAGCGAAAAGCTTGAACGTGGACGAATCCTTCTGCCTGACGTCAAACTTCAACAGCCTGCTTTGGAAGTTAAAGTGATTTACAGTAAACAGTCAAGCAATGCGTCTAAGAACCAGCACATTTGTCGAAACAAACTACTCCGTACTTTTGTGAGGTTTTGAAATGTTAGAGGCTGGATGGTATTGTAGTAAGCGCAATTTAATATCACGTGAAGTCGTGCATTGGCGATTTTGTCAATTCAATGTCCCATCACCAACTTCCCAAACGAGACATCTTGGTCATTTCTTCCCTCTTCTCACAAATAACACTCCCCCAGCCATCAACAACTATGGCCGACATCACCTTTCAAGTTCAGCCGCGTGGCCGGCCTATTAAACGTCTCCCTAAAGAAATCACTCTCCCCTCGACTGCTTCCACCGCCGACATCTACAACCACCTGTCCTCGGTACTCTAGATTTCCCCGTGCAAAACCACAGTTGTTGAAATCCAACATACTCGAAACTATCATATCTCCCTTCTTACTCGATGGTTACCATAGAATGCGTTCTTTAATGAGTCCTGTGGCTACCATCGAATGCGATGAGCGTTTTATGATTTCACCACGAAAAAGACCATTTAGTCTTTTCAAGCGTGTTAGCTCCAATTATACTGACGACTCTCTAGAAAACTGGCCTCTCAATCCACCGCCTACGCATTACCAACGACTCAAGTGTCCTTGCCGCCTCAAACCCCGTCTCTCTCGCAACCGCATCGCTCAATGATGGCACCGTTCTCAGCGTCAAAGATCTTGGTCCTCAAATCGCATGGCGTACAGTTTTCGTCATCGAATATCTCGGACCTCTTCTAATCCACCCAATCCTCTACTTTGCGCGCGCGCACTTGTACGGCAACCCCAATGGCCCAGGCACACAACTTGACTTCCCCGCACCATCAAGCGCGCAGACATTAGCACTAGTGCTCAGCACTATCCATTTCGCCAAACGCGAGCTAGAAACACTCTTTCTGCATCGATTCAGCTCGGCGACTATGCCAGCCTTCAACATCGTCAAGAATAGCGCGCATTACTGGGCTCTGGCGGGTGCCAATATCGCCTACTGGGTGTACTCACCCACCTCACCCACCGCATCTCTCACATCCGACTCCCTCATTGTCAAAGTCGGCCTCGCGCTTTTTGTCATTGGAGAGCTCGGCAACCTCTACACACATTACGTGCTAGCGAACCTGCGACCAGCGGGCACGACGACACGAGCGATACCCCGCGGATTCGGCTTTGGGCTCGTGACATGTCCCAACTACACGTTTGAGGTGCTAGCTTGGGTAGGCATGTGTCTTGTGA
The DNA here is from genome assembly GCA_010405405.1 of Microthyrium microscopicum. NCBI lineage: Eukaryota > Fungi > Ascomycota > Dothideomycetes > Microthyriales > Microthyriaceae > Microthyrium > Microthyrium microscopicum. The sequence continues at coordinate 275,844 of MU004243.1, read as the reverse complement.
CGCTGAGCTGGAGCACTGTGCTCTTCACGGCGGTGGCAGGCGGACAGATGCTGGTGTGGGCGCAGAAGAAAGAACGAAGGTATCGCAAGGAGTTTCAAGACAAGTACAAGAAGAAGCGGGCAACAATGATTCCTTTCGTAGCATAGATGTCCGCATTTATGTAACAACACAACGGGGAGGCGACACGATACCTGTATGATTAGCAAGCTGTAAAGCTAGAACCTGTAAGGAAACTCAATTGTAAAAACATTTACGAGGCGAATCAAGTACGCAGAGCCCAGGGTAGGTATCAGCGAAATATACAATTTCTACTGTTCAGTAGCCAGAGGCTATTTTCATCCTCATATCAGATCCCAGTGCCTTTGTAGCACGACTCCGGAAAAAAATCAACATTGCCTGCATCCTATGCCTGGGGAAGCCCTTTGGCCCAGTTTGGTATCATAACGCCATATAGACCTAGTAACGTAGAAAAGGACAAATTAGACACATTGCTGCATCAAAATACCCAAATTCAGCAACAGTCATCTCTATCGAAAAGCTCCACGACCCACATCTCTGATAAAATGGTGCGTCCATCCTGTTTCATTTCAAAGCCAGCTCATGATCTCATGTTGCTATTTCATGATTCCATTTCATGATCTTCATCGTTTGCTCCTACTTCTGGTCTTCCTCCGCGCCCACGCCGCGACACCAAGGATGCTCCAATACCTCTGTGATGGATATGCGCTGGTCTACGTCGCGATTCAGCATGAGTCGTACCAGATCAATGCTGGTTTCGCTGATAACGTATGGCACGCGCAGATCGTGGTCCATGATCTCGTCGATACTGTAGAATGGATTCTCTTTGTAGATGATGGTGTACAGTAGGATGCCGAGAGCCCAGACATCCTGCTCTTTGCCGCGGTATGGTTGACCAGCAAGAACTTCGGGTGCAGCATAATCTAGATATAATGTTAGCGCAAGGAAAAGGAGAAGAAAGATAGAAATTTTAGACTGACCAATAGTGCCGACAAAGACATCAAACGGCCCATTCTTAATATACGCCGCACTCCCAAAGTCAATAAGCTTTATATTACCATCACCATCAAGAATAACATTCTCATCCTTGATATCGCGATGTACGACTTTAGCTTTGATGTGCAGATGGCAGACTGCTTCGGCGACTTGTACAAAGATCTTACGCGCCTCCTTCTCGCTCATGTCTGCGCGTAGCTCAATATAGTCAAACAAGTCCATGCCTGGCAGGCCGTGTGGGACCATCTCGATATAGTAATTGACATCGTCCTCAAAGAAGTCGGCCATCTCGACAATGTTCGGGTGCTTGAGGTCCTCACGACGCAGGTAGTTGAGCACGTGAATTTCGAGAGGCACAGTGCCGAGTTTGCGGTCGCGCGTCCAAGTGTCGACTAATATGCGCTTCTTTGTGACGTATTTGATGACCATTTTCTTGCCCGGTGGACGCTTGTAGCGGCATAGTTTGACCTGACCATAAGCACCTTGGCCCATATCTTCGATAACGACAAAGTCGTTGATTGTCTTTCGCTGAGGGGTCCCATCTTTGATGTCTGTAGATCCTTCGGATTCGCTAGAAGGAGCAGATTTGTCTTTGGTGAGTGATTTGACAACGCCTTTGAGCTGACGGGATAGTGCTGTCAAAGTCTTGGATGGGATGTGCGAATCATCATCCAATTGGAGATCGGGAACATGATCGGATTGACCTGGAGCGGGCTGTTGACATGGTGAAGGAGCACGTGAGGGCTTTGATAGTACGCCGGTGTCGAGTTCATGAAGAGAAGCATGAAGATGTCGAGAGTACGTGATCCAGAGGGCGTACACTACTTCAGTGGTAGGTTGTTGGCTAGAACCAACGGTTCCTTCTTCCTCTAATTCCTCAATGACATCTTCAACAACATGAGACCTCTCGCTTTTGACTACTCTCATCTGAATGTCAACCATGATTTCTGATCCATCACGATGACGAGCAGGTATTCCACTTGGTCGTAAGAAGATCGAAATAGCACTGGAATGCCCTTCGCGCATCGCTACAAGTGCTCTAGCCCGTCGAAAGCTGTGCTCTGGAATGACCATACCGTCCACAAGCTTTACTTTTTCCTCGTCAGATATGAGGTGGAGCAAAGTGTCAAATCCGGGAATAATTTCGTTGATGTGTAACCCTTCGGGTCGAGATTGTCCAAATAGAGCATTGGAGAAGACGGTGTTGGAGCTAGATATTTGCAAATTATGGCTATTGAGAACCATAATTCCGGCAATGTGTGGAAAGCTGGAGACACTAAAAGTTCGATCTGTTGGGAAGACGGTCACGGGTATGCTGAGATCGTTTGATGTTCTAGCGGTATAAGTCGTGGTGTCGGTGATGGATTGGTAATCCAGAGCACCAGTATTGGTGCCGGCAAGTCGAGGTATCGCGGGAATCAATCTCTTGATATCCATTCCTCGTCTTATTCTTTCACCTCCCCAGATCTGTTCCACAGCACCTTCGGCTTTAACCACACAACCTACCTCATCAACAGTAACGAAGGCAAGGTCTTCAGCGATTTCTTCAAGAACCCAAATGAGACCGCCCTTTTTTTCTTTCACCCACAGAGTAGCAGAACCAAGAGTCCCATTACGCTTTTTGATGGGTACAACGTCACCGCATAGCAGCACACCTCGCGATTTGTGGGCAGTGTGGTTGAGACCACCCTTGACTTTACTTTTCGATGTAAAGCTCGAGCCGACGCCATCATCTGTTTGCGCTCTTCGTTTAGACCCAACTCCAGTCACACGCGACGAAGGCTTACTTAGAAGCTTGGCTGTTATCCCACTTCCAACTTTCATGTGAGTAGTCGCGCTGGGACTACTCCTTTGACTTTGACTTAGAGGTGCTTTTCTAGAAGAGCCACCCTCTGGGTCCCGAAGTTTGTCTTCCAACCATTTTCGACGTTCCTCCTTCACTACCTCGAGGATGCCCAATTTTCGAACCTCTGCGTTAGTCACTCCAAACACAAGGCAAGCCAGGTCATTGGCAGCAGTAATCGTCCAAGGAGCATTTGCTTCAGTTGTAAAAATGGCTTGGGAAACAGGGGCCCATCGGTTTCCATGGCCATGGGGTGCGGCTGTAACAGGAGTCATATGATTAGGCGGAGCAGTCATTGAAGTGGCGAGTTTCAAGGGGGGCAGTCCAGGATAACGAGACGGTGAGGGATCTATAGAGCGACCTTCATTAACTGTATATGGCTGGGCCAAAGTCTCATTAAGTTTAGACTGTAATGAGAGATCGTCTGTATTGGTGAGAGTTCGTTTGAGAAAAGATCGGGGTTGTCGCGGTGCAGTTTCGCGGTGTGAGGGGTCATCAGCAACGGCCTTGGAAAGGGTATCCAAAGTAGTTTCGCCTCTGATTTCAGTAGACTTCTCAGTTAATTGAGAAAGTGAGTCCAGAGCAAGATCAGGTGATTTGAAGCTGGTGACAGACGCTATCGATTCAGCGAGATGATCGGGGCTTTCTGAACGTGGGAGACTGAAGCTGTCATCAAAAGGATTTCCAGATATATCCGCAGGTCCAGTAATGGGAGCAGCAATTCCAAGTCCATGTGCGTGATGCGCATCGTCACCAATGAGATTTGCCCTCGACAACAGCTCCATCATGCTTTGAACTTCATGATCGCCGCTTAGACGAGCTTGTGCTGCTGCTAAACCAGGATTACTCGCTGCCCAACCAAGCTTGTCTCTCATAAAGTCCATGGATCGCTTGAGAACATTTTGTCGATTGTGTATCGATTCTTCGGATTGGTGTGCAAAGGAAAAGGAATGGAGAGATTCAGATGGAAACCGGCTAAGATCTTCTATGGACTTTATAACAGGTGGCATAGCCAAAGATGATGAGGGTGACCGACTGGGGTTTGGCGATCGGGAGACGTTCGGCGAGAGACTGAGCGAGGCAGATCTCGACTGAGGAGCTGTAGCACTCTGGAATTCATCAGTATATAGTCAGTTTGCGGATGAATAATTGGAGCCAGGGTAAGGATCAGACACACGAGGGCCGGCGTTCAAGTGTTTAGATAGCAAATGAGGGAAACTTTCTATGGGGATTTCTTACTCCATTGTCTCTAAAAGCACTGGGTTCTTGTCTTATCCTTCGCAAACCAGATAGGCCTAATCCATGCTCGCCAGCATGTTCTGGAATCATTGGGGATCTAAAAGCACCCAATGTATCAGCAAATGGTCCAAGACAGGAATTGACATGACGGTTAAACGCTACAATCACGTCTAGCCACTGTTGACATACTGTGAAAGTTTGTCGGCATCTTCACCCGCACGGAGAACACTTTCTACATCGAGCGAATAGCGGTTTCTAGGGGTTGATAGACTGAGTTTCGGCGGGTTCACAACGGACAATAGGTTTGAGGTGCTGTAATTTTTCGGAATGGGATTTTGTCTGCGAGCAACATGACTACTCGAGGGGTTTGGTATGTCTTGGAATCGATCTAGATTTGATTATTAGCCCGTGCATATATTTGCAAGACAACATGCCGTGTGACAGAAGACTGTGACGACAGCAAGGTGCAAGCCGGTTGCCGGAGACTAGAGATGTCTGACGGGTGTTACCTTTTTGATTTGGCGGGCTCATGAGCATTGAGCAGCCGGAGCAAAGCCGGCAAAAGAATTGTTGACAGGTCAGAAGTAGCGCTAGGTGGAGAGATGCTTTCCCTGGGGTAGAGTGCACGTAAGACTGGAGGTTGAAACACGGTCGCAGGATGTACTCTAGAGTATTAAATTTGTACCGGTTGGAACTTGGCGGGGACTTTGGGAGCGGGGAATTGTAGCGAGCAGACTGGCTGATGATTGGCGGGGATATTTGAGGTACAAGAGATGGAAGAATTAGTAGATAGAAGTATTGGGAAGGCGATTAGCGGTATGAATATAGTGTATGAGAGAAATGGGAGTGAAGCGGTAAGGTGGTGAGTAGGTAGTAGTAGAGTAGTAGTTGTTGCTAGTAAGTTAGTAGCAGCCAGTATCGATGGGAGGATGTGACACTAACAAACCTCACTGGCCTCCAATTGCCGACCGCTTAATCCTGGTCCTCCGATCGGAGCCAGTTCGTCGGCCCGATCTCTCCACCCTTTCTGGATCAAGAAATGACATTTAAGACTGGCCTCACTCGTGGAATCATATGTTAGGTCGTTTTCAGAATCATTATATCTTATCTTTGTTCTCGTAAATGGGTATCTAAACATCATAAGTCGTACGCAAATCTCAACATCAATCATCCTCCATGAGCGGTAATTCAAAGGACTCGTTTAATCCTCGAACAGACACGAGTCCTGCCGAAAAGCTGTCCCAATCACCACTTCTAGCTGCTTGATAAGCCCATTCCATAATCGTACTTTCCTTTCCAGGTCGAGATTGATCGGCCTTGCTCTGGCCACCCTCACGTTTCCGTTTCTGAGACTTCTTCGGTGACGGGACTTCCCCTACTGATGACTGGCGATCCAGGCTTGCAGCATTGGATCGAGCACTTCGAAAAGATTCATTGACAGTTTCGTACTGGGTACCAGCGAAGTGGTTCTGCTCAGCGGTATGCTTCACATTGTTTTCTGCGTTTGCCGGGGAACTGATCTGCTCGGCAATGAGGATTTGCGTCACTTGGCTTTCGGTAGCACTATCAGATCGTATATTTGAGTCCGTCTGCGTTTGTTGCTCCTGATCTTGCGTCTCCTGTTCCACCCGATCACTATACTTTACCATCATCTCATCGTCATGTTCAAAACGAGTGCCAGAGCAACAGTGGCCAAACAAATGTGCCATTCCGACTGCAGGCGTCCAGGTCATTTCGTCAACTGTGCATGGGTACACCTGCTTTGGCTGGAATGCAGAGACAAGTTCGCATAATTCTGAGTACGAACTATGGCGAGAATATGGAAACGTGATTGTCCTGGGCAACTGGGCGGCCGTTGAGTTTGGAATATAAGAATCATCAGCTTCTTCGCTGGCAGGAGTATCCACCATTCGCACTAGTTCATCCACTAGCCTCTCTATTTTGACTTGTTGCTCGAAGCTGTCGGCCCCGATATCATTGACATGAGATTCTAGTCGTATTCGAGATTTCTGTCCTTTGCCTTTGGTAAGTAGCATTTTGACGACTTTCAGAAGGACTTTCTGGTCGCTAATCACATCGCCACAAAGTTCGACCAGCTGGTCCAACGATGCAACGTCTGGTAGTTCTAGTTCTTGGATCTGATTCAAGTCTCCTTGGCCACCTCCAGCTCCAACTTCGTAGACTGTAAGACCATCCTGACGGCGAGTTATGACTGGGAGTATTGTGACCACTTCTGAATTTCCGTCTATCACTGAACAGCCAGAGCCTTTTTCACAGCTGTGAAGTCTTCCAGCCGATTCTTGAGTGAGACATCCCTGCTTGAAATGATTGCCCAAGTAAAAGCCAGAGAGTTGAGGCGCCTCCTGGCATGGAGGACCTTCCTTTACTTTGGCCAGAGAACGATATATACCCCAACGATAGGAATCAAGATGAACTTGTGTATCCAGAAACGAAGATAACGCGATCCAAACATTTTCATAACCAAACGTCCAAGATTGAAAATAGAACATTGTGTCTTTTGGGTACTGTGATACTTTCTCTAGGAGCTCTTTGAGGCCCTCCGCCTTGGATGGAAACTTTTGATAGACGGCTTTCTTCGTGGCGAAGGTAGTATCAAGATATATGTTATCAAGATAATGTAGGCCAGAGGCATAAGGAAGCAAGACTGGGTTTTGAACTAGCGAGTTTACCCACCATGATTCGGATCGAATGTCTCCTGTATATATGATAGCTTTTCCATCGCCTTCGATCAGAAACATTGCTGCCCCAATGCAATGATTTGCATCGAACAGCGTTACTCGGATGGTATTGCCAGGCTGCAATTCAATCTCTGTGGGTGTCTCGAACGGGACGGGCTTCAATAGTTTCTTGAGGTTCTTGTATGTCTGTAGTCTAGTTTCCAGAATTCCTTTCGCAAAGTTCATACGAGATGGGTATTTCTCAAGCCGTAACAGAACCTGGACACGTAAGCTATTGATTTCGGATAAATTGTATTGAGGGAATAGATTTCGGATACAGATCAAATGAAGCAGACCATTTGGAGATCAAGGTCCAACTAACCTCTTTTGTTGCAGGTGAGCAGTACACAAATGGTGCCTTGAGCGATTCCAGTCCTGCCAGATGATCCGAATGAACATGGCTCAGAAAACATGCCAATGGTGGAGGTTGCCCATCCACTATTCTGAAGAAGTCGATGCGTATTCGAGGAAACTCTGGGTTTTGTTAGTAGAAGAACGGAAACGGAGCCAGCGAGGAGACCCATACCGGACAGGAAGCCCCGGAAGGTCGACATTATCAACCGCTAATGACATTGATGCATCTCTTAATGCATCTTTTAGCGGTTTAGGGTGCGTTTCTGGTCCAAACACGATCGATGAAGCGGATAAATCGCAAAGGGAAGAGCAAGTACGCGTTGTCCCTTTCAGGAAGGGACGCCACTCGCGTGGTAACCACGAACGCACGTGAAGCACTAAATTGGGCACGCACCACCCCTTGGACCAGGCGCCTCGAGCTTCACCATCAGGCTGAAAACATGAACCTCTAACTTCTGGTTGTCACAACCTGCTCAACCTCGTTCTTTAATAAGTTCGCGGCACACCCATCCATCCTCTTTCCTTTCCACTTCCACCCGCCTCTTAAACCTCGCACATTTTGCATCCTCGCACACCCATCCATCCTCTTTTCTTGCGACTTTTACTAGCAAGTGTTGGCGCATAATGTCGGACCAAGTAGCCAAATCTGAGGAGAAGAGTCTCAAAGACCTACTTCTAGACGAGCTCGAAGCATGGTCAGAAGTTCGCAAAGCAGCCCAGTTCGAAGCAAACTTATTAGAAGTCCGCAAAGCAGAATCAGCCGCTAGTCATCTTGCCGACCAAGTCGAGTCAATGATGGCTACAGAGGTAAGCCTTGATCGCTAATTCATCAGCGGTAGACATTGGATTAATTGCGCTTCTCCGCCTCACTTTTAATTGCAATGCTGTTAAAGATTTTTACTTACACAATTCAGCCCGATTCGGCTCATCGAGATCTCGAAATCCCCGAAATCAACACGCGCACAGAAAGCATAACTCGTCAAAACCAAGAACAGTGTTTGCTTCTTCGATTGCCGCGCGAACTCAGATACTTGATTTACGATGAATTGGCATCCAGCTTTGAGGAATGTCGAGATCTCCGCAAGGTTCAGCCTCCGATGGCTCAACTGGCTATGGTCGGAACCTGTAGAGCAATTCACTGGGAAAGCCATGATCGAACCTTCCAGCGACTAAATTTGGCTGTGCCTGACCTCTATTTGTGGGATAGTCATCACCACGAACTTCTGAAGAACCCTGCGCGTCAACTATTCATCTTCAACACCAAGAGACTGAGCACATCCTCGAGAAAGCTGATTACACGCATAACTGTTCCAGGTTTTGATCCGCGTGCAATTTTTTGGTAAGATCTGTCGCCGCAATCCCCTTTCTTACTTCAAATCTTCCATATCTGTTTGGTCCAGGATGAACTATCACAGCGAAGCGTGCTACTGAAGATTGTCTTATACCTGTATCGTGGCAGATATGATGCGAGACAATTTATCATCATTCAGGCCGACTAATCATTCGCAGGGCATTGAGCTATTTCCCTGAGTTAAAGGAGATCATCCTACTGATCGACCATTCGGGTCCTTCAAGCTATTTGTACGATTGTGACGGCAAAGCATTCCACTGTAGAGATGCTATGAAACGCGTCTACGGCTGCATGCTAGACTGGCCGCCTCATTCATGGGCTGGGGACTATGAACTTGATTTCGAAGGTGTGGACCGGTACCCAGTGTCCAGCGCGGGCAAGAGTCGTGCACTATCCAGACGCGATATTCGTGCAGCAGTCCGAATCGCCAAAAGCCTAGACCTGACAGTTTGGCAATCGGAGGAAGGAAGCCCGATCCTCACAATCAAACCCGCCGTCTTGAATCAAGCCTCCGGGGAGCTTATGTTCTTTGCTCAGCTTCTTCAGATCCTTGAGATGAAGAAGCCGCTTCAGTAACTAGCAATGGCGGAGACGGCGCGAAACTAAGGCAAGGTTTTGTAGGGATTGGCTCTGGCAATGATATTGATGGCGGCGATGACCGCGAATGAGCAAGCATTTTGGGTTCAGAAAATTGTATCTGGAACTGCGCTCACACACTAACGTTTATGATTGAGGCAGTATCTGTTAGTTGTGAGGTAGACTGGAAAGGATAAATGCTAGTTATCTAAGCTACATTGTAGTATCCATTACACAGCATCAAGATGATCCAATTCGCTCATAACTTTTCGTTCCGTCTACTGCTAAGAGCTTCCACGCGAGGTTTCAGAGCTCTCGCTCTCCAGTGATTTTGACGCAGGAGCACCTTCCGTTCTAGGAAGGCACTCAGCACTCAAAGAAGACTAAAACCCCACCATTACCAGCGCCGAACCTTTTTCCTAACCAGATTCTGAGTTGTTGCTGTCGTCCAAAAAGCACCCCATAAAATTCTGTATCATCAGGTCTTTAGACCTTGCTTGTTTTACCTCACACCCCATATACTCCACTCAAAACCATCTACCAATTCTCAACGCCACATAATTTCACGATGGCATCAAACAAGGTCGCAGCAAGAAAGAGTCTCAAGCATCACATTGGAGAACTTGGGCAAATCCCCCTTCCTTCGTCTACCATCGGAGATTCGACTCATGATCTACGATGAAGTTGTTGCAGACCATGAAAACTACTTGCAACGTGTTAAGGCCAGTCTCTGGCAACGTCGGAGCAGCCTGCCTCGAGAGGATCGACTTCCGATGCCTGAGACTGCCATCCTTAGCATTTGTAGAACAACCTACTGTGAAGGTCATGATCGGATCTACCAGCGCCTTAACGTAATCATCCTATGTGCGATGCTCCTGGTGGGGAACTCAATGTATCGTTGCGACTTTTCGAATCCAACACCATTCGCTTGCCCTTGTCCACCGCAAAGCTCATTACACCTGTTTGCAAAATGTCCTTTCCACCTACCACTCTCCCCTAATACATGTTTTTTGGGACAATATAACCAATCAAAGGCATTATAACCTAAGTTTTCTTAGTAAAGTCTGGGACCGAAAAGAGACTAGTATATTTGGCCCACCTGGTTGGCCAATTCCTTATGAAAACCCCATAAAAAGTATTGAAAAGTATGAATGGGGAGGGGGTCAGGTGGAAAGGACATTTTGCAAACGGGTGTACTTCCATGACCATCATGAAAACTCGATTCATTAAATGGCGATGGTAAGAATGTAGCGTCACATATTATGCCTACTACCATATCCTTCCGTTTACTGACCGCTTACAGGCTTTTTGAAACCTTCCCCAGGTTGCGAGATATCACTATACTTACCTACGGCTCCGCCAACGTGATTCCAAAGCTGGATGAGGCACACGACTGTGACAACAGCTGGGAGGGCATGGATTGCAACGAAGTCATACTATTATATGGAAGTGTGAAAGAAGTGCTTGGAGAATACGATGTCTCCAATACTCTTAATGAAGAACGCACGAGCTTTGACATTATTATTCGGCGCAAAGGAAAAGGAAGTGTGCCAATCACCATCACGCCCCTCGTCTTCAATGTTAGAACTCATGAGTTTTCCACCTTGAGTCAGCTTTGCAAGAAGGTCGACATCTTCAAACCCTCTGGTCATCGCTTTCCAACAGACGAAGACGACCTCAACTGAGATGATTCGATCGTATTGCGTTACCTCATGGCTGACACGGTGGCGAAATTGAGCTGTTGTTCAAAGCAATTTAAGGATCAAAGCCCATTAGGATGCTGCGCTCCGGGAGAACTGTATGTTGTCTCGACTTTCGCGGTCTCATGCATGAAGCAGTTTCCAATGGACTTAACAAGTCTTCGAGCTGCTCATCGTTAGTAGGAATGTAGGAGAGAGGTCTCTTTAAAGGATAATACAAACATGTTGAATCCGTTCAATTCTGCTCCTTTCATCTAGCCTTTTTAAACCCCAATCACAGTAGTGAGGGGATTCTGAGATTTCAACTTGGCATATGCCATGTCATAGAGGTGGAATGAACATGAGCGAGCATGTTATAATTGTTCTCAACATTCCTTGATGCCATATCTTCCTGGTTTGCTTGGAGACCATGATGTCTGGATGTCTGAGGACAACCTTTGTGCGAGAATCTCGACTTGACTGTGGGACGAGAGGCAGGGCCAGCAATTGTCTCCAAGCTGGCTGTCTGCAATCCCGACTCCGGAGAGCTGTTTAGTAGGTCGTAATTTCATAGCATAATTGGAATCCAACACGGCGAATGAATCTGGAGAGGTACAGATGGGATGGCTTGGGTGGTCGTTTATTGATAGGTTACGCGGGAATTATGGCAGCCTATACATGATAGTTTGAAGTGATCGGGATGTAGCACAAGCCAACCATGATCAATGGCGGAGAATAGCGTTTGAGTTTGAAGTGATCATAGTATTGGGCACCGCTTATATGAGGTGCATGCCCATTGCCAGCATGGCAGGCTGCATATTGGCCCCCATTACGCAGGAATTTCGCATAAACCAAATCGAACCTTGAAAATAAGCTGTCTATCAAACTTCGTTACACTTTTGAAACTGCCCGTTGTTGACCTTTCAATCTCAACATCAAGAAATCAAGTAGCCACGGTTCGGCCAATCCATTGAAAGGATATCCGATGAACATAGATTTGAAGGGTGCGGACCCAAAGCTTCTTGAGGCGCATCGGCTCCGTATCAGTGAGAAATATTATAGCAGAGAACACGAAGATAAAGCTGCAAAAGTAAGCTGCCCATCGTTTTCCAACACGATGTAGCTATATAAGACTACATAAGTACATACCTACCTACTTACACTATTCAGGTCAACGGGTCGTCCCAAAGAACAGACATCACTGTTTACAACGTTAAGACCAAGCCCATCACTCTTCAGAACTTGGAAAAATCTTTATTCTTGAAGCTACCGCAAGAAATAAGACTGGCTATTTGTTTGGAACTTGCAACAGACGATGCGGGCTTCGTACAGCGTATTAGAGCAGCTCAAATACTTGATATCATGCCATCGCGCATACCTCAAATAGCTCTTCTCAACATATGTAGAACCATCTACAACGAAGCCCACAACGATGTTTTCAAAAACCTCAACATGATTACTCCTAGCGAGCACATCCTTCTTTTTGCTGAATTCACTGGGAATAATAGTGCATCCTCAACGTCGAAGGTAAACCCTGCGTCTCTTCTCTTCGACTTGAGTACCAAGCATTTTCATCTTTCTACTGGACAGCTTATTACTCGCTTGACCATACTTCCAAAGTCATATATCAGATTCTCGAGGTGAGTTTTTTCGACTCGGGCGACCACATTAGATACTGATCAGTTCGAGGCTACGCGAAAGCTTCCCCAGTTTGCGAACAATCACCGAAGTCTCATATGTGAGCAGCGATTACAATGTCACTGTACCCAAATACGACGAACCAGCCGAAGCACTTCGCTGGATGTGTAACATGAGCGTTCCCTATCTGGATGTTCTAGTCCGCCGCAACGCTGGCATATATTACTTACAATCTAAAGGCGGAGAACATGATCCATTCAACCAACGAAGCTCTTTCGCTGCGCCGCCTTCAGAGACAGACTATGAGGTCAAATTTGATGGCGAGAACCACGAATCAATGGACGATGTAACTCTTGAGCAACTCCTTTTACTGAAGGATCTCACTTTGATAGTACAGCTTAAGGGTCAAGGAGGCCCATCGATCACTGTCAAACCTGTGATCATCTTTCATGATTCAGACGAGTTGGTAACTTGGACCCAGCTATGGAATATCGCACATGGTGAAACGCAGAGAGAACGTTAGGACGCATCCAAGTCATGATGATCGATCAAGAGACTGGAACCGGGCTGCAGAATTAATTTGATGAACAGAACATGAGGTATTCTGATTGATTCTTGATACCGCGAGAATAGACTGACGGGGAAGGAGCAGATGCTTCGTCCTTTTTAGGAAGGAACGACTACTGTGGCTGGCAACTTATGTCTACCTCGTGCAGAAGTACGTAAAAGATATCTGATTTCTTCCACACTGCAACATTGCAACATTGAGACATGTCCTCGCTTCGTGTTCCTATAGCTTCAAGATCTCGACATAAATTTGACATTCAGGGCCTCACGATTTTTACATCGTGTACGTTACACCGAAATGGAACGTCGAGGCCGACGTGGCTTCCCTGAAGCACGATCTCGACCCAATGGCTTCTTTGGGGGTTCGCGCGGTCCGTATCACCTTTCGCGAGACCGAACCAGTACACCGTATCCTGGCTCACCGGAATTCGCGATAGAGCTACATCATTTACGCATGGAGGTTATTTCGTCGAGAGCGCGCTGCTGCCCCAAATTTTCCGTCGGTAAGTCATTGGTCTTCCCGTCTCTGAAGAGCTGCACAATGCTTCCATCAGCCAACGCAAGTCGACTCTGTCACTTTACTTGATCACTACCAAATAGGATCTCGCTCGTCTGGCTAGCCAGAGCTTGGAGATGACCGAACTAAACGTTAAGACAAAGGAAGTGACTTACCAAAATCAAACATCTTCTTTCCTTCTTCTACCACGAGAACTTCGATATATGATCTACGATGGACTGGCGAGAGATAGGGTCAACTTACTTTAACGTGTTGTCGAAGCCCAGACATATCCGAACAAAAGAACTCCCATACCCAGACTCACTATTCTCGATTCTTGTAGAGCCACCTACCATGAAGCGCACGATCACATCATCAAGCAGCTTGACATTTTCGTACCCTAAGAGTCGTTGTCGTTACACAATGAAAGAGAATACTGGAGCACTCGCGAGGACAGCTACAGCTACAAACTCTTCAGACTCCGAACAACACAGCTCCGCCCACTCATACGAGATGTCGTTACCCGCATCACTGTTCTGGCAAATGAATCGCTCGAAGAGATTTGGTAAGACAGCTTGCTCAGATGAGAACCGCTTTCCACTAACTAGCTTCAGGGTGTTCAAAAACTTTCCTAACCTGCAAGTTGTCACCATAATTGTCGAAGAACGGCGGGATAAAGATGGAGATGGTAAAATTCATGCGTGGCGGTGCCGGTCAACAATGACATGTTTTGACGAGATGCTGCTTCGTAAACACCATGTCATTGCTCCGGTAGTTGGAGACTACGATGTTGAGTTCGACGACAACGAAATGGCGGAGAGTCTTGATGTGACGGTTCTGCGCGAGGGAAGTCTGCCGATTGTCTTCCAGCCTCTCTTCCTGGAACACAACCCTCACCCGTTGCTGACATGGACCCAGCTTCGCAAGACTATCTTGCAAAGCGCAGCACCTAATGCAGTGGTGGATTGATAGCAGAGTGTAGCTGTTCCAATTCATGATCGGGCATTATGAGGACAGGGACTCGTCAGGGAGTATTGAGCCTGGAAATGGGGGTATAAGCTCTGCGACTGGATGTTATTATCCACGGAGTGAATGCTAAGCTCGGCGATTGTTGCTTTTGTTGGACTTGACGCTGAAAGCTTGAGGAATTCTTCAAATCTCGATGGACCTTCCATAGATACCGAACAAAGATATGTTTGGACCAGTGTTAAATAAGCGCAATTCAGTCAAAACCCCAATATTTTCTTGACAAAGGTTCTTGATATAACTGACAGGGCTTGTAACTCGGAAGGAAAGAGCGTGCACTACTCTTCCTTATCAAGAAGGAACTCTGTGGTAAGGGTGTGTGAGTATTGAATGCGGAAGGAAGTCGGAAGGCAGACCACAACCCGTTAGGTTGAACTTTCCGCATTCCCCATTACATTTGATTTTCAAAACCTCCAGTCACTACCTTTTATGCCACTGCAATTTAAAATGTCACATGCTCTACCCCATACCCAGCCTCATTCTCTCAATTCCTTCTCTGACACCTCTCCTCCAGCTTTTGCTTGCGGAACTCAACGCAATTAGAACCCAAGGACGCTGCCATCCGCAGACACCAACACAATGGCTTTGGCGCCCCGAAATACCAGATGGTGGAAAGGTGAAGGTATGGAAGACACGTGGGCTGGATATAGCCTAGAACGAAGACGCCTCGAAGCTCATCAAGCTGTTATGTCTGAGAGACTCTACCAATCCAGGGCCTTGGTAAAGCTTCAAAAGGTAAAAGTCCTCCTAGATTGATTGTATTAAACTCAAGAGCAATGCCAAAACGGTCGCTTCTGTCAGCGCATTAGGACTGCCGCTATAATCAGCGCTCTATCAATGTAGACTCTTACTTACAACCTTCAGGCAAACGGCTTTCCCCACGATCATAAGATCACCAAATTCAATTTCGTAACAGAAAGTGCTACTTTACGCAACTTGAAAAGCTCCAGCTTCCTTCGCTTACCACAGGAAATTCGCGATATGATCTACATCGAAATGATCGCGGACGACGAAAGCCTCCGCTACGACCGCATCATGAATGCGAGGACTCTCGCAAATCTCAACAAGTCAGCTTCTATGCTTCACATTCTTGCATCTTGTCGAACAATATATTGCGAGGCTCACGGTCGTATGTTCAGAGATTTGGACCTAATCGTTCCTGCAAGGACACTTTCCATAAACAATGGTCGCAAATACACTGACGACGCTGGCGTCAGGTTCGTATTTACGAACATTTTCGCTGTCGACAATTACGCCTTCTTGCTATTCAGATTCAACACCCAATATCTCGGTTACTCCACAAAGAATATGATCACACGCATGACCATTATGAGCATGCATTGGGGTCTGTTAGAATGGTATGAATTTTCCCAGATTTACAACCACCGATAGTGTGCATTTCGCCTGCTACCTCATAATACGTTGTGATTCCCTGACACTGATTGCGTTCTAGGTTATGTACAAGCTTCACAAATCTTCAGGAGATAAGCATCGTGGTCTGCGAGTTCAGCAGTGAAGCGACCGATGATGAGCAGTTGGCGACATCAAGATGCTTTGGCGCTATGGCGGACCTTCATACCCGCCTGCTACGGGCCCCTGGCTCGCCTGACCACGAATACCGCAGATTCCATCTGTGTCTTGTGTCACGGCTTGGTGGATATTACGATCTTGAGTTTGACAAAGACATACGTGCGGACAACCTTGATTTGACTATTCGCTCCAAGAACCAAAGCAGCGAGACCGTTGTCTACAAGCCTTTGATCCTAGATTCAGCTCATAAAGAACTGATGACTTGGAGTCAGCTTCGCAAGATTATCCAAGTCAAGTACAAGAACCAAATTTGAGACAATCGAGACTGGGATAAGTTCAGAGTCAGCTGAGGGTCAAAGGTGGAAGATTTTGTTGGAAGTCATCGAGGTTGGCAAGTGGGGACCATCATGGCTGTTCATGAGGACAAGACCCTGGAAATATAATATAAACTTTACTTGTACATATAATCCAAAATCACTTGAATTGCAATCAAGACCATGTAACTACTGACCTGGCAGCTATAAGTGTTTGCATCGGTAGAATTTTTTTAGCAGCCATGAGACTTGAGAATGTGGAAGGCTAGATATGTTCCATCAGGCTGACACATGCCGTCCATTAGGCTGAAGTCTCTGACGTGATATAACATATCGTGTTTCCGGGCAACCTTATTACTGCCCCTCTACATACAGTCTACTTCCAGTTTAAAACTCCCGCTCACGTCAATTTAAACTCTTTGTCAATTTACAGTCGTACCAGCGACCAACATGGCTCTACCGCCAAAGAGCAGCAAATGGTGGGAAGAACGAGAATGGCCGAGCAAATGGGTGGGCGGCATCTGGCTGCGTTGGCATTTACAGCCGCACCAATTTGCGGAACTGGATCGTCACTGGAGGCGTGTGGAGCTGCATCAAGCATATATGCGGGATGCATTATGCAACAGAAGGGATACACTGGCGTTGGTAAGCTTGCCGCGTTAACGTCTGATTAAAGTCTGAGCAAGATGTTTTTGACTATCGTCGAAGAATATGCTTTGAAGACTTGCAGCACGCTTCTCGTAATCTCATGCTTATAGTTCTCAGGTTGATGGCTCAGTTCTGGACATGAGTATATCGGAAGTCAACCCCAAAACACAAGACATCACGGTGCAAAACAGCAACACTCCTTTTCTACGGTTACCGCCTGAAATTCGATGGTCGATTTACGATGAGTTGGCAAGCGGCGACATCAAGGACTTCTATCAGCGCATTGAAGCATCCAGACGGTTTCGCAACAGCCCGGCTCCTATGCCTCAAATGGCCATTCTCAGCACCTGCAGAACCATCTACTATCACGACCGTGAACAAATATACCAACATCTCAACATGTTCGTTCCTGAGGAAAAGATAACGAGTCGGCGCGAGCAAGACCACCTGGGCCGATGGAGTACGACCTATCGTCTCTTCGACTTTAATACCAAACGCCTTCCCGCATCCACAAGGAAGCTCGTTACTTGCATGACTGTTCTACCAAGTCATTGGGTTGATTTGCCTTGGTCAGTATTATTAGCTCCTTCGTAGGATCTCGGTACTAACGCGTTCCAGGGTTTTCACCCAATTTCCCAACTTACGAAAGATCACTATGCTTACCGAAAGTTTTCCTAGCGAAGATCCTGAGAAGGATGCTCGAGTAGTTGCATCTCAATGCCGTAAATGTATGAAGTACGCTTATATTACCTTACGCGTTGAGGGTTGGTTGGAAGCACTGTTTGGAGAGTACGATATCGAGTTCGACAACAACCTACGTGCAAGGGACCTTCAAGTGACAGTTATACGCAAGAAGGAAGGCAGTGCAAAAATTGTCTTCATGCCCGCTGTCTTTGACAAAGTCGCAGAGACTATAGTGCCTTGGACCGAGTTTCGCAAGAGCCTGAAGGACGAAAATGGAACCCATTCTGAGGTTGATGGATGATGCTATGGAGATGGGAAAGCTATTATAGTGGTTGAGGACAGCAAAGCGATGTCATGTAATGGATACAACACAGCCGGGCAGAATTACTCCTCGCGTAATCATTGAGTCTCAGTGTTTGGAGCTGCTGGTACAAAGGTTTTGATAAACAAATGTTAGCATTATCTATGCATGAACATCTTCTTTGGCACTCATAGTGACTCTTTGAGGGCTATCGCAGCCCGCGGTCGTATTTCTATGCTCTTTATCTCGTTTGTTGCCAATGCCAATAGCTAGCGTGTATCGACATACACACTATACAATCAGTCCGGAGATCTAACCAACCGCCTGCACAGCATTCCCAGAGCCCATTAACGCAATTTGTAGCAACTGAATTTTGTGGAGGCATAGTCATCATGAATGCAAGATTAAACCTGCACAGCCAAGATCATCTCCATATCCACTCCCTTCCATCAATTCCATCTCCTCACAACCCAGAAAAGACCGCCCCAACAAGTCCTATCCCCAAAATCGCCCAAACCACCCGACTCATTCCACCCACTATAGTCTTTGACCCCGTCGACACCGTCAGCGTTCCATTCGCGGCTGGTATACAGAAGACATCCAACGCCTGAGGCTGGCCGATTGCACTCAAGTTTTGATTGAGGGTGATATTGCCCATAATACATCTTTCGACATCAAGATAGCTCAAATTGGGATCCGTGATGTTGCAGTACTCAAAACAATATGTTGGGCCGTTGGGATCACCTCCTCTTGAGGGCGATTGCGAGTAGTTGGCGATGGGGCCGTTATTGCAGCAGGATTTCAGGATGGTGGAGAAGTTGGCAACTGTGCTGGCGACGCCGCAGCTTGCGCTGGCGGTTGGTGGTAGGGGGATTGCGAGGTTATTGCAGAGGGAGTAGTTCATTGTTGATATGGATTGAGAATATCAAATCGTGGTATGTGATTCTGGGATGGCAAAGAGCTTGGATATGTCAAGAAAGTGAGAGCTTGGGAATCTTGGAGGATTCTTCGAAAAGAAGAGCATTTATTTTACCTATGATGACGGCCTTACTGTAACTTGAATGCCATGTCGAATCATGGTATTTTAGTCTCTAATATGGTTCTCGGGGTGTTTGACGATGTTGTTGCAAACTTGCAGATGCAGCTAGTACGCACTATGGTGCAAGGCTGAAACGCCAGATGAAGATGCAGTAGTCAACAACTGACTTCATGGCGGTTCCTCTGAACATCTAAATTACTCTAAAATACTGCGAGAGAAGAATGGGAAAGGTTGGGTCAGAAGAAACTGGTCGTATGGTAGCTCAATGCAATAGTGTGCTTACAAGATTCAAGCATTTACACTGGCTTCTTTTGGAAATTGTATATTCACTAATAATCTCGTCATCTATCCATAGAGCATTATGCAATGAGACAAAGTGAGGAGTATTCGAAGACTGGAAGGGGATGAAGTTACGGGAGAGAAGAACGCACGGATGATTTGGTGTTGCAGATTTCTTGTCGCGACTTCCTTGACCAGCCTCATCCCATCCACCACCTAAATTCTCATCTTCCTTCCTCCACGCCTCCACAACTCTCCATCATCTACGACAAAACTCCCCCCCGATAAACCCATTACGCATCTCCACCATGGCGCCTGTTCAAATCAACGAAGTGAAAGGCAACCAACGCGACAATCGCACTGCGACACACTCTCACATCAAGGGACTTGGTCTACGGAGTGATGGCACCGCTGAGTCAAATGCCGCTGGTTTCATCGGCCAAGCTGCTGCCCGTGAGGTAGATGAATACTTATATCAATATGTCTTTTCACTTGCTAACCTGGCCTCAAGGCTGCAGGTCTAGTCGTTGATCTCGTTCGAACGAAGAAATTAGCTGGTCGCGCTGTTCTCCTAGCTGGTGGCCCGGGAACTGGTAAAACTGCTTTAGCTTTGGCCGTGAGCCAAGAACTAGGCAACAAGGTTCCATTCTGTCCTATTGTAGGAAGTGAAATATACTCAGCGGAGGTCAAAAAGACGGAAGCTTTGATGGAAAACTTTAGACGCGCAATAGGTATTCATGTTTCTCGAGCGCGTCGCCACTGGCCCCAGGCTAATCACTGCTACCCTAGGTCTGCGAGTTCGAGAAACCAAAGAAGTCTTTGAAGGCGAAGTCACCGAATTGACACCCGAAGAAGCCGAGAACCCACTTGGCGCATACGGCAGAACCATTTCCCATCTCCTCATCACCCTCAAATCCGCCAAAGGCACTAAAAAGCTCCGGCTCGATCCCGCAATATTCGAAGCCATACAAAAGGAGCGTGTACGCGTTGGTGACGTTATCTACATCGAGTCCAATACAGGAGCTGTCAAGAGAGTTGGACGAAGTGATGCATATGCTACCGAGTTCGACCTTGAAGCTGAAGAATATGTTCCTGTACCGAAAGGCGAGGTCCACAAGAAGAAAGAGATTGTTCAAGATGTTACGCTTCACGACCTAGATTCCGCAAATTCGAAACCACAAGGTGGTCAAGACGTTATGAGCATGATGGGACAACTGATGAAGCCACGAAAAACCGAAGTCACAGAAAAGCTGCGCGCTGAAATCGACAAGGTCGTCAGCAGATATATCGACCAAGGTGTTGCCGAGCTTGTCCCCGGTGTACTTTTCATTGATGAGGTATGTATACCGCTTCTCGCTCATATAACATTACTAACCTTTTGCAGGTCCACATGCTCGACCTCGAAGCATTCTCTTTCCTCACCCGTGCCCTCGAATCCCCGCTCGCTCCTCTTGTCATCCTCGCATCCAACCGTGGCATGACACCCATCCACGTCCACACCTCATCTGCTCTACCGGGTGGCGAAGGAACACACCCAACACCCCACGGAATCCCTCCAGATCTACTCGCACGTCTCCTCATCATTCCCACTCACAGCTACAATCCTGCAGAAATCGCATCTATCGTGCGCACACGGGCCAAAACCGAAGGCATCAGCATCGCCGACGCGGCTCTCGACAAAGTCGCCGGTATTGGCACCAAAGTCAGTCTTCGGTATGCTCTTCAACTACTTGCGCCTGCCGCAGTGTTAGCTCGAGTCAAGATCGGAGCACCGGCGGGCGCGACTAAAGGCCAGGTTAGCGTGGAAGATGTAGAGGAGTGTGAAGACTTATTTTTGGATGCGTCGAGAAGTGCAAAGGGATTGGGAGATGGATTTTTGGTGTAGGATCGAGCGTCGTCTACAGTGTATGTTTGCAATAGACGATTCAGCGTAGTGTATCATACAAGAAACCCTTCAATGAGCGTTTCAATTATGGAATGGAATCAGTCTAGCGATTAGAAAGGCGGAAAAAGGATATATCGGTTTAATGTATGATGTACCATGAGCAATACAAGTTTCTGAGCTTCACGCTTCCCTCTAGGCAGGTTAAATCCAAACACCATTCCTTTCTCACATCAATCGTATCAGATACCCTTTCCTACGCTTTTGTCATGCCATGCAATCGCAATTCATAAATCATATCCATAGCCACGACTATTCCCCCACCGTCCTCCTCAACGCTCGCACCAAAATCTCCGACTCACTAAGCTTAACCGCCTCCTCCACGACATACCTGCTCTTGAAACAACGCTTATAATCTAGAACATGTAAGTATGAGAATACAACCGAATCTTACATCCCTGAAGACCATGTGTTGTAAAGCTGTGAACCATAAAACACCCATCGCATTCTATGGTAGCCAGCGAGTGCGATGGGAGATAATATAGTTTTGGTTCATACTCCACATCAACTTGAAGACTCTGAGAAACGTGGTTTTGCACGGTAATCTTACCGTCCCAGTCGACCTTCGGACCAATCCACACCACCGCCTCCAAATTCGGCGATGCCGCCGCTCCTTGTATATATCGCGCGAGTAGACTTGGATCGCGCGGATAGACAAATAACAGCGCTGAACAAAGCAATGCTAGTGGTGAAACTGCCCATGTACCGTTGACGACGTGTATACGTTCCTCGGGCAGATAGGTGTTTACTGTCTGGTCGTTCTGGCTTACTTCCACGCCTTCGATTTGGAGATGCGAGTCGTGTTGGGTAAGTATGGTTTCAAGAAGTCCAGATCCCGAACCTACGGATAGCACTAGATCGCCATGACCGGAGAGTTTGTCGGCTATGGTCGCGATGATGGTGGTGGAGAGGCTGAGACAGCAGTCGGGATGGAATGTGGGTGAGGATCCCAAGGCGGGTAGCTGGAGAGTGGCTTGTTGTTGAAGAGGTGGTTCAGTGGTCATGTCTTGGTATTGTATAGCATTTGTATGTCTCTGGATGGCGTGCATTTGGTCCTGGATATATGGTGATTGATGAATGGTCGGAGGGCGAGAGTGGGAGGACAGCGCTGTATCGGACCTGGCATTTTGGTGGTTTACTTTACGGGTGGACCCGAGGAGAGTACATGGAGTAGCAATACGAGGGATCAAAGGATTATTGCAGCAGTACATACCTACATAGTACATGCATATGCAGCCCAGCCCTGGCATTGACATTTACATGGACTTGATCTGCCTACTAGTAAGTCAAAGATTGAAGCATTCGCCATTTGAGTAGTCTGGGGTCTGAGATGCGGGGAGAGAGAAAGAGTCCACTCATCATCCACCACATGCAAGCTCACAAGCTCCAGACTGCTTCTTTCCCAAGCTTCATATCGAATACCACAGCTAACCCGAGACTGTCCTTCATATTGTATTCCTTAGTCTCAAGGAGAATCATCTTGTCATGTCGTAGCTCGCAAACCACAAATCAGACCTCTTGGGCCTAGCCCAGCCACCCACCACCATCCCAAGTCTCCGTAAACAAAGCTCCATTCCTTCTCAACACCAACAGCTGCAAGGCTGAACAACCCGCCAATACCTCACGATGCCACGAAAACGAAGTCGAAATCCCATAGGATTCACCCCATGGCCCGTAACCTTCTTCGTCGTAGCCATACTCGCTGCTCTCTACTCCTCTCTGGTATCCTACCACAACATCATACCCTCTCCTCCATTGAGTTCTGCTCCACTCAGTGGCATAAACTTGACCGAAGCTTGGCATGATCTACAATTCCTCACCAATGGCTACCATCCATACAATAGCCGGAGAAATGATGTCGTGCGGGATTGGTTGTTGCGGAGAATCGAGCAGATTTTGAAAAGAAATGGTGCTCTTAAGCCAGCTAGTGCTACTGCGAGAGATCTGCCTGCGGAGATCTTCAATGATATTGAGAGTAATCTCGCCTTCTCGTCATCGGATTCGGCTCTTAGTGTTGCGTTCACAGGCACGAATATTATAGTATATATTCGCGGGTCTGATGATGAAGCGGGAAGAGCTTGGGAGCAGGCACGAACATCAGACGAATATCCAAAAGGTGGTGTATTGGTAAACGCACACTTCGACAGCGTGCCGTCTGGTTTTGGAGCTACAGATGATGGAGTTGGTGTGATATCAGTGCTTCAGCTCATATCGTACTTTACTGTCCCGGAAAATCAACCAAAGCGTGGAATCGTTGCTCTTCTGAACAATGGCGAAGAAGACTATCTGAACGGAGCTTATGCCTTTTCTCAACATCCATTGTCCAAATTCCCACATACCTTTCTCAACTTGGAAGGAGCTGGCGCAGGTGGTAGAGCAGTCCTCTTTCGCAGCACTGACACGGAAGTGACTAGATACTACAAGAAAGCTCCCCGTCCATTTGGCACTGTGTCCAGCTCAGATGGATTCAAAGCCGGTCTTGTGAGGTCCCAAACTGACTATGTCGTGTTCAATGGACTACTTGGAATGCGTGGCTTGGATGTCGCTTTCATGGAGCCTAGGTAATGAGGCCTTTAGTGGATGCCTGATTATATACTAACCGGGAGCAGGTCTCGATACCATACTCGAGAAGACTCCACTCGATATACATCAAAAGGCTCCTTATGGCATATGCTTTCGGCAGCTATTGCAACTGTCGAAGGCCTTGCATCAGACACCAGTGGAAAATTTGATGGCGAGCCTCTCGAAGAGGGAATGGTGCCAGCTGGTAAAGGCTCAGACTCGGTTTGGTTTGACATCTATGGACGATCCTTTGCCGTCTTTGAGCTTCATAGCTTCTTTGCTGTGTCGGTAACCTTGCTGGTCGTGACTCCATTTATTTTGATCGCACTCACTGCATTACTGTCTCACTTTGACAAATGGTATCCATTTACCTTGAACAAATCGATTCCCGAGGCAGACGATTCTATTCCCATTGACGGATTGAGAGCCTTCTTCCGGACTCCCATTGTCTCTGCCATTTCCACTGCAGCTCTTGTTGGTCTTTCGTTTCTTTTGACGAAGATCAATCCTTACATCATATACAGTAGCGAATATTCTGTTTGGGCGTAAGTATATCAAACAACTTCCTCAAGCCCTTGCTAACATATCAAAGTATGTTCCTCTCAGCCTGGTTCGTTGTTTACTGGTTCTTGATGCGTGGAGCTGATGCAATGCGTCCATCAGCACTGCATAGGTTCTATACTCTAATGTGGATGTACATTGGAAACTGGCTTCTTCTGGTCGGTGTCACCGTCATGGAAAATAACCTCAAGATGTCTGGTGGATACTTTGTGATTATCTACTTTGCATCAGTCTTTGTGGCCTTATTGATCTCCTACCTTGAGCTCTTTGCCCTTCCTCGAAAGACATCTTATGCAGAATTGATCGCAGGCATTGATGCTGCCGAAGCCTCTTCTGTGAGAGCAACAACAGGGGAAAGTGAACCTGGAGAGAATCATGATCATGATGATGATGCCACCGAGAGAACCTCTTTACTACGCGATGATCGAGCTACTGGCTTTAGTTCCGGCTACGGCACTCGACGACGTCGTTCAACAGGTCTCGACGAAATTGAGCCAGAAGTTTTCCGCGCTCTACCTCGCCCATACAGAAAAGAACAAGCCTGGAGTGGCAAACTCCCATCATGGACTTGGCTTCTCCAATTCCTCATCCTCGGCCCCATGCCAATCATACTAGTCGGCCAACTTGCCCTCTTCACTACGTCCGCCTTATACCAAACCCCAGCAGACGGCAGTCCCGTCTTGAACATCTACATTTTCATCACTCTCCTCACAGTCCTTCTCCTCGCTCCAGCAACACCCTTCATCCACCGCATCTCCTTCCCACTCCCCACCCTCGTCCTCCTCATCTTCGGCGGCACCCTAATCTACAACCTCCTCGCCTTCCCCTTCTCCGACTCATCACGCCTAAAACTCTACTTCCTGCAATCCGTGGACCTCGACAGCGGAATCAACAGCGTCAGTCTAACCGGTCTAGATCCATACGTCCGCACCGTCGCCAACGGCATACCCAGCGCCTTTGGCAAACACATTTCCTGCGACGAAGGCGTAGACTATACAGCCCGCAAGGGCCTCACCAAGTGCTCCTGGCCTGGCCTCCCGCCGAATGTGCTTGAGCACTCTAAAATCCCGCCAGTGCAGAATTACTCGTCGTGGCTTACTTACACCGCTACTCGCGAGGCCAATACGACGACAGCACACTTCCGCATCGAGGGCAGAAACACGCGCGCCTGCCGGTTACTCTTTGATACACCTATCGAGTCTTTTCACGTCGCAGGGTATACCGTCGACCCACGCTTTCCCGCCGTTGGCGAGAAGGGGTGTAAGAGTATCCGCCTATGGACACGTGAGTGGGGAGGTGCGTGGGATGTGGATGTGACGTGGAAGGCTGGTGTGAAAGGAAGAAACAGCACAGGCTTGGATGGGAAGGTGGTGTGCTTATGGAGCGATGCTAATGAGCCGAGTACGATACCCGCATATCATGAGGTGCTGCGGTTTATGCCGCGGTGGAGTGTGGCGACGAAGTTGAGTGATGGGTTGGTGGAGGGGGTGAAGGTGTTTAAGATTTGATGTTTGAGAGTTGATTGATATGCAATGTTTAATGTTATATATGCTGCTATGGCGTTGGTGGTTTGATGGGATTATGTGCTCTGACGATGGTGTTGTTTATGAGACATGCTCCATAGATAGTATCTCCAATATTAGGATCACGAGACCACTGAATATAAGATACTGTCTTTTCCATGGCATTGGACAATTCGAAGTGCTTTCATGCCCCTCTTGATACATCCGTAGTTTTTGCGTCTTTGACGTGAGACCGCATGGGTAAGTGGAATGGCACATTTCCCATGAGAGGAATTGACTACCAGCAGCTTCTCAATATGAGATGCCGTGTCTCCTATTGCACTCGAAAATTCGAAGTGCTCTCATGTACCTCTTCAGGTATTTGTAGTTGTCTGTCATTAAAGACGATGGCTGCCTCAGACTGTTGTGATTAACGGAAGCTATGTCGTCTTCGTACTCGACAATTTGCAATCCTATGATGTCCCTATCGATGCATTCGGAGTAGTTTTGGCGTGTTTGGCGTGACTGTCTTTTACTTCAGAGCAGCACCAACTCCTCGTCTTCCCGAACCGCCCTCATCCAAGCAAAATCTGTCACACAGATAATTGACCTCCTGACCACATGTGTCTCTTTTCTTTCGATCATCAATGCTATGACCACATTTTGGCCGCCAACCGCAGAGTACCCCTTAGCCAGACCCAAAAACTCACTAGGTCCACTGCTGATGCTGTCACGTTCTTGAACCGAAAGATCATCATCCAGATAGCATTCCGTGGACAGCCAAGACGGTTGTTTTGGATGCTTTTGCTCATCTAAGCGCCACTCATTGGACTGATCAGGCTTGATGTACAGCTTGGCAACCTCTCCCTTGAACAGTACAGCCGGAGCGCCCAAAGATTTGACGATGTCCCAGTCCAAATCAATCTCGAACATGTCCGGCGTATCATGAACTTGTGTGATATAATCAATATAGAAAGGCTCCGCATTCCAGCTCGCCCAGGAATAACTTGGGAACTCAAGATGTATCCGTTTAGCCGGCTTCATATGTCGCCATATCAATGCCCCAGCACCACGACCCCATTGCATTGGCATGCCATACCAGTTGGAAATACCGAATCGTTCGGAAATCACAGTCACACATCCATGGATGGCATTTATCCTGTCACCCTCGAATGTGAGTTGGCGTTTGTGATATAATGTCATCACGTTGTTGAAAAGAGTTCTGAATTTGGGCGTCTTGCTGACCTGCCCGATTCCTGTCGGAAAGCCAATCTCTTGAGTCATAAAAAGCCGATCGGCAAGTCCATTTCTGACTAACGGGTCATACGAGTACAGAGATTCCCTATGTGTTGATCGCGTGCAGCAATAAAGTACTTCTTGGTCTGTGAAGATGAAGCACCGAGGAGATAGCCAGCCTTCTTGGAATGTCCATGCTCTTTTCCACCAAGTTGAGTCAGCGATCAATCGCTTTGCAAAGGGCCGCGCAGTTGTAAAGTTCACTCCTTGGAGGTCAGTAATTCTTCTGCTTTCCTTCCGCGTTCCAGAACGCACACCAGGAAGCCCGGCATTTGCATCGTCACCCGCAGCTGCGATGATGGTAATCTTTGCTCTCATGTATATGCTGTCCATTCTCCCAATGAGATAATCTTTCATTTTTTTGCTCTCTTGATCAATGCAGATCGAATCAACCCAAAGATACTCAATGCCAAGCTTACTACAAAACTCAATTGCGTCAGATATAGTCGCCGGTAGATCTTGAGGAAGTTCAGTGCTCAGTACTTCATTTTCGTCCACAAGCATCTCAATATCTGGCCAACTCTCGGAATGCTCAGATCTAATATTTTGGAAGTGCGTGTAATCACGTCGTGCTGCACCCCAAACATAACTTAGAGCAGCGTAATCTGTACTCGAATTTGCAAGCACTACTCTCCTATTGGCAATGT
Source organism: Microthyrium microscopicum (assembly GCA_010405405.1). Classification (NCBI taxonomy): domain Eukaryota; kingdom Fungi; phylum Ascomycota; class Dothideomycetes; order Microthyriales; family Microthyriaceae; genus Microthyrium; species Microthyrium microscopicum. The sequence goes on along the minus strand of MU004243.1, from coordinate 248,018 downwards.
CAATTAACCAGAGATACTTTTCCACAGCAGTTGCATCAACGTCACGTAAGAAACACTCCTCGTGTTTGTCCAAGCACAGATTCAAATGGCCTTTTAGCTCAGAATAGTCTACTTCTGCAGGAATCAGTCTACCACTCAGTGCCTGTTTAACGAGGCCATTAGAGCAAGGAACGAATTTTGTGCATGTAATAGCCATTCCTGCTGTTGGAGTCTTGGACCCAGGCCCACCGCTGTGGATCACCATGTCAATCCAAGTAGCCGCTGGATCCTTAAGGTAGTCTTTCAATTTTATCATCGGCAAGTCCTGACACTCCTCTGTATCACCGCGCATGCTTCTCAACATCACAATGATTTCGTTCAGTTCCGGGACGCACTCCGCATAAGTCCAATGGTCTACCGGCGGTGGATAAGGTTCGAATTCAAACTCTTTGTAATCGACGTATTTTGGCGGCATAGCCTCTGGTCCAATGACGGATGGAACTTGCTCAAGGACGTATTTGCAGAATGTGCAATGGCTGCTGCAGTCCTGAAGTTGCGAAAGCGAGCCGAGTTGGATATCGTCTCGCATACGACCAGCACTTTGTTTCTTTGCGGGTGCAAGAAGAGTATCCAGATCTAAAGCTGCGCAGACGGTGCAGAGCGTGCTGCTAAAGTCCTTGCCGTGTTGGGCTCTGCATTTTCGATCGAGTAAGTTAAAGCGCTTGATTGTTTCCGCATTCGGTGACGTGACATCGGCGGAAATCTCCATGATGACCCTGGAGAGATATACTGTTGGCACCGATATGTATGGGAAGACAGTCAAATAGTCTCATTAGATGATTAGACTATGCCGGAAGGTATTCTCTCATTCACGATATCTGTCTGTAATTGAGACTGGCCGATGTCGCAGTAACAAGCGGGCCTCAAGGCTTAAGCAGTGGTTCAGTGTTTTGATTGTGAGGCATTGGATCAGGCTGTAAAGTGTTGAATCCTACTGTGATGTTGTACTATTGTCAGATGAAGAACAAGGATCTAGAAGACTCTTGCAATGGAAAAGGACCTCTATAAGGCTGAAGTACAAGGTTTTCTAGTCCTTTTCTCTTCTTCAGCTTGGATCCACAATCATACAACCCCTGAAAAGTGCCACATGGCTTGGAGACTGGTTGGCGACTTAGCCTAGCTGCACTGTGCCCCTTTTGTCTGATTTGCCACGGCCATATGATTGGTTCAAATGACCACGAGCGACGCACATCGAATCTCAACCGGCGCCAGCGTGGCAGCGTCCCGTCTTTGGCTGCATCGAGAAGAGCCTCATTCATCTTTAGCCGCACCTCATTCGCTGTATCAGTCGCACAGGGTCTTATATGCAAGCCACTTCAAGTCTTTTCAAGCTTGGAGCACATTCAATTATTGAGCTCACGAGCTGACTCTGGAAGGTTTGGAACTCTTCCATCGAAATCTCGAAATAATGCACACTTCGAAATAGGTGCTGCATTCACGAGTACAGACTATTAGCATTGGCTTGAAGATATCCAAGGTTCATAACTAGCTGGTCGTTCCAACCACCGAGTCGTTCCGTTTCTATCCTACTGACATTGCAGCCGTAAACCTTTTAGATCCAGTAACAATAGTTTTTCAACATAAAGAATGACGCAGTAAACTAAGTTTCGTCAGTGTCTGGAACAGATGTTGTCGCGGGTTTCATGGTCCCTTACAACACACACGTAATGCTGCTGAGAGCAAGGAAACCCAGGTCCTGATTCAACTACATGACCTGTTACCGTTGTCCACCTGCCTGTAAGATGAGTTGATCTCCAAACCAACAATAAGGATCATGGAGAGGTCTGGTAGGCCAGTAGCAATCATTCCAGGGCGCGCGTCAGCCTTTCACTTCTCCACTTTTAAAACAGAACAACTGCCATTTCTGAGTGGTTTCTGAACAAGTCGACCAGTATGTGGAGTGGCTTGCAATTTTCTTTGCTCTGGGCCTCGTTTTCTTCTTTCTTTGACAATTCGGCAAGTCAGTTTTGCATCTTTACTCCCCTCACTTGAGCAACATTCTTGCAAAGCTCTTCTACATTCCAACAACTCATCGTTATATGCTTACTCTGGCCGTGGGGAAGCACATGCTAGCTCTCAGGACTGAAACGTTAACTCTGTCGATCGTTTACTTCAGAGCTGCTCAGGAACAAGGGAAAGGGCTGCTGTTTAATCTACATCCCCTTCATTTCAACGGTTCACGAAAACAACCTGCAGAGCGTGCCTTTTCTATCATTCTTTATCATCTTTCAATCCTCCTGTTCCAGGCTATCAGGACAACACTCTTTCAAATGATTATCTGTCTACAATAAACACCATCTGCAGCAGGTTTACGGGGTCGAAAATCTCTCGTCTTTCATTCTTGGGTTTCTTTCTGGACGTTCATTACAAATATTGGGAAAATGGCGGTTCAAGGGAAGAGACACATAAGGGGCGAGTCCATGTCGTTACTAAATGAGAAATCACCACCATCAGAAACCAGCGATTCGGATTGGGATGACCATCATGAAGCATCAGAACGACTATTTCCTCAGCCTTCATTCGTTTTGAAGATAATACGGCCATGTCTACGTTTGACATTACGACCATCTCTTTTACAGTCGACTGTACTACGATCATTATGGGCCATACTTCCAAGTTTTCTTCAATCGAGTTTGAGTAAAGATTCCCATAAGCCTGAAAGGTTAAGACCAACTGCATATCTCGATGGAATGCGTGGTTTGGCTGCATTTGCAGTATGCCTCTGTCATATGGCCTACACATGTTTCGTGATTACAATCGGATATGGATATGGACCACCAGATCAGAATCGCAACTTCCTACAACTCCCTTTTATACGACTATTCTACTCTGGACCACCCATGGTCTGCGTCTTTTTTGTCATATCAGGCTATTCACTATCATTCAAACCGCTCAAACAAATGCGGAGCCACCAATATGATTCTCTCCTAACGACCATGTCCTCTTCAGTCTTTCGACGAGCACTCCGCCTTTTCGTCCCAACAATTACCTCGACATTCCTCGTTCTGTGCATGCTACGTCTAGGCTGGTTCGAACGCACCCGTCCACTAGCCATTGATAAAACATTCCACCGCAATGTCCAAGAATACCACCTAGAGCCCCAACTAACCCTCAAACTCCAATTCTACGACTGGATATGGCAAATGTTCAACTTCATCTGCGTCTTTAACTGGGCCACTTTCTCCGGCTCCACAAACTACGATCTCCATCTCTGGACCATCCCCGTCGAATTCCGCGCCTCCCTCATGCTCTTCCTCGCTCTCGTCGCCCTTGCACGTCTACGTCCAGGTCTCCGCCTAACCTTTCTTTCCGGCCTATTCCTCTTCGTCATGCGCAATGACCGCTGGGAACTCATGCTATTCTTCAGCGGCATGTTCCTCGCCGAACTCGATCTCATATCCGCCATCACCACACCACCTACCGTCGCACCGCTTCATTCCTCCCTGCATTCTCTCAAGTCAACACGCACAATCCTCTACCTCTCCCTCGCAATCCTCTCCCTCTACTTCATGTCCCAGCCTGACGACCACTTCGAACTTGCCCCCGGCTGGCGCTACCTAGCAACCTTAATCCCCGAATGGTGGAGCGAAAAATACCGCTTCTACCAAACTCTCGGCAGCATCGGTCTCATGCTCGCCACCACCCGTCTCCCGCTGCTCCAAGCGCCATTCAACACCCCCATAATACAATATCTCGGCAAAATCAGCTACGCGCTCTACCTCGTCCACGGACCAGTCATGCACGTCGTCGGCTACATCGTCGAAGGTTGGGCATGGTCAATCACCGGTGTTGAAACAGAGAGTCAATACGTAGCAGGCTTTGTACTTGCCGCGTGTATCAACATACCACTGATAATATGGGCTGCGGATGTGTTTTGGCGGTTTGTGGATGCGCCGAGTGTACGATTTGCAAGATGGGTGGAGGGCAAAGTCGTGGTTGATGTTAGTAAGGAGAATGGGAGAATATTACCACAGTGAAATAGCGGTATACTGTACATTTGATACGCATTTTTTGAGCGGAGTTGGGTATACCATTCTGAGCCTATTCTTTGACACTTTTTGGAGTTTTGGGGTTACAACGCAGTGCGCCGTTGATGTTTTTGGGAATATAGATCTGAGATATAGTTTCTTTTGTAGAGTAGTACGGCATGTTATATTGCTGTAGGATAAATATTAATCCATGATACAATTGTTACCAGTGGCATATCCAACTTTTATCGTTCCAAATCACTGATGTGAGACGATATCATATTTTATATACTTTCCATCTAGAGTGAACTTCCAGTCCGTGACATTGGCACCAGAAGTGAGAATATATCTGGGGAAGTAGAGTATTTTGACGAGTACGAGTATTTGATAAGAATCAATATGATAGTCATATGCATATAATAACATTGCTGAAAAACGAATCATCATATCTAGACAAGATCTAACCTCACCACGCCAGTCCCCAGACTAATTTCCCTACAAATCAGCCTGTACCGACCGGGCGTAATAAGGCCTCATCTCATTCTCACAATTCCGCCCTTTCGCCTTTTGATTACAGTCGCCAAAATTGACAATGAAATCTCCCGGCTTATAGATCCCATTATCATTCGCCGCCGTCGCCTGCTTTTCATGATAACTGTTCATGATATTCTGCGGCACCAGGGCCAACTTTGCCAATATCGTTCCGTGCCACTGCACAATATGTTCCAGCGCATGGCGCTCTGCGCGCTGGAAATTATATGTGCGGTACAGCGGGTCAAACCAGGCGTCGAGGAAGAAATGGGCCCAGTCGCCGTTGCGGATGATAAAGGACTTTTCGGAGAGTCCTTCGCGGTCTTGGGTTATGACGAAATCTACTCGGTCGCCTTTAAGGCCAGCGAAGGTCTTTATGACGCTGTCCGGGGGCACGATGGGGACGTCGGTTACCATGAGGGATTCGAGGCGTTGTTTGGCGAGGATATGGGTTTCTATGCTTAGTGTTGGGTTCATTATGAGAGTGTGGGGGTCAAGGTTGAAGAAGTAGGTGGCTTCGGGGAAGAGAGTCATGGCGTGGCGGAGGGCGGGTACTTTGGCCCAGGAGGAGGAGCCATGTTTGATGGTGTAGTTGTTGGCGGAGGGAAAGAAGGTCGCGTAGCCTGGTCTTGTTAGTTCTTGTATTCATCAAGGAAAGTGTGGCCTACCATGCTTCTTTGCGTAGTCTATCCGGTTCTGCTTGACAAAGTCGGCTATGGGTCCGTCTGCGTCTGCTTTTTCGTCTAGAACAGTGACGATGACGGTCTTTGCGTAGGCTGATCCGCCCATTCCAGGTACGCTTTTGGGCGCTGATTTGGGGGTTGAGGATGAGCCAAACAGGCGGAACAGCATCCAAAGAGTACCGATGACACCTAAAGCCCCAAGAACAACGCTCCGGGGAGACATCTGTCTGGCTTTGTTGCGATTGACATTGGCGACATATGGAGAAGCCTTCTTGGGAGGTAAAGCACCGCTCGGCATTTTGTTGACGGCTGGGCCTGCCAGCCCTGGAAGATAGGGTATGGATGTATGAGCACTTCAGGAAGTCGAGCTCGGGGAGTCGTAATGGTCGAGGCGGAGGGTTCGAGGATGGATGCGGTTACGAGAAGTCGAGCATGGCGATGGCAGAGAAGTCAGGAAACCAGGTTCGCACTTAATGGTTACCATAGAATGCGATGGAACTAGCTTAACGAGTGGCAGGTAGAGAGAGCGGTGAAAAAGTTGAGGATTGACGGAAGTGCGAGATGGGATGGGAGTACAAGACAGGCAACTTGGACGTCCACGGTGTTGAGTTGCAGGGCCTCATGCAGGTCCCAATCAACCACCACCGAAGGTCAGAGTAAATGGCGCGCTCCCATCAGCTTCGTTGGCTGCCATTCGCTACATTCTGATATGAACTGCTTGATTTCCCATCGACGGCGAAAAATGAATTATGGAATATGGAATACGATGGGAGTTAAAGAGTCTGAAGTTTAAAAGGTGAGGTGGCAGACATCTCACTCGCTCGGACAGCCATTTATTTTGTCGACCCGTTGCATTCTCATGCATTTTTCAGTCTCCGTTCCAATCGATTATCATAGATGAATAGGCTATTTTACTTTTATTTCACCTTGTAACAGCTTCGAGTCTTCGTTTCGTACAGTTGAGCAGTGGCCTATATCAATATATCTACCAGTTTTGCTCCCGTGGACCTGTATTAGGCACATGATATCGTACAATCATCATCAATTCTCCATCTCAGAAATCTGTCACTCTCCCATTATAGCTATAATCGCTTCCTGGACCCCATCGCTGTGGCTCATTCTTCGGTCCTCCTACTTCACCAGTCTTTGGGTTGGTATCACCTGCAAACTCAGGCGGCGCTCCTCGTCTCAGATTCGGATGGACTTCTTCGCTTTTCGTCGCTTCAGGCGTCGTTGACTCTGATGATTTCAATTCGCTTGGCTGTGACTCTTTTGCTTCTTCGCGGGGCTGACTGAATGCGCCAGTACTCCGTCGCTGAAGCTCTTCAAATATCTCTTGTTCTTCTTTGGGAAGTCGAGGTGGCGAGGCGGTAGGTCCAAACGATGCATGCCGTATGTGGAGAAGAAGGGAGCGCGTGGGATGTGGAGGAGCAATGCGGCAAGCAGAGCGAGAGATTAGTCTGATAGGCATGATGTGTAATGAATGATCTCTGTGATCTCTGACAATTGAAAAAAGTTGTCGAGAGTGACTGTGAAGAGAGAAAAAGGTGGGATTGAAGATTGATGATGAATCGTGGAATCGGCTGCCAAGAAGCAGATTTAAACCTCGTGGCAATTTCCTCGTGGCTTCCATGCATCATCCATCCACTCTTCTTTCAACCTCACTTTTAATCGCTGATTTTGTATGTAAGTCATTCACAATTATCATTTCGAGGCCAAACGTGGAAAGAAATAAATTACATAAGATTGACTTCCACTTCCAGGGACTTAGACTCGTGCTCTTAATGTCTACCCAAAGCCTACTCTAGCTATCCATATCCAAATCTGGCATTACTCCAGCAAAATCTTCGAGAGAGAGAAAACGTTCATGCCATCATTCTCTTCATCATCACCGGCTTCGCAGGCGCCGCTCCCATAGAAGTCCAATACGAAGCACAAGCCTTGTCATACTTGGCCGCATCAATGAACTTGATCTCCGCCTTGTTATCATCACCAAGCAGAGCCAACGTAGCCTTAGTAGAATCAAATACCGGCCATCCCAACTTCGTCAACCCCTCCTTTGGATCCTTTGCAAACGCTGCCCACCGCTTCATCACATTCTTGCTAAGAGTGTATTCCTCCTCAGTGCTCTTTGGCAAATTTGGTCGCTGGCCGTCCATGGTACCCCATACAACACTGAGTTCTCCACCGTGCTTTGTGGTGTCTGCGTTGGAGTATTTTGCCATGAATCGATAGCGCCAGGCGCCGAGTCCTTGGGCTTCGCGGTCTGCAGCTGCTCGGCCTGGTGGGCAGGAGAAGCCGGCGTTTTGTTTGGCTAGTGTGTCGGGATCGCTGCCTTTGCCTGTGAATGCTAATGCTCCGCCGCCGGATTCATTGTCGTTGTTGCCGATTAGGAGAGGCTGTGATTTGGTAAGTAAAGAGCATGTTAGAAAGGCAGCGGGATGTACGTACTACTTTGATGAAAGCTCCACTCTTTGCGCGTGCAGCATAGTCACTGAAGACTACTTCGTTGTCTGCTGTTGGTGTAAAAGGGCTGGACAAGTCAGTCTAGGCTTCAGTCATCGCAGCACATATCTTACCTCATGGGTCCATTGGAAAGACCTGGACCGCCTCGCATAGCATTCAACACATCCAACCATGGTTTAGTGCGAACACAGTCAACAGAAGCCTGGCCTACAGTAGCGCATGAGAGTTTCTGCGCCATATCCGCCCATGCCTTGGTGGTTCCATTAGCATCCTTGACCATGCCATTACGTCCAGCAGAAGCACCACCAGACTGAGCAATGATTCCAGTAATGACCGGATCCTTCTCCTTAGCCCACGCATACGCATAGTTATCAACAGAGAAGCCACCAGCACTCTGTCCCCACAGAATGATTCTGTTAGGATCGCCGCCAAATTTCTCAATGTTGGCCTTGACCCACTCAGTCGCCAGACGCTGGTCGCGCAAGCCAACGTTCTTGTCAACACCGTCGACTCCGCTGGGGAAACCGAAGACGACTAGGCGGTAGTTGAGGGTGACGACAACGACATCTTCTGTCTCGGCGTATACGGAGCCGTCGAATTCCTTATCCTGCGCTGTGCCGACGTTGAATCCTCCACCGTATACCCAGACCATGACTGCTTTTTTCTTTTCGCCAACTTGTGGTTTGGTCCAGACGTTGAGCGCTAGACAGTCCTCGCCGGCGGGGTTGGTAGCTTGTGCTGCTGTAGCGATGGCTGACATTGGTCTAGAAATCATCAGCGTCAATTTGCTACTGTATAAAACATGAACTTACCCAGTGATATTGGTAAGTATCGTCGGGCAATCCAGGGAGAACTTGTTCGCAGTGAACTTCTCCGAGCTCTGAAAAGCCACTGGCTTCGCAAAGCGTCTTGCACCAGAAGTTTCCTGTCCATAGCGAATGCCCAGATACTCTGAGACGCCTGGCTTCAGTGCAGAATCATGGCCTTTGTAGGTACCACTGGAAGTGCTAACTTCCTGGCCGATTTCCCACGCGGAGCATGTGCTGATCACTAGCAGCAGTAATGCTGATATAGTAGACTTTGCCATATTCAAGACTTCTGACGGAGAATAGTCAAGATGTTTAAATATTTCAAATTACCACGCAGTGGGCACTTGGCTACATATCTATGGAAAATGTTTCTAGAAAGAAATCCACTATATCATTAAAGATATATAACCCACGCAATTCATATTTGGACGAAAGCTTAGACGTGTTTATACTTGGGTATCATTGCAAATCGGAAGATCCGGCCGCTTTGGCCCTCTTGCAGTAGATATTGAAAACAATACCCTATTTGGAAATTCCGGTTCATTGGCGTAGTTCGCGGCTCAAGAACGATTGCGTAGGTATGTTGATATACTCGGATCGCGTTTATACAAGAGAATTACAACAATGCCATGGAAACTCCTACTACATTGAAGATAGTCTAATATCTAGCAGTGGCTAAACATGGATTCACATCTTGTTGCACTTGCCAAACATGCTCTTTGGTCAATCAATGGTCAAACTCGAAACGCGGCTTGGAACCATCTTCTCCTTACACTCAAAGCACAGATTATTACATCTCATATCCATTATAGTTCAAAGAAGCAGAGGAGTTTTATTCCGCCGACTATGTGAGTGTCGGAGTAGCCCAGTCAATCCACTTCTTGACATCAAATTTCTTGTCCGTCTTCCACATCTCCGTCTTAGTCTCAGCCTTGCCAAACAAGAATCGCTGCGCAAACAACGCAATATCAGGTCCTTGGTTCGCAGGCAACGAGCAATGACCATGGTTAGACGCTGTATACCCAATTGAGTCTCCAGCTCCCAACGACTTGTAAATCTCCTTCGCAGCCGTTGTGCACGCAGCTGTACTTGGTGGTCCCAAATAATCAATACCCGTGTTCTCAATGACAAGCAGACCACGTGGCGCAACCAGGCCCATGAGCATATGATGGTCTTCAGGCCAGGCGTTGACGTTCTTTGCATTTTGCGCAAACTTGGGATTGAACCACTGATCACCACCGCTGATTTGCACTGCGTCTTCGACTTTGGTCCCATTTCTCTTCATCTCAGCTACAACACGCCAGCAGCCTGGGCCGCCGGATCCACCTTCTTGAGGCAGCGTGAGGGAGATGCGCTCGTCAAAAGCACCAGAGGCCAAGGCACCCTTTCCGTAACGTGAGCAGCCTGTAACACCAATTCTCTTAGGGTCGAGTTTTGCTGCGGCGCCAATCTGTTCAATGGCGTCGATTACGCGGCTGACACCCCAGGCCCAGGCCATGAGGCCGCCGGCGTTGTGGTTGGAGCCGTAGATGTTGAAAAAGGCGCCTTTGCCGTGCGGTGGGTCGCTGGGGGCTAGCTGTTCGGGTTGGAAGTTGACCACGGCTACACCAGCGGGGATCGCAATGCTGGGCATGCCAAAGGCAATGATCACTGGATATGGTGCCGAGCCGCCGGTGGGAATTCTGACGCTGGGAGACATGGTGATGGTCTTGCCGGCTTCAGTGATCGTGATCTTTATGGAGTTGCCGGAGAAAGTGGCCGATACATTAGCGGGCTTGGGTGGTTTTGGACCGAGTTCGTAGCGAGAGAGTAACTCGATGATCTCCTGGCGTCTGCATTGCCATTGTGCCTTGGTGGTTACTTTGGCACCGCCGACGGTTGTGAAGGGGTCGGGAAGGGTGGCTTTGTTGTAGGTGATGGTCTCCGGAATTTTGGCACAATCCTGGGCGGCAACGAGGCCAATGGCCGAGAAAATGGCAACTGAAGAGACACGCATGATTGCTATCTTCTTCTTTCGGCGTTCAAGTTGGTCTGTAAAGGAATGTGGGTGGACGCCGAAGGCCTGGCTGGCTACAGCGACAGAAAACCATTATATCTCAGTTTTTCCGTAAACTGGACATCGACGCCGGAGAATTGATATGGAATGTACTGAATGCTTTAATCCAGGTGTAATGTCCGGCTATTTAGTAGTAGGCCCTTAATTTGAAGTGCCCTATGAGCGATCTTGTTGCGCATTCTGGTGAATGTTATAGGAGCGGCGTTAATAACCAAGACGTGTATTAATCTAATCAATTCGCGCAGGCTCCTTTTGCTCCGGCGGACTGGCGGGTTTTACTAAGATTCCCAGGTAGAAGTGCTTGTCAAAATCTCGGAATCCCGGTTCTCATCCTAGATTTGCTATTGGTGTATAGCATAAAGCGTGTATGATGGATCTGTCGTGTTGTCATACAATCTAATTACTTAGTAGACAAAGTTGTTCCGTCATTGGTGTTGCCTTTGGTCGAGCATTTGTCCGTGGGTGTATCTTGTAGATATGCGATGCTTTATGGCAATAGCACTTTCAAATCACCCATTTTAGTCATTCCAAACAAGTTGATGACTTAGGCTATTCGCTGAACACCAACAACTCGGTGTAATCGATCCTCAATCTCATAAAGTCTGTCGTCAATGTCATTAAAATTCATGCCAAAGTCTCTCATGTTGCTAGTCTCCAAGTCAGTACTTGCGCTGTCATCGCATGATTGTACTTACTAAGAGAAGCCGTTGAATTGCAAACTCATTCTTCGTATCGTCATGAGGGACTGCGCTTTCGTCATTGAAGTAACTGTTTCCTTCTTATGAACCCAGTGCAGTCTTTCCCTAAATCCACATTTTTTGTACCCAGCCATGCTGTATTCAGCCACTTCGAGGTCTTTGGTCCCATCACCACTGCTGTAACCATAATATGCCTCATCGTATTTATCAGAAGATTTCCTACGTTCGGCATCAGGATATTCTAGGAAGGGACGTTCCAGTATTATGAATTGTTGGATCGCATGCTTGTTGGTCCGCTGCATAGCTCGAAATGCCACGTCCAGAGCCGATTCTCGCTCCCGTTCCTTTGCATCGGTATGTGCAGACTGGCGGCGCCTCTGATGGATCCTCCGCGCCCTTTTCAAGGTGGATCTTTCTTCATATAGAGACTGTTTGAGGTTCGTAAGATGGTCTTCGATCTCACTCTTTGCAGCCGAAAATGTTTGCAATTCATTCCAGAATACTCGGAGTAAGGTAGCCAATGTAAAGGCAAAGGAAATGAAACCGATGATAGTAGAGGCAAGACTGATGGGTGCAAGTTGTGATTGGGAGGATATGGCGACGCCCATTTCTCAGATTCTTGGCTGTTTGATGCGTGCATGACAAGTTGATGGATGTTATTGAGACAGGATAATGTTTTGCATCATGATTGATTCTGTGGAAGAGGTTGTAAACATGGCTGGGGTTCGTGCTGGGTAGTGTCCCTTCGGAGCTCTCCTACCTAGGTATGGTAGTCCTACGGAGGCTAGCAAATTAGTTGACTAGGAATTGCCAGGTTTGGAGGTTGGAGATGCTTTCTAAGCATCCACCTGATATTACTACAGAGACCAAACATCGAATTGGCAATTGAATTGCAACAATCGAGTATAGTATATTGATCAAGAAAAGGAGTTGCTTGAGGGCGCCTTCCAAAACTCATTATTGGAGCTGGAAGACCATCTCGGGAGTTGCCGAGCAGCCACATGGATCTCTCCACAAATCTACAACAAGCCGAAACCTCGTTCTTGGCTTTCTTAACTCTAACTTCATCCTTCTCGTCGCGTCCGACTCAAGCATCTTTCACCCGGCCGTAATTGTTACTGCGGTGCCTACGAAGACTTTCCTCTCGTACCGCTCATATACCTTGGCGAATGGCATCATCGACACACAAAACTTCCATTTTGACCACGGAATCTTGGATATGCAACATCAACAGATATTGGCGGCTCGGCGGGTAAGAAAAACGGTCGGACAATGAGCATGTGCAACGTCTTGGGACTTCTTGGAAGTGTAGATCAATGAATCTAACTCCTTGATGATTGGACCTATCGGCGACTTGCCGTCCAAGCCGCAGCAATGCAGGAATATGATGCAGCAAAGATCTGGATGCTAAACTCCCAACAGTACCATCACATCATCATCTCACGAGATCTAACCCGACAAGAAAATGGAATGCATGATACGAGTGGCGTACACCGCGTGAATGCCCCTCATGGTCACGAAGGGCTTTCGTCTTGAAAGGAGAGCGCTTAGACAGATTGATACTGTGCGGCATATTTCAATGTGAGGTCCCGCCCAGTAGCTGCATTTAGATTTAAATGCAAGATACAAGTCGCCAGGGTTGATATTAGCGTGGCAACACAGCTGTCTGCATGCTGCTGTGGAATGCGGAGACCAGCTAGCCTTTTGCTTCATCTGCAACTCCCCCCACGACCATATTCAACCTTTACCAATCGAAGCACCCACGGTTGACAATGAACCTGGTCCACAGACATTTAGGCCACAATCTCACAGGACCCTGGAATCTAGTATCTTCAATACTTCTTATTCGTGCCACGAAGATAAGATCATTTGTATCACGTCCATCAGTTTCTTCAACCACAAGATAAGTGCCAAGGACGAGCATTTTCATTCCTATTTGGAGTAATACGTAGAAAGATGGAATATCCAAGAATCTGGATCACAGCATAATGATTTCTAAATCCATTCCAAGCGCCCGATTGGACCGGTCTTCAATTTCCGTGTCTGACCAATGCTAAAGTGTCGTAACGTCGTAAAAGATAGCGAATTAGCCGCAGCTGCTTTGCCGTGTGTCGAGATGATCATTTCTCATCGGGAACTTCGACCCAGTCGGATTCTTTTGGATCGCCTCCAAAGTGAACAGGTCCAAGCTTGAGGAATCGACGGGCAGAGCCATTGCTACTGACGCTGCTTGATCGACGGTCCTTGACTGGGACGACTAGATCGGCTGGGGCGGTAGTGTCGATAGCAGAACCGTCGACGGCAACGTTGTCCAAGATTGGCTTGGAAGCGGTGGAAGACATGGAAGATGAACGAGAGTCTTCCTTGGGAAATCCGCTGGATGATTCAGGTGCAAGCACCAAGAAGGTGGAATCGCGACGAGCAGTAGACATGTTGTTGATTTGAGAAAGTGATAGAGTTGCGGTTTTGGTGTAGAGGGTGGATATTCGAGTTTGATAGCAGAGAATGATGCTTTTTATAGGAAGAGTGGTTTATAAGTTTACAAAACTTGGACGGGGCGAAAGGACCTCAAATAGTCACTGTCCCAAGAATGACCAGATTAGGTGACACGGCAAGCTGCTGTGAGGTGGATTGGATTACTGGATCGGCGAAAGCAATAGGTCTGCCTGAACACGTGGGCTACCTGAAAAGATTGGTTGATTGCAATTGGTGTTTCAAAGAGAAGGTGTCGGTGAATAGATGATCTAGTACACAACTGGCAGCGGAAGGCGAAATCTTATAGGCAAGAGTGAAATGATTACGGATGGCAGCAATGTGGCTGTACTTATACGCGCTGAGCAAGTACCATGAAGACGTGACCACGCCAACTTGGCCTTGCAACGCGGCAGCCGCAGTTATCGTGAAAGTAGTTCCCGATCACCCAAGAATGACGATCAGAAGCTTGACCTGCCACGCCTGCCTTGAAACATAGGGTAACAAATGCATCTGGCGGGTTGAACCGGAGTCCAGCAAGGGTATGTCCTCTCCAGCCAGTAATTCTGGAGTATTCAGAGTATTTACCATCAAGGATGGCTCAGGAACCTTGCGACTAGCTCCCGAATGGCATACAACTTGGATGGAGCTCAAAAGATCCACGGCTCGTAAGCAGCGGCAGGAGAAATGATGAGATGGAGATAATAACACAACCGGTACCAGACGGAAGTTGACATCCGCGTGGCTTTTACATCGTGACCATTTCGCAGTCCAGATCTGGCCAAATGACGATCCATTCTTGAACCAAGGAAAGGAATGGCTTTCTTGCAACTTCTGAGCTGAATATCGGACCACAATTGTTGACATTGCATCACCTACCCAGAACAGCAATACTTCAACCTGGGTTATCAACATCCTTGATACTGCATATTGTCTAAAAATGCCCCGCAAAACAGGCTTGGAAAAAGCAATTATATGATGATGCCCCGCGTTTCGCTCTTCACGTGAGTCTGGGGAACCGTTATCCAATATCCACTTATCCGGCTTTAGCCGTTGTGTCATTTCAATTAGAGCAGCAGTTAGAAGATATATTTATATAATACTTGTACCGATAGCCATGAATGTGACAGCCAAGACTCAGATATATGCGCTTAGTGGCGTATTTAAAAGCCATATAAGCAAGAAGGTCGCTTTCATCGTGGAAGAAAGATAAGAGATGTTAACGTGCTTGTGGTCGACAACTACCCGTTCAATGCCATGCTTTGGAGTATTGGAAGCATTACGGCGTTTCTTTAGACGAAATGAACATAATGCGCTGCTTAGGTAGTTAATATGCAGGATGATAGTTTGAATCGTTACGTTAGTTGCCATCCTAATTACTACTCTACTTAAGTACTAGTAATAAGAGCAATACCTTCCCAAGGTTGCTTATTTCCTGTTCAGGTCGGCTAATCGAGAACAATAAAGAGCGGTGAAGAATAATGCAAACTTGTGAAGAACAATACAAAGTCGTTGAAGAACAATATAGACTCGTGAAGAATCGTGCAGAAGCGTGAAAAGTTATGCAAAACTACAAAGAAATGTAGTGCAAACCCGTTAGTTATATAACAAACTATGCAAATTAGCCCTCACAACTTGAGTAAAATCATTAATTTTCGCATGGCGTAAGTTGACACTTCAAACTCCGTTTAATACGCAGCTACTGACATCCTTTCTGTTGTTGGCCCAATGGCAAGGCGCTTGACGTAATTTAGCACCTCAAACTCTCTTAAATAACGCAGTTATTAACACTATTTCATAGTACGAATCAAGAGATTGCAGGTTCGATCCCTGCACAAGTCAAAAATCTGTCAATTCGACATTTCTGTTTTTTTTGGCTGCATGTATGCTTCTGAATCATGATGTGAAAAGGCTTTTTTTTGAACGAGTTATGTGGAGTATAGTCGTAGGTATATGACCATATGCGCTACAGGTACGGAACACCTCCTGCTAAAACAATGTGGCTCTCATTTTTTAGTGGTTAGATAAATGATACTGTGGGGCAAATCTACATGGTCACGTAGTATACTTTATTTCATAGGAGCTAGAATGAACATGTATGTGATAAATCTATTTGAAGGTTTGGTTTTGACAAAAGTTCGTGAAAAGTACACCGGTTTATGTGCATAAGTACAAAGAGGTGGTATAATTCTTCAACTTCTCCACCAGTAAAGGTCCTAAGAGGTACTTAGTAGTAACCTTTGATGCATACATTCTAGACCAAAAATGTCCAGAAGCTAGGAAAGACAAACTCGTCCTCAAAAATGCGTCTTACTTGGTCCAAGACAAATTTTTCAACCTTGCCCACATTCTTCAACACTTGCTTGCCCCCATCCTTGAGCCCAATCTCACTCTCCACGCGCACTTCTTCTAATAGCCCACCTAGCGGGCCTCTCTGCTCTTCCTGCTCGCCACCATCTTCGCTCGTCGTTCCACCTGCTCCTATCACTGTCACGGCGTCTTCCGGCGATAGAAAACAGCAGCTCACTTTGCGATTGATGTACGCCACTATGGCTACACCGTCAAATGAAAAGCCAGTTATGTGCAACGTTAATGGGATGCCAACGAAGCTGGGCATTGGATAGTCGAGCAGTATTTCAGCCGTGACGACTAGACTCATAGGCCCGTGATAGCGCACGTGAGCAACTACTTGGAGGTCGTCAGGATTACGTTCCGGTGGTGCTGGTGAAGTTGCGCGCTCTGACGCTAAGTGGGAAAGGTCGACAGTGGGAGCGGCAGATGAGCGATTACTGGCTGGTGACTGGTGTTGCGAGGGCGGACGGGATGGTGGATCCGCTGAAGAGGGCGGAGTGCTTGAACTTATGGAGGTGGAATGCTGATGGGTAGGCCGGTCGGGCATGGTGAAATGCCCGCCGGCCATAGCGGCCAGGGGGGTGGTCGGGCCTGCACTACCATATGGATGATGGTGGAAGTATGATAGATTGGTAGTGCCGCCTGGAATACCAGATGAGAATCGTGGGCTTGGAAGGGTAATATCCAGGGGATGGGTTAGTGATATTGGTCGCTGAGATGGTTGCGCAGCTGGTATATGAGCTGACAATGAGTGGCCATGTCGCACTTCTCCTCTGTGATGGAGATTTCCAGCCGCATTGAGGTTGTCTTCGAAGTTGCTATTACGCTGCTGGGAATTTGCAGATGAGCCAGGGACCCCTGAGGCGGGAGCAGTGCCTTTCTCCCGGATTCGTTCGTCGGTGGTTTGGCTGGCATTGCTGTGGGCACTCCGTGCATCATCATCGTCTTCTTCGTAAAAGTCGGGCAGAGGGTCACAGACATCCTTGACTTCAATTTGTGGTGGCTGATCTCCAAAGTTGAACGCTAGTACTTTGACAGAATGAATAAACCGGGGAAGCGGAATAGTCTGGAATCTGTCGTGGATGAATTGTCGGATAGACTCGGCCAGCTTTTCTCCTTCAGGCCCGCCAGTCAAGGTCTCCCATTGGATCTCGACTGACATGATCAGTTACCCCGATGGTAGCAAAGGATTTTGCCAAGTCACAAAATTTATCCGGTGGGCATATGGTATTGTACCCGAGTTTCGCTACAGTAGAGATAAGCTTGAAGAGTAAGGCTCGGGAGGGATAACTGACCTGAGAAGTTGCAGCAAGTGAATATGGGTACCCTGGCTAGCTCGAGATGAGGCAAAGGCGTGATAGAGGCTGGACATGTCCTGTTCTTAGCGATCTGGTCGCATATGGAGTGCTAGGAACAGAGGCGGCAAAAGTGACCAGGCGAGGCGGTCAGAGCTAGGCCTCAAAGAGGTTCTAGGTGTGGTATGATCAGTTGGTGACATATATTAGAGGATTCTAGGCACCCAGGTGTGCATTGAACCGAAGAGACTAGAGAGTGAGATGTCGAGGATCAGGAAGCAGGGTCGAGTTCAACAGGTGAAGTGACATCAAAATTCTGGATGGTCTGTGCGCATATCCCCATGGGGTTGCCATTTCGTGGTAATCCTGGAAAGGTTGACATATTATTTCAATTTTGGGCAAGATTACCTCAATGTCTTCTAGAGTACTAGGCTCAGTCTCGCATTGAAGGATCGAAAGCCTCTGTTTCGTGGAATGAAGCGATTCTATACCGGCGTCCCAATATTTTATTTCATGTTTTATTTATATGTTGTAGATTTAAATATCGCAATTAGTTGAAAGGTAGGATCTTAAGAAAGTATATTAGATTTCATAAGGCCACTGACTAATATTTAGTATAAGCTATTTTGGTCTTAATCATGAGTGGACTATGGCTAAATGTAAATATAAATGTAAATTAATAGTATGTATTAGTATTATAATAAATACGTAAATAATCTAATTTAGAATACGCTACTATTCTAAATAGCGCCTTAGCATATTCTAAATAACTAGAGTGAATATTATGAATATATTTAGAGATTCGTTCCTAAATTAGTAAGCAAAGCTAAGTCTTATCGCTAAGTTAGTAATGTAGAGATTAGAAGCTTTGCTAAGAAATCGCCAAAGGGTTGCTAAGGAATTACTATAGAAACGCATAGATAGGCGCTATTGCAAATTTATTAGTAAAAGTATTATGAATAATTCATTAGTGTATTCCTTACTAATATTTATTAGTATTTAGAATACGCTACTATTTAGCGCTATTCCCTATTTATTTATATTTAGAATACTATTCAATTTATTACAACACTAGTATGTATGAAAATATACTTATTAGGGATGGTTAGCAGCAGAATTCCTACAGAATTCTTCTCATTTTAGCGGTAATTACTAACCCAAAATAGCTAGAAGAAGAATTTAAGCTCACAACGCTAGACCTTAGCATTAGCGTCACGACCTCAAATTCTTCTCCCTAAATAGGCATAGTAGCTACCTAAATAAATATAGTAACACTCTATAGGCGCGTAGTAGTTCTTACTCTAGATTCATTAGCTTATTTACCACAGGCCAAAATATATAAGCGCGCTCTTTTAGTTTAATATTCACTCAGTACCAGCTTTTAATGCTACTTAACCTATTTTTGGCTAGAAACAAAGCAGAAGAATTCTGCAGAAATACTGCTTGCTGACCATCCCCATTCCCATATCTTTTACTCAACAAGCTGATTCTGAATATAACCGCGGGAAGACATGTCAAGTCGTGAAGGCGGTATACTACCTTCTGCTGGGTCCTGCGCTGTGCTGCGTGCTATGCATAGGCCAATGTTAATCCGCCACCCTAAAAATACTATCCCGCCTCCATAGTAATCCAGATCAGCTGCTAGTCCCAAATAGGAAATATATATAGTTTCTACTTTCTAGAAGTAATAAGTGCTAGCGTACAGTTATGCCGTTAGCGCTATTAGCGCTCCTAGCACTTAAGTAGTATAAATCTTAAAGTATAACTTTTATTACTATCTACTACCCATAGTAATTACTCTATCTTAAAGCTATTTTAATTAAAATTAATGCTATTTAAAGTACAAATAGCTGATTCTCTACTACTATACTTAACTCCGTAAAGCTAATATAGTTATTCCTCTACTACTACGACCTTTATAAATTAATAGTATTATAGTTCCTCTATAAGATTCGCATTTTCTACCTCATCTATATTCTTTATACGCTCTACGTATAAGTACTATCTTAACTTAAAGTACCTATAATTCTAATAATAAAGTTAGGATTTTAGTAATATTAAGATAAGTAAGTATACTTAGCGATACTAATCCTAATAAGTAGCAAAAGAGACATATTTATTTCCTATTTAGGACTAGCAGCTGATCTAGATTACTATAGAGGCGGGATAGTGATTTTGGGGTGGCGGGATAGTGTTTTTGGGGTGGCGGATTAACATTGGCCCTATGCATACTACTAGTATCTGATAAATTCATGGCTGTACACCACTATAGCCTGTACTGAAATGAACTAGAATTCGAACACTTGTCTGGAATATCTTTTTGAGGGATTATCATGACAATAACAGATCTGCGTTATTAGGCTCGGAAGCCTTACAGCGGTTGCGGTCGCGGACCGCACATGGCACGCCTTGCCAATTTGCTCAACCATTCCTTTCCCTTCCTCGCATCACCCTTGACTGCCAAAACATGAAGGAGAAATCAATTAACATAATTGCTCCTACGACGTCTTGACACTTGGCTTCGACCGACGCCCTGTCTTCGCTGTTCTACGCGCAGTTGTTGGCAAATCGCCTCGACGCGTTATGACGTGTTTTCAAGGATGCTAAGTGCGCACTTTGGACAGATTTTCGCGATTGAACAGTAGTGATACAAGTTTCGTCCGTCGGGTAGCTAAACTGGATCAGATAGAATAAAGCTAATGATCGTGAAGCCCAGCAAGATGTTTGTTACTGCTAGGATAGAACCATGGCTTCAGACGGGGCGGCCCGTCCAGTGGGTTCTTTAGATGGAAAGGGCGGGAAAAAGTAATGGGATATTTCAATTCTTGCAAAAGAGGACCCTTGAGGTAAGAACACGACAACCCAACAGGGCAATAATTAGACATCAGCTTGTTGTGCATCCTTTCTACGCTGTCCAACGTGACGGTGCCTTTTTTTGACGCGATTGGAGAAACAACGCACAGCAGTTGAGCTTCTTGATGTGACAGCCAGCAAGGTATGGACCCTGGAAGCCGTTAGAGAGCACCATTGCATATGTACTTTCTCTAACAAACCGATCGTGGCAAGCTCGTAAACGTTAAAGCTGTCTTTGCGACAGCTTTGTCCAATCGCCCATTGGTCGTCCACTCAGGCTTTATGGCCAGGCTGTTCCATCGCACGTCGTTGGTGGGCTGAAGCGAGAGTGCTGCAAGTTCATGCTTAAGCGTCGCGGTTATGAAAACGAAACCAACCTGATTATTATTAGGACTGTGGAGAATAGCAAATTCACTTGTGGAGAGACAAGCAAAAAATAAGCTGGATCTGGTGTAGTTTGGCTGACTACTACCTCTCAAGCCTCTCTGTCCCAAACTCTCTTACCACTCAGTGAATCCGTACACGCTACGGAGCAAGTCAACCCGCAACCCGTGGCAAGTTGAACACCAAAGCCGTGGAAACGTCAGCAAGTACCAATCGCTTGGCAAAAAATTCAGTCGAGCAGCCTCTTGGCTGTCTCTGAACTGACAAACAGGCACACGCACCAGAAAGTAATGAGGACCAAAAAGTCCATCGGTTTAGAGTCTGGATGAAGAACGATCCACGGCGAGTGATAGCGACCGGCTGCGACACACGCAAACGATCAAGTTGTTAAGCTATTCTATCAAGCTAGCTTCAAAAACTTAGCTTCCGACTGACAGTTTGACTGGTTTGTGAGACGAGCGATACCAAAATGCGATTGGCGAGGCTGGCTGCAGCATCGTTGTACTTTGGTGCAATGGGCCACATTAGCCGCGGATGCAACGGCTTAACGGCTCCCTAACGTTGTCCAACGGCTCCTGTCACGCCAAAGTCTCATGGTTTGTTCCTTGATCAGCCCTTTTTAATCCTTGCCAGACCACGCAGCTCTACCAAATAGGAAATCTCAAATGGCTCACTTCGTGAGCTTACAGTCTAGTGTGTGTGTGTCGAAACAGCTGTTGCTCAGGTCTCACATACCATTGTATTTATCGTTGTAACGGCTTATGCCGGCTTCCAAATTTCTATGGCTTTGCAAGGGAAGATGAGGAATCTGGGGGGTTGCCAATGATAATTGACGACTCGGATTTGATGCACTGCACAAGTAATGCGCTTCGATAAATATGGGGGTATTGGTACAAAAGTAGAAACAAGTGAAGGATCTCATCCCACGCAAACCAAGGAAAAAGGAAACACGTTACCGTATGGGCATGTTCGCAATGCCCACCAGTATTCGTTACATCAGCAGAATGTCGCACGCCCAGAAAGAACTTGTGAAGTTTGAATAGATGTTATTCGTGAGCAATTCCTGTATGACAGGGAGAAGCTGCAGTGCCTGCACAGTTTGCAGCAGGACTAGGAGGGAAGAGTAGAGGAGGTAGGGACGGGGGCCTTGCTGTTTCCACATTGCCATCCTTAACGCTTTGCATGTGAAGCCATTTTTTTGTTCTCCCTCTCTCTTTTTGAACGATCCGTCCCGTTATAGTCTGGTGCATGTACTCAATGCCTTCGCCTGTGCCCCTTCTGGGCCAATTAGTACAGGGTTCAGTAGTGGAAGTAAACAAGAAATGGAAAAACACATGAAAAGAATAGTTGGAAGAATGAGCCATGATCTTGCGATCAGCCGTTGATTTCCTAACGCCGGCTCAACTTTTTTCCCATTCTGGAAGAATCTGATGCCATCCAACGCCTGGAAATGCTGTTGCGAAAATTCACCGTATCGCTTTGGTCAAGATGTCGGCCGTGAGAGTTTTTAAGGGCGGTGACTCGTTCCGAGGCGCGCTGAGTGATAACGAAGTAAAAATGACAAGGTGGTGTGGGATGAAATGTGGGCAAATTGGAGGGTGGTAGGAACATTTGCCGGGAATTGAGTATCTCCATGAATCATGGGAGGGTGTAGGTGATAGCGATACTCGGAAAACTCTCGTAGCTGTCGTCCGCGACTACGCGGTGTGAGAGACAAAAAGAGAATAGCAATGCGACGAATTCGCCCATATATTGTCGCTGCTTCGTCTATGGGGTCGTGTGGTGATAGTGCTAGTGATTGCGTTAGCAAAAGTGTTGTTCGTGCAGCCAATTGACCACCTGAGCAAATGAAAGCGCTTCCGCTGTGGCAATTTGAGGATTCGGTAACATACCTGTCATCTACATTGATCGCACTTTTCGTCATGTTTTATTTCCCGTCTTTTGACGTCGCTGCCGGTGCAAGTTGTTCCTCTTGCGCGGGATGTTGAACATGGTGCAACGTCGTAAGTGACATGATCGCACAGCCAAATGCGAACGAATTTTTGACACATATTTTCAGATACTTGTTCGAATCGGTAGAAGTTAAATTTTGGTGGATTGGGTCGTGGTTGGTTGGAAAGCTGAAGGTAGCGCTGTGGGGCGTAGGCAAGGAGGCTCAAGTTGACGCAAGCTCAGTCGATCGTGTGGGTAGGAAAGGTAGGGCAATGTTGATGTACGCCAAAAAGTTGACAAGAAATTCGAGTGTTGATTAGAGGTTTATGGTGGCGGCTCTAAGTGGTCAGTGACGCTTATGCCAGGCACTTTGAGTCTGAGAGTAGTACGAATAGTCCAGAATATGATTCGAGCTTGGAGTACGTATGATTGTACGTATGATCGGTATGATGTAGTAGGCAAAGCCAGATCACCCGCAATAGTGAACACTGAGATTGCAAGAGGGAAAGGATGTTGAGATGAGAGAAATAGCAGAGCAATAGTAAAGCGCTGAACAATGAAGCAGAAACAGAAGGGGGCAGGATCGACGGTTGGTTTTGAAAGACCAGGGAATCTAAGAAGCGGCCAGGGCTCTGAAGGATGTTTTATAGAGACAGATTCAGAGAGTCAAGCCAGACGAGCCAGAGGCAAGCCAGTGCAAGCAGTGACAGGGCCCGAAATGACGGTACTTTGTGGATAAAGAATTAATTGCACGTTTGCGACGTCGAGTGCGTCTGGGTAGTTGGTAGGACAGGCCTTTTCCGCGTTGCAGGCAAGGAATCTTATCCGTATTAAGCAGCCAGAAAACAAGGGGGTTTTCCTCCAGTCGCCAATTGACCAGTCAAGCCAGTCGTGATTTGACCTGTTGATCCAGGAGCCAGAAGAAGCTCTTGATAGTAATGCTATAGTGTCTAGAACAAATAGTATGTACTGGTAAGGTTCAAGAGTTGTTGCGTTGACAAAAATAACCCAACAATGTTATGTCGTAAACTTGGACAGTTTGGCAGTGAAGGTTGTAAAAGAATATACAGGAAAGAGTCTAGAAACCTAGCACCTCTTCAAATACATGTGTAAGGTACCAGGTTTTAAAGTTCAAGAGTGCTCAGTGCTCAAAGAGCCTAGTAACTCTACAAACTCGTGCATTGCAGCATGGTCTGGCGAAAGGCGAACCGCATCGCCAAAAAGCCAGAGGCCAAAAGCCAATGCCTCTAATGCAGCAATCCAGCCAAACCCGTGAGCGTGCTGAAACTCGTACATCTTAGGCCGCAGCTTCATGCTTGCCAGTCCAGCTGGAGCCAACACTGCATCCATCAAGAAATGCGTGGGCTTTGTGGCAGCTACCCACAGCGTATGCCTTTCAGAACTCTGGCCAGTCGTGCCAGTCTTCCCAGTCTTCGCAACCTGCTGGCTTCTGTATCATTTGGTTGCTGGGTACTAGGAGAGAATGCATCACAATGAGCAAGTGTACAAATTGGGACTTTTCCTCCGTACATGGGCGCAGAACGGCAACTGGTTGCATACAGCCGACGGAAAGTCGTTAAGGTACTAAGTCGTAAGTCGACGGACAGTGGGCACACCAACGAGGAACAGGACCAGTTGTAACCAAGTTTGACCACGATCATGATTCGCTTTCGCTCGCGCCACAGGGACCAGGTCTTCTTGAATCCTTCAGCAAACGCAAGCCGCAATCGCGATATAAACATGTATTTTCTACCATCTGCCTACTGCCCAGGGCTGTCATGTACGCGGTACTTTGTAGCGACTTTCACTTACCGCGCCCATCAGCCGCTGTTAATTCAGTGAATTAACAGCCTCTCTAACTTCAGCATCAGATATTTGCTCTGCTTGCCTCTTACGGATATACACGTCCCGCTACAGTCTCCATCCGTTATTGTGTCTTCTGAGAAAGGGCTACAAAAACGCCAGCGGGTCAACGGGCGGTCAATTCTCCACTCGCACACATGCAATCGCCCAGTACAGAGCTTTCTATCACTGGTTAGTACAAGTAAATCCCATTGCCACTAATCGGTATTCGGTACCAATGCACTTATTGTAAGGACTTGCTTACTCAGAGCAAACACTTCCTTCTCATGTTTGCTGTTCTTGTCAAATTGTCATCCTCCACACCAATTGTGGAAATCTCTAGTCCACCCGACGATTCGGCCCGTGGTCTATCCAGTCTTTCTTTTGCAAGCGAGCAATTTGTGCTTACACCCGCCCCACTTGCGATTCTTGAACCAAACAATCACGATGCGAATCGAAAAATCGCTAGTCGTTACACCAAAACTTGACCAATGATGATAGTGTGATGGCCTGAAGCTGCTCACGAGATACCATTGACTTGTCGCTCAAACAAATTCTATGCAGCTATGTGCTCGGATCACATTGCAAATCTTAAGCTAAAGTAACAATTCCAACAGATCTCGACTGCCTCAATTTGTATCTTATCAAGATCCTCAGTCTATGCATTGCTTTTTCCCTATGCCCGACATGATATTCCAGGTATATCGATGCTATCAAATCCTCACAATAATGACTGAAGTTTCTAGCGTTTCCATGCATTGAAGATCAAAAGCTTTGGCCAATTTAAGGAGTACGGAAACGTCCCAGCTATTTTGTTGGCCCAGAAATTGGATCCATCATTGGAGCTTGATGTCCAAGCTGAAATAGAGTCAAACTTTGGGCAGGGTTCCGAGCTTGTTGCGCTTGCGTAGATCATCTTTCAAGTTCCGTACCAGAATTGTCATATCGTCCGCGAGTGACAAGGCTGTAATAGAAGCATGGCATCAAACCTTCCAATACAGGAAGCACATCTATCTTTCATCGATCAACTTTTCTGACCTGCCCTTTTCGCGCGATGGCTGAAAAGGGCAAGGTTGGTTGTTTAGCAAGCACGGTTGAAGCACCGCAGGGTTTAAGAGTAGTAGCTGGAGCCTCATGTCAAGGTCATCCCATCTTCGTTCTGCAGATGGACTGTTCGGTTAACATTTGGCTTGATCGTCACAACAGGAAAGCCATGGAAAACCTGACGTGACGATCATCTGTACATTGAAGGATTTAGATATCCAGATATCCAAGAATTACGAGATGATCAGTAGGATGGTGGTTTCTTTCGTGTTCTGTGCTCAGCATATGCGAGCATTTTTGAGACGATTTCTCTAAAGCAAATGTTGAGATCAGAGCGTTCAGTCGTCATGCTAACACTTTATGATACTCAACACCACCAAGCTTAAGACTCCAAGCATTTATCAAGGCCGTTGTCAGGGTAAAAACGCCGCTAACGTTTCATATCAACCAGGAGTGAATTAGTATTCCCTGTCAGGTTGTGTCAACCCACGTGGCCTTGTATAAAGATGGCGAACCAAAGGAGAAGGAATTATTTTATGATACCCCGGCCTTGAAACTATTCTCATCTTCTAGAACCATAGTTACATTGTGTTTATGGAAATACAGCCCTTGAATAAATAAGTGCCTAAAGTACAATGACTATCAAATCTTAAATCATTCAGTCGCTTGCGCTTCTACAAATGTTGAGAACAGGCCTCTTGATGTATTGTTGCGGAAGCGAGCCATTGAATAGTGAACTTGCTCATAGCTTCCAATATATTTGAAGCACACAAGGTTGAATACATTCCGAAGATGCCACCGCCACATGGCAACAAGGTTTGACTTGTGCCCTCGGGATCACCGTTGGTAGTCCAATGATTGCCTAGATTTTGTATGTTTGATTGAACTCCGATGGTACCTCGAACGTCCTGACTTTTCCACAGCTTGCTCGTTCCCATGAACCACGATATCTGAAAAGTGCAATAACATATAGAAATGAAGCATACTAAATGCGACCAATCTTCAAATGAGACGAGAGATCTAGGTTCACGTAAAGATTGATTCAATTTTTCATCACGATACCTGGTATCTTGGAAAGCCGAAAGCGGAAATTTCGAGAGTTACAAACTATATCCAAACTGGTCAATGCAAACTAGCAGTAGCCCCTGTGCTTAAGTCGACCATACCAACGCTAAGCAGGAACCGCGGTGATCATGCAAGAAAAATGTTTCGCACCTTGATACCGTTTTTACCCTTTCAGTTGGGACATGCTAGCGCGGGTTTTTAGGCGAGGTTTGTCCGTGAGCGATAGCGAGTCACTGCCTAAACTCAGAGCGCCACCAGCAATAAAAAGCGCGCTAGCATGTCCCAACTGAAAGGGTAAAAACGGTATATGCACGATTCAGTGCAAGATAGAACGAAATCTGAGCAATCGGATGTCGTTCCACGTTAGCCTACAGGACAGTTTCATGTGTGCTGACTTATAGTGGGCCATCTCTCACACTATACTCAAAAGAAAGCTTTAGACTCCCTAGTTCTGAAACCTTTTCCATGGTGGTTGGGAGGTGGATCGACTCAAAATCAACCAGGTGGCTGGGTAAGCAAATTCTATACACCAGATACACAAAGCTATAGTGGATTCCATCACAGAGCATTTAACGGCCTTTGCTTCGTTGAGTGTTCACACATGGCGGAATCATCGGGAAAGATTTTTTGTCGTCTAACTTGTTCTTTTCAAAGTGCGCACAATGAAAGGAAATGCGTACAGATAAATTCTCCGGTCCACGGATGGGACCTTGACGGCACATGGCAAGCAAGCAAATATTCACGGGATGTATCGGAAGCAACCTTGTACGTAGGCGTGGCCATGGTATCCATGCTTAAATTTGTTCGTTTGGAAGCTTGTGAAATCATCTTGTACACTTGAGATTCTGCAGTGGTTTTTACCTGGCTGCAAATCTGGTCATACCCGCGCCCGACGGGCTGGTAATATTGATAATCTTCAATATTTGAAGACTAGCCTTGAGCGACTGTTTAATGTTATTTTTGGCCCGACAACTATACTTTCGGTTTGACAACAATCGACTATATTGAGGATATCAACAGGTACCTTTGCGAACTATCTCGGTCACAATTTGATATGCAAGGCAGTCTATGATCAAGAGAACTGACAGCTTGTATACTCAAGCTGTGTAGAGAGTCGAATGAAGGCTGAAGGATTATCTGGTTTCTTGTCTTCAAATATCCCAATGTCAATCACCGTCACTGGACGATGAGCATGGCATGTTCCCTTAAAAAGTTCCCTCTTCAGCATCGAATCAATTGTTTAGTTGTTTTATATTGTGTATATCACTGGCAGCTTCCTACTTTACAGTATGCCCGATCTATATATGGTATGTTGTGGTCAATATCAGTACGGAACTAACTAGCCCGCGCCTCCTATCCAAGTTTATACCATTTTACTCGCATCTCCACGATATAATCGTATTCATGTTCTTTCATTCCTCAATTAAATCATCGTCGCTCATTTCTTATTCATCTCCTTCATCTCCCTAACCTCCTCCTCATCTCCCTTCCTCCTAACACCCGCAGCATCGCCATCCCCCTTATTCTCCTCATGCTGATGCAACTTCAAATTCACAAACATCGCCCAGAGTCCAAAGTCATAGCCCAGCCTCAGAATACCGGCCGCAACAAACGCAATCCAAAAACTATCATTTCCCGCAAAAATCCCGGTCAGTGTCGGCCCACACGTGCCTGTCAACGTTCTTATCATACTCGTGATGCCTAACACTGCTGTACGCTCATGCGGCTTTACTGCGGCCGCAATGAATGCGGAGCGTGGCGCTTGGTCCATGTTGTTGAGACCGGTGCGGATGAAGAGGAGGAGAACTGTCATCCAGAGAGAGCTTGGGAGAGGGAAGAATAGGACGGAGGCGGAGGAGGGGACGTGGGTGAAGACCATGGTGTTGAGGAGACCGATTCGGCGAGCTAATGGGGCGGCGAAGATGGTGGAGAGGGAGGCGAGGAAGTAGGATACTGCGGTGATGTCGCCGAGGGTAGACTTGGGAAGATGGAATTTTCGGTCGATGTAGTAGTTTGTTAGAGTGTATGGTACCATGCCGTCGGCTTGAGTAGGATGTTAGTACGGGATAAGTAAGTAGATTTATGGGGCAGAAAGATCTTACCGAGCGTGTCGATGCCTAGAAGGAACCATAGCTTGTACATGATATGGCGGGTTTCAATAGAAATGTCCGCGAATAGTGCTCGAATAGCCCATTGGCTCTTCTTCTTGGGTGCCTCCTTGACACGGATATCATCAGAGGAGACTTTGGGCTCTCCAGTTTCTCCAAGGAAATGTTCCTGTTCTTCCGTCTCTTCTTCGGCGACTGGCGTGTATTCCCGTGCCTCGCAGTTGTCAGAAAGGCAGAGAACAAAGCCAAAATTTACTAGGCCCATGGCAGAATAGATCCAGAATGTGCAATGATATGCGTCGATAGTAGACCACTTCTCAATCAAGAATTGGATGATTCGTCCGGACGCCTCAGTTCCTACACAACTGCCCAGTGAAGCTGCAGTGACATACCACGAGAGCACATCGTTTCTTGTATCTGCGGTTGTGATTTGTGAGAGCATTGATTCTTCAATTGCTCGAAATGGGCCAAAATCTCCTCCAGATACACTGATAACTCCGACGACAGCGGCGAAGAGTAAGATCCAGAAGTTTTCGAATAATGCAAATATCATGCCCGACAAAATCATCAATATCGATCCACCAAGAATAATCTTTCTCCGTCCAATTCGATCCGCAACGATAGTCAAAAGCGTTCCTAGTACAACATCACCAGCCATGGTAAATGTCATAAACAGTCCAATCTGAGTGTCCGTAAAATTGAGCTCAGCAAAAAACAGCGCAAGAATTAAAACCGTCGTGCCATAAGCAAACATTCGAAATGACCTCGCCAGAATAATGAACCACGCATCTCGTCCGGTAGCCCAGACAGACTGGATGCCGAATTCTCGGTAGAGCCATGCGATTCCTTGCAGTGGACCCATGATTGTGGTGATATCGCGGATGTGTTGGTATTCCGCGGGTCCGTGGTGTTTGGTGTTGAGTTTATTTAGGAATACAGAATTGGTATTTTGGAAAATTCAATTTTGTCCGTCAATCCGAGAGCGGAATCACGGTGAGTGATCTCACAATGCATGCTAAAAGTTTTGTGATTTGCCGCTTGAGAATTGACGCATCTCGTACCGGTCTCGCTCTGCGTTTTCCCGATGCAGGCTGATGAAGAAAGCCGCATTTCTGGGAGCAGTTTGGAAGATGCCGAGCGCTGGAAATAACTTAAATATGCTTGAATATCATGGGGCCGGGAATATTAGAGGTTCAAGTATAATCTTGACATTGTAATTCCTTACGAACGTCGGTATGGATGAGGCTGCATTTTCAGCCTTGCCATATAGTACCTGTATCACATGTCAACGTACAGCGAATCATTTGATATCCATGATTGAGATCCCAGAAGTAGAAGAAGAAAATTCTTGCAGATAGCCGCAAATAGCTTGTATAATATTGAGAAGTACAACAGATGCGAAGCAAGAAGCCAGGAACAGGTACCAATGTTCCATCATGGGTATCAGTAGTCGCAGCGTACCTCCCTGAGCGCCTAGAAATGCAGAAAAAAAAACTATGACTATCATATGTCAAATCAATCATGTCTCTGATTCAAAATATTCACATAAAGCTTCAAATCGCAAGGTCAAACATCATCAGCATCGTCGACCCAATTATCTTGCTCAATCTTGATAAGCTCGTCCATACGCTGCTTGTCGAAAATGGTTTCTTTAGGTATCTTGACTTTGCCCATATTAACGACTGGTCCAATTTGTGCGTTCCAGAGATGTCGACGTTCCATTAACCCGCGAATTGGTTCCCCAATGCCGGAACCACCGGGGCGTGCTACACCTGCTGTAGCAGTTCCAGGGCCACCAGGGCGCTTGGCCTGCTTTTTGCCCTTTCCAACATTGCGTGTACGCTTAAGATACGCCTGATTGAGCTGGGTATCAAGGTCATCGGCAATGTTCTGCCATTCTTGGGTGGCCATGCGCTCTTCCGCTATTTCAGCAACGCGCTGTTTGCGGGCTCCGTTGAGAAGCATGGTTCTGCGGAGTTCGCGTTGCAGGTATCTTATGCGCGCGGTGACTTCGTCGTCTTGCACATCGGTGTAGTTTGGGGCGTCTGAAGGAGATAGAAAGCCGGCGTGCATCAGTTCTTCAAGGACTCTCGTGTCAAGGGATTGATAATCGGGAGGTGGCATGTGAGGCGTGCCTTTCCATGTGGATTCTGGAAATTGGGTTGCAGCGGGTGTGGAATCAATGGGCTGTTCTGACTTTGGCGGTTCACCATCAATGTCCATCTCCATTGAACCATTAACGGTCTCTTGTCCTTCTTGTATTGGTCGAGTCAATGGGCGAGCAAGAGACAGCCAACGAGCAGTAACAGGACCAGTGGAGACCTCATCCGATTCAGCGACATCATCATTCATCTGATCGATACTTCCACGGGCTTCGCTTGTGTTAAGTTTAATGGCATCTTGATCAATATACATTGTCCCGTCTTCGTCCGCCCAGATCTCCTTATAATGGCGTTGCCCTCTTTTGGGTATGTCGAATACATGGATACGATCCTGTTGTTGAGAATATACGTTTTGTTTGCCTGTACCAGCTGCATATGGGCTCATTCGCTCCATAAGAAATACCAGATCTTCTTGTGTCATCGGACGCAGATATGGTTCGACGAAATTGGCAAAGGTTGCTCCTGCGACTTGATTCGAGGGTTTTGCATTACTGAAATCCTTGTCTGGCGCAGTTCCAGCAGTCAAATCATGTAGATCCGACTGAGGGTATCTCCTCACAGCATAAATCTCTTTCTTTTCTTCCTCGGTTGTGTCTTCGGTGATTGGTAAAATTTCGTAGATGGTAGAGTCTGGGAACTGGGAAGGATCATCGCCGAATATTTGGAATTGTTGTATAGGAGCAGCAGGTGGTGGTTGATGCTCAAGCTCTTCGGAATCACTAGTTTCGTTGGAGCCAGCATTTTTCATTGTAACGTCAGGATTTGAAGGAGGATGCGATGCGATGGACGACATTGGGGAGGAATGATCTGGAAAGTTTATTAGCACGGTTGGCGCAATGTCATATCTCGACAAACCACGATGAATATTGCCGTCTTGACGAGCGACGCCATGCGCTCCTACAGCCAGAGGTCTCTCTTCTTCGCGATCACGTTTCTTGGGCGTTGAGGACTTCTTAAGTTGTTGGCGCCGTTCGTCAGCCTCGCGTTTGGCCTTTTCCATGCTTCTCCTTTGATCTCGTTCAGATCTTTCTTTCTGGCGGCCAGACAGCTCGCGCATCAATAGGTCACTAGTCTCTTCGCGCAACTTGACAATGCTAAGTAGCTGAGTTTTGATACTGTCAGATATTGAGGTCAAAGCTTGGGCACTAGGAATGGCATTTGGAGAATGGGGAGAGTTTGCGTCGAAGATTTCGTTGAGAGGGCCGTCGGGAAGTTTTGTTGCCAGATCGGGTGGGCTGGTTAGAGAAGTGTGCAGGTACGGGGAGGTGCTTCTTTCCCTCGAACGACGGGTTGATTCATTGAGAGCGGAGACAGTACTGGCGGGAGTACCACTTCGCGATTGGAGTTCACGGGGTTGGCCTTTGGTCCTGGCTTTTGCGTTTGGGCCTGCCATGGTTGAGTGGCAGGATATGAGGTTGCCAAATGGACGGACAAGTGAGGTGAACCTTAGTTGAAGTATTGGGATGAGTTTGTTGTCTTTGTATGATGAAATGCAATGCAAAGAGAGATTTAGTCAACCAGACCTGGATGAATGCAAGGGTGGGGGATGCCTAGTTCGGCCCAGTTTCCAATCGCTCGGCTTACCGAATCGGCTATCGGGGATATGTATCTCTGCGCCTGTGGTACATACCAGGTAGTACCTTCCGAAAAGAAGATAGGCCCATGATCCCATCGTACTTGCTAAAAAGTATCGCAGCTTGATCTTGAAGTTTCCATTAATGATTAGAGTGGAGTGATCTTTTTCTGGTGCTGCCAATATTGATTATTGAGATTAGTTCTTTCATCTACTCGTCAGGGGCAGTACACTTGATAGTAAAACCTCTACAGAGTAAAAGGCTATCTCGTCTTTCAGTCAAAATTCAACATCCAAATGGTCCTGGATTTTTGGACTGAATAATGCCCCTCCCAGTTTGATATCACAATATCAATCCTCATCCTTGAAATTGGTCATCGCTCATGTCCCTTGTTGATCTATTTAGGTTGTTCCTCTCCAACTACTCTAGAGTACTCTAGTCCGTAGTCCTACAGCTTACAGCCAGAATCTTGATACAGCACTTGCTTTCGGCTCCAATTTTCCATATTAACCTACTAGGTTTTCATAGCCATCTGATGGTCAAAACACGCTTCATCCAACCATATACCAATTCTGAACCCCATCTTACCAAATTCCGGGAAAGCCTCACAATGCTCAACAAGCTGTAAAGTGCCCGCGTGCGCTTGGAAGGTATCCCAGTACTCCTGAGCATCAAGCAGTACGTAGGACTTATTTCGCTCTGTCATTCTTGCACTAAGATGTTGCCCCAAAAGGTTACAGGCGGATCAGCCTGAATCGAAACATCTCCAGACTCATTTTACATGCCCTCTGCATTGCTGCAACCATTGCCACTGCCAGTTGGAGGCCTCAACATATCAAACACTCGTGCAACCGTTTCCACTCTTTGGTGTCTTCACTTTCAAACTTGACCTGCCATAAACGCCTGTCATCTCCATCGGGCCTTTACAGTTTCAATCCAATTCCATCCTCTTAAACATTTCAAAGACAAGCCTTGACAAGCTTTACTCTAGCCTGGCCTGCCGCGTCGCCTCTACACATGACTGGCTACCCATCGGCAACTCATCACCCACGTTTGGCCGTGGAACCCACCCATTTATCGTTTAACGTGCCTTACTCGCCCTCACTGGCTGCTTGCCCTCCTCCCAGTACTGAGTACTCTGTAGTCCTCTACCTTTTACCTGCACTGCTATTATTGTTAATGTTCTAGCTTGCTGCTTGCTTCCGGTCCAAGCACTGCCAGATCAGCAAGGGGTCGTTGCGGGTTCCGGATCTTCGAGGCTTTTGGCTTTGGCTTTGATCCACTGTCAGTAGTGCCCGTTCACTCTTCAGCTCCACTTCCACTTCCATCCCCATTATTTCATTATTTCATCTGTCTTAGAGTATCATCCTCTCATGACTTTCTTTCTACTCAACTTGACTTGCTATACTCGACCCAACGACACATCGCCAGCCCTCCCTTTTGCCACCAGTCTTGCATTTATCTCTGTACTATATTCATCAACCGCTGCTCCTTTACCACTCCGCTGTTCATGACACCGATTTGACCGCTGAAGCCGCTGCGCCGGCCATTTTCTGCCTCACGCCATTGTCTCCACGATGAGTACGTAACTTTCTTCTGCGCTTCCTCCATATGAATTACCAGCTCTAATGCTCTGATTTAGGCGCCGACGGCCTTTCCATAGTGACCCTGGTCTTTCCAGACCCGCACTCGTTCTCGATATCTGGAACCTCTTTTCAAGAACTCAATGTACGCGCCTCGTGCAAACAAATTCGATTGCCGTATACTCACCTTCCGCTATAGTCCTCCGTGTCGTTTCGCTATGACCTCCCGAGTGAAGTAATCACTTTGTCGACCACCAACGCTGACCCGAGCAATGACTTGACCGGGCTTCTCTACGTCCCCGAACTCGATGCCGGCAGTAGTTGTGAAGATAAAATCTACCAATACGTTCCTAAAAATGCCACGTCCAACCTACAACTTCCACAAGGCGCTCAATTTGCATTTCTTGCCGTCGCGCCTTGGATATCAGTAACCTGTACACAACAATGGCTATACGCTGCTCGAGACGACCCTCTACGCGCATTTATATTTTTCCTACCCAACAACGAGACAAGCGCGCCAAAAGCCAATGACCCGGCATGGTCCCTGGGAGACAATGGAAAGTGGAAAAAGACATCAAAATTTCCGGTTTACGCCATAGACGGGGCGAGTGGAGGCTCGATATTGAGAAACATGGCGCTTTATTCCGGCAACCTTACTAGTGTACCATTTGGCCATAATCTCGCTGACGATTATCCACCAACTGCATACGTCCGGCTAGCTGGAGCTCTTCAGATGGGTAGGTTCAGCTCCTTACGTTTCGGAAAGCCCAAAGTCTAATTGATTATAGAAAGCGGGACGACCTTGCCTAGCCTCTGGGCGTTCCTCTTAATCGTATTAGGAATACTAATCTTCATAATCGCATCAACATCATGTCTTATGCATTGCATACAGAGAAGAAGAAGGCAACGATTACGACAAAGGGTCGCCAACGGGGAGGTTGATCTAGAAAGACTGGGTATCCGGCGACTCACCGTACCCCGATTTTTACTGGAGCAAATGCCTTTGTATAAATATCCAGTCGTAGAAAAGGACGAGGAGGATCGCGCCAGCAGGGAAACGATTGAACGAAACGAATCACCGAATAATGAACCTAAAGTCAACACTTCACCACCACATATCAAGAACATTTTTACTCAACCATCATGCGCAATTTGTCTGGACGAGTTTGTTCCAGGCGAAAGCAACGTGCGCGAACTTCCTTGCCGTCACATATTCCACTCTGAATGCGTCGATACTTTTCTCCGAGAGAACTCGTCTCTCTGTCCATTATGCAAGAAATCATCATTACCAAAGGGTTACTGTCCACCCGTGTTGACCAATGCAATGGTCCGCCGGGAACGCATGCTTCGGCGAATGCGCGAGCAAATGCCCAACCAATCAGGCGGCCGGCATCAGTACAGCAATCGATCGTGGAATCCGGCAAGCTGGCGCATATGGAGCAGAGAAGTCTTTTCCGCGCCGCGACGAGCCCAAGGCCATCCGGCTATTCCCGCTCGAGTTCCAGCGCCCGTCGAATTGCGTGTCACCTCAGAAGACCCCGAACACACTGCTGCACAGGACGATGATGAAGTGGAATACGTCCAAGTCCCCGACCCAGACAATCCCGATCCGATCCACCCTGATGTCCCGCCTGCTCCATCACCATCCAATGAAACGCGCACTGAATGGGCCCGTCGACGCGCGCTCGCTATGGTTGGCCGAAGCCCCATTGCGGCCGTCTCCACAGAAGCGCTCGACGTAGTTGAGCAACGACGGCCTCGTTGGCGGAAAGCGGTGGGCAAGGTGTGGCCAGGCCTGGTGTAACATGCATCAAATTCTCTCATGACGTCTACGCAGCACTTGATTTTTACATTCCTTTTGCAGTATATCACACCAGCATATGTACGCGCACAGTCTGATTGTTCGTAACGTGGTCGGGCACTCTTGACCAGGCTTTTTGCAAAGCTTATTGACGAGTGCGACTGCTTCTTGCGTATCGTGGAGGAGACCTTCCTGAAAAATTTATAATGTCCAGCTGTATATATTACTCTTGCGAGATACCCATATGGCAGTTGGAGAGACTGTTTCTGTAGTCAAGACAGACTGGAATTGATTTGATATTGGACGTGGACTTGAACTTGGTATTGGCCACTTCAAGCACTACTAGTATTAACAACCATACTCTGATTCCTCCCTGCAATTAGAAGCTTCTTAGATGCCCACTGCTAATCATTACCACGCCGAGAGAAAAAGATATCCAGCACATGCAATTGACATCATCACGTGATGAATTGTATTGCTTCGCTGGCTCCCATGCAGCCCAATATCAAGGTGGGAATGCTGCACCTCTTAACAACTCCCGAACTTCCATCTCAAAGTTCATTTAACACGCATGCTATAGACATTGTTAGGTCCAAAGATGGCGCCACCAGCGCTCTCGAAAGAGCCGAATTATGAAGAGTCAATCGACTTTAACAATTTAGTCAAAATTGACCCCGAGTTCAAGAAGTTGCTAGTACTGAACGATGGCACAATGAATTGGAAAAATCCGAAGCATGTCATGCAACTGACCAAGTGCCTACTCATGAGAGACTTTGGTCTAAAGCTGGAACTCCCCAATAATCGCTTATGTCCTCCGGTATGATTCCACAAGAGCATGGAAATTCGTTGATGGATTTCTGACTATCGAGTTATGATATCCGAATTGTTAATGGAGAACAGGTTCCCGGTCGGTATGTTTTCATGCGCTAAATGAATTGTTCTGAACTAACCGACGTGCTAGTTATGCGTATATCAGCTGGATTCAAGCACTGCTTGATACTTCTCATGAGAGCTTCTCTGATAAGTTTAACCCAGAACGTCAAGTTTTAGGCATTGACGTGTAAGTCCTTCGACACCCTATCTGGAAATCTATCTGACATGGTGCTCTTACTAGTGGTATTGGATCAAGCTGTATATATCCACTCTTAGGCACAGTGGCTCGGCCCAGCTGGCGGTTCTATGGCACAGACATTGACCAAACCAATCTCGACTACGCCCAAAAGAACATCTCGCTCAACGAGCTAGGCCCACGTATTCGACTGCTCAAAACCAACGAACTTGACCGCCTCTTCCCACTCGCCAAGCTTAACGTCCAACAAGCTGACTTCACTATGTGCAATCCACCATTCTTCGCCTCACGCAGCGAGATGCTCGCCACGCACGAGAAAGGGACTCCGCCGTCTGCCGTCTGTACTGGCGCTGAGGTGGAGATGATCACAGAAGGTGGTGATGCTGCCTATGTTTGTAGGATGGTTGTCGAGAGTAAAGAGCTAGGTACTAAAGTGCAGTGGTATACGAGTATGTTGGGTAAACTCAGCAGTGTAAGCGAAGTCGTTGCTCAGTTGAAGAAGTTGGAGTGTCAGAATTGGGCGGTCAATACGTTGAGAACGCATGGGAAAACGAAGAGGTGGGTAGTTGGTTGGAGCTGGGGAGATTTAAGACCACGAAATGTAAGTACCCGTGGAATTTGCCGTGTGTGCTCTTACTCGAGGATCTGATATATGGCTTATGACGGCACCTATTGGTTTATTTTTGGAGAATTTTGGCATTGGAAATGGCACGGGTTTTCAATCCATGGCATTAGTATTGGGAAACCCGATGCCGATTATGAAGTCATTCCCAACAGCATTGATACTCGAAATCCAGTCGAAACTTGCTAACAAGTGTCATAGGATGTGGCAAGATGCGACCTTCCGACGAGAAACGTGCTCCCATTTCCCACGGAATTCTCAATAAGCGCACCAAATCTCTCAAACATCGAATTGGCAGACTTGCTCAACAAATTAATCGGCGAGCTGGACGTGCGCTGGATGTGGAAACAGGAACTTTGGGCAGGCATGGTAGGGGCAAAGAAGAATACATGGTCTCGAGCAGCACGGCGAGAGCGTGCGCGCAAGGCATCAAAGAAGCCAAGAGGTGATGAGATGGAGATTGATGAAGCGCATGACGAAACAGAAGACGATACCTCCATGACAGAGGATGTGGAGCCCGCATTGATTGTCAAGATTAAAGTTGATCAGCACCACGTGTCGCTAAGATGGCTCAAAGGATTCGATGTGGTATTGTTTGAGAGCTTCTGTACTCTGATCAAGCGTGAGATTGACACAAAGTAGATCACAGATGCTCTGTTGGTTTTGCCAAGTCTAAATGATGTCAATTGATGATAGATATTGAAGATGAAATGACATTGAATGACCCTTCATTCAGAGGGCTAATGAGATTATACTAATTACAAATTCATACAATATTTCTTTGCTCCATGGATTCCTTCGCAATGGCCTCTCGCGGCATGTGTTGGGGATGAGATCAACCAGAGTTGATCATAGCTTTGCAAGTAGATGGATACACATCTGGTGCACGTTGTAAACTGATGACCTATAGATGGCTGTCACAATGCGAGTTACGTTAATTGGGGCCAGTAGCAAAGATCCGTGCAGATTTGAGGGTCTTCTTTCACTCAAAGCCTATCCTTTCTACCATAAGCCATGTTGATATCATGATGGTGTTAAGATAGTCATGTATTCTCTACCGAACCTTTCTCGATTCGATTAGCCAAGACCAATGACAATTCCGCGA
Organism: Microthyrium microscopicum; assembly: GCA_010405405.1. NCBI lineage: Eukaryota > Fungi > Ascomycota > Dothideomycetes > Microthyriales > Microthyriaceae > Microthyrium > Microthyrium microscopicum. Next base: position 209,505 of record MU004243.1, on the reverse strand, counting down.
TATATATTGCGCTTTTCAATGATCAGCAATGATGGACAAATAAGAATTCGATCCTCCTCATGGACCCTAGTGTCTATTGAAACGGAGCCGATATACCTCCCACTGCCCTGACTTTTGGTGCCTATTATGGAGACAAAAATACATCTTGTCATGTCAATTTCCCTGGACTCCCTACTGCCCTAAGCGCCAAGTACTCCAGCTTGCTGGTCAGCCTTGTATCAAACAGATTTATAGATTGCTAGATCTGCTCAAGTTCACTGTTTTGATCGACTTCGGAGTACAGGTTTTGAAACGGAACAGGCAAATCGTTCCCTGGGACTTAGTATTGCTGTAATATGAGGCAAAGTAATGAGTAAATCAGGACAATTATGGGACTGGGTCACGGCAGTCTTGACGAATGTGAAGACAGGTCTACTCTATCACCCTAAAAGTGCAAGGTGAAGACAAGGCTGAAGAAATGTATATAAGAGTAGACAAGAGCCGCTCGAAATCAGTCATTCAAATCATCAACCAACAACCACAACAATACAACCAACTCCAACCAACAGTCTCTACTACAAAGTCTCTCCTTACTCAGACTATCAACCTCCAATCAATCAACATGCAATTCAAGTCAATCCTCCTCTTCGTCTTCACCGCCGGACTCGTTTCCGCCCAAGGTACATATTCCTCCACAGCACATATTCTCATTCACAACTAACTTCTTACAGGCGCTCCAGGTGCAGGTGGTGCTCCAGGTGCTGGTGGAGCAGGCGGCCTACCTAAACTCACCCCCGAACAAATCTCATCACTCATGGCCAAATTCGGCGGAGGCAAGGGTGGTTTGCCTACCGGTGCTCCAAAAGCTGGCGGTATGGGTGGTATGGGTGGAGCTCCTAAGTCTCCAGAGCCAGTTCCATCTTTCTAGAGAGTTTGGATTCGTCTGAATCGGTATATACTTTATTTAGTGTAGTCTTACGGGGCTTTTTTGGCTGTACTTTGGACAGCTTATTATAAAATGTAAAATCTCTATTGTAACATCAAGACTTTAGGAATTGATCATCATTTAATGGGTGTTCTTATGGTCATATATGTTGTTGTTGCACAGATATATCGCAGTGATGTCTGATTATGATCGACTGGTCAGACTTTATCAAACAGAATAGTACGCCTCTGTTTTGAAACCATATTCAGCATTTCGATTATTATTCTACAACCAGCAACTAGGATCTTTTCAAATTGTAATCAATCTGATGGTTGAGCTGGTTTCTTCGTTATCTGTAGTTGTAGTAATTTGATCATTGTGTATCAATCTTAGAGTTTTAAATATGTATCTGTACCAATATAGATATCAGCACCGAGAAACAATGCTCAAGGATCTATTCCAGTAGTACCACATCGTACTGTTGAGTCTTCTAAGTTTGACAGATCATCGATCATGACACAAGGAAATGTTCGCATACTACCACACTTGTCCGTTCTGATGCTTGTGGCTTTTCCTTCTCAAACTGCCTCAGCGAATACTCGTCTGTAAGAAGCAATGGCACGGCAGTTACATAACGTACCGATGAAAAGTCTCGTGGTAACAAAACTTCTGGGAAGACATGAAAGTGTCAGAACTCAAGAATCAAGCCAGGTTATGTAGGTCCATATTAGACTATTTCTTCCTCATGTACCGACCATTAATCTATCAAACACCGATTCCTGATTCCTGAGTGTCCCATTCTATATCAAATTAATCGAACAACCCTTGTGCCTCTACCCAGGTACCATGTGATTGATGTAAACTATCATTCATTTCGTTCTGGGCTCGCCACTAGTCATAAGCTCATTGCCCAAAGGGCATCTCTTCACCATGTATTATAAGAGATGAGCTCTGAAAGTGTCATACAGAGCCCAGGCGTATACAATTATGCTACATGAAGGTAGCAATACAAATATGTCCCATTTGATGAGCCCAAAGGCATGACATCAACTTAACAGCGAACAGAACAGGTCTTTCAACCATTAATCTAAGGTAGGTAGTCTCTAGATTAAGAATAAGAAAAGTCGACAGCACTATGATTTGACCGGTGCACTGAGGGAAGGGGATTTAGACCCGTCTGCAACCATGCTCAAAGTTCCTATGCACGTCGGTTGAAGAAAATTCTAGCATTGATGGGAGACATAATCTGAGCAATAGCAGCGACCAGTTCACTCCGAAAACAAGATCCTATCAGCCTCGGCTATCTTCACATTTGCTATCAGATGCGACGACTTGCTACGCGAGTTTTTCGTATTTTCTAAGCGATGATGAACATGATCGATTTGGTGAGACAGACCAAGTTTGATGCAAACCTTATCCACCAAGCACTTCCACGTAGGCGCCCACGCAAACGTATATCCATCCATTTGCAAGTATGACATCGACACTTCTGCAAGTCGTTCGAGAATATGTCGAACTCATGTCTGAAAAGTATTCATGAATAGAACATATGCCCATTAAGCATCTGGTTTGATCTTCACAGTCCTTCTCATATAAAGAACTGCGATGGGGGAAAATAATCCAAGTAACATTCACACCCTGTAGCTTTAAACAGGTTTTTCGGCCCGCTCCTGTTCACTCAAGGAATAATTGCTTTCGCGTGGTTGTGTTCCTGGATTTAGGTACCGTCTAAAGAAAAATGCAAAGGCAAGCCTGTCAACCTAATAATATCAACCGTGCATACATGCATAAAACTTGCAGAAGTAGTGTGCGTCAAAACCTTGATTCATGTTCAACCGATGACTGTTGAGCAAAAGTGACTATCGTCTATAAGAGTACAAAGATAAGCCCTGGTTGAAACATACAATGCCGTATCATATCGACTGAAAATGCATTCCATCGCCGATTGAGCGATTGTTTCCCCTGGCTCTCGTGGTCATCACTGACAGCTGCCAGTCACTTTGAAAAGGTCATTGGATGGTTGCAGCATTGCCATAAGCGCCAAATTGGGAAACTATTTCCTCGCTTACGATATCCGAACTCTGCTGTGAACAATTCGACTGAGGTTCGAACAACTCTAGCCTCGACGGCCCGTATCCTTTGCGATAGAGCCAGTATACTCATGTGAGGGGGCCATTATCATTCTTTGACCCTATTTTGTGCTTGTGTGGGCTGATTTCGCATGACCTTCATGGCTTTATCAACGCCGCTTTCTGCAGGAGATGGAGCGCATGATCGATCAGACCGAGGTTGTAAGTTTTTTGTGGCGACCAACGTCTTTCCAAGCCGAGAATGCCGGACTGGCTGTTGAATTGCTTTTATCTGGGGTAGTCGGAATGTTCAAGTTTCGAACAGCCTTTACCCTTAAGGCTTCTAGCTTCTACGCCCCTGGATATAGGAACATTTTCGGTGTGCCGAAAGGTCAGGTGCGGGTACGCCGCGCTCGATATCCATATTATTCCCATGAATAGACTCACCTAGCGAACCTGATTAGCTTTACCGTTGCTGCGGATTGTTAGCTTCGTAAGCTCCCAGGTTTTAGAGCTCTTTGTATTGTTAGTCTCAGCCTTCCGTTGCTTCCGTTCTGCTTGCGACGGTTTTTGTGATCAAGATCTATTCATGGATGAATTTTGAGATGGTTTATATTATTGGTTCGATCATTGTAGGTATGGCAGCTTCTTGTTCAGAACACCATCGTAGATCAGCGTCGATCAGTACCGAAACCCAGGTTACATGAAACTTCAAAGAACCTCCCATGTCAAAGAAGTATCCCACATAAAACGAATGGCGCATCACAGGTTGTTGAAGGTTTAATTCTTCACCGCCGGCATTGTGTGCGGCCTCGATCAGCCGAATATTAGTATTGAAATTGTCCATTCTGGATGATTGAAGTTAGTGAGGGCACCTATTATTATGTGGCCGAATGACCAGTACATGCAAGCCTGGCGAGGCCTCTCCTGGAATGTTGGAACTTCTGTCGGTTGGGGCATGGACCTTACGCGGTTCTTCGCGTCACTAATTGGCCAAGACGCGTACAAGGTTTGCTCAAGATGGTGGCACAAGTGACGCTTGTGGCGTTGAGTTCCTTGTAGATTTTCTAAAAGAAGCAAAAGAAGGAAAAATACATCGCCAACTGTTGCCCTTTGCGCAGGTTGCGACGTTGACAATTCATGGCCTGCCAGGCTGCCCTGTAGGCCAGACCGAGAAGAACAGGTGAAAAGTCTCACGAGGCTCAGCCTCGCGGGCAGTTTGATAAAAAAGTATACCAAAAGAAGATTGTTTATCCGATGGAAACCAAGTTTCTCGTCGGGTCTTGTCTCGCTTGGTAGTTCAGAGGTGACCGTAGAGGTCGTACCTGCATTTTCTTGTTGGTGTGTAAGATTAGGATTGCCATGTCACGAACCCATTGGTTGAGAGACCAATCTTGAGCTGCATGTCTCTGATGCTTAAAAGTATGAGCAAAAAGTCCATGGCAAAGTTTATGGAGAGGTTTGGTTATGCAGGCCTGGGCAAGTACTTCGTAAGGTAGCCTTGTAGCAAGTTGTAGCCTTGTAGGCATCGAGCAGTTGCAGTCAGAGAAAGCGGTTCACGGCAACCTATCCGGCTGAGTGGATTGATATGTGGATTAGTTTGTCGCGGCCATGGACCCATTCATAGGGGAATCCAAAGGTTTAGCGGGCTTTTCTACCACGATTTTGCCTCTGGAGTTCTAGGATGTCTTGTCGTGGTGGTGTGATGCGTGGATGACGTCCCCAATCCCAGCGACCAATGCTGATCTTGCCGTCAGGTGCTTGCATCCTTTTGAACTCCACTGCACCTTTGCTTAGACTCTTAGCTGCGTAGCAAAATACTCGTTGTTTCGTTTGTCCAACAAGATGAATATCCATGTGTGCCCAGCTTCTCCCTGCACTCAAATCGTCCTTCTTTGTGCAGTTTCTGGTCCTTGGTGTCTGTCTCTCTCTCTCCCTTGCAGCTCTGTTGTGCAGTAGTTGCCGCTCTTCATTAACCATCCAGCCTACGACGCTCCTTTGCTACTCTTTCATATTACTTCTCCATCCTGGACAGTTGTTTCGTTTTGTTTCGCCTGTCCGCCTGTATCCGGTGTGCGGAAGCTTCTTTTCTTAACTATTGCGCCTCGCAACCAGTCTTTTCCACTGAAAAGTAGCTCTCCACATACCAAGCCCTCTCCTCTACTGATCGTCAATTATTGAGTAAGAGGCTTGCTATTGATTCTCAAGCTGCCGGATTGATATACCAGAGATTCGCTCCACTTCAGTTTCAGTCCTTCATCATCACTCTTTGATCGCAGGGCCAGCATCTCAACACCTTCCCCAGCTGGGGATCTGGAAGTCTTCCCTTCCATCGCTCCTTCCTTGCAGTTGTTGAACACTCATTGTTTTAAAATAACTGCAAGACTACATCACTCTTTTACATTCAGAGATCCAGTGCCTTAAAATACCCCGACCCCATATTGTTTCGATTCACCACTCAGCCGCAACCATGTCGGATTTCTCTGGTTTTAATTTCGATATTCCAGCCTTGCCACAAGGACAATACCGGTCTACATATCTGGCTCCATCACGACCGCATGTCAGCCGCGAACGAAGCAACTCTCTACCAGTGGGCCTAGCTACATTAAACAAAGAGGAAGCTGATATGCTTTTCTCTGCAGCTGAAAGAGCCACTGCTAGAAGGAGGAGATTATGCTCGGTTGATACTCCATCATGGTCTCCAAAAGATAACGTCGACCCATTAGCTTTCCCTTCCACCAGCACAATCAAACCTTCGCCGTTGAACGATATCAGAATACCTGCACTGTCAGTGTCGGAAGCCGAATATACCGAGTGGCCAATACGGAATGCTCAATTCAACGGATCTGGATATGAGCCTGTACCGAGCCCTCCAGCTGACATCATTTTCAAGTCACTTCCAATATCTCCAGTATCGCCTACCAAGCGTCAAGTGTCGACACGTTCTCTGAAGAGCTACGCAGACGGATTGTTCCAATTCACCCAAACCCGTCTAGTGTCCAACATTCCCAGGATGCCACCAACACCAGCCAAGATTATGGATGAAGAACCCGTTTTGGTATCCAGCGCCACACAACATAGCCAGCGTCCTAGCTTCGAAAGTCGGTTCTCGGACTGGAGTTGTGCCACTCAATCTCGACGAGAGTCTCTTACAATTACTACTCCACCAGCTTACGATATGGACCCGACATTGATGTCTCCAGACTCATTCTTTGCTGATCTTGAACACACTCCTAGACAAAAGCCAAGCCGTTGGAGTGATGCAAGTGGCTATGCGAGCTCAGAGACGTATGATCCCCCCTCGAGCTCCCCACCACCGACTCCTCCTTCACGGATGCCCAAGGCCAGCCCAATGGAAGAGTTCTCTTATTTCACCAACTTCGATCAATACCTTGATCGTGATGATTCTCAGCATATTCAGATAGTGTCCGATGGCGATCAGCCAGAATCACTTGCCATCAACCTCTCGCCTGTGGAATCTTCCTCCCACTCTCCACTTACACCACCCCCTGTACTAAGACAGCGAGCAGAGACAGTTATTCGAGCACCACTCTTCTCTAGGTCATGTACTCCTGGCGCGAGAATTGTTCACAGCTCACCCAGCACTCCCTTCCACGTAGCTGAACTCGCTGTCCAAATTCCACCCTGGCTGGTCGGCGCGATCGGTTGAGTGTCACATTCCATTATTTCAAGGATTTCTTTCTGCGTACAATCTACGGATGACATTCGTCTTCCATGGCATGTCCAATATTTCACTGGAAACTCTGATAGCCCATATATAAAATACGGCAGAGCAACACAAAAAACGAGTTGATTTATTTCCTTGTTTCTCCTCCCCCCGGAGCTGAGCCTTAACAAAAGTCGCACGTATGGCAGCCTTTTTCTTGTAGATCAAGAACCACGGCAACCAGCGCATGACTTATTCAAGGCTTTTCGAAGCTGGCTTATCAGAGCCCAAACATACGAATCGGATCCGAGGAGAGCTTCATTGCTTATTTTCTCTACAGTCGTTTCGGGGTGCCTGCGGAACTGGTTTCCCAACCCCCATCATACACGTTTATTTAGCGAGCGTTGTTGTTATATTTTGCTGTTGTTGATTTGTTTTTCTTCTCCTGGTAAACAGGGTGATACCCCATTTGTTCTTGTCTAATGACGGATATTGCGCCGTTTCGAAAAAGGTCGAAGGTGATGCGATAGTTTGTATTATCACCTTCAACTTTCATGTATAATAGTACTGGCCCAGAGTCTCATTGAGAATCCTGGTAGACAAGGCGTATCACCCCTTGAGGTCTGAGGACTTGTGTTGTTGTGGAAATTTACATGAGAGATATTTCCTACCATTATTTTGAGTCTTCTGAACTCGCCATTCTTGCGTGATTGAACTCCAACATTTTTCTCATGCAGCGATATTCTCAACACAACGATACCGCTAATCATTTTTAATTCAATAATGTCCCTTTCTTCTACAATTTAAGCTAGTATTCTACGGTACCTACCCTGGGTCTGGACTGGACCCTTCATTTTCCACGAGGTATTGACAGCACGATCTGCAGTGTAACAGTTTGGATTTCAGAGTTCACGATCTACATCAGCCACGCCATCATCAAATGTCCCCTTTCAACCACACATTATTGGAGATCGACAATCCCCACAACTAGTCGAGCCATGATTTCCTGCAGACTGCCTGCAATCTGGATTCTCATGTTCTATAACTGTTAAACTGACGGTGGTGTATCAGCCTTGCTGTTTGAAAGATTCAGCCCATTGACTCGCAGTCATTTTATCTCCAATTTTCTTTCGGTTTTTTTTTGGGACATGATCTCTTTTGACTTCGACGCCTAATACACAATATCACGTTCAAGGATAGAACTGGACTTCAAGAACAGCTGTGAACTCTTCATGGAGGCTTGCAATACGGAGAGATAGAGAAATTCTCCTAAGCCGATGCGGAAGCAACAATAGTCTACAAGTGCAGAATGTCTCGATAGCTGTGAGGATGAGTAGACCATTGGTCACGTTTGTCTTGTAGGTAGGAAAGTACAGCATCGCTATCCGATAGGACGTCGCCCTTACTGACGAAAATGTCTACCAGATTAAATGTAAGTTGTCCACGGACCAAACAAAGACAGGGAGCTCTCCTAGAGAGGAAAATGAACACTCCAACATCCCCTGGACAGGCTTCATATCGTTCCCTCTACCATATCACTTCCCCGGTCTAAACCGAGAAGTGAAAAAATACTAAAAGACAACTTTACAAATGGCTATGAATCCAAGTTCCAGGGCTTTGGTACACCGGCTAGCTTATAAGAGCAGACGTTTAGAATTGAGGATTACACACCACAACTTACTGACTAACCAGACTGAAATGCTATTGAAGTAAGTTATATAACAGTCAATCAATGTCTGACAGGCTTCACAGTCTCCTAGCACTATAGCCCCACAATGCACCCTTTGACAGCTTGAATGTACTCTCCACGCTCGGCTCTATGGTTTGCATATAGCCTTGCAGATGGTAGCAAACTGTATCTTCAAGCCACTTTGCCCTCATATCACATGCCCCTAGGATATTTTGACTTTAACAATCATACTGGGGTTCTATATAGACTCTATGTAGCCGTTCTTCCAATCAATTTAGCTGACCCAAATCATAATCCCCGGATTTGAGGAACTTTTGTTGTAGGCCAAATGTCATTAGTCCGTGGGCACAAGTCTGCGGGCTAATAATTATGGTTAACGGTCGAAATTTTGCGCCGGTAGGGGCACTTATAATATATCTTGGAAGCATTGAAGTCGGGTTACTTTGTCAAATCCAACACCAATCTCTGTCGACTTTTTTTAGCCAGTCCTGTCAACATGAAGGTGCAGTCACTCATTCTGGGCGCGCCATTGGCGGCCCAAGCAGCTACCATTCGTAAGTCGCATATCACTGGCCTCAAAAGTATGTTCATCATTCTAACTAAGAGGTAGAAAAGAGACAAGACATTGGAGGTCTTATTTCTGGTGCCGCTGGTCTGTTGACCACGCAAATGAAGCCGTTCAAGATCGTAGATGGAACATCAACCATGAAAAGACCAGGCGTCAAAAACATAAGGATATTTCATGGACCTCTCAACTTGCTTCCTGCTGATGAGGTTTGACTCACCACCTACTTTAAAAATGTAACTTGCTAAAGGCCTTGTAGGCAGCGAAAGCAAAGGGCTTTAGATCGGATCCCAACAGCAACTCCTTCATGGCATCATTGCTAGGATTTCCCCAGGACTCTTACATTCTACGAACCAACTCAAGTCTTCAATATGAAGACGGCACATACGCTACCGTTGGCAATGATGTTTACAACCACCACGTCCAACTCTTCGACATTGGCAAAATGAATGATCTTCTTTTCCAATGTGGAAAGATAGATCCAGCCAAGCCAAAATACAACATTAAAATCCCCGGATCTTACTTCGGTGGTAGTGCAGCAGATGGCACTCAACCAGCACTCTTCACCTCGCCCGACGGAACATTCAATAGCGGATACTTCCTAGGCAAAAACTCCAAAGTCATGCTCTCCGCAGAACTCGTCAACTACTCCAAAAAACCCAAGGTAATCTACCACGTCACCGAAGTCGACTACCTCCCAGGTGACACCAAAGATATCATGGACACCTCCGTCGGAATCATGTCCGTCAACCAATGCGACGATATCCCAAATCCGTTCCTTTCTGCGCCCGCTGGCAAGAAGGCGTTTGAGATGAAGAGCAAGCAAATCACCATCCTCAAGGACGGATACATGATCCAGCGCCGTGGACACATGCACGATGGAGGAACTGGTATGCTTCTAAAGGTCAATGGCAAGCTCGCATGCGATTCCAAAGCACAATACGGTGCCCAGGGCATGTTTAAGACTCATGATGGTAAAGAGTATCCGGCTCTGTCGGGTATGCATGAATGCAACGATCCTATTGAGGTTAAGAAGGGCGATAGTATTGAGATTGAGGCTTCTTTCGATTTGGATATGCATCCACCGTAAGTGAACCTTTACTTTCATCAAACCTCCCGGAGCCATACCCACTGTACTGCCAAGGATGAGTTCAAAGAGGTCTTTGAACTCAATTTTTGGTGTACACTTCTTATATGAAGCTTGCTTTCTTGTTCCAATATACTAACGATACATAGCCGCGTGCATGCTGGACATGGCGGAGGTGAAGCAGAGGAGATGGCACTTATGGGCTACGTTTTTGCTTTCAAGAGGCCAGACAACAAACAATAGAAGAACTTCAATAGTAGAAAATACCAATTTCAATTACTCGCTGTAAGATTACTACTCGTAATTTCAGAGCATTACAGAGCCCTTTTTAGGAATAACATTATCACTTGTATCATTGAACAGGTATATGGAGTTTTCAATTCTACTTTGTACGCTATGTGAATTTCCCAGCATTTCCATTCCAATGATTTATCTCTGTTTGACAGCTAAATACCTACCTACCTAGGTAGGTACTCGAAACTACTGCTTCTATATTTGAGCCGCAAAGCAACCATATAGAGACTTGACAAGTTGACACCCCACACACCGTATCCATTTGAAGCATAAGCTTGTATCCCGCTTTAAGCTCTTCGGCTTTGCACTAGTCAGTTTAGACCGAATGTCTTATGCTTGCGATATCGCCGAGCCATTACTTTCCTTCCAGGCAACATGGGGACTCCCTAGTAGTAGTGCCCTAAGGCCTGCCTACCCCCGCAGCCTTGATGCGTTTACGAACCACAATTGGCTACAAAGAGTCGATCGCCAGGCTGCATTAGCAGCTAGTCCTCATTCCTTGAATCTGATAAGATTATGAGTCAAAGGATCTTCTTCCATTGTCTTGATTGATTGTTACTAGTTGCGCTAGCCAGTAGCTACTGTTCATCGTAAATGATATAAATCAGTCTTGAGCCCAGATCCAGAATTTCTAGACCGAAGATATCTGGCCGCTTTCGCCTTAGAAGGAAATCTGACACTTGGACTTCATGAGTATGAATCGCTCAATTTGTGTAGAGGACTATTCCTTTGGTCCAAAAACCTCACTACATTGTCGCAATGGCCTAGATCTTACTCTTGTTTTCGAAGAAAGCATTCTCAGTCTTCTTCCTGCAGTATTGATGATCGTGGCATCAACTGTTAGATCTAACACACTTCGAAAAACAAGAAAAATAATATCTGGAAACTCCTTTAATCATGTCAAAGCTGTCAGTGACAAGCCAAAACAGCACGAATACTTAGACTGACAGCTATCAGATGCATTTATTTCTCCTCGTTGCTTTACGTTTCTCCCTTGTACTGATATGGAGCTTTCAGTCATCAGTAAAAACTCGATGGTCGATCGCAGCAGCAATTGTTTCCTTGCTAGAATCATTGGCAATTTTGGTACTCTCTAAACTTGAACACACCCGCGCGATTCGACCAAGCTCGCTGCTGAATGTTTATCTTCTTCTCTCTATTGGTCTCGATTTTGTCCGAATGAGAACTTGTAAGTAACCTTTGTTAATCCGGATGACAAACCCCAATCCGAATTTATGGCTAATTGTGTACAATCTAGTGGTGAAAATGAATGTCGACACTATCGTCACTGCCATTTCGGCCGCAGCGATGGCAGCTAAAGCAAGCCTTCTCTTCCTAGAGGCACAGAGCAAGACTGTATACTTCTCTGCCCCAGATACCGAACGTCCGCCACAGGAAACGGGTGGAATATTCAACCGTAGTGTGTTTTGGTGGTTGAACTCCTTGTTTCTTCAAGGTATTTTAGTGGCCCACGATATATATAAACACTGTAGTATCTAACACCAGACAGGGTATCGCAAAGTCTTGACACTGAATGATCTTTTTCAACTTGATGAGGAACTTTCCTCGGAGAAGACACTTGAAAGATTTGAGAGAAAATGGAAAGCCTCATCCGACTTTACCAACTACCGACTACCAAGAACTATAGTACTGTCATTGACGCGTTTGTTTCTTCGACCAGTGATTCCGAATCTAGTAGTAATGTCTCTGACATTCGCCCAGCCATTCCTTGTGACCGCGCTTCTCGACTTTGTTTCGTCTGAAGACTCCCAAGAGCTTGGGAACTTGATTATTCTTGGCTATACAATTGTCTATGTCAGCTTGGCTGTATTCACGGCGATATACACAAATTCGCTAGACAGATTCGTCACAATGCTTCGCGGCTGTTTGGTTAGCATCATCTACAACCAGACTTTGAAGCTCGATTTGAAGGAAGCCTCTGGAGGTGAAAGTCTCACGCTTATGAGCGCAGATGTTGAAAACATAGTGAAAGGTTTCGGACTCATACATGAAGCCTCCTCAAATCTAGTCATGGCTATTGTAGCACTTGGCCTTCTCTATCGACAGCTTGGACTCACGTAAGAATTCATACGCATTATAAAACCTGATTTACTCTAACTTTTACTAGATTTCTCGCCCCACTAGTGTTTTCCATTGCTTTGTCATTCTTCACGGCGTCACAATCTGGTCCATACATCAAACGGCAGAAGAAGTGGCTTGAAGCAACGGAAGCAAGAGTAGGATTCACTTCCTCCGTCATCTCGTCTATGAAAGGCATCAAAATCATGGGCCTTGTACCAAAGATTCACGAAAAGATTCGCTTCTTACGACTTCAAGAAGTGCAACAAGCAAAAAAGTATAGACTGTTTTATGCTCTTTTCACAGTGCTTCAAACTCTGAGCTTGAGCGGCACAAGGTGGATAACATACACGGTGTTTGGTATCATAGCGCTTTTCACCTCTTCAAAAACGTTGGGAATCAACCGCTTGTTTACTTCTCTTGCAATTCTCAACATTTTTATGGAAAGACTGGAGATACTTCTCCGACAAATACCCGCCACTGCCAGTGCTTTTGGTTGTCTTCGAAGAATTGAAAAGTTTCTACTTTTGGAGACCAAGAGAGATGATCGACTGGTTATGAGCAGAACAAGCGCTGCTTTTGTCGACTCATATGAACAGGAGCTGCAAGAGCTACGTGGAGGCTCTAATTTCATCAGCACGAGCGAATTACACGTTGGTTGGGATAGACAGACCGCGGTACTCCGGGGACTTACTATTGACATAACCCCGGGATCATTTACCATGGTGATAGGACCGTAAGTATCCTGTTGGTCATAAGGTTCAAGCTACTAACAATTGAAACAGGGTCGGAAGTGGTAAATCAACGTTATTACAAAGCTTACTTGGAGAAACCATCACGCACAAGGGATTTATAAGAGTGGCTTCGACATCAGCCATTGCGTATTGCGCTCAAACGCCATGGCTCGTCAACAAAACGATCCAAGAGAACATACTTGGGAGCTCATTATACGACAGTCAATGGTATACTACAGTTCTGAGAGGCACAGCTTTACTGGAAGACCTGAAAAACTATACAGCCGGCGATCAAACTTTGATAGGTTCCCAAGGGATTACCCTCTCTGGTGGCCAAAAGCAGCGAATTGTACGTCCCTGTACTTCCCTGATACCCGCTTTAGAACTTTGCAAGCTTACCCTTCCAAATAGACCCTAGCAAGAGCAGTATATTCTCGCTCGCCAGTCGTAGTTTTGGACGATATTTTTAGTGGTCTGGATCCCATGACCGAGGAGATCATATTCCAGAGTCTGTTCGGATTCAATGGGATATTAAGAAATAAGTCCCAGACAGTAATTCTAGCGACTCATGCTGTCCATCGGCTCCCAGCTTCAGATACAGTCATTCTTTTAGCAGGAACTGGTGAAGTTGTGTATCAGGGTCCTCAGTCAACCTTTCCTAAGGAGTTAATAGCTCGCCGCATGCTACAAGAGACTCCAGCTACAGATTCCCTGAATGAGGAAACCATTTCTCGACAAGCACAGCTGATGGAGCATACCGACTTTACTCCTGTTCTACACAATCCAGTAATGGTGAACGATGCCTCCGCCCAAGATATTTCTAGGCAAACAGGAGATGGTACAGTGTGGAAATACTATTTGAAGACCGCAGGCTACAAGCACTCGGTGCTGTTTGCGATACTGGGAGCAATTTGCATGGGATTCACTCCTGCACAAACTCTGTGGCTTAACGCTTGGGCAAGTGACACCGATAGCAGCAAAACCGTAAGCTATCTTGGAGTTTACACTGGATTTTTTGTTGGCGAGATTGCCTTGACCAGCCTCTGGATCTGGCATGTCCTGATCTATCCTATGTCAGCTTCGTCGATCAAGCTGCATGACATACAGCTCGATGCGTTGATGGGTGCAACCATGGAATTTTTCAGCAACACAGACACAGGCAAGTTCTTGACTCAAGATTCCGCAACGCCGCAAAGTGCTAACAATGATACAGGGAAAACGACGAATAGGTTTAGCCAAGACCTCAGTCTCATCGACGGTGAGCTCCCGCTGGACCTAATCGATACTGTCGAGTACGCATACAATGTGCTATACAAGATGATCATGATTGGTGTCGCTACAGCCTATCTCATACCCGTCTTTCCTTTCATGCTCATTGCATTCTGGTTCATTCAAAGGTTCTATCTCCGCACCTCGAGACAAGTTCGGTTCCTCGACCTGGAAACCAAAGCACCTCTATATACACACTTCATTGAAACACTCGCTGGCCTGGCAACTATTAGAGGATTCGGCTGGGAGGAAGATTTTCGACGTCAAAATCTTGCTGCTCTACAAGCATCACAACGACCATTCTTCATACTCAAAACCATTCAGCGCTGGTTGACTTTGGTGCTTGATCTGGTAGTTTCTGTGTTGGCAATCATAGTGGCTGTATTGGCCGTTGAGCTAAGACATTCGATCAATCCTGGGCTCTTGGGTCTAGCTCTCGTCAATGTGGTAAGTTCTGTCCCTCCTACTCCTATCAATAGGCCCTGATATGTTGTAGATGTCACTTGGGGCTGCGATGAAATGGCTGGTCAACTTTTGGACAAGCCTCGAGACTTCAATCGGAGCTATCTTGAGAATTAGGTCTTTCTCCGAAGAGACACCTTCTGAAGACCCTCATCATGCACCTCAAGCCCCCGAAGGGTGGGTACGGTCTGCTGGAATTGAGATCAAAGATGTGACAGCAAGTCATGGATCGGAAGCTGATTCTCCGGCGGTTCTGCGCAATATTACACTCTCAATCGCCCCAGGCGAAAAGATTGGTATCTGTGGGCGCAGCGGAAGGTAAGATCCACTGGTAGCATATCAGTCAAGACTACTAGCTAAATCATAAAAGTGGCAAGAGCTCGCTTCTAAGTCTCCTTTTTCGTACCATGGAGGCTAGAGCCGGAGCTATACTGGTCGATGGGGTGGACATCAGCACCATTTCAATCAATCAAGTCCGCGCAAACCTCAATGCCTTATCACAAGAGCCATTCTTCCTACGTGGAACGGTGAGAGAGAATCTCATTACCGCCATGTCGACCGGTGAGCCTGATGAGCGACTCAAACAAGTTCTCGAGCGAGTTGGCTTATGGTCAAAATTTCAAGACTTGGGTGGCCTGGATGTCTGTTTAGATTCAGAAGAAGCGCTCAGCCATGGCGGAAGACAACTCTTCTGTCTAGCAAGAGCTCTGTTGAACCCAAGCCGTATACTGATCCTCGATGAGTTTACCAGCAAGTATGAGTATCTCGTCTCCTATTCAAGAACTGTTTCAGGCTGACCAAAGTAGTGTTGATATTGACACCGATAAAGCTATGCAGAAGATCATTCGCGAAGATTTCAAGGACAACACTATCCTGGCAGTGGCTCACAGACTTGACACCATTGTTGATTTTGATCGAGTTGTGGTTCTTAACCACGGCCACATCATCGAGCAGGGACCACCGGACCAGTTGCTGTCTGATAGAACTTCGGCGTTTCGTGCGTTGTATGATGCTCAGGGGTAGGCAAATTTCACACTGGTACACTTCTGTAACTCAAACTTATTCCACGGCCAGACTTGGAAGGATATGGGCTGAGTAGCTTGAGATTAGAGGTTTGACATAAATTAAGGCGCCTGAATAAGGTTGACTACCGGCTCAATTGCTACATAAAAAAAGTGAGTATCCTCAAAAAAAGTACACAAAGCTGGGACTCAGATAGCTATATGCAGTGATCATCGTGATCAAACTTGTGACTATGTGTAGAATTAGTCGGCCTTGGACTTGCGGAATCCTCCAAGAAGGCTTGGCAGGAATTTGCCAACCAGCTGCTGATATTCTTTGTATTGGGGGTATTTGCCTGAACTAATTCGTTCCGTGAGTGGAGCACTGCCAATGAAGATCAAGACGTAGGCAATGGTTCCAAATATGGTCCAGTTGAGTATTGAGTGGGAAGTGAATCCTGCCCACTGGTAGAGAGTGATCCAGTTGAACATTTCACAGGCAAGATTTGGGTGACGTGACCAAGACCAAAGACCCGAAACTACAAAGCCGCGGTCCAGATCCTCCTGAGTATATTGACTATTGTGTGGCAACTTGGCGGACTTGAGATAGGCGTGTTTGGCATTTTGGTAATCTGCGTCACGTATTAGTGATTATAACTAGCAATCGGTAATATGGACACATACTCCATTGTTGCTGATCAGCGACAGTCTCGATGACTATTGAGACGAGGATCATAGACGTGAAAATTATATCGGGAAGAGTGAGCTCTGGCTCAATACGAGACGTAAGGAGTAATATGTATGCTGGAGAAGCGACCATGAACAACAAAACCTTGATCAAGTTAGCAAAATGCACGACGGGTGTTCCCATAATGTGTACTTACGCTCTGACCGAAGGAGATGAAGGTAAGATCAAATATACTCATTGCAACTGGACCAATTTGCTCCTTGATTATAGGCCAGCGATAATCCTCATGGCCAATAGTGTATCCACCCTTGCGCCAGAAATTGTACGTCAATCGCACGCTCCAGATAGCAGACCATAGAACCGCAAGGTCGAGGCGTGCATGCGGAATGCCTGACTGACGAGCCCATATATTGAAATGTAAAATGTAAAAGGCAGGGAGAATGCTCCACATGCGATCGACTTGTGAATAATTCTTGTTGATCTCAGCGAGGACGAAAAATACCGCTCCAGCGGCGATAGAGAAACCAAGGCCTAGCACGAATGGATTGGTGTCGACATATAAAAGATGAAGCGCATTAAGAGAGGTCGTGGCCGCATCCCAGGTCTTGTTTGCCAACGTTGGAAGTTGAGCAACAACATATGGTCGAGCAGAGACAGCCCAGCTGGCGCTGTCTGACAGGGCTTTGATCGCGGGAGCTCCTGGAAGAGCCATAGTGATGATAGCTCCGACTAAGAAACACTTGGTCGCTAGAGAAGAGAATTGGACGAAGTGTGGATAGGAAAAGTGTTGATGTCACTGGAAGGTAAACACGGGAGTCGGGGATAGCCCCAGTTAAAACAGTGCGATCAAGCGCGCTTGCTTCAGAAATCAGGGATTGACGCGCGCCTCCGTATTTCGTATTGGTATCTAATCATGCCTGCTGGATACGAAGCAAGCCACGTGATAGCGCGTTTTCAATACAGGCTACGCCTTCCATTTTGGTCAGCGACGCGTAACCTCGACCCAATATCGCGTCTCGAGTCCACTGCCACTCCACAATCCAGAGTGAATATGATTTCAGTTTCCTTTCGTTCAGCTGTCGGACTTGAAGATGGTAGTGCGACGCATTCTCTGCGTAGCGGAGAAAAACTCCATCTCAAAAGCCGTCGCAGGTCATTTGGGAGGCCAATATCAGACGGTGAGTACTGTTTCTGTTGCATGTGCTCTGCCTAAATTGACCAGGGAAATATTCGAGGAACGCAATATGTGAAGAACTATAGTTTCGACTATACGTTTAATAATTCATGGGGGCCTAGTAGCGTTGTTTTCACCGCTGTCTCCGGCCATATCATGCAACAAGAGTTCCCATCGCGCTTTAAGAATTGGAACAACACTGATCCTTGGGACCTGTTCGAAGCCCCGATTGAGAAAAGTATAGACGAAAAGAATCAACCTATTGCCAACAACATCAAGCAACATGCACAGCGATGCAGCATTCTTTACATATGGACCGATTGTGACCGCGAGGGCGAGAACATTGGAGCCGAAATACGTCAAATTGCTCTGAGTGCAAATCCACGGATAGAGATCAAGAGGGCGCATTTCAGCAATATCGAGCGAACGTGAGAAGAATCATGCCGGCCTTGTAGACACAGGACTAAATTCGTGTAGGCACATCATTCAAGCTGCAAATAATCCATTGTTATTGGACGACAATCAGGTCAATGCCATTGAATCAAGAATGGAACTAGATCTTAGAACAGGCGCCGCGTTCACAAGAGTCTTGACACTGAGTTTACAGGATATGATCAAGGCTGTCGACCCGGAGCTTGGCATAATCAGTTATGGTAATAGATTCCGTTGCATCTGCTTATTACTTGCTGATATTTATGCAGGCTCTTGTCAGTTTCCTACCCTCGGATTTGTTGTCAATCAATACCTCCGTGTCAAAAACTTTGTACCTGAGCCCTTCTGGAGTATAAAGATTACCCACAAGAAAGAAGATGAAAAGAATAAGAAACCAGACCAACGTCCAATTACAGTCAACTTCAACTGGGTCAGAGGCCACCTTTTCGATCGCATGGCTGTTGTTCTGCTATTCGAGAGATGCTTGAATGCAAAATTTGCCAAAGTTATCAAGATGGAACGGAAGCCGACCAGCAAATGGAGACCATTGCCTTTAACGACAGTAGAGCTACAGAAGAACGGCAGCAGATTCCTTCAAATGAACAGTTCCCGTGTGATGGCTGTAAGTAAATAACACAAGGAGTGTCAAGCAATTCACTAATGGTTTAGGTCGCCGAAGGTTTATATCAGAAGGGTTGGATCAGCTACCCAAGAACTGAGACTGATCAATTCGATCGCGAAATCAACTGTCAGGCACTTTGTCAGAAACAGACTCAGAGTAGAGAATGGGGACCGCATGCTCAAGGGTATGTGTCTACAAATCCTAACACTTCTTTGCTTACACTCATAGTCTCGTGAACGGAAACTTTCGCCAACCTCGTCGCGGGACACACAATGATAAAGCTCATCCTCCGATCCACCCGGTCAACTATGTCGAAAAGAGTACACTTAGCCATGAAGAACAAAAAGTGTACGAATTCGTCGTTCGTCGCTTCCTTGCCTGTTGCTCTGATGATGCTAAAGGCGAGAAAACCACTGTTGCGATTGACTACGGCGCTGAGATATTCAATGCCACTGGTCTCATTGTGCTCCATCGAAACTACCTCGAAGTCTATCCCTATGAAAAGTGGGAGGACAGCCAACAACTGCCTGAGTACCAGGTTGGGGAGACGTTCATCCCTACAGAAGCGAAAATGACAGAAGGAAAAACCAGCCCACCTCACTATATTACTGAACCGGAACTGATTACCCTCATGGACAAGAATGGCATTGGCACAGATGCCACAATGGCAGAGCACATTTCCAAGATCAAGGAGCGCAACTACGTCGAGTCTCGACCAGCAACGGCTGCCGGCCGCTTAGCAGCCGCATCAGATGAGGGTGACACGGCACCTGCTACTCGAGGACGAGGTGGTGCTCGTGGCCGAGGACGCGGAGGCCGGGGCGGCGCAACTGCAAGTGCTCGTGGAGCAACTAGAGGTGTGGAGGAGTTTGTGCCCACGACCTTGGGCATTGCTCTAATTGAAGGCTACGAGAATCTTAACTTCTCCACGAGTCTGAGCAAACCCTTTCTGAGAAAGGAGGTATGGTTATCACAAACTCTGCTGTCAGCTACCAAGAAACTCCTCACTAATTGTGACGTTAGATGGAGCTTCAGATGAAAGCTATCTGTGATGGCCAGCGAACGCGCAACGATGTGGTGCAGGAAAACATTGAACGATATCGAGCAGTATATATGCGTACCAAAGATCAAATGTCGGTTTTGAAAGCTGTGAGTGGTACCTGCTTGGTGAAATGTTGACGAATAGGATGCTGACACCTTTCTGAATAGGCTGTGAACAAGTACATTGTTGAGCCGGAACGTTCCAACGGATCCTGAGTGGACGAAGGCGATATTTATCTTCTCTCCACGCCTAAACGGACTCCATGCAGTATATCTGGGCCATTGAAGCATACCAGCACCCTAAAGCACTCATTCTTAAACCCGGAAGCTGGGCAGAGTCTATGGTAAGAATCACCCAAGTATACCTAGGTACATATAGCTCTTAAAAGACGAACACTCAAGTCTCAGCAGATGATCAATGCCAAGGAGAGGTTGTATCCAACTCTTTAAAGCGAGCCGTAAACAAACCCCTGGGACACCAAGAAATGCGGGGTTGAACCTGCATCGTCCACGGCCACATGGAGCAATATCAACCCGTTAGAACGTACACCAGCAAGCTCCACGGACGCGAGATACCGGCCTGACTACCTTTTACTTTTCCCCTACGACCTTATGGGGGCTTTATAACAAAGCTTACCAAAACGACAGCACAATTTGAAAAGGCCGGAAAAAGAGCTGCGAGTGGGGCCAACGGTCCGAACAACGTGGGTGGGATTGAGCAAGCATTGTTCTTCCGAAAGTTATCGTGCATTAATCTCGAGCTCCAGATCAGACGACTAAGGTGCCCTGGGCCAAGGGAGTTATGCAGACAGATAATCTGATAGGAGAAATGCGGGGCTCAAGTGCTTTGTCCCCCCTTCTAGCTATCATACGGGCATGAACGGATAATTGACGAATGGTCTCAAAGTGCTGGGTTAGTTATTACCCGGTGGCCTGGTTTATTTGATCAAGAGATAGCACACTAGTCTGTTCAGTTCACGCACACTGAAGCGCGTAAAATTATGAGGTTCTTGTTCTTGATGGCGAACAAGATGGGTGTGTATGCCACCAACTACCTGAGAGGAATAGGTGTCGAAATAGCATATATCAGTCTGGTCAAATCACACATCAAATGATCACTACCGAGGAAACTATTATGGGATTCCATAAAGTGCTGAAACCCTTGAAACCTCCAGATATTCCTAGCTGTACTATGATTTCACCACCTCTCCTAAGAGCCGCGGGACTAGAAGTTAGCAAAGCAAGCATCTAGGAGTTTTGGCCCGAGGAAAGCACACTGCATCTGTGGATCTCGTGGTGCAGTTCTGAGCTTTGATGGGAAGTCGGACAGCAAAAGCTCAAAAGCAGGTTGTGGGAAAATGGGGCTTGATGACGGCGCCCGCGTCGGTGGCCGAAACGCCAAACAAGCTGTGCGCAATAACGGGATTGGGGAGGGTTAGCTGCTCAAATCCTGCTACCTCGGAGTTTTCCGGTATGTTTGATCCCTTCCTAAAGAAGTTAACCTGCCAAAAAGCTGCTCCTAGGCCTTGAGCTCAGCTCAAGGCCTTGGAGCAGCATTTGAGCAGACTTTTAGCCCCGGGAAGGGCGTTTTCTAGCCTTCTATGGACTAGCATGGACTATTCTTCTTAGCCTTTGATTACGATTGGCTTATATCTTTCAGCTAGCTTAGCTTGACTTCGTTCTAAAAAAGATTGAGGCTTACGCTAAGCTAATGAGGCTTGAGCTAAGGCCTAATATAGTTTAGTTTTTGGCTTCGGATACCGTTTTCAAAAGCTGCTCAAAGTTCAAAAATGTTCGGAAGATGTTTGCTAACGCTCCCCATTTGCGCAATCTTCAGCTGCAGGCCGAGCCCAAGCTAGAAAGATTACAGGCCCATAAATTAACCAATCATAGGACGAGCGCAAAACATGCTGCTTGATAGCGATGCTGGTGGGTGGTTTCTGTCACGATGGAGCTGGAGAGACCGACGGTGGTACAGGTTTAAGAGTGCCGTTGTCGGAGTCAATGTGGAGATATTTGAGAGATATTTGGGTCAATTGTTGTGGTCATTGTGTGGTCTTTTTATGTTTTGCGCTACTTTTGGTTATGTGGTTTGCGACAAGGTCTTGATTGAGTGGGATGCAGGACTGGACAGAGTGGCCGTGTGGCCTTGAAGCGTCGTTGGCTGCTTTTTGTTATCGGTTCATGGCTTGGCGCCACTTGAACTGCACCAGAGTGCGATGATAGATAAAGTCCAGACTTTGGATCTTCGATGCTAGGGGCAATTCTGGCAATGTTATATGGTGTATAATTTTTGGTTATTTGTGCGCGACACTAAAGCAGTACAAGGAGGATTCAGGAATAGCGTGCTGCTATCTATGATTCAGCTGTGGTACCGCGAACAGGAGAAGCGTTCGTTCCGGTTTTACGGCTGGTTCATGTGAGGATTGAGCACCTATTGGATAACGAGATGACGAGGCATGGGAATGTCCAAGGGATTGTCAAGGACAGGCTGGAAGATTGAGAGATCTGTCAGCAGGCGCATGACCCAAAGCGGACAAAACGTGTAGAGGACGATTCGCTGAGTCGGTGACTGAGAATCAAGATGGTGGCCAGCTACTGGCACATTGTGTGAGAGTGTCTGACATGGATAATGGATGAACTGGGACTCTGGGACTCTGGGACTCTGGGAGGTATTGGGTGGCCCCCATGCGGCCGTTTGCCCTCCCACTCAAGCAAGCAGGTGGTGTGGTCTTTGTTCCACTGGTGGTGCGTGTGAGCTGCTTGCTAAGGCTGCTGCTCTGATGTCTGTCCGTCTGTCTCTTTAGAGGAATCTTGGAGCTTGCAAGCACCATTGCACTCTGGAGCGAGTGAAGTGACAAGGGTGGGCTGTTTGGCCCAGTCTGACTCCTCTTCAACCCACAACGCCCCCAAGCTGCGGCCGGCCTTCTCCTCCTCCTTCTCTCTCCTCCATCAACCAACACACACAATACCAATATACCAACAACCAATTTTGAGACCCTACGACCTTTTTCTTCTTTGCTGCATACTCCATATTCCCTTATTTCTTCTTTATTCTGCCAGACACGTCGTTGTTGTTGCTCTTAATTGCAGTCGCATCGCCCGATTGTTGTTAGAGATAGTGCTGCCTGCCTTGTCTGCCAACAAATCCCACGCTTCGTACCTGCCAAACTCCAACGCGCCGTCATTGACCGTCGTGCCTTCCCAATTCTCTACTCTTTCACGAGGCCTTCTTTCCTATTTCGGCCTTTCGCGCATTCGCTCCTACTCTTTCTAATTCCATTGCAACCACCGTGATTTTTCGTAAACACACAGTGCAACTGTACGTTTCTTCCCAGTTCCCCCAATCCCCCCAAACCTTTCACCAACAACCAACACCATATCCCAACCAATACTAACATCCGTCTGCTCTAGATCTATCTACTTGTAATAAACGACTTCTTCTACTTCTAAATTCCCGCATACTCGACCATTCTACCCAGCATGGCTCCCGTCTCTGCGAAGCCCATTTCCAGCCTGGCCGCTGCGCTGGCTCAGGCTCCGAGCATACAGAAAGCCCGGGATGCAGGCCATCCGGCAAACCTTCAGTCCTTACCGTCCTCCAAGCATCGTGGAGGTCTTCCTACTCCCCCTAATTCTCTATCCCCTACTCTCCCGCCCCACAAGGGTCGCTCGCCATCCACTCGCGCGGTCGGCAACCTGCAGACCATCGAGTCTGACATTGATCTCCACGATGCTGGAGACGATGCTCAAGGGCTCTCCACCGAGGCCCTGTCCGGAATCGAAGCAGCTGGAGCTATTACTCCGGCTTTGCTCGCCAAGCATCATCTTCCGGAGATCTTACTACACAACGGACCATTGGCAATTCGCTTTGTCCTGGCTCACCTGACACAAACTGTTCCAGGATGGGCTCGGATTCCACCAGCAAAGGCACGGAGAATATGTGTGGCTGCATTGGAGGGACGTGCAGGAGGGGGAATCAATGGCGACGTTGTCTTTGAGAAGGTTGGCTGGGGCCGATGGGACGCCCGGTACCGTGACGATCCACCCCGGGAAACTTCTGGCCAGGAGCAACAGGATGACGCGACATCAGCTTCAATTAGCGCAATTGCTGCTCCTTACGGCACTCGTCAGCGCACCGGTCGAAAAGCTAGACAATTACAGTCACCTCTCCTCTCACCATCAGAGGACCATGATCACGTCTCGGAGCATGAGGCTGATAAGATGTCTTTGGATGGCCACGAGTACGACGAGCCTCACCGAAGAAGCATCCCAGTCATCCAACCTCCGGATGATAGCGATGTCACTGACGAAGAAGACTGGGACATTGGCGCTGAAGCCCTCCTCGCTGGCTCCTACCAGCCCTCATATGCCTCTCGCCGAGGCTCACATGTCTCTTCGCTTGGACGTCCAAGTATCAGCTCCATCCAATCTCACAATGTTCGCCCCCAGTTCCGCAACACATCTATGCCAGGGCTTACCGTCGAAGCTGCTCGTAGCATGAGCTACTCTGGCGGTATTATGCCATTCCACCGCGTCTATTCATCATCTCTTTCGTCATCACTTCGCATGCAAGGTGTTCAGGGATCCATTTCAATCCATCAGCAACAGGAGTGTGGTTCACCACAGGAACGGGAAGCTGCTGAGGCATTGCTTCGCATGGGAAGCATTTAGCTTCACCCACTTCCAACCACATACCTTTTGGCTTTTGGATTTGCATCAACGAGCCGGAATACACAGGATCGTTTCTAGCGATCTAATCATTTGGCTTATTCTCCTTTCTTTACTCTGTTTCTTATCTGTTTGTTGGACAGCCCGCTATCAACGCAGTGGCTAGGAAGGCTTGGGCACGTTCCGCCTCTTCAACTCAAACTCGACACACCCATCGAGTATTTCGACATCTTTTTTTTCTCACGACCTACTTACGATGCCCGAGCCAATGGAACTGGCCCTTTTTATCACCTTCTCCGCTATATTTACAAACCCACCTTTTTAAACTCGGCTGTTGTTGGCCGCATAATCAATACCAACAACAGCTTTACGAACACATCACATCCCGCAAACAGATTTCGACTGCGTTTTCCATAATTCGAAGCGCGAAGCATATTGGCTACGAACTACATCCAATGAATTGCGCGTTTCTGGTACAATCCTTTAGAGACGAAACCGTTTTTAGCGATACTGTTCGGAGCGGAATATCAAGCACACTTACTCAATCATCCCATGGATCGAAGCAAATCTCTACTCTTTCAGCCTCTTCCAAATCCATTCAATCCACCATCAAATTTCGCCTTTTCAATTCTACCTGCTACACTTGACTCACAGGTATCCCAGCAAAAAGTCAAGAGAACAACAGGGTGGATGTAATATGCGGTTTTTACAGCACTCTTCACACGAACGATCGGGACACCAATTGAAACTTTGAGCAAGGCTTGGGTTGGCCTTCTCATGTTCAATAAACGCAATGTTCCTTTCGTTCGTCAATGAGAGTCTAGATTACCTGTATTTTTCCCGTTTTTGTTTTCTCTTTTCGGACAGCCTTTTTGCATCTGTGTGTGTAACCCTGTCAGCCTCATTCTACTCTAAGTGGAAAGAGGGGGAAGTAGAATCTTGAGTTTGACTGCACAATCTTCCTGTGTGGTATGATACACTCTTGCATACTATTTCCTCTTGACTGGAAGGTTTGGTACGGAGGTGATGGCGGTGGATGGATTGGATTGGAGAAGCTTGAAATGTTACAATTATTCAATGATTAGCAATTTATTTTGACTTGTCTTGATCTGAATGCTTTTCGGTCAGATCTTGCTTGACTAGTTTCTACTAGATTATGGTTTCTTCTACGTGATGAAGTATGTAAGTTAAGTTTGCCAACCGTGCCAACATATCGAGTTCAAAATTATGAGAACAAACCTTTCCTTCTTGGAATTATGACACTTCATGGTCAAGTTCGCACTTCATGGTCAAGTTCGCACTTCATGGTCGAGTTCGCACTCAATGGAATATATCACACTTGGTAAGAGAGATCACACTTGGTAAGAGAGATCGCACTTGCTGATTCCCAACGCACTCGATGGCAGATATCACACTCAATGACAGGTATCGCAGTCTATGGCAGATATCGCACTCGATGGCAGATATTGCACTCGATGGCAGATATCGAAATCGATGGCAGATAGCGTCCCCGATGAACAAATTCACACTCGATGGGGGATTTCGCACTCTATACTCTCCATGACACTTCATGAGACATATCGCACTGGATAAGAACTGCTCTCTACTAACCAAGTGCAATATTTCTACCCATCCACTAGAAGCGTAGGCAAATCAAATTCACAGACTACAACCAGACACCAAAATATAGGAATCAATAATATGCTTCATGACAATATTCGACGCCGCTCAATCGTTAGATACCATAGGACATACAATCCACAAAACAAACAAACACCATGTGGGTTCCAACACCCAGAACATCCCATTGCATTGCTACAAATGCCCAAAAACGCCGCCAATGCTAATAGTCATATCCATTCGTGCCCAAAAAGAATAAAGAGTCGTAATCTTCATCTATCATCACCCTAGATTGCGCCAAGATTCACATCACCGAAACTTCCACGACGCAAACCCACCCAGCTTCTGCCGCCGTAGGTTCAAATACTGATACGGTGTACTCTGCGGGTGCGGATCGCAGTACAGACCATCGATCTGGCCATCCGAGCGCCGCAGACTGACATAATAAAACCCACTAATTGTCAGGCCACAGCCTTCCATCGTATCCTCCGGCCTTGAAGCCGTACCGCGCGGAGCGCCTGAAATGCCGCTCGACGACGCATGACTGACAAAACAGCGCTCTTTCCAGCGCATCAGGATATATTTGCTATTGACCTCGTTCAGAAACTCGCGACTTAGAAGACGCTCGGGCAGCTCATGCCGCGAGTGCGTTTTGAAGGGCGGCAGTTTACGCCAATGGGTGAGATCGCGTTTTATGGTGGAGGCAAAGTTTTCGGTGATGAAGGTGTGAATTTTGAGATCGATGATTTCGCCTTCAAGGTAGGTGGTGATAGGCTTCTTCTGTGTGCCGTCGAAGGAAGCGGGCGATGTGGGTGATGTTGGACCTGAGCCGGGGTTCGGTACGTTGTAGGCTTCCATGCTGGCGGAGAGGGTCATTTTGTCAAAGTCCACATCGTAGACGACGACTTTGACGGGCCAGCTGTCTGTAGTGGCGGGCGGGTGAAAGTTTGTATTTATTAGGTTGGCGGTGCTGTCCCATGGACCGATGACGGAGGGATTCATGGCTGTGCTCATGCCAGAGGATCGGGAGGTATATGAGGAATATGTAGTTGAGGAGGAGTAGTCGTGCCTTGCGGACTGGCTTGTGGTGTAATCTGGATGTTTTTTGTCTGCGAATTGATATCCTCCAAACTCGGCGCCGCTTTCCAAAAGAGATGAGGGTTGAGGACGTTTTATAGAGTCAAGATTTGAGACAAAACTCGGGTTTTGGTAGTCTTTGGGTGCGTAGCCAGCGCTCCTTGCAAGATATTCTCCATCTTCTTGACTAGAAGCATGTCGTAGATTTGATAGGTACATAAAAGCCGTTTGGAACATCATTTCGTAAGAGTCATCGCGTTGACAAGACCGGTCATACATTGCGCGTTGGGTTGCTAGGCCATACCCTTCAGGATTTGATGAACTACTTCGAGTGTAGGTTCGGTCTGGGGTGGAGTCAGTCTGCATTCCTTGGTCTGCTCCAGTAGTTCCTTCTACATGCTCCGCTGCCCTCGTCAGAAGTTCTCGATGGCGACTCCAGTACCTAGGATGGCGTCGACTATCTTGTCTTATTACGCGCTCCGAGTGCGACGATGAAGAAACATTAGCTCGTTGTGTTATACCGGATCGTAGTGCCCGTTCTGATTCAGCCAATTCATGCATCGTTTCGGCATTTGAAGCTAGCATTCGCATCATTTCTCTCGTATCTCTTTGAATGCGAATCAGCTCAGATTGTCGCTCGGCACTCTCCCGCTGTATCCGGAGAATCTCTGCTTGACTGGCAGATTCCCGCGAACTTGGACCCTGATCCGATGTGGAATTCCATAATGGAAATGGAGCGCTTCGCCGAGGTTGTTCATTTCCAATTGTGCTCTGACGATTCTGTATGCTGGAAAGTTGTGCTAATACTCGATTGAGTCTTCCAACCCGGGCGTCTTGTTCCTCCATGCTGTTGCGCCAAGTTTCAGTCAAGCGGGCGATACGTTGCCGTTGAGCTTCGATTATCTCCGGAGCGTTCCGGTAGTCGCGCAGTATGTTTCGGGCGTCTATTGGGGTTCTACGATGGCTAAGTTGAAGGTCGGTTGAGCTAGCATGATCGGTAGGAGTAGTGAGAGTTGAGGCGAGATCAGGAACTGGTATGCGATCAATCTGACGTAGAGCGGAAAGATAGGCGGAATGAGAGGCAGTATCCTAGAAAAAAGTGAAGGTCAGCGTCTTGTACAAGGACAAATGAAGGTATCCGGGATTTAGATTGCACTAAACCCGGGGGATGATGAGGCGGACGAGAGCTTACAGGAGGAGGACTAGAGGTTGTTCGTGGATGCGAGGAAGCTATACAAAAGATACCAAGTTAGGAACAGCTATTTGAGGCCAATGACAGGCTTGGGAGTGAATTACTTGGAGGCATATCGCAACCTCACAGGGCGCTGGAGGCACAGGCGGCCGAGGGGAAAGTAGGAAAAGAAGGCAAGCTCAAAAGGGAATGGCTGATATGGTGATGTCGACTGTCGAGGTAGGTACCGTAGGTGGTGGATAGATTGAGTTCTAGGCTTGGAGTAGTGAGGATGTCAGATGCCACAGATGTCGAGGTCCGTCTCGCCGTGTGTCTGAGTTCAATTTGATGTTGAAGGTCCTTTCAGCCGGTGATTCGGATAGTCGGCCTGGCCTGGCCTGTACAGCTTGCCTTGCCTTGGTTGGCCTTGCTGAACCTGGGTTGCGACTTCCAATTCTGACGTGGGAGGGGGAGGAAAGGAAGGGAAGTTGCGACTGCCGCTGCTGCAACTTCAACTGGCAAGAACCACCAACAATCCAACAAATCCGGCGGCAGGTGCAACCAGTGATCCTCAATAATCAATAATCAATTCTCAACTTCTCAACACCAAATCGATTTCTGTCCTCAAGGGCTGTCGGCTGTAGACGCTATGCAGCTCCAAATGTTTCAACAACAAATCTCTCTGCTTTTTAACATCAGGAAATGTCCTGATTTCGTTTGCGCCAATCTAATCCCATTTCTCTCTACAAACGCACACTTGACCACTCTAAACCATGTTCCAATCCAAGGCAATCGGTCATGCCAGCCCAGGTAAATTATCTCAACCAAACTGCTGACCATAAGTCGCCATCTCGCCAACGACAAGTATTGCACTGCCCTTGCGTAACCTTCCCAGCCCTAACATTTTCCTTCATACATTGTAGCCCTGTCGTCGGAAATACCCTCTTCGGCGTACCGATGTGGCAACTTCCTGCATTGACTGACACAATAAACCTAAACTCCTCCGAGCGCTTGCGCTTAGACTCGACATTTCACGACATCCGAATAAACAGGAGAACAAGAATGTTGGGATATTTTTTTTGTTGGAATTGCGATTACAGTTACTAAGTACAGCGAGACAAACGACAGAAGCACTGCTTCTACAAGTTGCCCACAGCGAAACCGGTCGCTAGTTCAGAGGAAGCTCAACTTCCTCAGTGTTTCCAGCATCTTTCCTAGTAGATGACCCTATATCCAACTCCACCCACCCCAACTCATCCACGCCAAGGAAGCAGAGGAGAGAGAAAACACCGCTTCCCCATTCCCAAGAAATCATATGCCGCAAGCGGTCCCCTTGGTCGACTTCTACCGCTAGGGTAGAGGAGCCGCTGGTTCGTCGTAGTTTTTCCTCCTCGTTCTCTCCGGTGTGTCAGAGAGTAGTTTGTGTTGTTGGAAAAGTATTAGACAGCATTCCAGATGCCCATAGTTGGGAGTCGTTGGTTCCCATCCATATCCAGTAGATTGGTGACCCGAGATGATGTTGGACAAAAATGTCAAGGGATTGAGACATTACTCCCCGTCGTGATGACAAGTCCACATCAAAACATTAACGACATTAAATAGAGCAAAAGAATTGAAGAAAGTGGTGTGACAAAAGAAAAAGAAACAAAATCCGCCCAGTCAGCCGTGAGGCTATCTTTCTCTACACTGGATGCAACAGAGCCTCTGTAAAAGTTTGAGGTTGTCTGAATTGGAACCAGGCCAATATGCAAATCAAATAAAAAATCGAAAAAAGCAACGCTTCGCTAAAAATGACATAGGAAACAAAGAGGTATCAAATGCCGTGCTAAAATGGATTGAACGCCGTCCCGGGTATGCATTATGGCATGATGCGTGACATCAATCGTACAACATCGCATATTTCGTTTCTGATCGTAGTCGCAGATCTATGCGCGTAGGCCGTGAAGAGGTTTTTACAGAGAGATGTCTTCAGAAGTCGCCAGGATTCCAGTCAGGTTTTGTGAGTTTTGAGTTTCGCGAAAGTCCGGTCATGGATCTATTCATACGACAGAGGCGTATACTGGAGCGAATTCTTGTACGCTCCAGGCAAAGCTGTTGCCAAAGCCAGCAGGACCAGCGGTAGAACCGCATTGTGGAAGCATGCTAGGCAGTGGAAGGCTTGCAATAGATGTAGCCACCGATGCAGTAGACAATGGTGGGCTGTAGTAGGACTCGGACGAGCAGTATGGCTGACTGTATGATGGAGCTGGCGAAGGAAGCTGAAAATCCATGGACATGGTTGTCGCTGGAGCCCAGAAGGTCTGTTGTGGTTCACTGCAGGCAGCAATAGTAGGACTGGGAGTCGATGGAAGTACTCTCCAGGAGTCTACTGCCGCGATAGGTGGAGCCAGGGATGCTTGCGATTGCCACCAGTTGCCAGCGTTGGTGTTGCTAGGTAGAATTGGGGCAGGGCGAACAACATCCACGATTCTTGGTGGAGGTGGTAGGAGAGGCTGGAAAAGTCCCATGACGGCGTTCTTCACGTCATCACTGCGAGCATCCAACAACTCACCAGCACCATCCTCCTCAAGACCTTCTAGAGCGCGAACTCCAGTGCGGAAGACAAATCGGTTGACAGCTTGAATGAACTCATCCTGGAGTTTCTTAAGTTGAACTTCTTTCTCGGGCCAGGACCACGTGTTGGCAGACACATCGAGGGAATAGATCTCCTTGTGGTACTCTGTCAAGGCATCGATGCTCTCTGTGGTAAGCTTGAAAGCGACTTCATGTTGCGAAACCATATCGACATGTACAACATATGCTTCAATGTGTAGAAGTTGATAGTTGAACATGGCCTCCACTAGTGGGTTTGAGTCCTTGACCAGATCGGCATCGGGCTTCTTGGGTAGCATGATTGAACAAAGGGTCCAGAGAGCTGCTTCGCCGGACAATGTTTCTGTCAAACACCGGTAATGCTGTGGTACACTGTTCAATGGCCTCTTGATCTTGTTGATGCGCTTTAGTGTCTGAGTCAACCAGGGTTCAACCTTGGAGCTGAGCACAATGGTAGGATTTGATCGTGGAGCAAAGGCTTGCGCCGATGCGGGGAGAAGATTCATAACCATGATGATGACGATTTGTTGTTTGATACGAAAATAATGCGATATTGATATGGGACGACGAGGAGAAGGGCAGGAGAAAAAGAATTACGAGAAGGGTGATAATCCAGAGGGCGGTCCCAACGAGGGAAGTAGTGTGCGCGCCGTGAATGAACAAAGGATAAACGAATAGGAGGAAGGGAGAGAAGGGAATGAAGTCGTGAATATAGAGACGGAAGAGGTGGGTAGAGAGAAGAAAATGAGGCTTGATGGTGGTGTCGCCATCTTATGTATCATGGGGGCGAGAGCTCAAAGCGTACGGGTGTCAGCGGCCGTGGGCATCTTTGATGGAAGCATAGACTTTTGGCCGGGGAGACCCACGCACTACTGCTATGCATCTGTACCCAGCCCCATTCTGCAGCCAAAAAAGTGCTCGAGCGTGCATATTGAATCTGCATGTCTGGAGATCAATAGCTGAAGGCCGAAAGAGCCCCTCCTACCTGCAGACGCGTCCTCGCACTTGTCCGCGTTCTGGCAAAACCTGCCGCTTGTTTGCTGGCAGCCTCATCCTAGGAATCAAATAGATGGTATTGCTGCAGACCCGTCTTCTAGCCTGGCAATATCAAACGTCCTAAGCTTCCCCTCGCAGCGTTCAACGGCCTTGCCTGCCAAGCTGCAAAAGAACTTCTGTTTTGTTTCCCAAGAGATGTGCAGCCTGCATTGCAGCTTTGCCTTGTTCCGTCAACCCCAGGACCCTATGATCATTGATGGCCAAAATGCAACCAGACATTCAACCTTGGAACTGTAGTGCCACCTGACCAATATTCACAATTGTCGCTTCTGACACAATGAAGCGCCTGAGCGGTTAGACAGATTAAGAAGACCCACTTTGGCGAGGATTCTGCCGCTGGACGCGATCGCCTGTCAAAGGGCTACCTCCCGCGGGTGAGGCTGTCATTATCAGTTGGCAAAGTAGTTCCTCCAACCCGCGAACCCTTCTTGGGGAAGTAAGTGGCAGCGCCATAACCCGGCGCAAACTCTGTTCTGGGATGAATTAGAAAAGCGTTTCCAGAGTCCAGGCAGCCAGATTGAGAGGCAAGTCTAGGTCGAGCAAGGGAGTATGGGGGGAAGTGTGCCCAATTCCGATGGCAAGCGTGATACAGATGTTGATAGGTGGTAGCGGTGAAAGCTACTTTTAGACGTTGAAGACCTTACGGCCAATGAACATGGATGAATGTGCCAAGAGAGGACTTGATCCAAGCCACATTCAGACAACCTTGAGAACCACATCCATGTGACCCTCTCAACAGCGAGATGACACCTTGTCCCAGCTAGCCAGTAGATGTAGCAAGATTCGTAGCTTCAGCGCTTCTATCAGTTCCCTATGGCCACTACTAAACGCTTCAACTAAAAAACCTTTTCATGAACTTTGCTGATCTGGACTTGACAAATTTCCGACTGACGTTGAGTGTCGTCGGCCAAGCCTCGTGGCCGCCTCACACGCTTGAGCCTCAGGGTGCTAAGCCTCAAATCTGGTGAAGATCTTGAGGCGCGATTTCGGCGAGCCGGAGTAGTTGAGCTTAGGAAACAAATGCCTGGGAATACTTGGGCCGTGTGTCTCGGAGGGCCCGCTTCTTGCATCACGGTGCCATCACCTCGCAGGTGACGGGACAAGGAGTAGCAAAGTGGTATCCTAAACCTTGTGTAATTGGATTATGCATGTCCCAGGTTGGACGATATGTACGCCAGGCCAAGCCGAGGCAATAAAAAACACGGAAGCCAAAGCGCGAGCAAATTCGTGGAACAAACCTGATCCTGGATTCCTGGAGCATCCCACATTCAATGGTGGCGGTGCAATTCAATGCGCTTGTTTGACATTGGCCATCTACCAGCTCGCTGCTGCTCATGACTGGCCCAATTACTGTATATATGAAAAAGCCCTCGACCAAGCCTCTAATTTTGGCAGTAAAAGTTTTCATTTGAAATGAATAAACAATAAACTCGGCTCGTATCATATGCCGGTGAGTTCGAGTACTTTGACATGTCGTCGGGCAATAAATCCAGCAGCGGCAACTCGGAACGACGAAGGAAAGTTCCGAGCTTCCGATACTTTGGGCCATATCGATAAGTGTTGAAAGCCTTGATCCCAGGGTGGTTGCGTCAACTTTCCGCCGGCCCGCATTTGTTTCGCCTCTTTGGTATTGGAGAGGGTCGGCAGCACAAGATATCTTGATCACTCCACTTTTCTGAAGGTTGACAACTGTAACCTCTTTGGGCCTAGTCTTTTATAAGGATATAAGAGGCATCTTACTATCTTTGTCAAAATCTAGCTATCTTCCGTTAGGGAGACCCACAAGTGATTCAGTATAAGACGCTAAAGAGGAGTGAACTGCGCTATCACTTAGTGATAGCGCATATCACTCTTTTTAGGTGATTTTCACTTGAGCCACAGTTAAACCAAATTAGGACGAAAGAGTAGTATCGGATCCTGATCCGTAACTACTCGGATGCGGTTTTTCAAGGTGGCCGACCCTCTCCATTGAAAAGCTTTGATAATTTCTTAAAGCTACCTTACGTTCAGCTGGACATGGATGTGCTTTACCAATCGCCGTTGCAGATCACTGACAGCTTGGCCTTGATGTTGATTTTTCGCTTGCAGATTTGAGCCACTTTCCCTTGCAAGCTTGCATCTTTGAAAATTTGTGTGAAGCTCTTTTCAGGGCTTTATTCTCAGGCCAGTAATTCATTCCTTAGTCTGCACTTTTGATGCAATGTGTCGCCTCATCTGTTCATCCTCGACAATGTGTTTCAGAAGTAGGAGAGGAGTCATCCTTGCAGCACGGCCGTAGGTAAACCTGCAGCATCAAGGTGACTCACCATCACGACTTGAACATATTCAACCAACTTCATACAATTGAACGCGAAATCAACGCGCTCTGAGACGATGGAAAGTGTTGTGCGATAATCAATCTTTGACCAAGCTGGAAAACAACGCGCGCGCTGCGTCTGAACCGCGAAAGCAGCCGGATGCAGTGCCGAATGCGATTTCCCAAGGGTTTTGTGTGGGATGGCTTACTTTGACAAGCTTCCATTGGAAATAAGCTCTTGTCAGCACTCGAATCTTTAGACCATGGACCGATATTGCCGTTTTTTCGGGACATGAAGGGATCCCTACCCGGTTGGCTATCGTGGTCTTTTTGCTACCAGGTGTTTATTCGATCGCCACTATCCTCTCACAATTTGCAGTCAAAGTGGGCACCGAATGACATGCTGTCAGAACCACAACCTTGCATGATACGAACCAAAGTGGAGGTTGGTACCAGAGCACCCACAGCAGGCAAGGCAGGCTGCAACAACACCAATCCTGGAATCCTGGAAATCTTCTTACTCCCAGGAATTTGGGCCTCGTACGATTTGGAAGAGTTGGACAGGCGCTAACATATGTTTGTTTCATAAGCCTTGAATACAACCAGGTCACCGCAGAAATGAGTGCGAGTTGGCGCGGCGCCTACGGACTTGTTAGGCATCTTTGATGTGGACCTTGGAAAAGGTGATGAGGTGATGAGGAGTCAACGTTGCATTGCAGAATTCTTCGATTGGACAATTGAGGTAAGTGTCTCAGGATAATGAACAGGCGGGCGAAATCAACAGATGAAGTTGCATCGCATTGCGTGTCGATCCGCGACTCGAGACTTGAGAAGGAAGCCACGAGCGGAAGATGTAGGCACGGCAAGAGCAAACCAAGGAAATAGGAAATTACGACCTCCAATTCTACACTTCGGGAAATAACGTCTCTTCATCACATCTCCACCTTTACTTTGTGGCTGATTGTTTGACATATCTCTGGATCACCTTTGATCTGATACAAGGTCTGGACTACACGGCCTGGGTTACCAAACTCTTGGATCTCTAATCAAGTGTCTAAGAGCAATCGGTGATTAATAGAATGAGTTTTTCTTACTCTGCACTCTCTCTTGCCTGCTCCAATACGCTTTCCTCGGACTTGGCCTTTTGCCCGTCAATCATAACTGCCGCTTGTATCACAATATTACCAGATATTTTGGCTTATAATGTCTGATAAAGCGCCTCATGTTCAATGAAGTGGGATGGCGCAGATAATTGACCATTCGTACCTATCAGCTGCCACATCAAAAACTCTCGAGACATGATCTGAGATCCATCAAGCAGTACTGGCTGTGGTTAAGCGGCATCACTCAATGATTACCTTGTCCCATGGCTGATCGAAACTGGATCCCGAGGTCAATCAAGTTTGTTCCCGGAGCAAGTCAAGCCAATCATCGTGACTCAGCGTAATCCTTAGCAGCAACGTTGGTACTTCACAGATCGCTTGCATTTTGAAGCATATATCGAAATCAACTGACAACTTCTTGACAGCATGACTACAAACTCACTTCAGCCGGTAAGATTATCCATCTCAAATCACCCTTCTTGACGACATCCTATAAAAACAAAAACGTTGCAACCACTGACTACCATAAGATGTGTTCCCAATTCGAGTGCTATAGAGCACACCGAACCTGATGGGCACTTTTCTCGTTTCACCTCGAGAAGATCAAATGGCCTTTTCAGCTACGTTCCATAAACGATGTCTGTTCGGATCAAAAACATCGTATATCCCATCACATTCAATGGCTGCCATAGGAGGCCTTTCTATGTCAAGGCTATGAATGGCCGTCATTACACTTCATGGAAAAGGTATAGTTGTTGATTAATAGGTAAGACTAGGTACAAAGAATCGAACAATAGGTAAACCTAGAGGCAGCCCCCGTTTGTTGATGTCAACATAACAATACCATACACTCCATTCCATCGTTCTCAACTTTCTCCATCACTTCGCAGGAGCGGGACCCTCAGTCTGCACAGTCACCTTCTGAAGCACCGGAGGAGTAAGCACTTGGTTTTTCGCATCTCCATACGACCGATGTGTGAGCCTGTTACTGCACTTGGTGCAATAGTGATCGACATCGTATCCATATTTGAAACAGAATGGAATCGCCGAGCAAATGACGCCCGCAAAACAACATGCGATTGCTGCCAACCTATACGTGGTCAGTTGCCTTGTCCGCTTCGATGGATCAACCTACAGTGTCGTAGAAGAGGGTCCTTTGTCAAGACGAGTTTTGGCAACTTCATTGCAGAATGTGCATTTCACCCAGGCAGGGTCATCGCGAAGGTGCTCGAGGTCAATCACCGTCACTGTCATTTGAGTTCCAGGAGGAGCATCGCCTTCTGGTGCGTAGTACTGCATGTTCGGCGTGCCTTCTGGTTGGACGTTGACTCTATTTTTGGTCAGGAAATGGGGTCATTGGACGGTCTCAAAGAACTTACTGTGCTATTTCGGAATGCGTCATCCCTTCCTTTGATGCTAGTTCTGCTGTCTGAGCATTGGGTGCACTGCAGTTATCAGTCCTTGCTCTCTATTAAATATAATTGGAGAGCCCCATAATCATTTGGCTCCCCTCGCCCATGATGGACGACACATCTTGAATGGCACTCACGTCTGTATCACAGCGCTGTCGGAGTACGAAGGTGGAGCTGCAGCCGCATCGTTTGGCATGACTGGTTGAGTATTCTGTGGAATCGTGCTCAAGGTTGCTGTTTGCGTATCTTGAGGTGTGATGTTTGGCATTGGTGCTGCTGACTGAGTGCTCAGAGCTTTGGTGCTTGATACTACTGAACCTGTATCTTGCGCGCTCGCGATGGTGGAATTGTGAGATAGATGAAATGAAGCAAACTCTACCAGATGAGAAACAAAGACAGTAGAGGAGTCTAGAGGTCAAACAGATAAACAGAGTAGGTAGGATGAAGTGAGCACCGCCTCCTTTCGTCTGCTCCTTCCGTTTATTTATGCAAACGGCGACTGCCTCCTGTATTCGATCAATTTCATTATTCTGATTTTCACTTGATCACCACGTGCGGCGAGGCAGATTGTAACAACCATAGCCACAAATCCTTCGCTAGGAGGATGCTTATCCCTGGGCAGATCATCCCAGGTAGCATTATAGCGTCTATATATAAATCTTGTGAGCACCAAAACCAACACTTTTCTCAACTGAAATACCCTGTGTGCGCTATCATGGTCTAGGAGTTTGTAAAATAAGTAGGACGGGTGGCGTACTCGCTTCCATATCTACAACGTCCAACAGGGCGACGAAATCAATCACACACTCCCACCGAATGAGCAACTCCGACTAAATTGTACTGCAGTTCTGAGCGCAAGAATAAACTTGATGAGCAAAGCAGCTGCTGTGGCTGCATTGCCTATTATCTTGTTTGTAATGGGTAAGATATTGGTAACTGAAATTCCCAAACCTGGTTTTATAAACACATTGAAGATGGTCGCATTACAATGATCTTATCGAAACAGAAACCTTCATAAAATTGAACCATTTCGGAATGATTATTCCAATAGAGAAGTACATCAGGAAAGACCATATTACTCTACTATTCAACCTACCCAGTGGCAAACGTTTAATTCTTTCCAACCAAGTTGGTTCCAATGCATTAGTTCCATTAGCTGAAAGTGAACTTGGAAGTTTTTACTTTGCTTCAATACGGGTGAAAAAATCTCAGGATTGTTATTCATTATTCTAAGAGAGAACTCAAGATGGTTTGCAAAGCTCCTGGAAGTCAAACATGGAAGTGTGAGCGAAATATATCTACCAAACGGTGGCTTACTGGCAGAAAGCTCAAACTGGGACTCAATAATGGGTTTCTAATGGAAAACCATCCAGCATCTCTTTGCGAGCTTGATAACTTGTTTGATTAGTCTTACTGAACCCAAAATTGTTGTCGTAGTGGAAATGAGTTCACATTGAGCTTGTTCCGTTTCCTGGACCAACAAGGCTGACAGCAAGGCTGACGAATGGACAGTCTTCATTCAGGCCAAGCTAGTGCTGCGATTGGTCTCCTGGTGCAGCCCCGGTTAAGTCAAGACTTATTACACACTGAATGCTTCCTACACTGTTTCTCAAGATTATATTTTTTGTACTCGTGCCAGAAGAAGGATGGCAGCCGCTCAGAAAGCAGACCTGGTTAATTCTTCCTAGAGGAGATTTCCTAAGTTGAGCCGAACATTTCTTATACTCGTTATTGATGCCTCCCCACCAAGTCTAGTGACAACTAGCAAAATCTATTTCGAGGAGAATCTCGCTGCTACCAATGTGTCAGACTCGACTTCCTCAGGCGGTACGACAATAAAAACCACACGAGAGGTGTTTCAGGAGTCTCATACCATTTCACCTTCGTTGCCACCTTCCAAGAGACTATGCAAAACGCCAATTTCCCTTGAAGAAGACAAGGCCGGCGGCTCTAGAAGTAGCGACTCCGCTCCTCGCTTGGCATGGAATACACCGAAATGAGTTGGTAAAGCGAATCCGAAATTCGAAGTTTAACTTCTCCAGGTATGGTTTTGCGGACATTGCAGATGATTGAAATTCATCGGGGATGATATCCGTGGAAAGGCAAACTGATTGACATAGTTATAGACTTTTACATCGCGAAGTTTGATATGATTATAGTGTTAAACTTTCGAGCCAGTGTTTGTTCATATTCCAGGTGAACGGTCGCACTAAGTAGCCAAGAATCTGTCGTCATCCACTGTCTAAGGTAGCTCCACTATAATTCCAAACGGAACGCGACTGGGCAATTGTCTTGTCTGTATCAAGACTCTCTGTTGAAAGACACACAACTTCATAGTATGCTTATTCTATATGGCAGTGTTCTTGGAGGCTTACGGCGTTGAGCTTAAATGCTTGCAAATATGCAGGAACATGCAAAACAGCTTCTCAGAAATCTCTCGCAAGAAACGTTCTACCGGTTTTCATGGCAACACTTTAGACTCCGAGGCCTTGAACGAGACAATTTCAAGATAGCTTGCGTATCTCATATGGTCTGGTTTGGCAATAAGTTCGTTACAGGAAAGTTATGAAGACTTGGCCTGAATCCAACTGCCGTGAATAGTACTCTACAGAAGTATGGTTAGAGTGAGGGATGGAGGTTGCACTAGAGTAAACACAGCGCCTACTCCGTATGATATATGACTTCATAACACTAAACCCATTCGTTATACCAGTATCAAGTACTTGAATTTCTTATGTGATAGAAGCATCTACGCTTATAGTGCCGAACATGTTAGCATCCCTTCTGAGATATCAGTCCGAATCGTTCATGTCTTGGTGCCCTAGAAGTGAATCTGGTGGTACAAGGAGAATTAGATGAGTGGAGAGGGTCAGCCCGTGAATTCCTAGGATTTTGACTCCACATTTACTGCGGATTTTGACTGTCGATCTACTCTGGAATTAGCCTAGCCCCTGACATCTCGTGATATCAAATCGCAGAAACTGCCCTCATAGTAATTCTCCCTGTAGGCGTTTTTGTGCCATGATCTTGACTTCAACATCCAATCAAATAACTTTGACGTTGACTCAACCTTAGCACTATTCCGAAACAGGTTAGTAGTAGGTCAGCATGAGAAGTAAAAGTGGAGTGCAAGTCGATTTTACTTAGTAAAAACGACTTTTACTCTTTTGCGCGCTATTCCCTTTAAGGGAGTAAAAACGCCTTCCGAGTACCTGCGGATCGCGTTCCGAGGGTACTCCAAATGGCATGCTGACCCTCTCCAGTTGGAGATGACCTGCTTGGCTACTAGGGTTCCATCCGCCGAGAAGACTAAATGTATCATCAAGCATGACTTGGCTGTCATCGCGAAACTGGATATTGGATTGTATGGTCAGCGAGTCTAATGCACGACATGCTTTCGCAAGCGTTAGATCCTTTGTTGAGCGCTGACAGGTAGAGTCAAGGCTTCATGCACAACTAACATGAGGGCCATTTAAAGATATCTTGGCTTCAAGGTCTGCCGCAAATGATGAACACGAGCAATCAGTCCAAAATAAGAACAAATCAGCGGACACTCTAATTTGCGTTTTACCAAGAAAGCCAAGAGCGGGACTCGTTCAATAGCTGACCGCCCAGTAAGCGGAGAAGCGAGGTGGTCTTGGTAGGCAGAATCCGATACATTGTGCGCTTTGCAAGGGGGCGATAATTTGGTGTTTGGTTGCTGCTGAAAGGTTCCTCGAGATCTGTCGGAATAGAATCCTGCTATGCGCCGTTCTCTTGGCCATGCGGATATTCGAATCTAAAGAACGAATTGCTTCTGGGTGATAGTGGGCGCAGCAATTATTGAAGTTGAAGTTACGGTAGGGTGATGGATCATGCCATCATGAAAAAGTCTGGATTCTGGACCTAGAAATGATCCGCTTATCGATCTAACCACAACAGGAAGCATCTCAGTCAAAGAAGCCAAGCGCAGGCTTGGCAAAGGCAGGAGGGTCTTGGCAGTTGCTCTTTCCACTTTTGTGCTTGCTTTGATTTGCTCTTGCCCATCTTGCCAAGGAGGTTGTACCCTGAAGAACCAATGAGCTGAAGACCAAGTAGTCCGCCTTGCCGCACCTCAGCACGGAGCCTTGGGAGCGTAGGAGGTTTCGAGACTGGCACCTGCTGGCTGCCATTTAATCTTGACACTGCCCAGGCCCTCCGAGCTCCCGTTCACTCGGACCTCCCTCCGCTGCTCTTGTCATTTTTCCAAGGCTCTCCTCTACAAAGAATCCCCCAGGTCCGCTATTGCATTTTCTGCTTCCAAACTGTCGCAACTACCACATTATTCACATATTTAAAGTATAAGGCAGTCACTACCAACAGGCTCCTACTTTCCCACCTTGCACTCTTTGTGACCCCTCCATTTTTGTTGGCGCTTGTCCAGCTTCTCTTATTCTTCACACAGTTGGTGCCAAGACCAGCAAACAGTACACCAGCAACATGTCGACTACTCTTGAGTCAGCAAGTACTTCGAGTCCAGATGCAACCATCGCCAGCAGTAATGTTGCCGGTGATCAACTCAAGTGCGAATGGGTCGGCTGTCAAGATCGCCTCCCAACTCCTGAAAAACTCTATGTAAGTTGAAAATCTGCTCGCCCAACAAACAACTTTGTACCTTTCGGTTTCTAGAGTTATGATCAGCCTTATGGCAAGCAGCTCTCTCTAAGAGCACATAACGCGCAACAACTTTTTTCCTCAACCCAGCATTTACTGATGATTTGTAGGATCATGTCTGCGAAAAACACGTTGGCCGCAAATCTACCAACAATCTCAACTTGACTTGCGCATGGGGTAATTGTCGAACTACCACCGTCAAACGCGATCATATAACATCGCATATTCGAGTTCACGTACCGCTGAAGCCTCATAAATGTGACTTCTGCCAAAAGGCCTTCAAACGCCCTCAGGATCTCAAGAAGCACGTCAAAACGCATGCCGAGGACCCCAATTTCCAGGCTTCCCCTGAGCCAACTCGTCAAAACCATCCCGGCAATACTGGAGTATTTGCTGGCCAGTCCAAACGTAAGTGATTGTACTTGTTAAACACCACTACCCGCCAATATATGCCTGTTTTGACCTCGATTGTCTTCAGTATTCTATTGGCCGCCCCCTGTCCCCTCGCTTCATTAGCTTTCCTGCGACATCGTCCTAATCAAAGCGCAGATGTCGCTGATCTTCAGCACCTGGCCGCCACAGCATCCGGCTACTATCCAGAACACGCGCACGCAATGTCTGGAGCCGCAGTCAATTATTCTTACGCTGCATCAACTAATCCCAGTGCTTACCATGGCCCATCCGCTCAGTATTCAAACAACTACATGACCACTCTTTACCCTGTCAACAACAACAATTCAATGTCGGAATACGAAGTTAGGAAGAAGGCGACATTCGATGCTCTCAATGAATTCTTTGGCGATATTAAAACCCGCCAGCTTGACCCTGGCGTTTACCACTCTGTGGGACAGCGACTAATGGGCCTCCATGGTCTGCCACAATATGCCGGCAACAATGAGTTTGGTGGCGGAGCTGCTGTTGCTACTGCTACTGCGGCACCGCTCACAAATCATTATTCTCTGCCAATGTCAAACATCCGAACTAAGAATGACTTGCAACACATTGATCAGTTCCTCGAGCAACTCCAAGCCACTGTCTATGAGCACGAAACTCAAGCTGCTCAAGCTGCCCAAGCAGGCATCCAACAAGCCGGAAGCCACTATGTGCATCCCGCTGTCAACATGCGCACCAGTCATTCACCACCACACATGGCATCTTCGCATCAAACACAAGTTTCTGGGCATATCCTTCCTCCAATCTCTTCCTCCGGTGCTGATTCAACACCTGCTCTCACCCCTGCATCTTCTGTTATGTCTTACAACTCGCCTGGTTCTGTTCATAGCTCGACAGTATCACCGATATCCCGAGGTAGCAGTGCCGCCATGTACCCAACTCTTCCATCGGTTTCCAGTGTCTCAGACGCTAGCAGCGGTGCCATGCCCTCCGCCTTGGCTTCCTCATTCGATGCAGATGGTCGTAGAAGATATTCATCTGGTATACTGCAGCGAGCCCGCGACGACGTCTCTGACGACTTGCCCAACATCGACCGACTTGGCGTACGGTCTCCTTCTCTATCTAATGTTGACCCTGCTCTGGTTACCGACAGCAAAGCCCCAACTTCCCCCGCCGGCAGTGAATCCATCGATCCAGATCTGTCAGGACCACGCAGGTCTAGCGAGACTAGCGAGCCAGATTCTGAAGATGATTGGATTGTCAAGGTGCGAGTTTTGGAGACTATTCGCAACATGATCAAGATGCGCCTTGATAATGGAGAGTTTGACGATGATGATGATTCCAAAACGGCTACGCCAGGCGACGAGCAAGAACAAGAGTCTGAGGCAGACAAGGATGCGCGGAGTCTGTACCCTGTGTTACGTGCTGTTCAGGAGGATTGAACTAGTACGTTTTCGTATTCTCTTCTATAGTTAAAAGGAGTTTATTAGGCTAGCTGGAACAACGGTAGCTTTCTCTGGGTATGAATTATTATTTCTATCATACGCTCCTTCGTGTTTCATCTCGTTTTCATTTTCCTATTGGTGTGGTGATGGGAATTAGCACTACCCTCAACGAGGCTTCTATTAGCATGGCTGCCCTGCTTCTGCGTCTTTTGTAGATGGAGCACAATAAGGCTTTGCTGGCAGATGAATTTGATCGCGAAGACTACGTTTTGATATGGACAGGTACTTTATATTGGAACAGCAAAGGTGATGGGAGTCGATCAATGGTTAAAGGTAAGATCCTTCCAAGTCATCATTATGTAGCACTTGCTAAAGTGCTCTTTCAGATGACTCTTCTACTTTTACATATCTAATTAGAGATTAAAGAAAAACCCATCCTCTTCTACGTACATCGCCAACTGCCTTGATGCAGAAATATGCAATGTCCAGCACCACAAATCGTTACTATACAGGAATCTTGTAGTCCTCCACAGACTATATCTAATCTACCTACTGGTTCCTATCTACGTTACCCTACGTTATCTATACTCCATGTCTTTAACCAATTGAACACTTCAAACCTCTTCCGGCACAGT
Source organism: Microthyrium microscopicum (assembly GCA_010405405.1). Lineage (NCBI taxonomy): Eukaryota > Fungi > Ascomycota > Dothideomycetes > Microthyriales > Microthyriaceae > Microthyrium > Microthyrium microscopicum. The sequence goes on along the minus strand of MU004243.1, from coordinate 165,624 downwards.
ATCTGCCGTCGGTCGACGCATCAACGACGGCCGCTCCACATGATCAATCGTCATCGGCGTTGGCGGCGGATTAAAAGCCTTTGTCTCCAACTCATCAAAGTCCTGACCCGGATTCGCCGTCTCATAGCCCGCAAACTTCAGAAGCACAAAAAGTCCCCACGCAAGTAAAGTCCCCATCAACGGACCAACCCAGTATATCCAATGACTGCCATCAAAGCCTGTGACTACCGCTGGTCCGAAGCTTCTCGCTGGGTTCAATGAACCGCCTGTGAAGTATACGCCACACAATTCAGACACGAAGAGGGACAGGCCGATGCCAACGGGCGCAAGGAATGTGGCTTTGTGCTTTTCTGAGCCAAGCATGTAGACAACGAAGACGAGTTGCGCGGTTAGGAACATTTCGATGAAAACGCCTTGGACGCTGGACGTGCCGGCCGAGAGGGTGGTGGATACTGCGAGGGGGCCTGGGAAAAGGCCGGAGATCACGGCGGCGGCGGCGATGGCAGAGATTAGTTGGGCGACGAAAAGATGGGCGGCGCGGAAGGGAGAGATGGCGCCGATGAAGAGGAGGCCAAGGGTCACCTATGGTGCTGTTAATTGACTGGTTTGGGTGAGGATGGGCATAGGACTTACGGCGGGATTGAAAAGGCCGCCGCTGATGCGGAAGAAGGCCCAGGCATTGACTGCGAGGGAGAAACCAAATGAGAGGGAGATGTAGAGAAGAACGGATGTGTTGGGCACTTGTGTAAGTGTGTTGTTGTTTGTCCCGTTGGCAGAGGCGTTTGCGACTTGATGGTGTTAGTCCGATCGAGTATATGTCTATCGCGAGGACCAATTCGCAGAGAACAACGTACCAGATGTTGCAGAAAAAGCCATAAACAGAAACATGAAAGTTCCGCAGAATTCGCCAACGAAAGCGACAGCTTCATTTCGGACTTTGTTCCACAAGACAGTTGTGCGATGTTCCGGGTGTTTCTCTGGTTCTTGACCTGCCTGCCTTGCTTGCTCGAACGAATCGATTCTCCACTGTGGCAGGATACTAGGTCTTCGCGGCGTGGTAGCTGGTCTCCGTGGAATAGAGTTAGTTCTTTGAGGGGTCCATTCAGTTGGAGACATTGGGTTTGACGGCGCTCGATTGCCAGTGGGAGACATGTTACCAGTGGCTGATGGCACTCGTTGGGCGGGCGTCCGTGGCAAAGGAGTAGGCGTCTCCATTTTTGGTATTGTAGCGCTCACCGTCGCAAAATCGACAAGCTACAGGAAGTAAAAGTTTCGATTGTCAAAATCTAAAGGCAGAGAGAACCCAGAAATGTCAATAATGATTATATACAAATACATGTTATCGAGAAACGTGAACCTTTCCAAAACAAATGTAACCCTCCAAACCAAACACACACCTTCTTTGTTTGCAACGTTTCTAACAGAATGTACATCTCGTCGCGACTTGAGCCTTGAGACACGAGGCTGCAGTAGAAGGAATCTTGGAATTGCACTATGATATTGACGATGAGGCTACGCTAGTCCTAGCATGGTTAACTGCGTTGTTTCTAGATCTGCGCAGGGCCAAACAGAGATCCTCGCTTTGCATTAGCGGACAAGGCTGAGATGGTTCGCATGAAGACAAGCAACTGTAATTGGCTAATATAGAGGTGAGACCAATTGCCGCACTAAGATATATTTCGAACGCTATGTAGTGTAGAAACATTTCGAGAGTCGGCTAAGGCATACATTGAGATCACTTCAGAGCCTTATCTGCCGGTCCGCACTTTTAGTGAAAAGTATAAACTCCCTGCATGGCCACTACATTTTGCAGAGCCTCCGTTGAAGCCACTACAACTTACCTGTGCTCTGAATTCCTCCAATGTGAGTCTCTGGAAAGGAATCCTTAGGTGCGATGTCTGCTATAACGCCCTCTGGGACATAATGGCTGCAGATTCCCATCAGGTATTAGATAGACTCATCAATACTTAGCACTTCATGGTATGCCATAGTGCAGGTCTTCCGTTGCAGGTTGGGATAGTGGTATGCCCGGCTCAATTCTTCTGCAATCCGCTCGCCAGCTTGGGGATTGACCCATAATCCGCTTGAACGAGACTTCCCATTCAGTGCTAGCAATAGAGGCTCGGCGCGCGTTTGCAATTAGTCGTTTCGCTCGATTGATTGGCCTCCGCTCGCGCCAGTCTGGCAACTCTGATTCTCCAACGATGTCTGCGTGCTCTTGCATGTCTACCAATCGCTCAGCGTCGGCGAAGTTCGCGATGACACGAGTATCAACGGCCTGGCGAATAGAACTTGGATCATTTCGCCAGACGTTGTAGAAGATACGCGCTGTTTTTGCGAGGCAGGCCACACTGCAAAATTGGCCATGCATTCGAAGACGTGAATAATGAGTTCAGGCGGGAGGGTGGTGAAGCCGGAGATCGACATCGTGATGGCCTACCTGGTATATACGCGGGCAGAAGAAGTCGATGATTCAATCGAACTTGTCATTAATAGGTGCAGATCAGCTTTTCAAACTTCATTGAGGGAGGTATTGCTGAGAAGAGAACTGTTAAAACATGTCAAAAACCTTACGAAGATGCTGCCTGCATGTATTTGCCTATTTTCTTTCTGCCTAAGGCCATTTAGCCAGGTTGCCAGGCTCCCAGGCCTTTGGTCCCAACATTGAAGCAAGATCTGATCATTCCAATTCGATTATCTATTCTTGCAGTTCAACTGTTGAGAAAAGCGTATTTACGACTCTTGATCTTTCTACAAATCACTATAGATGGCGTTTACATGCTGATGATCGGACCAGTGCCATAATGAGCAATATCTTAATAGCATGGTTCCCTTATCGGCGCCGATCGGAGGTAGCGTTATTTTGCTTAGTTCATGCGATTGGTAAGTCATTTAGTAAGTCCTGGTTGGCGATGAGGGGAGCGAATGCGCTTTCGCATATGTCAAGGTGCGGAATTGGGCCATGGACATTTGTAAGTACCCCGAATAGGCTTAAACAGAACGCATGGCTAATGTTTACTTACAGAGCAGCTGGAGTGATAGAGGGGATAAAAGGGACACCACATCTTCCTGACTATCGTACATTCCATTTACGAACATCATAACATCACAATAAACTCGATTGAAAGATTATTACATAGGCTTCATCGCTTTCATTCCTCAACAGTTCTCTAAAAATGCCAAAGCTTATCACAGTCTTCGGCGCTACTGGCATCCAGGGTGGTTCGGTCATCAAAGCTATTCTTGGAGATCCTGCGTTGTCAAAAGAGTTCTCTATCCGCGGCGTGACTCGTGATAGCTCCAAGCCAGCTGCACAGGCTTTGGCTAAGCAGGGTGTCGAATTGGTCAATGTAAGAAACAGAAAAGCCGAGCGAATTATGTCACTAATTTTGCAAAGGCGGACCTCAACTCCAGAGATTCGGTTCTTTCAGCAATCAAGGGTTCTGATTCCGTTTTCCTCGTTACTAACTACTGGGAAACGGGCAAGCCAGAAGTCGAAATGGCGCAGGGCCACACTGTTGCGGATGCCGCCAAAGAAGCCGGAGTCAAACAAATCGTCTTTTCATCTCTGCTCAATGTAACAGAAATCAGCAACGGAAAACTACCACACGTGCTTCACTTTGATGGCAAAGCCAAGATCGAAGAGTACATAAAGTCCACAGGCATTACCTCTGCCTTTGTCTTGCCTGGCTATTATATGTCCAACTATCAAAAGATGCTCCAGAAAGGAGATGATGGCTCATACAGCCTTGCCTACCCAGTTAGCAAGGAAGCAAAGTTCCCCCTTCTCGATACTGCCGAAGACATAGGTAAGATCTGATCAAGCTTCGACTAGAGTAAATCACTAAAAGTTTTTAGGCAAATTTGTGAAGCCTGCCTTGAAGAACCCAGAAGCTTTCAACGGTAAACAGATTCTGGCTGCGAGCGACTACTATCCTGTCACACGTATCATCTCCGAATTTGAAGAGGTGACTGGAAAGAAGATCAACTATCGCCAAATCAGCTCGGAGCAGTATAAGAGTTTTCTTCCAGATTTCATGGCCGAGGAAATGCTCGAGAACCATTTGTTGATCGAGTCGCCTGGATATTTCAATGGCATGTCTTTGCAGGAAAGTCTTGATGCACTAGACGACAAGCCAACGACTTGGAAGGAGTTTGTAAAAAAGACCAACTTCTAAGGGGAGAAAATGCAGATACACTTGTAACACAGTCAATGAGTGTGATACTTGAGCTCCAAAGTGTCTATAGATGTCGTGTTAAAAAGACATTAGTGTTATGATCTTAGATTTAACCAATGAAGCAATATAAATCAAAATAGATAAACATATAAACGAGATTATTTCTTCGAAGGCGTATTGAACCATCGCGGTCTGTAAAAAAAAGATACTTTAATTTTCAGCGTGTTCGCTAAAGTGCTTGCTTCTGGACACATTTATGGGAATTTGGAATCAGCCAAAAACCATTTGAATGAAATTGTAGGGACTACTTTATAGACAATGGATACTCTTAGAAACCCAATAATGTTGTTGGTGACTCAAGGGTAGCAAAAAAATTATTCCTATAGAAAAGGCGGTATCTAAAATCTCCTTTCCGCATGTTTCCACGGGATACCAAAATTAGATCAAAAGCCGGAGTACATGCAGTCGTAATCATGAAAAAGATAAATGTCAAAAACACGCCCTACAACCTGGTGGTTGCCGCTAATTACTGCCACCTAAGCCGCAGCAGCATATTCTGCTTTTATCCTACAGAATTCGTTCATTATTTATATCTTAGCAGAGCGTTTTGTATTTTCATGCAATTCAGTCCTTTCGTCCAAACTCCAATAAACACCCAATCGAGGCACTGCGCTTTGCAGTCATTAAAAATCTGAAATCTCCACAAAAGGACTGCAACATTTCACGATTTTCACCTTTACAAAACATTTCAATTCCTTTTCAAATATTCCTATCAACGAAGAAATGTCACAAGTAAATTTGACAACACGCATTGCAACGCCAGACGATGTCAAAATACTTCTCTCACTCATCCGTTCAGCATATCGTGGCGAAGAGAGTCGCAAAGGATGGACCACAGAAGCCGATCTCGTAGCAGACGACCGAATCGACGAAGCAGGTGTCTTAGCCAAAATCACAGCATCAAATGGCATCATTCTCCTGGCTACAACAGACTCTGGCGCTCTGATCGCTTGCTGCGAACTCATTAAGCGGGACAGTGACCTTGGCTACTTTGGCCTGTTTGCCGTCGACCCCAATCAACAAGGTGGTGGACTGGGCAGACGTATGCTGCAGATGGCTGAGAATTATGCACGGGAGACATTGGACGTAAAAAAGCTGGAAATGACGGTCATTGGAGTACGTGTGGAGCTTATATCGTGGTATGTCCGCAGAGGATATACAGTGACTGGGGAGCAAAGACCTTTCCCATATGAGCATTTGGTCAATGATCAAGTTGGGAAGACGCGGAATGATTTGTATTTTGATGTTTTGGTGAAGGATATGATTGCCGTTGCTTAAGTCTTTGGCGCCAGGTGTTTGATTCGTTGGGTAGAGAATATGGTCACTTACTTACACACATTGTGCTGATGGAGTCATTTTAGATTCGTACCTGGTAGTATCATCCCAAAGTCGGGACAAAATATAGCCGAAGGTTCCATGCAGAGTATCATTTATCAGATTTGATTGCTGAGTAGTTTTTTGCACATTTCATGCTTGAAAGAATAGGGGAGTTTCATCACCTGCGACCAAAGTTCAAGAACTGAACCACATTATTCCAAACGAGTCGACTGAACAGCATGGATGCCGTATCCGTGGAAGCAGTTCAGAAAGGTCTTGCTAACCTGATTGACTGGTCGGTACCGGTATGTCGGAGTCTATTGATCTTCATTGTGCATGTCTGTTGCAGGTAACTCACCGCTTCCGAGGATTGGACTTTGAAATGAAATGGCTCCCAGCCCTTTACCAAGTCTTATAAGATTTATATTCAAGTGCTTTCTCAGATACCGATATTGGTAGCGTAGATTGGCTGTAATGGTGAAAACGAATACTTGAGTGAGACTGTTGGTATAGCAGGCCATAGCAGAGTAAATAGGAACTTGTCAATTTCCCGTCCTCAGCCTTACCTGACAACATTGACCAGATAGCAACATTACCTTCGCCTACCAGCCTTACCAGATTGACCTTATTCTGTACCAGATTTAGTCCGGCCTCAACAGATCTACATCAGCTTTCCCAGATTGGCCTTCACCTTGATAGATGGCGGCCTCAGCCTTACCAGTTCAATTGGTCGCCTCACTCCAGGACAACATAAAGGTGCGTTACAACTGCAGAATGAGGGACGCGGGAAGTTCTACTGGTCAGAATAAACTGCTCAAAATTGATACTATAATCAACTTTCCACTGTAGTGAACGATGTAGGCGCCGTTGATGACGTCGCAATGCTTAGAGAAGCATAATGGTCGACAACGGAGATACTTGGAGAAATTTAGCTTCTGTGACACAGACACTGGTAGATATCTGCTCGGTGTGTTGGCCATGCCTGCCCACATATCGTCACTAATTGATAGACTCCTGGAGTCCTTATAAAGGTAACACCAGCAGACATGCTGCTTTTCGAAACATCTGCTCTTTAGCTTTCTACCATTTGTAAAATTGATCCATCTATCGTCAACAGTATGAGCACCTCGGAAGGATCAAGTCCTTTGAGTGATCAAGGTAAGGCTTAGATTCGGTTGATCATGATGTTGAACGAACTTATATGCCGTGAAAATTTGCGGCATTACTGATAACTCGTACAGATTTAGATGGTATAGTCGATCACTTACCACGCCAAAACACTGAAAGTCCAGAAACGGAGAAGGCAGAGGGAGCAGCAGTCACGACTACACGAACTACAAGCTCGGAAGGGACTCTCGTTGCTGTCTCGCGGTTGCAGAGAGGCAAGCACATTCTTGACCGATGCGATGACCATTGGGGCCTGGAAGTTCTGAGCTGCGTTATTGCCGTTTGTAGTCTCCTGGCTATCGTTGTCATCTTGGCCACGCATGAGGGCAAACCACTTGCTACGCAAGCCACCATTTCGATCAATTCATGGATCTCTATCTTTACTGCAATCATGAAGGCAGCTATCATGCTACCTGTTCAGGAAGGTGTGTCGAGCCATAGTCCATCCAATACTTGTTGGGCCTAATCATGTTACAGGTATCAGCCAGATGAAATGGCTTTGGTTTCAAGAAGCTAGGCCATTGATACAAATGGACTTGTTCGACAGTGCTAGTCGAGGTCCTTGGGGAGCTTTGTTGCTTCTGCTATCGTCGTACCGCGGACAGTTAGTGCTTTGAAACTGTACTGCTTTCGACTGTCAAGCTAACCTTGCGGTACTGTAGTCATCTTGCTAGTCTCGGAGCTGTAATCACAATCATAGCTCTTGCGATTGATCCATTTTCACAGCAGGTTATTCAGGTGAGGACACTGATATGAGCTGCTAGCCACCATCAACCTGACTAACTTGTCTTGTACAGTACAACACCTGCCAAATAACCTCTTCGGCCAGCCTTGCTCGGCTACCTAGAACGAACAACTACACAGCGGATGCTTTTTCCAGTGAAACAGGCGCTGCACTTCTAACGGATTTCGTTGCTGGAGCCATCCAAGTGAGTGCGATGAACGCACCAAGCAACGAAACGGATCTTCTTCCATTCATATGCCCAAGCGGGAACTGTACTTTCGCCGCTGCTACTGACGGTGCCTCTTTCCAATCTCTCGGCATGTGCCATTCATGCAAAGAGATCAACTCCTTGATTCGGGCCAACGAGACTTCCGGAGATTACTATTTGGACCATATGGCCTACGTTGGATACGTCTTTCCCAATTCGACAAATAAGACCCCTTATTCAATGTTTTGGAGCCGTAAAACTCTCGCCAACTCAGCCGAGTTTGATGACTTGTTTACCATTGACGCCTTGGCTCTAAACGTGGATTCCGACTGCAATTTGGAGAAGTCCGAGAATTGTACGAAGCATCCTTTGGCATGGAGCTGCTCCATCTATCCATGTATCAAGACATACAACGCAACCATCGTGACTTCGGTGTTAAATGAGACGATCCTGGCCAGCACGACCCCTCTTCGTAAGACAAACAGTTCAGCAGTCGAGGTAACAACGTCAACAAACTTGACGTGGTCTTTAGCCACCGAAAGAGTTCTACTTGATGGCAGATGGACGCAGTGCAACATCTCGGATACTCCCTCTGGCGCATCCATTGTCCCGGTGGGGACTAACAATACCTTAACGGCTAATAACCCCAATCCTGGCTTACCGCTGCGCTACTTCGAACCTAGCTGCGTCTGGAATCTTGGATACATCATCTCTCTCGCTCTCAACCAGTATTTGTCATGGATGTATGACAACGAATACCTCGAATCTTACAACGGCAACACCATGGGCGTCCAAGGCGCTCAATTCCTTACAGAGCTCTATCGCAATGGAACGGCTACTTTGAGCACAGTTGACCAGTATTTTGAAGATCTAACGGATACCATCACTGCAATGATGCGACAACATGGCGAAGGTGGGCAGGAAGCCTGGATGGTGGGCAATGTGCTTGAAACCCATACATGTATCGGAGTTCAGTGGGCCTGGATAAGTCTTCCTGCATTACTGGTGCTGGCAGGTGTTGTATTCCTGGTTGTGGCTGTCGTGAGATCTGTCCAAGCTGGAATGTGGAAAGGGGCTTGGAGATCCTCTGGAGTTGTCCCATTCATTGTTGGATTGAATAATGATAGAAGCATCATTATCAGTGAGAAGTCGTGGAAAAGCAAGATGGAAGAACAGAGTGCTGATATTAAGGTCCGGCTGGTTCCTGATGAGCAAAGACTGGAGGTCTTGTCGCATCCCGCTGTGCTGTATGAGGGACAAGAAGTGGAAAAGGTAGGCGCCGTGATCCCCTAAGCTATGAGTGACGAACTGCGCCATCCATTGCGCTCTCTTCATGAGTTGTTGATGTACCACATGATGCTTTTTACTATTAATGACAGTGTCAAAAGCCATAGTAGATGCAGTATTGCGTTGCTTGATGTGTGACCAAATTTATTGCCCTGTATAATCGAAGGTTCAGTTTCATCTCTCTTCGTCTGAGCTTTCCGACCGATTCTTTTGTTGCAATAGTGCTGATGCGCTGACCATACTCTCTCCGCCGCTTCTAGAACCCCTATAAGAATGTTCATGCCCAGTTGCATCACTTGAGAAGGTCAATTCAAGTCCTCGGGACAAACATCCCGAGCAGTACATCACCATAGGATCATGAGCCATTGCCAGCTCAGTCAGCCACTTGAAGATCATCCACGAAGTCTGCAGGAGTGCAAGCGTGGTCACTAACGTAAACAAAAGAGCAGTAGCTACACCCTTGGCCTGGGGCACTGAACATGTGTACTGTGTGTAAATAGACGCCTTCTTTGTCTCAAGCCGCCCCGTCATGTGCCTGAATTGAGCATAGGCGTCTGTCATGTTTGCCCATTTGCCGGTTTTCGTATCAGGAGAAGGAATACCGTGGACTGATTTCCAAGGGGCATGATCTTTGTCAGCGTTTGTACCCAGGGGCGCGTTGTCTTTTCGATTGAAATCATCGTCAGCGCTCAATGCGTATTGCAGTAAATCCTCGTCAAGTAACAGGTTTGAGGTTTTGTTATCTCCGAGATCAACGAGAACAAGAGATCGCATGACCTTGGCGAAAAAGAATGCTTCGGTTATTGGCCTCCAAAATGGAACAGTAGCGTTGTTGTATAGCATAGTTGGGTTGCGACCTAGTCGCGATGCGTATCCATTGTCGGTGCCGCCTGACGCCGTCAAGTAAGCCCAGTGAGGGTTAAAAAGGTTCTGACTTCTCATGTCTTTTGTTGATCCAGGAGAGAAGGAGAAATCGACCAGAGTGAGATCCAGACTCTGCTTTCCACTATCTGGCAGGTTTCCAGCCATCACTACTCGTAAACCGAAGAAGTAGTTGTTCAAGATACGCGTTCCCCACCAAGTGCTGGCGTGTGTGGTATGATTATAGTCTGCCACGTAGCTATAGCTGCTTAGATCAATACTACCGGTCTTGAAGAAGATTCTAAAGACACCCTCTTCATTCTCTACATCACAAGAAGCCCAAACAGATGGAGCACTGGTTTGCCAGCTCCAGAAATATCCGCCAGGAGGTGAGCGATCGGCTTTTTGAAGACGGGTATCGATTTTGTCAACTTCGCAATTTTGCAAAGTGTTGTTGGTGTAAGACACTTGTGAGGGATGAACCTCCATCCCGCTCACCTTGTGCCTGATCTCTGTCACTGTGTAGTGCAAACCAAGGTTGGTCGTCATGAATTGAAATCCGATGGGTATGTCAATAGGCTGGCAATCCGGGCTCAATTTTGTATCACCGAATGTAAATAGCTTGTGATTAAACCAATGCAGCTCTTCTTTAGTGTCGTTCGGATTGGTCGTATAGCGAGGCTGCAAACCGTAACCTGTATTGGCTAGATTGAAGGTAGCGAACAAGACCAAGAGGATCAAAAAGATAGTGGAAACTACGAGCTTAGAACTATACCAACGGCCTCGGGGATAAGGTCTCGTCAGACTGTAGGAAAGCTCATGGCCTAGCGCACCACGGATGATAGGGGTTGGGTTGTACATATTTGCACCGAAATTGACGTTCTAGCGATTCTCAGATATGATGCCGTTCCAGAATTGAATGAAGACAAGAATAAGGTATGCTTGTGCCCGAGCAGGCGACTGAAGATAGTTAAGCACCCCATCGTATACAGCCTTACACTTTGACCGGTTGTCCGCTACTAGGGGTTCTTCTTGTGCAATGTAGTACTGGCCTCACATTTGAATGCACTGCCATTGTGTACGACTTATGAGAATTCAATTATAAGCATCTCGTCTGCCAAGCTTCCTGATCAGAAGAGCCAAGAACGATGAGAACATCCAGGAACGAAGCTGAGTGGCAGCAGTGGTTGTTCGAAGCCTGCAGGGCATCAGCGACATTCGTAAGCTCTCCGGTTGTCGAGCTAGTTGGCGCGACGAGTTGGACAAATCCAAATTCTCCCCGGATAGTGCTACTGCGGTAGATGCTGCCAAGGGGGGCACTGTTCTGGAGACGTTGACCGGGACAGCATAGAGCGCAAAGTAGAGGGACCTCCAAAAGATATGAGTTGTGCGCGACGGGCACGAAAACGAGGTGTATTCGTAAAGGCAGTCTGAGCGAAAAAGAAGTCAACCACAGGATATATAAAAATCAACAACTATTGATCCATCCCGATACCCGGTTCACGTTCCGTGAAGTTGGCAGATTTTGCACTAGGTAGGGGTGCTAGCTTACAGACGGAGTGTCAGTGAATCGCATTAGCGTGGCGTGCCGCGTGGTCAAGGATCATTCCAACCTTCCCCGTCGTACATTCTTCGAGTGTTTAAGATCTCTTGAATTGGAAGAACGCGCACGCGGAAGGCTGAGTGGTGTGATACTGTCCATCATGCTTATAATTATGCCATGATAACGCTTACTTTCTTCATCAATCGAAGACGCTCAAGAAGCTGGGCAAAGAAGCTACCTAGCTACGCCCATTATATTGCCAATTACCTACGAAGCTGATCAAGCTGATCAATCTAAATATCAATGTCCAAGCTTTGCCTAGCACTACTTAGTTCACGCCCCAATCGCGGATGATCGTAGATTCAGGAGAAACTTGAAAGAAAGGAAAACACATAAGAATGGGCAGCGTCCTCTTCTTTGAGTAAATTTTCTATCTCTCCTCCCTTCAACAACGATTCCTACTTCAGCCAATAAACTTCCGACCCCTACAATCTTTCAACATGAAGCCACAAACCATCATCTTCGCAGTCCTTGCCTCTGCAGTAACTGCTCAAACCACAACTCAAGGAGCAATCGCGTCCATCATCAGCCAAGGCACCAGCATCGCCGGATCTGTTTTGTCTGATGCTTCATCAGTCGTCTCCTCCATTGCATCCGAGGCTTCCACCAACGGTGCTGTAAGCAGCGCCAGATCAGCAGTCTCCAGTGTTGCCGGCAGCGTTACTAGCAAATTGTCCAGTGCATCATCCAGCGCAAGCAGTGCGGTCGCAAGCGCAACTGGTAACGCAGCTATGCCAATTGGCGTACCCTTTACAGGAGGAGCCATTGGATTGGGTCTGGCTGTTTTGGGAATGCTATAGATTTGGAAACATCTTTAGCAGGGATCTACGCCATATTCGTCAGAACTTTTCGTGTACGAGGTACAAGTTCTTGTTTATGAAGGATTAAGAAAGCCTCAATGTTTTACATTATGTCAGCGATACTGACGGTCCAGCTTTATGTTGCGTGCTTCGAATATTCACTACCATAATAAATTCCAACTTCTTCCGCTGATCATCTTAGCTCCGTACCATGCACGACTTCAGCAATCCGACTCTCTAGGAGCTTTCTTTCCCAGTATTATGAGAACACCTGAGCACCCACCGTGCCATTCCTTTCATCATATAACTCCGTCTTTCCATCGCAATATTGCAAGAACCAGCCATCTCTTCCCACTTCCAACAGGATCTTGCCTACATGTACTCCACTCCCGCCGGTTGCCTGTCACATCCATTTCATATATATCCTCAATAACTAGCCGCACACTGTCGATGATCTCAAAGAAATGAGCAACCTTAGCTCTACCAGTGTGGAATCCTGCAACCATGAACACCCTCGCCGAACTTTCACGGGCTAGAAAATGTGCCATCGATTGTGCTAAGTTTTCATGCTGTCCTGCTAGCCACAAGGTATCCGCTGCAAGAATTCTGGTGAAGCTATGGGCTTGAGACTTTGCCCACTTTGAAGTGATATCACCCCAAAGATGAGGCTCTACTGAGACGTTGCCCATTATTTCAGATGGGGTGTTTTTGTGCACGTTCAGCTCGAGCGTTTTGATCAAGGCTGGAGCTGGATAGTCTGTAGAAACAACCTACGTGCAGCTTTTAGCATGGAGTTGGTAAATGCGAAGTCCTCTTTAACCACTTCTGTCGGGTTTGATACTTACCTTCCTCGCACCAGCAAGTATGCTCACAATTCCAGCAAGACCAACACCTGAAAAGGAACCATTTAACCTCTAGGACACAATTAGCGAGCTTCGCGACTCACCTGCTCCCAGCTCCAGTACACTTTGATCCATGGTCAGCCACCGACTCTCTTCCTCTCCATCTACCCACCTAGACCTGTCAGTAATTACACCACAAATTCAATGCCATGCATTCCACCACGGAAAGATCCTTTCATTTCACTTACCACCCGCCCTTCAGATCCTTCAATTCCGCTCGATCCTCTAGCGCCTCCTTCCCAGGTCCTCCCACCAGCTCACCCATCAAAAGACCCGCATTCCACAAATAATGCGCAAACTTGGTCCTCTCAGTCTCACCATTCACATCAGCACAGCGCAGTCTCAGACTACCATATGCGCTGGCGTACACTAAAGCGCTCTGCGTATCGCCATGCTGGACTGTGCAATCATCTGGGAAGAGGGTGCTTAGAGCGCTGCTGAAAAGATCCTCGGGCTCGACGATGCTGGGGTCGTCGGGTTCGGTGCGTAAGAGTGTCTGCAGCATGGTATGGGATTTTTGTGGTGGGTGCCCGATTGGGCTCGCGTTGCCGAGGTTGGATTTGTGCGTTCCCGGTGAGTCCAAAGTTTGAAAGGAATGTGTGAGCTGATTGTGAGTATAAAGAAGTGTTAGTTTCTGGAAACCTTGATGTGATATTGAGTAGGGCGGGAGGATGAAGTTGCAGTGATGGAATGCAAGACTCGAGAGGCAATTGCGAGCGGAGTGGAGTCAACTGGGGTAGGTATCAGGCTGACCAATTAGGAGAAGGGGACTCATGAACTATAAGAATCGGATTATTATCTGAAGTGTCATTGTTTACACAATTTGGCAAGCTTTAACGGTACTAAACACAGTAAGCTGGAAATTGTAGGATATGTAAGATCTCACCAGGACATCCACTTCGTCGAGACACAGCAGCGGAACAACGCATCGCGCTTGACTTCTCGGAGCATATATCAAAAATAAAGAATGCCATTACTTCCCATCCCTGATCATCTCGTAACTGCTTTTAGGATGGGTCGTGCTTACGTATTTGTGCTCGACATCTATAATGTCAATCCAAGTCGGTGTTGATCAACTTCGTCTCCACGCCGCAAAACATCCCTCTCTCCGATTACACTCGGGGCTCGTTTTCAATACAGCAACTGCCTCATACTGAACTTATCTTGTTTGTCTAAAAGCTGAAATGACCAAATGCCATGATGGGTCGCAAACGTGCACTTCTCAAAGCTACTCTATTCCAGAATTATGGCAGACTCAAGATTGGTTCAGAGGCATTAGGCGAGATATTAGGAAAGGTGAGTCACTTGCTCGATCACCAAATTCTTACCCAAATGCTCAAACATGTTGCAGGTGGTGAAAACTGTGAAGAACTATACGCCTGGGTTCTTGAAACCTGGCTTCCCAGACAAACACCGGCTCGCGGAGAAAAGACGCAGAAAAGTAATGTACTGAGCTTGTTCAATCTATAGGTCTAATCAATTTAATAGGCCTTGTTTGAACCCGGATGGCGAGCAAATCTAGTGCGCTACAGAAGCACACAGACTCTCCGGTTCTTCCCACCGCAACCACTATGGAAGGGCCTCTGTAGCGAAAAGCTCCAGGAGCTCATGACGCGACGGCGGTGGCTCATGATCGAGCTCCACAAGCAAAAGAGGAAGAATGCTCGCATAAAACGATATGCGAACTGGCTGGCTACTCATTGCCAGGAGTGGCAACGACGAGTAAGAAAAGGCGAACGAATTGCCCAGGCCGTTCGTAAAAATGCGAATGCCGACACTTTGCATGACAACTGGTCGAATCGTCGCAAAAGTTCTTGGGCGCTCCACCCGCATCCGAATTGGCATAATCGGGGAAATGAGCCCAATGAGGCAATGGACCCGGCTTTGGAACGGGAATTGAAGCGGGCGGCACATGGAAGTCTGGACGAGGAGCGCAAGGTGTCTAATGATCAGCTGGATGAAGTAATAGAGAAGAAGAAACGTCGCTTGGAAGAACTGAAGAAGGAGTCACGTCAACTGCAGAAAGAGATAGACGAGCATAACTTAGGAGCAGCTTTCGTGGAAGAAACAGAAGAAGGCGAAATTAAAGAAACCGAGAAAGAAGAGCCTAGAGAAACCGATAACGAACCAAATAGCAAGTGAGCTCTGTTTAGCCTTGAAGAATATCTACTTGCCTTGTTGGCCCAAGAGCAACGTTATTTTCAATACCATAGCATACTCAACCACAAGTATGAAATGCAGTACCATCATGAAATGATACTGTAGTTCTCGGGCATTATGTAGGTATCCGAGCGCATAAATTACCTACCAGTAACGACAAAGATAGAGACCTCAGAAGCTTGCAGAATGGAGATGACCAGTCACTTTTGCAGCGTGTTGAAGGTAGGTACCTGTCTAAGTACTAGTAAGTAGTCAACCTTTTATGTCGGACTAGATTTGACCAAAGATATGTGTGCCAACCTCAATACCAAATTCTTATGCTCGAGGTCGGCATGACCAAGCACGAAGGGGCGATACAAGGAGTTTCCCCTTCTACTGGCGACCTCATTTGTTTACTCTGGAAGGTAGGTTCAGGTCGCACCTGCCTCTTGACTCTAAAGCCTGGTAGTCACTGCCTTTGAATACTTGCCTCGTGGTCACTAGCGCTGTCCCAAGTACCTAGCCTGATGGCACCCACGTTTTTTGCCTAGCTTGTCTTGCCTGTGCCATAGATATTTCATCTCACCTTCGTAAAAATTACAAACCGCTCCATCTCTCAAAACCTAGGTCCGCAACTTGCGTGCCTCACATCTCCGCGACATGGCGAGAAAGAAGAAATCCCGAGCTGGAACACAGTCTGAACAGTCAGCGCCACAACAAAAGGTAAGCGGCTGGTCTAAGTGCGACAAATTGCAGCACCGAACACTTTCAACCGATGAACAAATCCCACGGCGTGCGTCCATCAAGTCTGACGGCTACCGTCACCCCATGTGAACAGCCACTCTCTGCATCCCATACTTCTCAGTCAGCCGTGCGATTTTCTTCGCACTCGGGAGAAGGACTACCTAACAGTTCCAACGTGCGTGACAGGTAGAAACCAAAGAACTTGATAGAGACGCCGCGTGCGCCAGTTGTTCCGTCCATCGATTGACTGCCTACTGAAATATCGCTAATCATAATTTTAGGACAATGCCAACCCAGCCGTGAGCAAGAGCGGAGGATTCCAGAAGCGCAAAAAACGTACAGATCAAATCCGTACGGGTCAAATACCTCCGGGTCAAATCGCTCCAGGTCAAATCGCTCCAGGTCAAATCGCTCCAGGCCAAATCGCTCCAGGCCAAAACACCCCAAGTCAAATTCCTCCACGTCAACCCCGTGCACGTCGAGGCATTCGCACACCAGTAAGGGCTTCGAGGCTCCAGAATTTGGTGTTCGGGACTAATAGATATAACAGCGAAATCTCAGAAGTGGAACTCGAGCAAAAGCACTTGAGAAGACACTCGATGATGCCATCAACATATTGAGCGGACTCGACCTTACTGCTACATCAAATACGGATCCAGTAGTCAAGACGGAAGAACTCGATGAATCAATCCAGCAAAATGTCAGCGACGTGCAAGTGAAGCAAGAAGGCGATGACTACAGCATGGGCAATTCCGATCCCAACAAACCTCTCAGACAAGCCAGACTTCAAAATTTCGTCAATCAAATCAAGGTCTTTCGAAATCAAGGGTCTGGTCACCGCCCACAAAATCAGCCGATGACTCCCGAAATAGCTCGAAAGGCGAAACTTAGAGAAATAGCTAAAGCAGAAAGCAATCTGAAGCAAAACCAGAATACGCACCGGTCGAGGACAGAAGAGCTTGCAAAGGCTCAACACCGCTTGGATTTGGTGTCAGAACGGCTATCTATGGTTGAAGAGAGACTCGTTGAACTGAAGTCAGAGCTGGCAGAGATAGACACTTCTGTTCCTGCCGAGTTGGATGCTACCGTGGTCGTCAAGGATGAGATTTAGTTTGAATGATTCATAAGGTTAGCCTACTAACTTGTGGTCAAATCATAAATGCATGGTTTCGACAATTGAGTTTCAGATACTATGTACCATAAGTACTCTTTTGACCTAAATGTTACATGAGCGTCCTACGACAAAACAAGAAGTTTGTTAGTAATGTATTAAGATCGCCTCAAGACGGTTTGATTTCATAATCATATTGTTTTATCGTCACAGGGTACATCTAGGAATAACAATGCCAAATCGGATTAGAAGATAACGCAGAGCAGTAACAGCACCTGTTGGCTTCGCTACCCACCGTGAAGATATAATGGGAAAACTTGGTAGCACACGATATGTTAGTCTATCCACCCAACTATAATGGCGTGTAGAAGTGAGGGTACATTTGGGTCTAACCCATTGAGAGTCATGAACAGCTACCTAGTGACCGTTATTCTGATCATTTTGCTGACGTTCCGCACTGTCCCTGACGATCAGCATCGTTGACATCACTACTTTTTCTGGCCTGCAAATTCAATTCCATGCACGAAATCCCATGGAAATAATTACAATTTTACTACGTTTTAAGATTTTGTTTTGTAATATCCATCAAAAATGACGTGTAACTGATTCAGAACGATGCGCTTTTGCCATACCTATCTATGACCACCATTCTTCTTCTATGAATAGAGTAGCAGTTCCCGCCCGATCCGTCGATTCAATGATATTCATGTAACCACCATTCCGATCAATTTTAAACCTTCTTGGAGCTAATACCAGAAACAAACTCTATCAATATCAGTGTCGAGTTAAGCTTGAATATCAACGAAAATATGGGTGAAAAGAGCGAGGATCGCGACATGAACGGCGCGGAGGAAGGTAGTGGCAAGTCACAACCACCAAAGCCAGTTGGATTCTGGGATCCGAGTATGAAGACTGTGCGAAAAGGAGTAATCAAGAGATGGTTGCTCACGAGTAACGAAGCCCAGCTGCTTCCATGTCCTATTTGCTAATCGATTCGCAGCCGTGGTGCTTATGGCGTTCATTCTGTCTGCGCTTTCAATTTGTAAGATAGGCCTTCAAATAAGCAGTGATCAAAGTCTAACCAACCTGCAGACTGGGGAGCACTGTTCCACGCCGACAAGAATATCGCCTCACTTGTGATCTATGTTGTCGACTTTGATGGCATCGCTCCATATAACACTGGCAACCCACCAATCGTCGGACCAACAATTGTCCAAACAGCCATGAAGCAGCTTCAAAATCCAAGTCATCTAGGATGGGGATCTCTTCCAGCCTCGGATTTTAACAATGATCCCATGCAAGTTCGACAAGCAGTGTACGATTTCAAAGCGTGGGCGGCGATCATCATAAATCCCAACGCTACCTCTATGCTGTATTCAGCCATACAGAACGGCAATGCATCATACGACCCCCTTGGCGCTTGCCAGCTCATATACATGGACTCGCGTGACGATACGAATTGGTACGACTTTATTGGTCCTCTGGTCAATATGTTCATGACGCAGGCGAGCGCCCAAGTTCAAGAGACATGGGCAAAGACAGCCTTACAGCGTGCTGCAGCAAATCCGACCATATTGCAAAATCTCCAGACGGTGCCGCAAGCTATCAGTCCAGCTATTGGCTTTTCGCAGTTCAATCTCCGACCTCTGTATCCATACACTACCATACCAGCAGTCAGCATTGGTCTAATTTGTACGTATCAACGCCCTCTGAAAAGGGCTCTCAACGTAAATATCCTCGTACTTACCTAACCACAGATCTCATCATCTTATCCTTCTTCTCGTTCTCTTTCTACCTTCCAATCCACATGAAATACATCAAACCCCAAGGCCATCCACCTTTGCACTTCTACCAACTAATCATCTGGCGCTGGCTCGCAACCGTTACCGCGTACTTTTTCCTCTCACTCGCATACAGCTTCGTCTCCCTAGCATTTCAGATAAATTTCGCCGGCTATCCGTCTCCACTCCCTCAAACCGAAGCCAGTCAAATCGAACTCAGCAATCCAAGCGCATACGGTCATGGCACATTTCCCGTCTACTGGGCATTGAACTTCGTGGGCATGTGCGCCTTGGGCTTGGCGAATGAGAATATGGCCATGTTCATTGGTAATCCTTGGACGGGGCTCTGGTTGATCTTCTGGGTCATTTCGAACGTCAGTACAGCGTTTTACGATATTGATATTGAGCCGCATTTCTATTACTATGGGTATGCGTTTCCATTGCATTCGGTGGTTGAGGGTAGTCGGCAGATACTGTTTGATTTGCATTCGAGGATTGGGTTGGACTTTGGGATTTTGTTCGCGTGGGCTGCTGTTAATACTACAGTGTTCCCATTTGCGTGTTACTTTATGAGATGGAAGTCGAATCATGATAAGAGTGAGTACTGGGCTTAGGCTTCATGTTAGAAATATGTACAACGCAGGAAATTCGGTACATAGAAATCGTATATGAGCTACTGCTGTCAATCGACATGTTCGCCATTGAAGTAATGTATCGTTTGTTCAGCGCATTCTGTTATGTGTTAGGAGCGGCAATCTCTCGCCGTCAGAGGTTGGTACTTACCTGAGGTTGGAGACTTGAAGCCGCTCAGATTGATAAAAAGCCTTTGACCTGCACAGACAAGCCCTATTCAGGATTAGAGAGAGCGGCAGTTGTCATGGGGAAGAAATGTATAAGCTTACAAGCATTTTCCTGAGGTCTCTTTTCTGGTCCAGACCAAGTCAAGGTATCACCTTGAAAGGCGAACTTCCCAAACTTGTTTGGAGTCTCTGACAAGCTGGTCGCAAGTGTCTTCCCGCCATGGGTTTTCTCAGAGCTGACGGTCAAAAAGAGGTGTCTGTTATCCTTGGGTATGTCTTGTGGTATCTTCTCCTTTGAATCCTTGCTGTCTGTGCGGACAACTAGCTGGTACAGTTGCCCAGATGAATCGATATTGAATTGTCCAGCGGCTGTGCGATTGCCAAGTATCGCTGGCCCAGGGCTGTAGAGCGGACTCGACTGGAGATATTTATGGAAATCTAGTTCTTGAGGTCAGTAATGCCATGACAGAGAGAGCAAACTTGCGGGGCGAATCTTACTAGGTGCCGTTACAGCGCGAACCCAGTAGTATCCCTTGGTACGCTTTAGTCCAGGTCCATCGGCGGCTGCGACAAGGCCGAGTTGTAAAATTGCCAGAATGGCCAAAGTAGCCGCAAGAAAGTGAACCATCTTTTAAGATTTGACGATGAGTGAAAATCGACGAAGGAAATGGTACTCTCCATTGAGCAAAACCTCAGTAAGTACTAAGCTGATTCGATATACCATAATAAGCGGAATCAATTTCTCCGGAGCTAGTTCGTGATGTCCGCGATGTACGAAATGAGAAAGGGCTTGCTTTAAAGGCGGTTATCGAGCAAGTCGTCTCTCAAGGAACAAGCGCTGCCGTGCTCATGCCTGTCTGAAAGGTTGCAAATTACAGCAGCTTTTATATCTACAGCAGATCTTTTTAAGTGCTTGGAGCAACGTCATCACCAACAGGCTCAGGTCGTTGTGAAAAGACAATCTTATACCTCACAATCTCAGCAATTTCCATTGTCTCGCTGGTAGATCCGTCCTGTCTGCGGACCAGAGCCATGGCTTTAGGTAGCTTTTTTACTTCTCCCTTGAGAAGCTGGTGCTTGCCAATGTAAAGGAGAACACTCTTCATCCAGGCCGTTTCGTCTGGTGTTGAAGGGTCGTAAAGTGGAAAACTCAGATTACCTACGACCGTCTGTGGTATAGTGCCATCCATTGCAACATCTTCATCGTCTTTTACTACTCGGTTTGGCGTGTGAATCGTGGCTTGAAGCTCAACCAGCGCGAGGCCACTGGGAGTCTGGAGCAGAGTGGGAAGGGAATCGGATGTTGAGTTCAATGGGACCCTGAGAGATGAAGACGGTAATATTGGGACGGAAGGCATCTTGAATCTGGACTGCTGGAACACGAAACAAAGTTCTGAAGTTGGTTTTCTGAAGATTGCGACCCTAGATTTGGGAGATGGTGTTGTTTGACGCGTCGATGGATTTTGGCATTTGTTCCACGCGATGATGTCGGCTAGGTACGGTAGGGCCGGGATCCGATGTTGGCGAGTGGTTTCAAAAGTTATCTCTGACGACTCGTCAGAGACCTTCAACACACATATATAATTCTCTTCAACCCGTTTGGCGCACTTCAATTCTGGGAAGCAATACATAAATCAAACCAATCCCAATTGATTCAATCGCAATATGGCGTCCCTGCAAAGCTTTCTCAATCCTGCGCCATATCATCTACTCTGGTAAGTTCATATTTTCAGACTCAATGCCTGTACTCACAATATGAAGCTATGGAACACTTCTTGGATCCCAAATATTCCAATCAATCAGCGGCGTTATAGCCTATCAAGCATTACCACGCCCACAATTCTCCCAACTACAGCAAAAGATCTTCCCTCTCTTCTTCGGCATGCAAGCTCTCATGCCTGTAGTTCTAGCAGCAACTTATCCCGCAGCATCAGCTTTACAACACTCAAGTTTTGCTGGAGTCTGGGAAAGCAGCAACTTCAACACAATCTTATTACCGTTGGCTGTCATGACAGCTTGTGGAATGGTCAACTGGGGTTACCTTGGACCAACAACCACATCAATAATGCGCCGCCGGAAAGCTCAAGAGACGAAAGAAGGCAAGAAATATTGGGATGAAGGTCCAAAGAGCGAAGAAATGAAGAAACTCAACAGTGATTTCGGCAAACTTCATGGAATAAGTGCAATGGTTAATTTGATTGAGATTTTGGTCACCATGTTTTATGGTGTGATAATTGCGGCGAGACTGTAGATTATTAATATCACTACTATACTTTCAACGAATCCTTATGTCATGAACTTGTGATATCGAAAAAATCAAAGAATATTGGTATCTCGACTTCTAAATGCAGGTTTCTATTACGCTAACCATAAAATATCATTACTCAATCGTCCCATTCATCGTCCAACTGGTCAATAAGTCGATTCTCGTCATCGTTCGAATGAATTCCTCGGCTTCTCGAGTTGCCGTTCAGTGAGACCCGACTGTATCCGCTCCTTCCTGGTATCAATCGCATACAAGTAGAACTCAGCATAAGCACCGCATCCTATAAAAGTTAGAATTTGCCGTGAAGATCCTGCGAATGATTTTACCTTTCCAAGACCGAAAATTCCAGCCCACATGGTATAATTTGGAAGCTGTCGCCAGCCTCTTTGGTGCATAACCGTCCTTTGATAGACGCAGCCACCAACAAAGTATACAACCAGAGCAATGAGCAATATGACACTAAATACCCCGCCTGGACCAAGTTGTTGAGGCGTTGTCTCGATGCCGGCGCAAGCATGTACGGATCGAGCCTCGAAGAAGTAGGAACATTGGCTCTCATCTGCTCCGACGAATGCAACCGTGACTTTGGGGTCAACGTGGTCGCTATCGCAGAGAAGTGAAATTATCGTAGACTTGCGGCGCGGAGATTCGGCGGAGGCTTTGGGGTCCGATGCTCGCTTTTCTAGGTCTGAGACTAGACTTCTCTTATGGTTGTTCGAGTCGCATGGAGAACCGCCAGTGTAGTTTAGGACGAGTTTACGTCCACGGAATATAGGGTTGCCGTTCGCAGAACTGTTCATGTTAGCAAATGGGTTTTTAAGGTTGAAAGAGGACCGTACCCGATCGAATATGTCTTGCCGTTCATATCATAGAAAGCGCTGACATTTCTCCATAGCTCCTTGTCGACACCTTGTACATCCGTCAAATTATGAACGACCGGGCCGCAAAAGTTAACAGTGAAGTTTGCGCCATAATCGTAACCTCGAGCCTGCCATCCGCCAAGTTCGAGTTCTTTCTGTACAACTTTAGATGATGACTTTGCGGGCGCAAGTTGTAGAGGTCTGAGATCGAAAAAGTTGCCCGCTGGCGAGTGTATTGTACACGGTAGATCCGGAGGTGGTGGTTTCTTCTCAGCCGCGGCTACAACGGCGGCTGGAAGAGCCAGCGCGAGAGCGAGAGAGGCCCAAAGGGACGAGAACATCATGACTGGCCGGCAATCATTGGGAGAAGCGAAGGAGAGTAAGGAAATAAGACAGATGAGCAGGAGTTGGAGAACTGCACTGTGGAAGAGGGCTGTGTTGCCTTGTGTAAGATGGGTTCAACCCGCGTACAACGTGGGAAGATGCAGTTGCAGGGTTCATGTGAGCTAGGCTAGAAATGGGCTAGTGACATGGGGATGGCGCAGGAACATTTTGTATGGGCTGTTTTTTGGTATCGATGATCCGTTCTGGTCGGATTCGAAACTTCCGGTATGCAATTCCTCAGTCCATTGCACCTGGGCACATCCTCTCTTTTCAGATGTAATGTTTTCTGGATTTGTCCTTTTTATATAATGCTCATATTTGAATCAGACATTTTCACGGGACTACTCTAGTTTAGCAACCTTCAAACTCCTTGTCACTCAACCCCTGAAAGCGTCAACAATGTCGAAACCTGTGGTGAGACCACAGCCAAAGAAGCATGGCTACGAGTTTCTCGGACCGTAAGTTATCAATTTACAACTACAACAGCATCGTAGACTAACCAAGGTTTAGGCCAGGAGCCCTGGGCATGACTTTTGGCTTACCAGCTTTGCAATACGCGACGCAACTACTTTGCAATGATGTCTCAGGATGTCCAGTACCTTCATTGCTAAGTCCATCAACTTTGACCATTGATAAACTCAAACGGGATGTCAACTGGCAAGGTCTGCAAACTTTGTTCAACGTTGAGTCATTATACGCAACGCTAGGGTGGTACGGCCTAAGCATGCTACTCTATGCCATTCTCCCTGCGACTGAATCTGAAGGTATCGAGTTATCTGCCGGCGGAAAGCTCAAGTATAGATTCAATGGTAACTAAATTCCTGACTTGCAATGTATGCCTTGGCTAACATTCAAAAGCATTCTCTTCAGCACTTTTCATCTCCGCAATTCTGGCCGCTGGGACGCTCGCTCAAGGTGCTGACTTTCCAGTATGGACTTTTATATCCGACAACTTCATTCAACTTTACACAGCAAATCTCATAGTTTCCTTTGCATTGGCTGTATTTGTGTACGCCAAAAGCTTCACAGTCAAGCTAGGCAATACCGACAAGCGTGAACTTGCTCCGGGTGGCATCACTGGAAACTACCTATACGACTGGTTTATCGGCAGAGAACTCAACCCTCGTGTCAACATTCCACTGGTTGGAGAAGTTGACATCAAGATCTGGATGGAAATGCGACCCGGTCTCTTTGGATGGATTCTTGTCGATTTAGCTATGGTCGCACAACAATATCGCACCTTTGGATACGTCACAGCTAGTATCCTCATTACGACAGTTGCACAAGCTGTTTATGTCTTGGATGCTCTGTATATGGAACCCGCAATTCTCACCACCATCGATATTATCGCTGACGGATTCGGTTTCATGTTATCTTTCGGAGATGTCGCCTGGGTACCGTTTATGTATTCGATTCAAACAAGATATCTCGCCGTATATCCCGTCTTCGTAGGCAAATGGATATATCTCACTATCGCCGCCCAAGCAATCGGCTACTACATCTTCCGTTCGTCCAACAACGAGAAGAACCGTTTCCGTACCAATCCGGATGACCCAGCCGTTGCTCATCTCAAGTATATCGAAACGAAGGCAGGAAGCAGGCTACTCGTCTCTGGCTGGTGGGGAACAGCTCGGCATATCAACTATCTTGGAGACTGGATCATGTCTTGGTCATACTGCCTTCCAACTGGACTCGCTGGCTATCAAATCATCCGGCATAAGATTGTGCCAGTCACCATCCCAGAGGGCGGCAAGGTCATGATCAATCAACCGGGGGCTGTAGTCTCGTATCAAGGTGATGCTGCGGGCTGGGGCATGATTGTTACTTACTTCTTTATGCTCTACTTTGCTGTTCTGTTGATACATCGTGAACGACGCGATGAGGAGAAGTGTCGCGCAAAGTATGGGAAGGATTGGGATGAGTATTGCAAGAAGGTGCCTTGGAGAATCATTCCATATATCTACTAGGACCATCTTTACCCCGCAAGCATAACTTGTCAGATGGATTGTAGCATATCATCCTATGGAGCCTGCTTGGATTCCAACTTAGTGTTGAATCATCAACTACTGCAATTTCCAAGGACACAAAAACGATTAGTTAAATAATTGCGCTCAGAAGATATCTTTGAAAGAGAATCCAACATGAATTGATGAAAAACGTAAAAGTGACCGCGATGTAGAGAAACGCTACTTCTGGTCTTCCAAATCTCGGAATTTAGACCAAAAATGTAATCCTTGTCCAACGTCAACACCAACCTTGCTTGTGAGCTCCATCCACATCACAACTTTCTAAAAGCTCAACTTTTCCTCCCAACAAACACCAAACATGTTCAATTCACCAACCCCACCACTATCATGAGCCAGCAACTCCGAAAACCTACTGCATTCCTCCAAATCCGCTCTCAAACCCCACTATGGCGTCCCTCCCACCCGACATCCACGAACTCATTATCCGCTTCGCCTCTTCCATCCCCGACCTGCCTCTCGCCCTCCCAAACACCCAAACCCTCTCTGTCCTCTCCCTCAAACTCCTCATCCGATCGCACCTTCCAGTGGGCCAGAAAAATGCGCGCCTCAACCTCATCTTTGCCGGCAAACTCCTCCGCAACCATGACCCTCTTAGTGCCGCCTTGAGCCCCTCTACACGACAATCAATTAAGGGGAAAACGCCAATATACCCTCGCGGACCCGGCCCGCCCTTATACGTACAATGTTCGCTCGGCGAAAACCTGACCAGCGAACAACTTGCCGCAGAAGCAGGCGAAGCTGCCGCCCTCGAAGCCAGCTTACGCGCATCCCTTCCTACCCTCCATTTAGACAATGAGCGCGATGACGAAGTGCTAGAGCGGCCGCGAGGCTTTGATAGATTACTAGCGACCGGCTGGGATGCGGCAGATGTAGCGACCCTGCGAGCATCCTTTTTGGCGCATCTGTCGCATACGCATACGCCGGATAACATGCCGTTAGGCGATACACTACGGGCGCTAGAGGAGCGATGGCTAGATAGTACAGGCCCGGCAGGAGTAGATGGTGGAGATGGGGAAGGAATGGGCTTTGAAGAGGATGAGGCGGGCGCATTAGACGATCAATTATGGGGCACGATGTTAGGATTTTTCTGGCCATGGGCTGCTTGGTGGGGCACGAGAGAGGAGGGGGTCTGGACGGAGAGACGGCAGGTGATGGTTATGGCTGGGTTGGTTATGAATATACTGTTTGGGTTTTTGAGGATGTTTACGACACGGGAGGAGAGTTTGTAAAATGAAGAGAGGAATTTTGGGGGAATGGGAGGGCGAGATGATACGATAAGCATAGAGCATAGCATTTGCATAAGTTATAGATACTACATGGCGCAAGGATGTAATACGCATCAATTGGTTGCCCAAATAAGATCTCATTTCATAATGCCTCCGAAGCCAACGCCAGATGCACCATACACCATTAATGACCAATTTCTAGCGGAATTTGCCAACGATTACAGCGATGATGAGGAGGACGAGGACTGTGATGATGGCGATGGTTATCACCCGATTGGTAGCCATCCTATTTCATGTTAGCATCATGACCTAAGAATAGATGTAAAGAGAAGCATTACCTACGTGCCATCCCCCTTAACGTTTTGATGCTGCGGTCAGTATAGCCTTCACTCTCATTGAAAGTGCTCCGCGTGTGATCAATGACTTCTCGTTGTCGGCCCAAATCTGCCAGTGTGTTTCGGCCAATCTCTTCAGTCTCGAGAGCAATCCGTTGGCTCTCACGGAGTCTACCACTACTCCGCTCCAGTCTATCTGTACCATGTAACAGTTGCTGTCGCTGATCGAGATGTGCATCTCCGGTTCCTTCTGGTTCGTCGGTATATCTGTTGCCATACATGGCGCCCTTGTCTTGCGTGAAAGAACCGAGTTTCCGGGATGCAGTGTCAACGTCTGTTTGGTGGTTGCGGAATCTTGTGTTGATTTTGGATTTTAGGTCTGTGGGTATGTTTTGTTTCTCGATGCGCATTTGATCTAGCTAGTGAGATGTTAGTATGGTGAATGAAAAGAGGAGCTGCTGGTGCATACAATCTCCTTTGCCTCTTCGATGGCCCTCTCGGCTTGCGATATGGCGGCCTTGCGGGGCTCGCCGGTGAGTTCGGGAATTTGTTCCAGTTTCTGGCTGATATCTGCTTGGACCAACTTCAGTTCGGCCTCGTAGCTGGCTAGCAGCTCAGATCCAGCTTCAGCATCCATTATGTTGGCCATGGTGGCAGGTGGTTACGTCAAGGGATGAATACGTGAAGACGAAGTCGTTGACGAAGGCGGAGACAGCGAGGACGGTGTCAAGGGTTGGTGGAGTATAAGTTGATCGAGCGAATTACAGACAGTGGTTTGTGATAGCGGGTAGTAACAGGTTGTGTTGGATGTTGGAACTTGGAACTGGGGAGTTTGCGATGGTAGGTATGAATGGTCTTGATTCTCTTGAAGGCAACGCTATCAAAGATCCTGGCCCGTGACCAGGGGCTTTTGAGATGTCAGCCTTCAAATTCCTGCCCCAATTGTCTCCCCAGCCCCCTATACATAGTAGACTACAGAGAGAGTTAAACCAGAGACCACTTACTAGGGGTGTCTTGCTCCAGCGGTATCCCTTGAAGTAACTGATATTCTGGATCGCAACTGCAGCGACGCAGCGTACCGCAAATCTCAATAGACTTGAGCTGGACGCTGGCCTCACTAGCACAAGATCTTGATGCGCTCATTGAAGCTGCGCCAAAGATCGTGATGGACTAAAGCTCTTAGCTCGCACCTGTTGCATATCAACGCAAACAACATACTGCCAACAATTCAACAACGTTAATGAAACCCTCCCATCGCCTGCGATGGTTACTACTGCACCTTATGCAGAGCATACTTTCTAGTTCCCATCGTATTCGATAATACGTAGCCCAATAAAAAGGCGCCTGCCTATCTACTGTTTCTACCTGTTAGTTGGAAGGAGGCTCGACCGTCATCCAATCGCTGTTTTAGGAAGCGAGATCTCAAAACAAGACTTGACCTCCATCTTGATTACTTGATTCATCTCTTCTTTAACAACTCCCAACATAATTACCCTCGACATGTCAACATCTTCACGGGCGGACGAGCCCACAAAGCGCATAGCTATCGTTGGGTCTGGCGTATCTGGTCTTGGAGCCCTCTATGCTCTCCGGGAAACTCATCATGAAGTCCATCTATACGAAGCGGCAGATCGGCTTGGAGGCCATACAAACACAATTCAATGGACCTGCCCTGATGGCGATACAGTACCGGTTGACTCTGGATTTATTGTGATAAACACTGCAACGTATCGTAAGTTTTGCCTAACTCGAGGGTTTCCCATCCTCTGTAATCTCTGCAACATATCCAAAGCTCAGCTAACATAGATCAGCTAACCTCCTGAACTTCCTGGATCAAATGGACGTCGATACCGTCCCTACAGACATGACATTCTCTGTATCCCGAGATGCTGGTGCTTTTGAATGGGCAGGCAAGAACCCACTCACACTTTTCTGTCAATGGACAAACCTCTTCAATTTCTACCACTGGGTGATGCTTTACGACCTGATAAGATTCAACGCCTTTGCCACGGATCTCTTGCGGGACCCAAAGTGCGACCAGAATTCCATGAGCATCGGAGAATATCTTGACCAAGGTGGCTACAGCCAAAGCTTTCGTGACAACTATCTCTTACCCATGACTGCATGCGTATGGTCGACAGGTCCACGTAAATGCGCCCTAGACTTCCCAGCCGTTACACTCATCAGATTCATGAATAATCATCAGTTGCTCAACACTGTTTCGGGGCGGGCAAAGTGGCTTACAATTCCTGGAGGCTCACAACGGTATATCGATGCTCTCATGGACCAATTTCCAGAGGAACGGGTACATTTGAACTCCGAGGTTATATCAATAACCACTCACAAGATCAAGAAGGGAAAGAAGACAGAGCTAATACTCACAACTGAGGACGGCGACGATGCCATTTTTGACGACGTTATCCTCGCATGTCATGGAGACCAAGCGGCTCGACTTCTTAAGCAAAGCACATCGGGCTGGCTTGCAGAACACGACGTGCTGAAGAACTTCAAGACTTCAGAAAACATCGCCTATGTGCACTCGGACATCAGCGTAAGTGCAGCAAACTCACAGCTTTCAACTTGACTAATGAACGCAGCTTCTTCCCAAGAGACCCGCAGCCTGGTCCGCCTGGAATTATCTCACATCAACCTCGCCAGAAAGTCCTGCAAATCCCGCTTCTACGACAGTCAGTCTTACCTACAATATGAACATCTTACAGCACCTTGACGTGGAAGAGTGTGATAATGTTCTGGTGACCCTGAATCCACCCAAAATGCCAGTTAAGGAACTGATACAATATGAAATTCCATACCGCCATCCTATATACACCAATGAAGCTGTCAAAGCCCAAGCCGATCTTGGAAAAATCCAAGGCGATCGTGGCATTTGGTTTGCTGGTGCCTGGACGGGTTATGGATTTCACGAGGATGGTTTCACCTCTGGACTGGACGTTGGATTGAAAGTTGGCGGCGGCGAAATTCCATTTGAGTTTGTCGATAGCCGCAAGTCGAATAAACTGCCGGAGCACCGTTTCAGTGACCTTGTTGGGTAAGATTCCCCTTATGCAAAACTACATTTCTTGACATCCGATGGAACCAAAACAATCATATCTCCCATTCGCACTTGATGGCTACCATAGAATGCGATGGGTGTCCTATGATGTCACCACGAAAAGGCCATTTGGTCTTTTCAGGCGTGTTAGCTCCGATCGTAATCCTGTACTAACGAATTCTAGACGACTCGTTCTTATGGGGATCAGGTTGCTGTATCTCTTCCTTTACAGCGTTGCTTACCGGACCGGGATACTGAAACGAATGTACGGCGATAGACCCGCGGAGCTGAAAGAGAAGATGAAATAGAAAGTCCGCTTCAAGAAGACATTCCAGCCAGGAGGTAAGATGGGAATGAGTACGCTGGATTGAGGGGGTGATGAAGATAGACTTGGTATTCTTAGAATCGCTTAGATAGAATTGAGCCTCAAGGCAGTGCAGTCTTTAAGAACAATACCTAGCTTGCCTAGGTATGTTTGATACGTGCAGTAAGAACTATTGACTTCAGCTGATAGACAAAATTACTGGCGTGTCCCCATCAACTTTCATGGCTCCCACGAACGCTACTAAATAGAAGCTGCTATTTTTTCCATTCTATTCGATGACTATGCCAGTCTAACCGCCTATTACAGCACTCATCGTATCCAATCCCAAAGCATGTTGTAAGGGAGCCATCGGAGCCGGTGGAGCACTGAGGCCACGCCAGTCATTTTGTCTATTGGTTGGTGCTATCTGACAAGATCGTTGAGAAGTCAAGAGCGACTCCAAACGAAATCGGAGAATTTTTTTGGTGACGCTTTGATGCATCTGCAAGACGACAACCCCACATTCTATTCCTGTCACTTGCCTTGCATCCTGAACAACCCTCTCCGCACCTCTAAATCCTAGTTAGTTTTTCCTTTCTATTTACTTCATTCCATAACTGGATGGAGCCATATATACAGACTTGTCCTCTGTACCTGAAACATTCTTCGCCATGGCTAAACCTTCGCAAGCCCAAGTTCGAGAAATCAACCGCACACTCCTAGCAACCGTTCGTGCCGACTGGCGGTTTCCTGCGACCATTCCCTCAAAGACTGCCGAACCATCTACTCCTAGCAATCCCATAACATACCGAGAGCGGTTTTACAGCACATCCGATGACAGTGATGCGGAAGAGGAAGATGATTTCGATACGTCAGATTCGCTATTTGAAGATGAAGAACTAAGCAGCTCTGGCCTGGATGAGACGGAGAGTAATATTATCGTAACCAACCTTGGCTCAAGAAAGGCAAAGCGAAGACCGAAATTTGATACACCAGACAGCGTAGCGGACTACCTAGAACACAAGATCCAAGCACGGAAAAAGCGGAAAGTTAAAGCGCTCAATGAAGAGATATCATGGAATGAAGGTCTATGTTTCTTTCTCCAGCGACGCAATGCGTGGACCAGCGCTGTCTCGCCTGAAGCTGCAAATGCTCTGCGGAAGACGAAAGACACAATTATACCATCTTCATCAAACCCATCGGAAGAGACGCTGAAGAAGTCAACCTCGGAAGATCAGGCCTCTGCATCCACTACAGACAACGACTCTGGTATCGCCGTTTCGCCTTCCTCACTCACGAAACCCACCAATTCGCCATTCGCACCTCCAGCAGACATCTCATCATTAACAGATGTGCTGCTGCCAATAAGTACACCCTTTCTACCCAACACACACCCAGTCCGTGCTAGTATCATGGCGAGGACCGACTCAGAGCTATACGAAAAGATCGTCAGGGATAGTCGGACACCGGCAGTACCAATCAACCTCGCTCACATGATGCGGGTGATAGTACAAGGCTGGAAAGACGAGGGCAATTGGCCTCCTAGAGGAGCAGCTGCTGAATCGTCAATTACTGCACGTCGGAGTAATGTATCATCCGCCAAAGCATCACATGCTACAGAGATGCACAAGGGCATATTCTCAAATCATAAGCATCTTCAGCGTGGAGTCGAGAGTGTTCGGAGAGTACTCAGATTGAGTGGCAGTGCTCCACCACCTGGTGATTGATCAATCTCGAGAACGATATAATCAGCATTTGACCATCAGTTGGACCTGCGTTTTTGGTATTCATAACCAGCGTGCAAAGTCCCGGAGTTAGCGCTGATTTCACCATGGCCGACTGCATAGGAGTTTTTGTTGATCCATTATAACCAGCGCGATCCATGAATGTAACTAAATACTCAACAGTCGGTTTTGTAATTCATGATGATTTTATGCATTGAACTTGATTCATAGTTTTGACACTCGGCACTACTATCATGCCAAAGACCTCAAAAGTAAGCAGTATGCACCTTTCTCCGACCCAAGAACCCGAATTGTAGTAGCCTAAGAAGGAGGAGCCTCACCACCGCGTCCACGTCCGCGACCTAATCACAAACATCAGTATTTACACACAACATCTCTCACATGATCATGACTTACCGAAACCACCACGGAACGATGGATCAAAGCTTCCTGGAGCACCACCTTCCTTTCCACCTTCACCCTGGTCCCGACGTCTATATCCACCACGATCTCCACCATCACGATCGCCACGGGGTCCTCCACGTCCACCACCTCTTCGCTCTCCATCACCGCCAAGGCCGCGTGGTGGTGCGTGGGTGCGCTGTTGCTTGATGTGTGTCTGAGGAACGATTTCGGCGGGCAGATGGAGCCATTCGCGGAGATAGTCGAGACCGGCGGGGGTGAGGGTGTAGTAGTAGTATTGCCATGAGAAACGGGTTTTGACGTATTCCTTGGAGGTTAACGATTGCATTGCCTTGATGACCTATTTGCGCGAAGGTTTGTTAGATGTCGGTTCGTGTAATTGTTTCGGTGGATATGACGTACGAAGAGGTTCTTGGTCTCGATTTGAGGATGGGCTTCGAGATTGTAATCCTTCTTCGCGACGAGGACACCCTCTGCAGATTCATTGTCAGTAATTGACTGGTATATCGTGATTGGGGTATATACCGCGGAAGAGGTACTCATGAATCTTCTTACGGTCCGCCTTGGGCATAAGCCTATTATT
The DNA here is from genome assembly GCA_010405405.1 of Microthyrium microscopicum. NCBI lineage: Eukaryota > Fungi > Ascomycota > Dothideomycetes > Microthyriales > Microthyriaceae > Microthyrium > Microthyrium microscopicum. The sequence continues at coordinate 132,758 of MU004243.1, read as the reverse complement.
ATTAGCTGTTAGTTTATATGGCGACGGTTCGTTTGGCTCACATCTTGACGGTTGTAAGGGTGAGATGGTTCGTGTATTGGACGGGAGAGATTGACTTGATGCTTCTGGGATTTTGAGTTTGGGTGCAGTGTTCATTGCCCACGCACTAAACTGGAAGCACAGACCATCGGATTATCTATTATGCCGCTGCTCCGAGAGAATGCCAAGGCTGCCCTGCCCCTCGCTGCTCACTGGGACGCTAGTGAATTGTCAACTTTGGTATGTCTAGCGTCCCAGGAACCTCTAGACTTTCTTACTACTTAACTCAAACAAACTGCACTTTCTAACAATCCCCTCCAACTCTCTTACATCCAGAACTCACGACTGTACAGCTGACCACCCACGATTAATATTCATCAAATTCATCATCAACATGGTCGCCCCATTAAATCTCTTCGTCTCAACTTTCCCAGGTCTCAACCTGCCTTCCACCATCAACGTACAAGTCCCCCGAACAATTTCACTAGAAGATGCCTTGAGCGCAATACAACAGCGCCTCCCGGCTGGTCTGCTCTCACAACTCATAGTCTCCACAACTTCTGGCCGCCAATTAAAAGCCAACCCCGAAATCCCCATCAGCAGCCTCCTCACAGACACCGATGACACATTCCTCAACCTCAGACTACACACCACACTCTGTGGTGGCAAAGGTGGCTTCGGATCACAACTTCGCGCCGCTGGCGGGCGCATGTCATCGCGCAAAAAGAAGAATCAGGGCGAACAAAATGGATCAAGTCGCAACCTCGATGGCCGACGGCTACGAACTGTCACAGAGGCAAAAGCGCTCGCAGAGTATCTGGCAGTGAAGCCGGATATGGATGCGAAAGAGAAGGAGGAGAGACGGAAGCGTTGGCAACAGGTTGTGGAGATGGCGGAGAAGAAGACTGATGAACTGCAGGCTGGTGGCAAGGCGAGACTGGATGGCAAATGGATGGAAGATAAGGAGGAAGCATCAGAGAAGACGCGCGAGGCTGTTTTGGCATCGCTATCAGCGGGTGAGATTCGCGATGTCTTGATGGGTTCTGATGGATCTGGTAGCGGATCTGAAGATGAAGAGGCTAGTGATGAGGAGAACGAAGCTGAGGTAAAGCTTTCGCAGAAGGGCGAATCATCTTCAAAACCTCAGGCGAGAGCTTTTTTTGGTTGGGAAGAAGAAGATCTCAGCGAGAGCGACGAGTCGGCAGCTGAAGAGGAAAGCAAGGATAAGAAACAAAGTATCGTGGCATGAACGATCTGACGGAGCATTGAGCAAATTTAATTTCTATTTAGGCATTTGAATTGACATACAACATACCATAATTCTCCTTCATTTCGACAATTACATCTGCCAGTATGGGCGCCTGCATGAGCGCTTGTCAAGCTTGCATACTCCGTCAGGCTGACTTGCACAGCCGGTTAACTACTACATTAGTAGGCCATACCATCCTTCTCTCGTTTTCTACGTCGTGTCTCTACTCGGTTTCGTCAGCTCCCGAAGAATATTGGGCGGCTATTGGATCCGGGCCGAGATGGCAAATTACCAGTATCGCCCGCTGAGCACCATCAATAACGAAATTTCGACTTATTCGGCTCCGACATTTACCTGAAGCGAACGGGCCAATTCGCTTTATACTGAAGCATTTCAGCATGAGCAGTTGCCCGTATTATAGTGCTTTATCCTACACCTGGGGTAAGTCCTTGCCTCTGCATGATATTATTGTCGAAGGCGCTACTGTTACCGTCCCGGAGAACCTGTACTTGTTTTTTCGTAATGCCATCTTATCAGGCCAACTCAACCGCTCAACATGGCTATGGATTGACCAGATATCAATTAACCAAGACGACGTCACGGAACGAGATTATCAAGTTCATCTTATGGCCGACATATACAGCAACGCAATGGATGTCTGGGCTTGGCTAGGAGTAGCGAGCGAAAATGAAATGGAAATCATGACACTCGTTGGAGTCTATGCGGCCATCAGGAGCAATGATTCCAGAACTTGCGGAAATGCTTTCGAAGAAGTCCCGCAGCATGTCCTGAAATATTGGCTCGGTGGTGGCTCCAACCCAACCCGATATCCAGTTCACAAAGCTCATCATCATTCCGGGATTAATGTCTTTGACAGAAACTGCAAGAGACGCTATCCTAAGCTGGATGAATATGGAATACTGGAATCGACTTTGGATTTTCCAGGAGCTGTTTCTTGCAGACAACATTGCGATCTTATACGGAACTACTTTTCTAGACCGGTTCGTGGTGCAAAATATCTTCAGCGCTGCGTGACAATCGCCATTACTCAGCGGGACTTCCTTGGGATGGATGATCAAACCGAAAGTCCGAAAGTGGAACAGTGGGACCGAAATGTGGTATGAAGACTGCTATAATTGACAAAGAACAACTATGTCACTTTTGAAGGCGCTCAGCGCAACTTCTTGGGCGTAATGTCAAGATTCTAGGGACAAAGTTTAAGGACTGATCGGCGTTGTTCATGATCAGCAAAAATGGGACGTTGATTATGCAAAATCGGCTCTGGACGTCTTTCTTGATACTGTATCCGCAATATATAGACATTGTGCACGCAAAGAAGCGGATATTGTCAAGACAGAGCTTGTCAATGTTGTTACTCGCTTAGCCTTGTCTATGAGGCTATTACCTGAGTCCTTTGCTGATGTTGCTGATATTGATGACTCGGTGGTAGAGGTCCTCGGCGAAGCCTTCCGGCGCAGTTCGTGAACATGCAATACGGACAAGGGAATCGACCAAGTACGACAGGAATGAAATACTTCGATATGCCCTCTTGTTCAAGATACGAGGTTAGAAGTTTGACTCACGCCATGAAATGCTATTTAATATGCTTGCGGACAATCGTTATACTTCACAGCAAAAAATTGAACGCTTTCACCAGCGTGTCTCATACCAAAACACACATTACCTCTGATTAAACAATATCTGAGCTATTTGAGAATTACGTATGCGAGTACGATGATAATACAAGTATAACTATCAGCTTTTGTCTACGTAAGGCAAAATACAAGAACCTAGGTATATAAAGAGCTTCGCGCGCTTTTATATTTATGCTATCTTAACCTGAGCCTGCTAAGATACTAGAGATCAGAATGATATAACTTCCATATTCTAACATCAATATTTAGAGAATGAGGTCTACTCGTCTCAGCGATTGATTTACCATAGAAGATCGGTCATACACCAGAGCCCTACAAATAGGATAGACCAAAGAATGCTACCCAGTTTGCTCTATCTCTGAGCTTTTCTCCTGTTCAACCAGAATGAGAGACTGCATTATTAACTGGTCAGTTGAATTGCTAGATATTGTTACTCGAGCTCCACCATGATTCGAATCCACAAGTTACAAGTCCTGGGTTTCTTCGGAAGGTTGCCCAAGAATTGATAGTTGATCGATACTGCCAAATGGGCGCCCTCCTTGATATTGGATATTGATTTGAATCTGTTCGCATCTTATATCCCTGACGCCCTAGCTCCCATAGCTCATGTTCGACGTCAATGTCATATAATGTCAACTTCATACCTGCCTCCAACTTCAAGCCATATCTCATTTTCTGAAACTTCAGACCACATCAGATACCTTATTCCGCCAGTCTAACTCATAGGGTCGCCATGCGCTTCCTCATCCTCTCAATTTTCACCAGCCTCACTTTCGCCCTCCCCCAAAGGCCAGTAGCTTCATCAGCTGCCCTCCCAAGGACATCGACAGCCACAGCTTCCGGGTCTTTTGCAACAGCATATGGCTCTAGTTCCAGCAATGGAACGGCCAAAGCCAATACGTAAGTTGCATGTACACAGACCGATTCCACACTGCTATACCAAGTGTACCAGAGTTGTCGAAACAAGCACAGCTAACAGAATTGGGCGTAGTCCAACTTGCAAATCATGGGATAATGGCAACACTAGAGGCACTATATGTACGAATCAAGTAGCGCCGATGGTTTCAGCGCATCCTTAAGGGGCGGAAAGGGAGCCGTAGAAGCGCCACAAAGGATCACAGTCTGTTGGCTGGGGAACCATTCAGTGATGCCCCAGTTTTATGTTGTAGTAATGGAATTCGAACATCGTCTCAAAGCAACGCGGAGTACGACACTGTCCTGAATCGAAAGACTTCCGACTGTTTGAACTTGCATGAACGATATGTTAACGATATAGGCAAGTCTATAAACTTCCATCTCTTGCTATGAGCTTTTGTATGAAGCTGATTTTATGCCTTTAAACCTGTGCTATTTCGACCTGTGAGATTGCTGGTCCTGTCAGGTACTGCTCTGATTAGCTTATTCCAAGCTATAAGGTTTTTCAGCGCGGACATGAGGCGCATTATCATACAAGATCGATCTAGTGGATGTGATCCTTCATATGTGGGAGCCCTATGTATTTCTGACACCATACACGATGCAGGTATGTATGTATTTCTTTCATTTCATAAGCTTTTATTTGAACGACTAGGCATGCTTTAATAAACCTTCTAGTTCCACGTTCACCGTGCTATCATGTAAAGCGTCCCAAGTCCCGTTGATCGCCTATCATCATATCCTCTCCCAAAAGTCACTAAAACCTCGTTCAACGCAACATGCACTAAAACCTTCTACTCGAAATGCACTTCATCATCATCCCTACCCTCATCAGTTGCGTGGTTGCCCTCCCTCAGTCACCAGTAGCATTGTCACCATCTGTCCCCAAGACACCAACAATCACAACACCCATAGCCAAGACAAACACGATTCCCAGAAACAAGTCTATCCCAGAAAGTGAAGATTCCTGGCCATCGCTCAGCTCAGCTCTCGCTCAAGCAACACCAAACGCTCAAGGGTGTGTCCCAACCCGCCCAGTTATGCAGCATCTATCTACTTCCCGCTGACTGGTCAAGTCTGTCGCCGAAAAGAGAAAGGCTAACACGATGTGTGCCAGAACGAAATGTGTATCCATCAACAACGGCAATGGGAGGATGTGCATTATCGATAATGGCGTTACAGGCGGCTCCGGCGTCCATGAAGGCCATAACTAATATCAGAGCAGAAATACAGGTATGGCGGGGCACCACGCGAGAAACCCTTATTTGATATGATTTTTCGAAAACGCTACAGCGCAAAACAAATATGCAGTCACAATTGTTTCCAAAAATTAGCTTGCCCAACCACACTCTTCAGGAACAACGCAGTATGAGATATGTGATAAGTGTATGTCTAAATCGAGACTCCAATCAAACTCCATATTCATGGAAAAAAAGGTGACCATCTTATTTATTCACGTACTATCTATTCCCTAGCCTCCGATCTCTTTCCAGGAACTAACTCCTGGGAGACCATAGAGCCTCTTTTAAAAGCCTCATGGTCCAGTGCGGGAGCCAATGAAAGCAGATTCCTCCCAGCCTTGCGTCGGGTACTGCCGAGACTAAACCTAGAAAGTCTTCCCGTTGGACCGAAGTTTGCATGATTCAATTCTTGCGGAGCCTGGCGGGTATCAGTCGGCTACCCTCATATTCGTTCTGCGAAAAAGGGTCCGTATGCAAGGCCGGCGGTTCTGGATCATTTCGCAGTCTGGTACTGGAACGCGAGATGACCCGGGTGGCCGGATACGCGCTGCCAGATATTAGAATGTCTTGGGGGCGGCGCAGTCAGGCTTGCTTGTTAGGCCATGGCATTTCACAAGCTGAGAATTTCTCTATTCTGCGAAATCGTGGCGATGATGAGAAATATAATTGTCTCGTCACGACTTGCCAATGGTTGAATCTCGTGTCCACGCGACGCGCTTGTTGAAATGGCGGGGAATTGTCCAAGCCCCGCACTCAAAGAGGAAAGGTGTTGGAGGGGTCATGTTCAATCAAGACTGGAAAGCGGGTAGCAGCAGCTGTAGCCCGTAGGTCGTGATACAATATTGCTCGTGTTGCCATCAAGATCTCGGACAACTGGAAGTTCCGCAATGGGAACATGAGCGACAAAGTATCTGCTTGGCCCCATTCACACTACTACATCAACATGCAATGCAGAGGCGGCTTGACCATTGCGGCGTGGTAACTATACTGGTAACTGAAACACCCAGCCATCTTCAACTCTAAATGGGTCCAAACCGTGTACCAGTACAAACAGATTTCCCACGGGGCCTATTCAAGACCTACATGCGTCTTTGAATACATAGGTATCATGCAATAGCCATTGGCAGACTAGACTGTGATATGCTGGTTCTAGCTCCATTGATGGGATTAACCAATGACTCTAAGCTTCAATATCCCAATTCACTTGGCATGCTTTCTCTGGGTAGTACAGTGAGTGCCAAATACGGCTTGCGTGAAAAGCAGAGATGAGTTCCAAGCAACAATAAGGTTGCATAGTAGGTCCCTTGACACAACCAGGGGGTTGTATATCAATTTTCGGACCCAGGCCCCACAGCCGAGAATATCAATTGGACAAAAGTAGATTGCACCAATGCGAGGGCTCAAAGATTAATCGCGGAGAGATGCGGTCCATGTCTGTTCGTCTTGTGGTGTGATGGGTGAATGAGCAACGGTAAAGTTCCCATGGCGTGAAGCTTTAAAAAAGGTCGCTTGTCCCGGCCGTCCGTTATGAACCACTCTACCCTTTAACCGACCACCAGCCTTGTGTATAAGAAGCCAACATCCCCCTGATTCTAATTGCCCATGTGATCAGTCCTCTTTCCCGCGCGATTGCAAGTTCGTACATATATACCCCCCAGAAAGCTACTGTCTTCGGTGACTGCTCGGTGTCTGAACCCATTACATTGCTTTTGCTGAGCCGCAGCTCTTCACGTAATAGGAAGCAGATCAAACGCCTCTTAACCAAGACCTTATACTTGAACCCCGCACTCCCACCTGACGCAATTGTCGAACCGCAAGCTTGGGGAGAATTCCAATTTCGGAACCTGAAAGGATCCTTTACATCGAAAACTTGGAGAAACGAACAAGAACGCGAACATGTCTGAAGGAGACGTTCAACCAAAGGCGCCAGTGGTCGCAGAGGCACACGAGGTCGATACTTTCTCCGGTATGTCTCTTCCGCACATTTACCCCAGATTCCGAGCTTGCATAACAACTTCCGAAGAAGAAAAGGAAATCACCATGTATCCACAATGAGAGCCCCATGTCTAATGGTTTTCCCTAGTCCCCAAAGCGTACCACGAAAAGCATCCGTCAAAGCCCCATCTCTCGGGCCTAGAAGAATACCAACAACTCTACAAAGAATCCATAACGGAACCCGACAAGTTCTGGGGCAAGCTAGCGCGCGAGCTTCTCACCTGGCAACGCGACTTTCAAACTGTCAGCAGCGGCAGCTTCGAGCACGGCGACACAGCCTGGTTTCTTGAAGGCCAGCTAAATGCCTCTTACAACTGCATCGATCGTCATGCTTTCAAAGATCCCAACAAGACCGCCATCATCTACGAGGCTGACGAGCCCAATGCTGGCCGCAATATATCCTATGGCGAACTCCTCCGCGAAGTCTCCAAACTCGCCTACACACTCAAGCAATTCGGCGTGAAAAAGGGCGACACTGTCGCGCTCTATCTACCCATGATTCCGCAAGCTCTCTTCGCTTTCCTTGCCTGTGCTAGAATCGGCGCTGTCCATTCGGTCGTGTTTGCTGGCTTCTCGGCGGACTCGCTAAGAGACAGAATTATCGATGCAAAGTCAAAAGTGGTCATTACAGCTGACTACGGTAGCCGTGGAGGCAAGACGATAAAGACAAAGAGCATCGTGGACGATGCCTTGAAGCAGTGTCCAGATGTATCTCACTGTCTCGTGTTCCAGCGCACCGGCAGCGACGTTCCATGGACGCAAGGCCGAGACTTTTGGTGGCACGAGGAGGTTGAGAAGTATCCTTCATACATTGCCCCTGAGCCCATGAACTCGGAAGATCCCCTATTCCTTCTCTATACTTCTGGGTCAACTGGCAAGCCAAAGGGTGTTATGCACACTACTGGTGGATATCTTCTTGGAGCAGCAGCTACTGGAAAATATGTCTTTGATATCCACGATGGTGATACATATTTCTGTGGTGGTGATGTTGGTTGGATCACTGGACACACGTACGTTGTGTACGCCCCCCTACTCTTGGGTATAGCAACAGTGGTGTTCGAGGGTACACCGACATATCCCGACTTTTCGAGATATTGGGAGGTTGTTGAGAAGCACAAAGTTACTCAGTTCTACGTCGCACCAACAGCGCTGAGATTACTCAAGCGAGGTGGTGACGAGCATGTCAAGCACGAAATGAAGCATCTTCGTGTCCTTGGCTCTGTCGGTGAGCCCATTGCTGCCGAAGTATGGAAGTGGTACCATGGTGTCGTTGGCAAAGAAATAGCCCATGTCGTCGATGTAAGTTGTACCTCGGTCGGTCAATAGCCAAAGTATGCTAACCTTCACAAAAAGACCTACTGGCAAACAGAAACCGGATCGCACGTAATCACTCCATTAGCAGGCGTCACACCAACCAAGCCAGGAAGTGCATCTCTCCCCTTCTTCGGTATTGAGCCAGCCATCATTGATCCAGTCTCCGGCGAGGAAATCCCCGGCAACGATGTCGAGGGCGTGCTCGCATTCAAGAAGCCTTGGCCAAGCATGGCCAGAACCGTCTGGGGAGCACACAAGCGTTACATGGAGACATACTTGACTGTGTACCCAGGTTACTACGTAAGTTCCAAGACTTTCGTGATCACCGACCATGTGACTAACGCGTAACAGTTCACTGGCGACGGTGCGGGCCGTGACCATGAAGGATACTACTGGATCCGTGGCCGTGTTGACGATGTTGTTAACGTTTCTGGCCATCGTCTATCGACTGCTGAAATCGAGGCTGCGCTGATTGAGCACCGTATGTACTCCACTTCCAACAAATCTACCAAAAGACCTAACAAAATATCCAGCATCCGTAGCCGAAGCAGCCGTAGTCGGCGTCCACGACGAACTCACCGGCCAAGCCGTAAACGCATTCGTCGCCCTCAAGGAAGGTAATGAGCACGGCGACCAAATCAAGAAGGACTTGATCCTCCAAGTCCGTCGGTCAATCGGTCCATTCGCTGCACCAAAGGCCATCTTTACTGTTGATGACTTGCCAAAGACTCGATCTGGCAAGATCATGAGACGTATTCTGCGGAAGATTTTGGCTGGTGAAGAGGATCAGCTTGGTGATATCTCAACTGTAAGTTATTCATATCCTTGCTTCGACTTTTGAGGGGACCTTTGCTAATGGTGAGGGTAGCTTTCGGATCCAAGTGTAGTTGAGAAGATCATCGCCACTGTTCAAGCTAGTAGACCCAAGAAGTAGACTGGAAAATTGATATTCAAGCAATAATTGATCACTTGGGGTTAGTAGCTAGGCTGGAGGAGTTATTTAGTGAGCGGTAAATTCAAAGTTGATAATGAATTCCAAGTGTCAGGTACCTACCTAGTGTAATGAATAGCTCAGTATATATCAGGCCAAATGTTCTTTACATCTCGTGTTTCATCCTCGCAGGCCTGTTTACAGATGGATCTCATCTTGCTGAAGTCTGTAGAGAGTATGAGCAGATCGTATAGCTACCGATACCCACTGACAAAAACATCAGAAGCAAAATATGTTTTGCAGCTTGAAATCACAAGTATCTTTTTCAATGCCAAGTAGCATGATTCGAAGGAGTACCGTGATTGTTTGCCACAGATGCCTAAGAGATATCTGCCACTGGATTCAAAGGTTCAAACAAGTATTCGCCAAGCATGAAGATTGCCACAGTTTCCAGTCCAGTCGGCTGTGGACCAACCGACGGAGAGAGATGCAATCTTTAATGCGGTACTGCGGCTGTTTCGACAATCTGAAGTTATTTTCCTGGCCGGCACGGCGGGTTCAAGCTGTACTGGTACTGCTGGGCACTCGTTAGGCACAAGCGTCAAGGACCGTCTGGTACCTGTGAATGCTGTAAACAAAATAGCGACATTGACGGGTCATGTTTTGGGTCTGGATGGTTCAATGGATGGGAGCGCGTACCAGGTCCGGCTCTCAGACTCCCAGGTGTCTTACCGGGACTAGATGCTGGTGATATCAATCTGTTGGCCTGGTTATGCAGCGGGGCAAGACAAGTGATGAAGAAAAATAGGGAATTATCTGGGGTATATGCAGGTAAGGGATTGTTGAGCCAGTGAAAAGAGTGTGTATCCCCTCGGCGGTTAGAATTCGATCCCCGCTGCCTTGTGGCCTATGCAGAGTGGCGTACGCCTAATCAACCTAGGCAAACCTTAGGTGTCTATCAAATACTTATAATGTCTGTGCACAGCCTCGTAGCTTCAGGAGTCAAAACAATGATGATGAGATAGTTTTACACTGCGTCCGCCTCAACAACCTTCTATTTAGCTATTATGTCTCAAAGATCCTTTGATAACACAAGAGGAAATGATCATGATTTTGTTAAACCCTCCCAAATGAAGCGTACGACTCAGCCTGCTCCTGATTTTAGTAAATTTGAAGAATATCCTCCATTTACGCCTCTCTACATTGAAGATCAAGAAGGAGGCCCTCAGAACTTAGGAGGATCTAATCCTTTTACACCAATTCACTTATTTGACCTGTTCTTTCCTGAAAGCCTTATTTTATACCTCGTCCGATGTACAAATACCAATGCAGCAACAATTCGACGTCAAAGATTTACCAATAGTTCTCAAACTAGATGTCGCGGCCGATTCCCAAATCCAGCTTCACAGCGTCCGTGGCATGCCGTTGATGCGGCCGCAATATATTGCTATCTTGGCATTTATCTCTATATGAGTATCTACCAGGAGAGACAAACTTGTAATTACTGGATCCAAAAGCGTGGTAGCCCAGAACATACCTGCGTCCGAGAAGCAATGAGCTGTTTTCGATGGCACCAAATCAATCGCTACTTTCACATCTGGATTCCTTACCAAAGCAATAATGGACAACATATGCGTCCGATTGATAAAATATCTCACCTTGCTGATACTCTCAAAGCAATTTGGCATGTTTATTGGCGGCCTGGAACCAATGTCTCTGTGGACGAAGCTATTGTTGGCTTTACTGGTCGGACGCCTGAGATTATCAACATTCCTACGAAACCAACACCTATTGGATTCAAGCTTTGGGTACTTGCGGACGCAGGCTATGTCTATGACTTCTTATTTCACGCCAAAGGAGAGAAGAAGAACCAGGGGCCTCAAGGGCTAGATCCACGCTGGCAAGAGCTTGGATTTAATGCTACACAATCTGTTGTAACAGAACTCGTCGTCCGACTCCCAAATCAGGGTAAAGGACATGCTGTTTGGCTTGATAACCTCTTTACCAATGGGCCACAATGTCGTTGGTTTCGGACGCAGGGTATTGGCTGTTCAGGAACAGTAAGGACTTCTCAAACAGAGCGAGAGCTCAACGAAGACAAACGCCTATCAAAAAAGAAAGGCAGAGTTATTGAAGAAGCTCCGGACGCAGAGGATTACCTTAACGAAGAGGGTGAAGCCTCGGACGCAGCAGATTGGGTTGACGAACAAGATCAAGACGAACAAGATCAAGAGGAAGAAGATGCTACTCTTGCCCAAAGCCAAATTGTTGCGGCCGCAGCTCTACAGCTTCCTTTAGATCTAAGTACACTTCACATCGAATCTACAGATCTAGATCAACAGGAAGCTTCGGCCGCTTCTTCAGATCTTCTTATAGATCCTTTTCTACTTGAAATCAGTAGACCTGATCCTCAACAAACAACTCCGTACGTCTCTCTATCTATCTTTATATCTTTACTTATCTTTTAGCAGGCCAACAACTAAGCGAAAACAAGCTACTCAGGCTCAATCTAGTTCTTTTAAAAGACAAAGATCAACACTGGCTAGTTCTTCGGCCGCCTCACAATCCATTGCTCCCCTTTTCGAACCAGAAGTTGATCTATCTCAATCTCTCTCTACTACCTCGTCTAAAAGGAAATCCAAGCAAAGATCAACTGCGTCCGCCTCGAAACCAAAGTCTACCAAAGCTGCAGACAAAGCCAAGCAGCTTCGGAAGCTAAAAACCACTCCGTACGCAAAAGAAAAAGGCTTTGGAATGCATCCTACCCTTGTTGAAATCAGAACCAAATGGGGGAAGAAGCTACCTTGTCATAAAATCTATTATCACATGGCGTACGGCGATAATCCTGATGAAGCTGTTCTACAGATTGCTTGGCGAGATGCTCAGGTTGTCTTATTTATGACAAACTGCGTCCACGGGAATGCTTTGATTGAGAGACGACGAAAACGTCCATCTTGCTGGCCTAAAGATGCCTTCGTCCGAAGTACATTTGGAGACCAAAAGACCAAACTAGTTGATATTCCTCAAGTTGTTGACAAGTACAATTTCTTTATGAACGGCGTTGATTGAGCTGATCAACTTCGTGTTAACGTCCACCATTGGCGTCGAACCTACAAGACATGGCGGCCGCTATGGGAATACCTCTTTTTTACCTCTTTGATCAATATGTGGCAGATTGCTCTTAATTCAGATCAGAATAAGCGTACGCCGTTCTGGAATGCTTCTCGCCATGGAAAGGCTCATAGCGACTTTCGACGAATACTAGCTCTGGATCTTATAAACCGTTACGACAAGAAAGCTGATCGAAAAGAATATAAGGGAATTCGAAGGCGGCCGCTTATTGAATCTCTAATTCCTTCTTCTACTCGTTCTTGCTCGGACGCAGTATTAGTTCATGCTAAACGAACTAATGCTCAGAACTGTCAGATCTGTTTAGCCTTAAATCAAGGTAATAAGCCTAGACAGATTCTAGGTGAGATTCGGCCGCCTAATAAACTTAGGCCAAATCGGACGCAGTTTTGTTGTTCTTTATGTAATAAGGCTATTTGTAAAAAGGGAAGCTGTTGGGATAAACATATTACACGTACGTAATCTTAATATTACTTTTATTGCGTCCGAAAGTATTTCTAAGCTTAAATAATCTTTAATAAAAATATATTATATTTTATTAAAAAGTAGTTTTAAAAACTAATTAATACTATTTAAGTATTAATAAATAGCTTATTAAGGTATTAATTAGTATATAATAATAATAATAAGCTAATTATAACTTAATATATATTAAATATAAAGTTAATAATATAATAAATATAAATATTATATTAAATTTAATATTATATTATTAATTAAGTATTATTAAGTATTTAAGTAGTTTTAAAACTATAATATAACTTATTATATTATTATATAACTATATAGAAGCTAATATTAGCTTATAATATCTTATTATTACTTATAAAGCTAATAAAATAAAATATAATAATATTATATAATAATAAAATAAGCTTATAATTATATTTAGTAATATTTATAACTAGATTAGCTAATTTAAAGATATAATATTATTATATAGATTATAATATATAATATATATAGATTATA